>CM054058.1:457985767-458636392 GCA_028641055.1 Alopecurus myosuroides
ATCCCTGGTTCACCTGTAAAAAATCCCACAAGTCAGCCTATCTGAAATCTTAAACATGCCATAACTTTTGATTTAGGAATCCAATGGAAGTGAGGTTGAGCTCTCTTGATAGATCTTCTTGAATCCTAACTATAGCAGTTGGCCTCACATGCACTTGAGTTTCCTATTTTAAACGACATGCAAATTGGTAAACAACCAGAGAGCCACTAAATGATTATTATGAAGTTTTCTAAAAAGCTTTTTGAGATGAATCCTTTTGGATGTGCTTCTGTCTGAGTAGATCTATCATATCCTAGGTTTGTGTGATGTTTTGAGCTGTATAATAGTTTTGGCATGCATTACAAGTTTTAATAGTATTCTGCCATGTGTAAATCCCATGTTTTATTTTTTTTGCTAAATGTATGAATGCCTTGTGTGATCTTACTAGCGTGTATAGGATTTGTTTTCACTGCCATGTGATTGTTATATTGTGGATCTACCATGTTATGTTAAATCTTGTTCATGAAAATGCCATGGTTGGTCATGCATGTCAATATCTAGGCTTGTATTCTATTTTCCATGATCACTAGAGTTGTTTGACATGTGTGCCTTCATGCCAAGATCGTTTTCATGCCTTGCATGTTTTGATATGTCTCTGTTATGTACTTGTTTAGCTTCTGGTTGCATGCTTAGTTATCTTTTACAACTAGATTATGGCTTGCATGTTCATAGAAATGCATGTTTTACTCCCTCATGCTTGTTTGATTGTTTCTTAAATTATTTTCCATGATGTATACTCATTATGGTAAATGACCACAGAGTCATTTCACTCTTTATGGCCTTGTATGAGAGTGGTACACCCACTGGACTCATGTCATATGCTTGATGCATGACTTGTAGAAGACTATGCCATGTTATGTATGGTTTTGATGCTTGTTTGAGTGTTGTAGTATTTGGTAGTAATGTTATTTTGGGTGATTCTTTTTAGAAGAATGCTTGATGTATGTGTGCTGTATTAGCTTGTGATTGTCTTTGTCTTTTTTTGATTGGGTGTTTTTCTTTTTAGTTTTTATGACGCTAGATAACGAAGAGACTATTGCTCCTAAAGAGGTTTTCTGTAACTCTTGTTTATTTCAAGAGTGTGATCAAGACCAGGGCCAAGGCAAGCCACTCTAAATGCTTGCTGCTGTTTTACTTACCATGCATAAATTACTTATGAAGTTTTACTTAAGTTGTTTTCGAACTACTTCTTTAAGAAAACTATACCGTTTTTGCTTATAAGAAATTATCGTAGCCACTCCATAATCTTGGTGTTACCAAGACCGTAGGATTTTGGAGCCATCAATTAATTAACCTAAGTCCCTTTGGGGACACCTTAACTTGTTGTTTTTGGAAAACTCATGGCTTTGGAAAAACCCGAGGAAAGGTGGGACCTTGTCCGAGGGAGGTTTGTGAAGGAGGAAGTGTTTTCAACTTGTTTTCCAAAAATGAATCATAACCTAGTCTTTGCCGGACAACCAAGTCATACTGCCACATTACCTCAATATGGGAACGGGGTCTAGCTAATTGCTTGTCGGTGTTAGTCCGTGCCTACCTCAAGGTGCTATAGGGGTTAGAGTCCCCCAAACCGAATTGTCGTCAGGAGGGAGAAACGGGACATTCACTGTGTGGGGATTAAGTTCGCCACCGGTTGCAACAGTTGGGTCTCCTGCCATGGCAGTGTTTTGTCAGGGGAAACCGGATCAATACGGCTGACTCACTCGGTGCCGGGGAGAACAAACCCAGTTGAAGATGTAGTCATTTACTAGCGCCGACATAGTGGATGGTTAGGACCAGTTCTCCGATGTTTGCATACTGTCTCGGACAGTCCGTGGTTGTTCACGGCGGATGTACTGGATCTTGTGGAATGTGTACACCTCTGCAGAGTAAAACTATTCAGAATAGCCGCGTCCTCGGATATGGACAGTTGAATGGCCATGTAGCTAGCATTGTGTCAATGTTTTCAAAAAGCTGGAACTTGTTTATGTGGTCGTACATGGGAGGTACATGAAAGGGAATGATCGTACCTTTGAGGTACCGGAGAAATGTTGGTCTGGGCAATGGTGTTTTTCCAAAAAGGTGTTTCAAAAGAAATAAAATTTGTTCAACCATGATGAGTCTTATACTCACCATGGGTAGTATAGCCCTTAACTAAATAGCCTTCCTACCACCACTTGCCATACTTGCATTTTTGGGCTTTTATTTAGGGTGACTTGCGAGTACACTCAAATGTACTCATATGGTTTCGTCCCTGGCTATTGTCTTGGTCAGACTTTGAGGAGCCGTCTCAGGAGGATTTTGAGGAGGAGTACTTTGACGATCCCGCGTCCTAGGCACGTCTCCCGGTCAGCAGCCTATGGTGCTAAGGCATTCACATGGGTTCTACTCGTTGTGTTTGCTTCCGCTGAATAAAGTAGTTATGATGTGTGCTTTCCCCTGTCCTGCGTGACAGTTGTCTCAGACTTGGTCGATGGACCATTTGTGTAAGACTATGTTATTCGTGTATTGGATGTGAACTCTATTGTACTTTCTCTAAATATGTTGCTCATGACTGTCGATTTGGGATCATGAGTGTATGCATATTGGCGGTCTCGGACATCTAGTCTGGGGTCCCCACAGAGTTGGTATTAGAGCCATCCTGACCATAGAAGTCCTTAGTTAGAATGGGCGTTAGCTAGTACTCCGACATCTACCTTAGTTTCTATACAAGCCTTTAATATGACTATATGTCAAAAGTTATGACTCGTAACCTCCACTGCTTGGTTCTTTTACATGGTTCATTACATTAAGTTCTCATTTCCATAAACTAAAATTTTGCACACTGGTCATTAACTTAAAAACTTGTGTAGATGGACGTCGTCTTCACCGAGTCTCTCCAGTTGGGACTTCCTCGGGACACTCTGTTCCGTTTCGAGAGGGAGATCGTGGATATGACCAAGATACTTGGGCGTCCACTACCTGAGATTCGATGAGGGGAGATCACCGGCTCTGTTGCGGGGTTATCTTGGTTGGCGGAGTGCACCCTCCGTTTTCCATTGACCGCTCCATCTGAGCCTGTGCATGTCTTCCACGCGATTGACCGCTCATGGAAGGACACGGTTGTTCGTGTGCTCGAGTTGGCTGTTGCTCGCATGTCTCACCTCTACGAGACTCGCTTCGTGGATACTCCTTTCCAGCTCCACGGGAGGCGCGACGATGAGGGCTTCCCACTCCCTTGTCCATGTCCCCGTGACATTGTGTGCTCCCACATGGAGGAGATGGAGTTCTACCTGCACTACACTCAGAACAACCTAGATTATCTGAAGATTGTTCACGCCGACCTCGCCGCCAAGGCAAGGACCTTGGAGAACAAGCTGCGGACCACCCGTTTGGCCCGTACTCGTCTCTTCAAGAAGTCCGAGTCGCTCGAGAACGCCAACACCATACTCCGTGGCCGGCTGAAGACACCCAGAGAGGATATTGCCGCAAGGGATTCGACCATCGAGGAGTTAGAGGAGGAGATCGCCGAACTCCGCAAGGACAACGAGGATCTTCTTCCTGATGATGATGTCCCTTCCGATGGCGTGGATATGAGTGAGCCGAGTGACCAGAAGGACGACGATCTCGCCGGAGACGAAGAGGACCCAGAGGAGATCCTGTTCGACGGCGATGATGGAGACGCCTAGATGATAGGCCGTGTTAGTAGCCCGTGCTATGTAAGCACCTAGTACTAGTTGGCTGCGATGACCCCATATCGCCGCTTTTGTAGTGTTGTTCCTCAGAAACCACTTGTTTACTAGATGTTCATGTATGGTGTTCTATGTGTGTTTGAACCTGCCTGTTTTATGTATGATATGTTTGTGCTTTGGCTTCTCTGGCATAAATTACCAAGCATGTCTAAAAAGTTCCATGTTTTCATCTACTTCGATTCTCGTTTGTCGATGTTAGGCAAACCCATCTATCTGCCTCTTTATCTTACATCTTCTTTCATCCATCATGCCGCGTGCTCCACCCCCACAACCTAAGCCAACTGTGGCCCAAGTCCTGGCCTTGTACATGCAAGACCGAGAGGTTGTCCGTGATGAGCGCGCTACAACTCTCCAAACTCTTGCACATTTGGCCACTATTGGGACTAATGGTGGGAATGGTTCGCGCTCCAAGCTCAAGGAATTCCAGAATACCAACCCACCTGTCTTCTCTCGGGTTGTGGAACCTCTGGACGCTGATGATTGGCTTCGCACAATCGACAACGATCTGGAAGTTGCTGGTGTCGAGGACAAAGACAAGGTCCTTTATGCTTCCCACTTTCTCGTTGGGCCTGCCAGGACTTGCTGGGAAACCAGTCGTGCCTCCATACCAGCTGATCAAGTCACCACCTGGGAGGAGTTCAAGGCCAAGTTTCGCAAGTATCATATTCCTGATGGTGTTATGGGGATCATGCGAGACAAGTTTCTGAAGCTCAAACAAGGTGGTATGACTGTGTCCAAGTATTGGGATGAGTTGACTAGCCTGTCTAGGTATGCTTCCAATGATGTTGACACTTAAGAAAAGAAGAAGGAGAGGTTTCTCAATGGCTTGCACGACGAGCTGCAATGTACGCTCGTGGTGATTCCTTTCCAAGACCTTGAGTCTCTTGCCAATGCTGCTATCCTTATGGAACATAAGCGTCAGGCAGCCTTTGACAATCGCAAGCGGAAGATGATGCAGCAAGGAGGGCCGAGTGTCAATAGGGCTCGCAGCTCTCCACCTGCGAGGCCACCCTTCAACAAGACACCTGGTTATGCTCCTCGCCCAAGTTTTCCATCTTACCCAAGGCCTCCGACTGCTGGAGCTTCTCCTTATGTGCCTCGTCCTGGAGGAGGTAATTCTGGTAATACAATCACCCATGCTGCCCCAGCTGCACCCAATCCATCTGGGACATGCTTCTCATGCGACAAACGAGGGCATTTCTCTCGGGAGTGTCCCACTAAGAATCCTGCTCCTACTCTCCCTAATGCGACCAAGATGACACATGGACAATCTTCCAAGAAGCCTGGGAATGTTGCTAAGGGACATCTGAATTGCATCACCGCAGAGAAGCTTAGGACAATCCAAGTATGGTGATTGGTACGTTTCCCGTCAACTCCGTACCAGTCCCTGTTCTGTTTGACTCTGGTGCTTCGTATTCATTTGTCACCAAACCTTGTGTGAAGAAAATTGGTTTACCAGTCAGCCTTATGTCTAGAACCATGCTAGTGCAAATCCCAGGCGATACCACTAGAGCCACTCACTCCTGCAACAATGTGCCTATTGTTATCAGTGGGAAAACATTTCATGCTGATCTGATAGTGCTAGGCGAGAAGGGCATTGAGGTTGTACTTGGTATGAATTGGATGACTAAGTACAAGGGAGTCATTGACTGCCCCACGAAAACTATATCCTTGACCAGTAACACTAGGGAAGAAGTTAAGTATAAGGCAGTCAAACCCACCTCCAAAGCTCATTGTCATAAGAGTGTGTCCAAGACCTCACTTGAACAGATTCCTGTGGTATGTGAGTATCCGGATGTCTTCCCAGAAGAACTACCCGGTATGCCCCCTGGCCGGGACATCGAGTTAGTTCCTGGAACCAGACCCATAGCTCAAAAACCTTACCGGATGAACCCGGAGGAATTAGAGGAGTTGAAGAAGCAACTGGATGGTATGTTTCAAAAAGGATTGATTCGCCCAAGTGCCTCACCTTGGGGGCCGCATGTCATCTTTGTGGACAAAAGGGACGGTACCTCACGTCTATGTGTGGACTACCGGAAGTTTAAAGATGTTGCCATCAAGAACAAATACCATTTGCCCAAGATTGAAGACCTCTTTGACCAGATGAATGGAGCTCGTGTCTTCTCCAAAATAGATCCCCGTACTGGTTATCACCAATTGAATATACGGGATTCGGATATTCCGAAGACTGCTTTCACCACACGTTACGGGCTGTATGAATACGCCGTAATGTCTTTTGGCTTAACCAATGCTCCAACCTATTTCATGAATCTCATGACTAAGGTATTCATGGATTTTCTGGATAAATTCTTCGTGGTGTTCATCGACGACATTTTTATCTATTCTAAATATGAAGCTGAACACAAAGAACATCTGAGATTGGTGCTCGGAACACTTCGGAAGCATCAATTGTATGCTAAGTTCAGCAAATGCCAATTCTGGCTTAGAGAAGTGGGATTTCTTGGACATGTGGTATCTGAAGGTGGAATCTCTGTTGATCCCGCTTTGATTCAGTCCGTCATGAAGTGTAATGCTCCAACCAACCCAACCGAAGAAAGCTCATTTCTTGGTTTGGCGGGGTATTACCGCAAATTTGTTCAAGGATTCTCCAGTATCGCCAGACCACTCACTCAATTGCTCAAGAAAGACAAGAAGTTTGAGTGGACTGACAAATGTGAGGAAAGTTTCCAAGAGTTGAAGAGAAGATTGGTGACCGCTCCTGTTCTTACTATGCCAGATGTCACAAAAAGTTTTGATGTGTATTGTGATGCCTCAAAGCTTGGACTCGGCAGTGTTCTTATGCAGGATGGAAAGGTCACCTCTTACATCCTTTGTCAGTTGAAGCCTCATGAACAAAATTATCCTACCCATGACCTGGAACTCGCAGCTGTTGTTCATGCTCTCAAGGCATGGAAACACTTCCTTATGGGTAATAGATGTGAGATCTATACTGACCACAAGAGCTTGAAGTATATCTTCTCTCAGCGTGAACTCAATATGAGACAACGTCGGTGGATTGAACTCATCAAAGATTATGATCTGAGTATCCACTATCATCATGGCAAGGCTAATGTTGTCGCTAATGCACTCAGTCGAGAACCTGCCTCTTTAAATCCTATCATCAAGGCCATACAACCTGAGTTATGGAAGGAACTTGATTAACTGGGTATCGAAGTAGTCAGCCATGGGATGTTGAATGCTATTGAACTCAAACCTACTCTGATTGATCAAGTGAAACAATCTCAGAAAGGCCAGAAGAGTATTGAGGGAATTAAAAATCGAATGAAGGAGGAACTAGTGCCTGGTTTCTCTGTTGATTCTGAAGGAATACTCTGGTACAAAGGTCGCATTTGCGTTCCATCTGAGTCAGAGCTAAAGCAAGTTATACTCGCCGAGGCTCATGACACTCCTTATTCCATCCACCCCGGAGGAACAAAGATGTATCAAGACCTTAAGGAGAAATTCTGGTGGCATGGTATGAAGCGAGAGATTGCTTCTTACATAGCCAAGTGTGATATCTGTCAGCGTGTGAAGGCAGAACACCAACGTCCAGCTGGTCTTTTGCAACCACTCCAAATACCCAAGTGGAAATGGGATGAAGTTGGAATGGATTTCATCACTGGACTTTCCAAGTCAAACCGAGGGCATGATGCCATATGGGTTATTATGGACAGGCTTACAAAAGTAGCTCACTTTATTCCTGTTCGCACAACTCATCGTGGAGACCAATTGGCTGATCTCTATATATTTCGGATTGTGAGTTTGCATTGGGTACCCGAGAAGATTGTCTCTGATCGAGGTACTCAATTCACATCTCGGTTCTGGAGGAAATTGCATGAAGCTCTCGGAACCAAACTGTCTTTCAGCACAGCTTATCACCCACAAACCGGAGGACAAACCGAGCGTGTTAACCAAATCCTAGAAGACATGCTTCGTGCGTGTGTGTTGTCCTATGTTGCTAAGTGGGAGGATTGTCTACCATTTGCAGAGTTCTCTTACAACAATAGCTATCAAGATAGTCTGCAAATGGCTCCTTTTGAAGCCTTATATGGTCGCAAGTGTCGCACACCTTTGAACTGGTCTGAGTCTGGTGACAGTCAGATATTTGGTGTGGATACATTGCGTGCCGCCGAAGAGCAAGTTCAACTTATCCATGATCGTCTCAAAGCTTCTCAATCTCGTTAGAAGAGCTATGCAGACTCCAAGTGGCGCGAAGTTTCCTTCCGTGTGGGAGATTTCGTGTATCTTAGAGTCACCCCTCTCAAGGGAATGCAGCGTTTTCACGTCAAAGGGAAGCTTGCACCACGTTACATTGGGCCATTCAAGATTCTAGCCCGACGTGGTGAAGTATCTTATCAACTTGAGCTGCCCGCTGATCTCTCAGAATTCCATGATGTTTTTCATGTCTCATTGCTCCGGAAATGTCTCCAAGTGCCTAATAAGGATCACTCTTATAAGGACATCGATTACCGGACCATTGACATCAATCATGATTTGACTTATCGTGATCGACCACTCCGTGTTCTTGCCAAGAATTTTCGTTTAACTAGGAGGCGTGCTATAAAATTCCTCAAGATTCAGTGGACTAATCACTCTGAGCAAGAAGCCACCTGGGAACGCGAAGATTATATCAACAAGAATTTTCTTTTAAGGAGGGGAGGTCTGTCACATCCTCACTTTGGAGACAAGGTTGTAAGGAGGAAAACATGAAAATTAGGGACCAACAAAAACTTTTAGTTGATCCTGTTGTTTTTCTGAAATTATGACTCCTTATGTAAACCTGATGTTTCCTTTGAGAAATAAAGAGTGGAAGGTTGTTATTTTTATTTCTTGTCATTCTTACCATCTTGTTTAATTTGGTTATGGTTCACCAAAGCATGAAAACAAGATTTGGTTAGAAAATCCTTAAGGAAAATGTGAATGTTCCTTTTCTGTTTTTAGCTATCACATTCACTTTTGAGCATCATTTCTATCCATGAACCCTAACCCATTTTGGTTATTTCTTTGGATGTCATCCATTCTTATTGTATGGACGTGCTCAAGATGTTCAAAGAAATACTTTGGAGCCAGTGGAAAACATGTTTTCATGATTGTTTCTCTGCCTAGTTGAAAAACAGGAAAATGGAAAACAGAGAAAACAACAAACCATCCTTGTTTTGGCCCTGTTTTAATCCACCTGTGTATTTTCTAAAATATGAGAAAAATATGTTTCTGAAACTAGGTATTGTGCTCTTCAAAACCATACTTCAATCTTTCCAATGGGAATTGGTTTGATGTTCCAAACAAGCTCCTGAAATTTTAAATGAATTTTTCTGAAACTGAACCCGAGCCCTGTCAGTTTTGCACCCGATTCAATCTTGCTCAAATCTTGGTTGTTGATCATTTTGGTGCGTTGCACTGTTGCCAAACCAGCTTGCCCAGTTCCCCTCTGTCGAAACCCGCCCCTGGTTTGGTCTTGTGCCCTGCAGAAGAGGAGGATAGCTCTGGGACAAGGATGGTGTCCGCGTGCCTCCCTGTCAGCAGAGCACAGGGGCAACCCGTGCCCTAACTCTCTCCTTCCATGGCCTAGGGCCAGAGCAGACGCGGCCTCGATGCCACTAAGTTGGTGCATGCTTGCACACGTGCTGCTTGTGCCCTAAGAGCGAGAGCAAGGTGGCACGGCCATTGCCGCCATGGCGAGCGCCGAGCTCCACTACCACCCGTGAACCTCCTGATTTTAAGCCCTCCATCCTTCCTATTTTGCCACCCACCTCCACTCATCCACCGCATCCACCTCCGCCCGTTTCTCTCTCTGTTGCTCTCCCTGGGAGAGCCAGGGAGCCAGGTCCCTGGGAGACGCCATGCTCGCGTCTCACCCTCTTCCCTCTCCATTCTTGCTCCTCCAGTTTCCCCTTGCCAAGGACTACGTGCCTCACATCCTCTTGTGATCAATGGCATGCAGGTTCGCCGCTGCCGTGCTCGACGCTGTCGGGGACCTCTCGGTGCGCGCGGGCACTACGGGAGAGCCTGGACCTTGCTGCTGTTGCGGTTCGTCTTCAACCTCCTCGCTGCATCGCCTCTTCACCGAACACCGATTCCTTTCGAGCTCAAGGTGAGCCCCTGCCCGTACGGGAACTCCATAGCTCGCCGGTGCTCCGATCTGGGCACGAGGTGGAAGAGAACGCGAGGGCCACCCATCCGTAGATCGACGGCCACATTTGAGTCCCTATGGATTGTATCCTAGCCATTAGATCTTGATCCAGCGGCCGCGTACCGGTTCGTTCGCGCGCACGGATGACCTGGGCCGGCCCAGCGCAATGCGCTCGGGCGCGTAGAGGCCAGCGGCCCGCTGAGCCTGCGCTGGCTCGTTTTATTCAAATCTTTTTTCCAGAAAACTGCAACACCACTTTAATCCAAACAAAAATGATTAAACTCCAAATCTTGCCACCCTATTTTTAAAAAAGGTACCTGCATGTTTTTCCAACCACATGCAAGTGGCAGATCTACATTTGCATCCCTGGTTCACCTGTGAAAAATCCCACAAGTCAGCCTATCTGAAATCTTAAACATGCAATAACTTTTGATTTAGGAATCCAATGGAAGTGAGGTTGATCTCTCTGGATAGATCTTGTTGAATCCTAACTAGAGAAGTTGGCCTCACATGCACTTGAGTTTCCTATTTTAAATTACATGCAAATTGGTTAACAACCAGAGAGCCACTAAATGTTTTTTATGAATTTTTCTGAAACGCTTTTTGAGATGAATCCTTTTGGATGTGCTTCTGTATGAGTAGATCTATCATATCCTATCTTTGTGTGATGTTTTGAGCTGTAGAATAGTTTTGGCATGCATTACAAGTTTTAATAGTATTCTGCCATGTGTAAATCCCATGTTTTATTTTTTTTGCTAAATGTATGAATGCCTTGTGTGATCTTACTAGCATGTATAGGAGTTGTTTTCACTGCCATTTGATTGTTATATTGTGGATCTACCATGTTATGTTAAATCTTGTTCATGAAAATGCCATGGTTGGTCATGCATGTCAATATCTAGGCTTGTATTCTATTTTCCATGATCACTAGAGTTGTTTGCCATGTGTGCCTTCATGCCAAGATTGTTTTGATGCCTTTCATGTTATGATATGTCTCTGTTATGTACTTTTTTAGCTTCTGGTTGCATGCTTAGTTATCTTTTACAACTAGATTATGGCTTGCATGTTCATAGAAATGCATGTTTTACTCCCTAATGCTTGTTTGATTGTTTCTTAAATTATTTTCCATGATGTATACTCATTTTGGTAAATGACCAGAGAGTCATTTCACTCTTTATGGCCTTGTATGAGAGTGGTACACCCACTGGACTCATGCCATATGCTTGATGCATGACCTGTAGAAGACTATGCCATGTTATGTATGCTTTTGATGCTTGTTTGAGTGTTGTAGTATTTGGTAGTAATGTTATTTTGGGTGATTATTTTTAGAAGAATGCTTGCTGTATGTGTGCTGTATTAGCTTGTTCTTGTCTTTGTCTTGTTCTGATTGGGTGTTTTGCTTTTTACTTTTTACGACGCTAGATAACGAAGAGACTATTGCTCTTGAAGAGGTTTTCTGTAACTCTTGTTTATTTCAAGAGTGTGATCAAGACCAGGGCCAAGGCAAGCCACTCTAAATGCTTGCTGCTGTTTTACTTACCATGCATAAATTACTTATGAAGTTTTAATTAAGTTGTTTTCGAAATACTTCTTTAAGAGAACTTTACCGTTTTTGCATATAAGAAATTATCGTAGCCACTCCATAATCTTGGTGTTACCAAGCCCGTAGGATTTTGGAGCCATCAATTAATTAACCTAAGTCCCTTCGGGGACACCTTAACTTGTTTTTTTTTGGAAAACTCATGGCTTTGGAAAAACCCGAGGAAAGGTGGGACCTTTTCCGAGGGAGGTTTGTGAAGGAGGAAGTGTTTATAACTTGTTTTCCAAAAATGACACATAACCTAGTCTTCGCTGGACAACCAAGCCGTACTGCCACATTACATCAATATGGGAACGGGGTCTAGCTAATTGCTTGTCGGTGTTATTCCGTGCCTACCTCAAGGTGCTATAGGGGTTAGAGTCCCCCGAACCGAATTGTCGCCAGGAGGGAGAAACGGGACATTCACAGTGTGGGGATTAAGTTCGCCACCGGTTGCAACAGTTGGGTCTCCTGCCATGGCGGTGAGTTGTCAGGGGAAACCGGATCGATACGACTGACTCACTCGGTGCCGGGGAGAACAAACCCAGTTGAATATGTAGTCATTTACTAGCGCCGACATAGTGGATGGTTAGGACCAGTTATCCGATGTTTGCATACTGTCTCGGACAGTCCGTGGTTGTTCACGACGGATGTACTGGATCTTGTGGAATGTGTACACCTCTGCAGAGTAAAACTATTCAGAATAGCTGCGTCCTCGGATATGGACAGTTGAATGGCCATGTAGCTAGCATTGTGTCAATGTTTTCAAAAAGCTGGAACTTGTTTATGTGGTCGTACCTGGGAGGTACATGAAAGGGAATGATCGTACCTTTGAGGTACCGGAGAAATGTTGGTCTGGGAAATGGTGTTATTCCAAAAAGGTGTTTCAAAAGAAATAAAATTTGTTCAACCATGATGAGTCTTATACTCACCATGGGTAGTATAGCCCTTAACTAAATAGCCTTCCTACCACCACCTGCCATACTTGCATTTTTGGGCTTTCATTTAGGGTGACTTGCGAGTACATTCAAATGTACTCATATGGTTTTGTCCCTGGCTATTGTCTTGGTCAGACTTTGAGGATCCGTCTCAGGAGGATACCTTTGAGGAGGAGTACTTTGACGATCCCGCGTACTAGGTACGTCTCCCGGTCAGAAACCTGTGGTGCTAAGGCGTTGACATGGGTTCTACTCGTTGTGTTTGATTCCGCTGAATAAAGTAGTTATGATGTGTTCTTGCCACTGTCCTGCGTGACAGTTGTCTCAGACTTGGTCGATGGACCATTTGTGTAAGACTATGTTATTCGTGTATTGGATGTGAACTCTGTTGTACCTTCTCTAAATAAGTTGCTCATGACTGTCGATCTGGGATCATGAGTGTATGCATATTGGCGGTCTCGGACATCTAGTCTAGGGTCCCCACAAGCCTCCAACCCTAAAACCCGAGGGGGTTCGTCATATTCCACAGAAACACAACAGAGCGCCACCCGAACCTTGATTCGGGGATCATAAGTTCCTCTTCTGGCACCCTGTCGGGACGAGGAATTGGAGGAGATCATCGCCACCGTCATCACCAACGCCTCTCCATCGACCATCCATGTTTCCCCCATCCATGTGTCAATAATTCCCCGCTGTAGGCTGAAGGGGATGGTAGGGATTGGATGAGATTGTTCATGTAATAATTTCGTGATTGTTAGGGTATAATGCCTAGTATCCTCTATTAGTGCTATTGACATTGTTGCAACTTGTTATGCTTAATGCTTGCCACTTTGGGCCCGAGTGCCATGATCTCAGATCTGAACATGTTATTGAATCATGATGATAATTATTGTTTCTTGATTATACCTGCAAGTTCTTTACACATATCGTTGTCCGGAACCCGAGGCCCCGAAGTGACAGAAATTGGGACAACCGGAGGGGATGGCTGCGATGTGAGGATCGCATGTTTTCACGGAGTGTTAATGCTTTGCTCTGGTGTTATATTAAAAGGAACACCTTAATTACCAGTAGTTCCCTTGAGGCCCCGCTGACACGGGCTGGTAGGACAAAAGATGTTGTGCAAGTTCTCATTGCGAGCACGTATGACTATTTACGGAACACATGCCTATGGTTACTTAGTACTTGGATGCTTTATCTTAGTTATCTGCAATGCCCGTGACATGATCATTATTTTAACTTTATTATCCATGCAACGCCGGTTCATCCATCCCTATGCCTACAGTATTTAATCCCGTTGTTTACTTCAAACATCATTGTTGTTGTTTTCATACTACTGCTATTGTTATTTCACTACTGCTGCTGCTATAAAACTGTTACTAATGATAAACGGCTGCGAACTAGTCAACATTGAGGTGCAAGTGAACTGACAACTCACTTGTTAAGGCTCAAAAATATTCTTTGGCTCCCCTTGTGTTGAATCAATAAATTTGGGTTTTACTTCCCTCGAAGTATGTTGCGATCCCCTATACTTGTGGGTCATCAAGACTATTTTATAGCGCCATTGCCGGGGATCATAGATTTATTTGTAAGCTCACCGGAGAGTACTATTATCTACTGCCAATCATTCATCATGGGTAAGTCTCATGATGGAAGAGTTCCAATATTACCATCCACTACAAGAAGAGGTACAACTCTGAAAACCTCTGTTGCTCTTGATTCACCGTCTGTGATTAGTAAGCTGCTTACACCACCACATACACATGCTACACATGCTACTTCTGCTGAATCTGAAAATACTTCTGATACTTTTGATGATGCTTCTACTGTTCTTGATGAGAGTGGTTCTCTTGGTCCTTTCTTAGATTCTACTATTGCTAAAGCTAAAAATATTGCAAACGCTGAAACTCCTGATAAAAATCATGTTACTCCTGCTTTCTCACCTGAGTTTAGAGAAAATCCTAGTGATGATTTAGATGATGCCTATATTGAACTTAGTGATGATCTTATTGATGAAATACATGCTAAGAAGGATAAAGATGCTTCTATACGTCTAATGGAAAGTCGTGTTGTTAAATATAAATTATCTCCTGATGCTAAGTTTGCCACTTATCCTATTCATATTAGGGATAAGGATTATGATTTCTCTCTTGATTTATCTTATATATCTATTGTTGAGAAAGAACCTTTTTGTGGAACTAAAAATGAAAGTGCTATGAAACATATGAATGAGCTTTCCTATTTGAGTAGTTTATTCTTTTATGATCTTAAGAAACATAGCTACTTTGTTGCTAAAATATTCCCTTTCTCATTATGGATGAAGCTAAAACTTGGTTTAACAATTTGTCTCCTAGATCTATTGATAGTCCTATTGGTTTTGTTAATGATTTCTTTCAGAAATATTTTCCTGCTAGTGCTCAACATGCTGCTTTACAAAATATATTTAATTTAAAGCAATTGGAAGAAGAGAAATTGCCTGTATCTTGGGCAAGGTTTGCTTCTTTAGTTAGGGCTACACCTGGGCATAAGCTAGAACATAATAAACTTCTTGATATATTCTATAATGGACTAACTGTTGAATCTAGGACATACCTAGATAGTTGTGCTGGTTGTGTTTTCAGGCAAAGAACTCTAGAAGAAGCCGAGGAATTAATGGCTAAAATAAGCCAAAATCATGATGATTGGACTATGGTTTAGCCTGAGCCGACCCCTACTCCAGTACCTACACCAACACCAACACCCAAGAAGAGGGGAATGATTGAATTAAATGATGAAGAGATGAGAGAAGCCAAGAAATCTCTTATAGAGAGGGGTATTAAATCTGAAGATGTGAAGAATCTTCCACCTATAGAAGAATTATGTAAGCCAATCCCTCACTCATCACCCATTGAGGTACACTCTCTCCAATATTTTGATAGTAGAGATATTCCCTATAGAAAACCTCCTGATCAATGCTTAGATGAATTTGATAATTATGTTATTAAGCAAGACAATTTTAATATGAGAGTGCAAAATCACCTTATGGAAAACTCTAAAGCTATTAATGATTTGCATGGTATTATAGAAAGAACCTCTAATGATGTTAAAATGCTTGTTAAACATTTTGAAATGGTTCAAACTCAAATTGATCAACTTGCTAAAGTGCAAAAAGATTTGCTAGTTGATGCATCTAAAGAAAAACATGCTGATGAAATAAGAACTAGAAGTGGTATTGCTACACAAGATCCTTTATATCCTGGGGGACATCCTAAAATAATTGAACAAGATTCTCAGCAAACTAATAATGATGTTATTCATACTAAGAAGAAAAAGAAGAAGAAACATAAAACTGCTGTAGAATTCTCTGAACTTGCTAAAGATCCTAATAGTATATCTGTCTCTGATGCTGAAACTGAAACTGGTAATAAAAAGAATGATGCTTCTGATAAAGAAGAACCTATAGCTAAACCTGAAAAGCAAGCTGAAACTACAAAGTACACTAAGGAAGATTTTATTGCTAATAAACATGGTAATGAAAGAGAACCTTGGGTACAAAAACCAATGCCTTTTCCTAATAAGAAACAAAAAATCTAAGGAAGAAGAGCACTATAACAAGTTTTCTGAATGGATGAAACCTTTGTTCTTGCAAATTCCTTTAACTGATGCTATTAAATTGCCTCCTTATGAAAAATATATGAAAGATATTGTTCGAACAAAAGGAAGATTCCTAATGAGGATATTTCCAGTATGCTTGCTAATTATTCTTTTAATGGCAAGGTTCCTATGAAACTTGGAGATCCTGGTATACCAACTATTCCCTGTTCTATTAAAAATAATTATGTTAGAACTGCTTTGTGTGACCTGGGAGCTGGAGTTAGTGTCATGCCTTTTACTATCTATAAAAGACTCCTCCTAGAAAAATTGATACCAACTGATATATCTTTGCAAATGGATGATAAATCTACTGCTATTCCTGTGGGTATATGTGAGGATGTTCCTGTTCAAGTTGCTAATAATTGTCTGATATTAACTGACTTTGTTGTGTTGGAAATGCCTGAAGATGATAATATGTCTATTATTCTTGGAATACCTTTTCTTAATACTGCAGAGGATGTTATTGATTGCAATCAAGGAAAGGTTACGTTTAATGTTAATGATAAAGAGAACACTGTTTATTTTCCCAAGAAGATTGATAAGAAATATGGTCTAAATTAAATTTAAAATATTAAGACCATCAAGATAGGACAATTTTATTGTCCCATTCCTGTACCACCAAAGGAATATGAAATTATTATGATTGGGACTATGCCTATCAAGGTTGAGGTAACATAATTATTTAGTGTTTAGCAAAGTTTTTCTTCATATGAAAATTATTCTGGTAGCAAGACTTGTTCACTCTTGTTAACAAAATGATTTTCAATGAAGAGGACATTGTTTTCACTATGTTTTCACCTTCCCCACTATCTTTTCACCATGTTTACTTATGTTATCACATTTCTACTTGCGTACTATCATGTTTTCCACCATCCTTATGCATTTTTTCCTAATGTTTTCACCCTGTTTACTGAAGTTATGTATGTTTTCACCACCCATACTTTTGTTTTCACCACTACCACTTTTGTTTTCTTTGGATATTCTTTCATTAAAGTGTCATAGAACCTCTGTAGTTCTAGTTTTGGTTTTGTTTTCCACGTTTCACTTTCGTTTTCCCAGTTTTTATTAATTATTAAAATTCTGGAAATACCTCAAAAATAAAGTTTCTCGAAAAATTCCAGAAAAATTATAATAAAGTTTTACGTAAAAAATGAGGCAGAAAGCCACCTGGTAGACCCCACGGTGACCCACCAGTCAGGCACACCACAGGGTGGCGCGGCCAGCCCCTGTGGCGCCAGCACATGGTGTGATACCCCCTGGCCGTCCACTTACGCTCTCCACTGCCAAAGTCTTCTCTCTCACCCCCAAAGCCGAAAACATTTCCTGGAACCCGTGTTCTTGCTGTTCTTCCTATGGATTTTCGATCTCCCTCTTCTGCCCATCATTTGTGTTGATATTTGTTGTGTTTGATCTCCGGGATGTGACTCCTCCAATAATCCAAGCAGAATTTTATTTAGTGAAGTATTTCTTGAGTATTTTGGTACTGTAGGTGACAGATTATGTGAGTTTGCATGCTTGATTTGAGTAGAAATTATTTATCTTTGATGTATGTTTAGCTCTCATATAAGTCACTATGGTAGTCTCCAACTTATATTTGCTTGAAATTAATTTTTGCGATGATTGTTGAAAAATTTCAGAGATGGAGCACAATGCTTATCACCTAAACCAGCATGAGTTGGAGGTGCATGAGGTCATGCTCGCGCACCGTGAAGAGAGGGTGTTCCCATCAATCTACCCGTGTCGGGAATTTATGCAAGTTACAGGAATTCTGCAGTACTTTAACACTCTGGTGCATAATGCAGGCTTGGAGCGTTTCATTGAGGATGAGCCTATCCAATATGTGAAACTACCTATGTATATAGTGCAGGATTTTTGTTTTAAATGGTCTCCAACTAACCCAATTGTCCACTATAAGATTTATAATAAAGCTGTGAGCCTGCCTTTTAGTGTTTTCTGTGCAGCTATTAAGGTACCTGAGTGGTGGTCTTGTGAGAAAATAAGTGGGCAGCCCAAACCACTACTGGATTTATATGGAGAGATTTTCCAAGGAAGAAGATTCAAAGGGGAGAGGAGTAAAATTCATGAAATTGAACTCCCTAGCATTCGATACTTTGCCTACTTCATTTCTAAATGTGTATTAGCTAGGAAAACTGCCACCAAGTTATCTGTTTATGATTTGGCGTTTATTGCTTCTGCTTTGGGAAACGATAGGTCTTATAACTTTGGCGCTTTGATTACTTACCGTCTCTCACATAACCGTGAGAAAGGCTGTCGCACCCTGACTTCTAGGGGATACTCACCGTACGAACTGGATAGCAGATGCTTGGATTATGGGGCATAACTGCTCCCACGTCCCAGCTTCCTGGTAGGCCTGCGCGTATGCGCGACAACACAAGCTCTGCTATTCCATCGTCGATGTAAACTATCCACTAGAGATCACAGGCACTTCCGTCGACGTGCTTCAAACCATACACACATGGTACGTCAACGGCGTTAACAAGTGATATCACAACAGATCTCTACGACACAAAAGATTGAAATAAGTTGCAAACGGCTCTCATTAGAGCAGAGATAGCAAATACAATCATTCAGAGGGCACATGCCCCAACAATACATCATTACAACACAGCGGAAGCATTCAACATGTCTGAGTACAGACAAGAACCAAATAGGCCTAAGAGGCCGGAAACGAAAAGACGGAGCCCATCCACGAAGTCTCGGATCCTGCCCGGGTCCGCTATCTACTCGTCAGCAGCCTCGTCATACTCCACGTAGTTGCCACCATGTAGATCCTCAGAAACGTCGTCTGCGTAAACCACAGCCCCAAAGGGGTCAGTACACCAACGTACTGGCAAGCAAGACTCACAGTTCACCAAAGTGTAACCCGTCAACACCAAGCACAGATGCCTTGGGTTCAACGGAAGATAGGGGGTATAAAAGATGCTGCAACTGGCTGCACTAACCAACTACAGAGATTCTATCACTTCCAACTATCAGAAAGGGGATAAGATCGAGGATAGTAACCAACTGAAAGATAACTTCAAACAAACCCATCCTGGATCTCGCCCCTTATCCAAAGAAGCAATCCGAGGATAACTCACACAGTTGTATTAAAGGTGGATCAAGTTATTGTGTCATCAGACTATTACTAGTCAAGTTATTAATCATTGGGTGTAACATGTTTGATCATTATGTTTAAGTTGTCCTGAGTACTTGTTAGCCAGTACTTTCACCAAGTAATCCATAACCGCGGAAAACACGGCTTCTCGAGAAGATTATCCCTGCAGGGTTGCACCAATTTGGCCGTACACTCATGAATAACCCGCCAGATGGGAGATCACCCCACCAAGCGGGGTACTCAACACAACCAACCATTCCTCGCATCAAGCCCAAAGAACCTTGGGCGCACGGCTAATCGAGCCCAGAAGAAAATGGACCCTCATAGCACTCTAAGAACGTGTCCCCCTATATGCCGACTACAAAAGTTCCACCCTGGCCTGGGCTCGCAAAAACATGCATGCGGCAAATAGAACACACGAACTAAATGAGGCGATTTGGACGAGATGCGAATCAGGTCAAGTTGAGGGGGGCGCCCATACTCGCTTCCCAAATGCGGGTAGTGCGCTCATCATGGATCAGTAGACAAGACCCTTTTCCTATTAGGGTCGACACTAGCAGGCTTCAAAACCTCTCATGGGCCTCCTGCCGGTGCCTTATCATCAAGTTTATTATTAATAGTAACATTAGCATGATTGATTGATTAAACATCGAGCCCCCAGAACATAATAGGAATAGTAACAGAAAGTAACGGGTAACAGACTCGAGCAAAACAACCTAAGCATGCTAGTAAGACACGGGCTCAAACAATGGTTATAGGTATGGAGGTGAGGCAATATCAGGGTTCAGGGTATCATGTGATGGGTTCGCAACAGAAACAACTACTACTAAGGCTAGCAGAAAAGAACATCGGAAAGTATCGGTAATCAATGTTGAAAGGAACACAGTGGTTCATGTGAGTGATAACTTGCCTGCAAACCCAGTAGCCTGGTACTGAGCTAACTCCTGAGGAGGGATGTCGTAAGTATCGTCGGTCTCAACGTCGTCGTGTATCCGGGAAGAAGCAAACAAACAAGGCAGAAAGAAAACAATCATTATCATGGCATAGGTGCACAAACATGGGATGATGCATGTCATGTTAATAGATGCAACAAAATAAACTACTTGACAGGATAACACAATTTAAATGGACACATATGCAATTTTGGGTTGCATATGAAAAGCCCATGGATTTTGGTTAGATTATTTGTTTTCCAACTAAACAACAGGTGCTAGTGGTTTAGTATGATGCATGCAACAGGAAAACAGCAAAATAACAACATAAGAATCAAGTTTAAATAGGGTGTAGCAATTTAGAATTTTATTATTAATTTTATGGAATTTTGGGTGCCTTAAAGGGAACACACAAGTATTTGTTGTCTTCAACCATTTAAAATGTTCAAAACAAATAACAAAGTTGATATTTGAAAAGAACACCAAATTTTTGTTGGATTACATGTTTCAAATATTGAAATTTGGATTAGGATGAATTTATTATGAATTAAACAATATTAAACAAGTTTTAATTGAATTAAACACGATTTAAATTGTTTAGGCAGTTTAAATTATTCAAACAATGAAACAAATTTTATATTTGAATAGAACATTCAAAAAGGTGTGAAAAACATATTTTATTTGAATTATTTGAAAACAGTATGAATTAGTTATGAATTATTACAAATTGCATTTGAATTATTCAAATTTGAATTTTAAATGCATTTTGAAAACTCAAAACAGAACACAAATAAGTTAGATGGAAAGATTATGAAATTGTGAACAGAAAACATGTACAAGTTTTATTTATTAGATTTACAGATTAAAACTTATTGGATTTCAAAGTTTATTGCTCTAATTTGCTATTTAAAAGAAAATAGAAAAATTAGCAGATTCGATTTAATCTTTTGTTACCGCACTGGGTTGCACACTGGACACTGCTCGTGGGCCAGGGGGCCAGCGGGGCGCTGACGTGGCCACGGGCGCCAATGACTGGTGGGGCACGGACTAGGGAAAATATTCCCAAAAAGATGGGCAGCGGGGATCGAACCCGGGCTGCTGCGCTCGCGCGAGCTGAGCCTTGCCACTGCGCTGCTGACGAATTCTTGTCAGGTAAGCAGACGCGCAAGGGTTGAGGTTCAGTTTCGAGCGCGTTTCTGAAACTGACGAAACGCGACTGAACATCGACAGGGACTTCGCCGGCGATCAACGGAAACGAACGTGTGGATGTCGTGCTCGCATTCTGTACTGGATGCCCGCGCGTGGAAGAGATGCTGCCGTGCACGGTGATTGCACCGAGAGGGAGGAGGAGGGAGACGGTGGCTCACCGTGGGGACTGTCGCTGACGAGCTCGACGGCGAGGCGACAGAGACAGGCTCGACGGCGGGGATCCAGGCGGTGTCGACCTCAGCGGCGGTGTCCAGAGGCTCCAGGGCGTCGCGGCGAAGCGATCCCCGTGTCCAGCGCGGAAGAAGATGGTCCGCATCGACGGCGGCGTCCTCGGGTTCAGGTTTGGGCAGAAGTTGCCGGCGGCGTCGGCGTGGATGGCGGTGGCGACACAGCACTCCTCGAGCTCGATGAAGGTGTGGGTGACGAAGAGGGACCGGTGGCGGTTCGATCCACGCCGCCAGCGAGAGGGAAGGAGCATGGCAGCTGCGGCGGCGTACTCGGTTGCAGTCGACGGCGAGGTGGGCGCCGCGGACAGAGGCACGGATGGCGGCGTCGATCCACGAAGCGCACGGGCTCGCTTCGGTGTTCAACAGAGAGAGGGTGACGAGGTGAGTTAGCTCCGGTGGCTAGGAAGGTGGGTGGCGGTGAGAGGCGGCGGGGCTCACCGAAATTCAGAGAAGTACGCCGGCGTTTGCAGTAGCGAGGGGGGAGGTAGCGGAGAGGAAGGAATCGGCGGCGATCCCGAGGGGGAGACAGGGCCTAGGGGTTAGGGTTCGATCTGGCGGCGCTAGCTGTGCCCTAGGGGTACTTATAGGGCTCTAGGAGCTCGCATCGCCGTCGGAGAGCTCCGATGCCGCCGTGGCGCTCCGGATGTGACGCCGTACAGGGGGACGATGACGCGATCGTCTAATCGAACCGGTAAGTTGGCTACTGGGCTGCTGCGCGCGCGGGTTAGGGGGTTAGCGGGCTGGGCCGGGCGGTAGCTAGGTTAGGTGCTGCCGCGCGCGTGTTGTTTTCTCTTTTATTTATTTGTTTTGTTTTATTTTTTTTTGCTGAAAAGGTTTTGGAAGGAAATTGTTAAGGGTTTGGTTATTAAAAATTTCAGAAAAATTAGTTTAGGCTTGTTAGGTAATTAGGAAACATATTGTAAGATTGGATTTCAAAAATTGAGTTTTAACATGATAGTTTGTATTTGAACCCAAATTAGAGGGATTTTCATGTTAATAAACCATTAATAAAACATGCATTTAAATAGGGTCACCCCTAGGGTTAATGTGCTCAAAGTGAGTTGATTGGTTTGGAGATTTTCATGACTTGGAATTTTGGTGCTGTTTGAATTTGAATTGAGTTTGAAAGCAATTTGGGAATTTATTTAATTGAAATAAAAGCACCATTTTATTAGTTGATCCAACATGGAAAAAAAATAATTGGAAACAAGAGATTAGATTGTTTTGGTAATTATCATAATTTTTCCAATTGGGTGTTGTTTATACAATGTATTGAAATTTTGAATGTGATTTGGAAACAATTGATTGATTAAAACCATTAACTTAACAAGTGAGCATTTTGAAATAAGAAGAAAACAATTTGGTTGTTTCTATTTGAAATAACATTTTGGAAATTGTAACATCACAAGGATGAAACAAAGGTTTGAATTTTCAAATAGAAAACAGAGGAAAACAAACAAAACAAATGCAATGAACATGATGCCATGATGCAAAACATAAAATAACAGATAGCAAACATTCTAAAGGCTGTTTTTCAGACTTGGGATGTTACAAAACGCCCCCCCTTGAAGGAATCGCGCCCCGAGATTCCTACTGAGAAAAGAAAAGGTCCGGATACTTATTGGGAAGATCCTCTTGAGCTGTGACACGTGAAACACATCGTGCACCTTGGATAGACGTCAGGGAATTTGGAAACCACCGGAACAATATTAGTAGAGGTATAGGTTTTGTATGGAGGATGTATAGCTGGATAGAATTTGATTCATTTGGGGAATAGATTATCTGGCTAGAATGGTGGAACAGAGTTATTGACATCAATGCAACACCAAGAATAACATCAATGTCAGAATCATCAACATGAGAGTAACGAGGAATATGTGGCCTCTCATTAGAATTTGATTTCTGTGACTGAACTTGGGAGTCAACATTTGAGATCCCGGGTAGTGAACAGAGTTTTGATTGCTTAGTGGAACCAGAATTGGGTTGTATGTTGTGGAAAAGATTGTTGACATAAAGGAATGTGATGCTCCGGTATGAAATAACACTTTAGTTGGATAAGAGTTTAGCAGATGAACGGGGAAACTTTGATTAGACGCCGGTAGAAGAATTGAATTGTTAAACAACAACAAGATTTGAACGGACGACAAGGATGTTGAGAAGAACAGGATATCAACATCGGGGAAAACGAGAACAAAACTCCTGAGGTACTACGGAAAACCCATCCGGGCTTCTAAAGGATCAATATCTACTGCTTAAGGAATAGAGGATCTGCTTCCGGGGCCTATTTGCCACCGTTCTCAATCATGAGTAGGCAACATGATAAATCATGTCACAACCACCTCCATTCCTATGGTCTAGTAGATATAACCATCCTAGAGAAACCAGAATTCGTGAAATCCTAACTTGAAAGTTTAGATGAGAAGGGTAAAATCAACGTTGCACTTCCTTACCAGAAAAAGGGAGGGTGGGTGGGGAAAGAAGAAAAAGAACAGAATTCCTACTCTCACGTTTCCTTTTTTTTCCTATATAGCTACAAAATAGTTTCTAGACTCAACTGCGACCAGTAAAAAGGGATCCTACAGGCAGACAGGCTCTGATACCATTTGTCGCACCCTGACTTCTAGGGGATACTCACCGTACGAACTGGATAGCAGATGCTTGGATTATGGGGCATAACTGCTCCCACGTCCCAGCTTCCTGGTAGGCCTGCGCGTATGCGCGACAACACAAGCTCTGCTATTCCATCGTCGATGTAAACTATCCACTAGAGATCACAGGCACTTCCGTCGACGTGCTTCAAACCATACACACATGGTACGTCAACGGCGTTAACAAGTGATATCACAACAGATCTCTACGACACAAAAGATTGAAATAAGTTGCAAACGGCTCTCATTAGAGCAGAGATAGCAAATACAATCATTCAGAGGGCACATGCCCCAACAATACATCATTACAACACAGCGGAAGCATTCAACATGTCTGAGTACAGACAAGAACCAAATAGGCCTAAGAGGCCGGAAACGAAAAGACGGAGCCCATCCACGAAGTCTCGGATCCTGCCCGGGTCCGCTATCTACTCGTCAGCAGCCTCGTCATACTCCACGTAGTTGCCACCATGTAGATCCTCAGAAACGTCGTCTGCGTAAACCACAGCCCCAAAGGGGTCAGTACACCAACGTACTGGCAAGCAAGACTCACAGTTCACCAAAGTGTAACCCGTCAACACCAAGCACAGATGCCTTGGGTTCAACGGAAGATAGGGGGCATAAAAGATGCTGCAACTGGCTGCACTAACCAACTACAGAGATTCTATCACTTCCAACTATCAGAAAGGGGATAAGATCGAGGATAGTAACCAACTGAAAGATAACTTCAAACAAACCCATCCTGGATCTCGCCCCTTATCCAAAGAAGCAATCCGAGGATAACTCACACAGTTGTATTAAAGGTGGATCAAGTTATTGTGTCATCGGACTATTACTAGTCAAGTTATTAATCATTGGGTGTAACATGTTTGATCATTATGTTTAAGTTGTCCTGAGTACTTGTTAGCCAGTACTTTCACCAAGTAATCCATAACCGCGGAAAACACGGCTTCTCGAGAAGATTATCCCTGCAGGGTTGCACCAATTTGGCCGTACACTCATGAATAACCCGCCAGATGGGAGATCACCCCACCAAGCGGGGTACTCAACACAACCAACCATTCCTCGCATCAAGCCCAAAGAACCTTGGGCGCACGGCTAATCGAGCCCAGAAGAAAATGGACCCTCATAGCACTCTAAGAACGTGTCCCCCTATATGCCGACTACAAAAGTTCCACCCTGGCCTGGGCTCGCAAAAACATGCATGCGGCAAATAGAACACACGAACTAAATGAGGCGATTTGGACGAGATGCGAATCAGGTCAAGTTGAGGGGGGCGCCCATACTCGCTTCCCAAATGCGGGTAGTGCGCTCATCATGGATCAGTAGACAAGACCCTTTTCCTATTAGGGTCGACACTAGCAGGCTTCAAAACCTCTCATGGGCCTCCTGCCGGTGCCTTATCATCAAGTTTATTATTAATAGTAACATTAGCATGATTGATTGATTAAACATCGAGCCCCCAGAACATAATAGGAATAGTAACAGAAAGTAACGGGTAACAGACTCGAGCAAAACAACCTAAGCATGCTAGTAAGACACGGGCTCAAACAATGGTTATAGGTATGGAGGTGAGGCAATATCAGGGTTCAGGGTATCATGTGATGGGTTCGCAACAGAAACAACTACTACTAAGGCTAGCAGAAAAGAACATCGGAAAGTATCGGTAATCAATGTTGAAAGGAACACAGTGGTTCATGTGAGTGATAACTTGCCTGCAAACCCAGTAGCCTGGTACTGAGCTAACTCCTGAGGAGGGATGTCGTAAGTATCGTCGGTCTCAACGTCGTCGTGTATCCGGGAAGAAGCAAACAAACAAGGCAGAAAGAAAACAATCATTATCATGGCATAGGTGCACAAACATGGGATGATGCATGTCATGTTAATAGATGCAACAAAATAAACTACTTGACAGGATAACACAATTTAAATGGACACATATGCAATTTTGGGTTGCATATGAAAAGCCCATGGATTTTGGTTAGATTATTTGTTTTCCAACTAAACAACAGGTGCTAGTGGTTTAGTATGATGCATGCAACTGGAAAACAGCAAAATAACAACATAAGAATCAAGTTTAAATAGGGTGTAGCAATTTAGAATTTTATTATTAATTTTATGGAATTTTGGGTGCCTTAAAGGGAACACACAAGTATTTGTTGTCTTCAACCATTTAAAATGTTCAAAACAAATAACAAAGTTGATATTTGAAAAGAACACCAAATTTTTGTTGGATTACATGTTTCAAATATTGAAATTTGGATTAGGATGAATTTATTATGAATTAAACAATATTAAACAAGTTTTAATTGAATTAAACACGATTTAAATTGTTTAGGCAGTTTAAATTATTCAAACAATGAAACAAATTTTAGATTTGAATAGAACATTCAAAAAGGTGTGAAAAACATATTTTATTTGAATTATTTGAAAACAGTATGAATTAGTTATGAATTATTACATATTGCATTTGAATTATTCAAATTTGAATTTTAAATGCATTTTGAAAACTCAAAACAGAACACAAATAAGTTAGATGGAAAGATTATGAAATTGTGAACAGAAAACATGTACAAGTTTTATTTATTAGATTTACAGATTAAAACTTATTGGATTTCAAAGTTTATTGCTCTAATTTGCTATTTAAAAGAAAATAGAAAAATTAGCAGATTCGATTTAATCTTTTGTTACCGCACTGGGTTGCACACTGGACACTGCTCGTGGGCCAGGGGGCCAGCGGGGCGCTGACGTGGCCACGGGCGCCAATGACTGGTGGGGCACGGACTAGGGAAAATATTCCCAAAAAGATGGGCAGCGGGGATCGAACCCGGGCTGCTGCGCTCGCGCGAGCTGAGCCTTGCCACTGCGCTGCTGACGAATTCTTGTCAGGTAAGCAGACGCGCAAGGGTTGAGGTTCAGTTTCGAGCGCGTTTCTGAAACTGACGAAACGCGACTGAACATCGACAGGGACTTCGCCGGCGATCAACGGAAACGAACGTGTGGATGTCGTGCTCGCATTCTGTACTGGATGCCCGCACGTGGAAGAGATGCTGCCGTGCACGGTGATTGCACCGAGAGGGAGGAGGAGGGAGACGGTGGCTCACCGTGGGGACTGTCGCTGACGAGCTCGACGGCGAGGCGACAGAGACAGGCTCGACGGCGGGGATCCAGGCGGTGTCGACCTCAGCGGCGGTGTCCAGAGGCTCCAGGGCGTCGCGGCGAAGCGATCCCCGTGTCCAGCGCGGAAGAAGATGGTCCGCATCGACGGCGGCGTCCTCGGGTTCAGGTTTGGGCAGAAGTTGCCGGCGGCGTCGGCGTGGATGGCGGTGGCGACACAGCACTCCTCGAGCTCGATGAAGGTGTGGGTGACGAAGAGGGACCGGTGGCGGTTCGATCCACGCCGCCAGCGAGAGGGAAGGAGCATGGCAGCTGCGGCGGCGTACTCGGTTGCAGTCGACGGCGAGGTGGGCGCCGCGGACAGAGGCACGGATGGCGGCGTCGATCCACGAAGCGCACGGGCTCGCTTCGGTGTTCAACAGAGAGAGGGTGACGAGGTGAGTTAGCTCCGGTGGCTAGGAAGGTGGGTGGCGGTGAGAGGCGGCGGGGCTCACCGAAATTCAGAGAAGTACGCCGGCGTTTGCAGTAGCGAGGGGGGAGGTAGCGGAGAGGAAGGAATCGGCGGCGATCCCGAGGGGGAGACAGGGACTAGGGGTTAGGGTTCGATCTGGCGGCGCTAGCTGTGCCCTAGGGGTACTTATAGGGCTCTAGGAGCTCGCATCGCCGTCGGAGAGCTCCGATGCCGCCGTGGCGCTCCGGATGTGACGCCGTACAGGGGGACGATGACGCGATCGTCTAATCGAACCGGTAAGTTGGCTACTGGGCTGCTGCGCGCGCGGGTTAGGGGGTTAGCGGGCTGGGCCGGGCGGTAGCTAGGTTAGGTGCTGCCGCGCGCGTGTTGTTTTCTCTTTTATTTATTTGTTTTGTTTTATTTTTTTTTGCTGAAAAGGTTTTGGAAGGAAATTGTTAAGGGTTTGGTTATTAAAAATTTCAGAAAAATTAGTTTAGGCTTGTTAGGTAATTAGGAAACATATTGTAAGATTGGATTTCAAAAATTGAGTTTTAACATGATAGTTTGTATTTGAACCCAAATTAGAGGGATTTTCATGTTAATAAACCATTAATAAAACATGCATTTAAATAGGGTCACCCCTAGGGTTAATGTGCTCAAAGTGAGTTGATTGGTTTGGAGATTTTCATGACTTGGAATTTTGGTGCTGTTTGAATTTGAATTGAGTTTGAAAGCAATTTGGGAATTTATTTAATTGAAATAAAAGCACCATTTTATTAGTTGATCCAACATGGAAAAAAAATAATTGGAAACAAGAGATTAGATTGTTTTGGTAATTATCATAATTTTTCCAATTGGGTGTTGTTTATACAATGTATTGAAATTTTGAATGTGATTTGGAAACAATTGATTGATTAAAACCATTAACTTAACAAGTGAGCATTTTGAAATAAGAAGAAAACAATTTGGTTGTTTCTATTTGAAATAACATTTTGGAAATTGTAACATCACAAGGATGAAACAAAGGTTTGAATTTTCAAATAGAAAACAGAGGAAAACAAACAAAACAAATGCAATGAACATGATGCCATGATGCAAAACATAAAATAACAGATAGCAAACATTCTAAAGGCTGTTTTTCAGACTTGGGATGTTACAAAGGCAAAGTTTGTGGAGGTCTTATTGCCTCGTGCTTGTGAGCTTTACATCTTTTGGAGCCACACCCTCTAGACTTTCGGTTTCTTATAGAGAGGCTTAATCTTGTTTCCATGGTTCAACATAAGTTTCTTTCTACTCATGCTCACTTACATAATTTATCTTTCGAATTAACTTTCTCCAAACGATCCGGGTGGACAGTTGTTTAAACTGTTAGAGAAGTACTTTTTCCTGCACCTCTTTTGTTTGACCTTAATAACAGGCAAGGATGGGAGCTTTCTGAGAGTGAGCTGGACACATACCTTGAGCATCTCCCCGAGCAAGGGGAGGATGCCGGAGAGGGGGACTATAGCGATTTCGTCTAGCCCTACGACACCAGGGGATCCCATATCAGCACCCCGGCTATGACTATGCACCAGCTGCATCATCTTCCTCTTATGCGCCCGAGTACGACCATGCGAGAGATGACCCATCGCAGTGGGGATACATCACGCGCCACGATTGATCTCCACTTAGGCCAAAAGCCTAAGCTTGGGGGGAGGTATACCGACATCACACTCATTTATATATCATGTCATGTCGGTTCTTTATATATCCATGTCTTGTTTTCTTTCGCTTCTTTTCGTTTCTTTTGCTTGTTTTCGTTTCTTTCATTTCTTTTGTTTTTATTGTTTCGTTTTCTCTTTCCAAAACACAAAAAGACCAAAAAAAAATCTGTTATTTCTATCTATTTGTTTCTTTGGTTGGTTTGCTTTTTTCTTTATTTGCACTTTAATATTCAAAAACCCAAAAATATTTTGTTTTGTTTGTTTTGTTTGCTTTCCTTTGTTCTTATTACATTTGGAAAACCCAAAAATATTTTTTACTTTGTTTGGTTGCTCTCTTTTTGTTCGTGCCTTAATTGAAAATCCCAAAAATATTAGTTCTTCTTCTTTGGTTTTGTAAAGTTTGCTGCAGAGTTCAACAGTCGTCCGTGATACCATTGGAGCTTGGTTTTCATTATATATTATTCGTGCCACAAGTGAAGAGCAATAATGACGATCTACGACAATTCAAGTGTGGTGAGAGGTTGTATGAATTCTATTTGCTTTCATTTTTGTACATATATCCATCTATGTGAGCATGCTTAGTTTGTTTGTATAAGATATATATGATTTAATGGCTGCTTAATAGTTTGTGCTCTGTCGATACATCATAGTAGAGTTCATAGACGGGGGTGCCATGAGACTACTGGTAGAGACGTGGGGGGACGTGGTAGTATGACAACCAGGAACACCAAGTTTACACAGGTTCTGTACGTCGCAATTGGGCGGCATTCCTACTCCTGCAATCTCACTAAATTAGGGCTGAAGCCTGAAGTATACAAAGTACAATGTGAGTAGGGTTTTGCTAACTCGATGAGGATCAACTTCTCGGCGAGTTGGCTTCTAGCTAATTGTATGTTTCTTCTCTCCCGCACGGCTTTATATAGATAGCTGGCTTAGGGATTGCAGAAAGGAAACCTAGAAGAATACGGTAAGTATCTAACTTGGAAAACAGGAATCCGCATTCTACTCCAAGCCACACTACTTTGGGCCGTGGTCCGGGTTCTTCTAGAATCCGGCTTCTGCGCGTCAGCTTACTGGGCCGCCTAATGGACTGTGATCCATTACCAATCAGGCCACCCTGGTAATCCGGCTCTTTAGGACAATGCCGAATATACTCCTAATCATTATATATCCAAAGTAGCCCCCAAGAAGGATTGAGACCTCATTCTGCCACCTTTCGTCCATTTGCATTCTGTTCCAAGAAATGTTGGCGTTTTGTCTCGATTCTTCTTTTTCCCAAATCATTCATAACACGAAACTCAGACTTTGTCAGAATCCGGCCTTTTCTTCCACGAGCCTTCGTGGAGAAGGAACTTCATGACGTCAGCGGTGAAATCGTGCTGACATCACGGACGTTTGTGTTCACCGTGAAAACCCTAAAACGTATCTCTAACAGATTCTCGTGGGAAACGAGGAGATAGCCATTATCACCCCGTCCCCTCGTTTCCCGGATTTTCCGGGCGTGACACGCGTCAAGGATCCAACGGCTAAAATAGCCGTTGTAGCCCATCTCAACGCATTTCCGGCTATAAATAGCCACCTCGGGCCCTCCGGATTACCCTTCTGCTCTCTCTTCTCCTTCAAGCCCCCATCACCTTTGCCAAAGAGCTCGAGTTTGCGAGAGTGAGCGGCGAACGAGCGACGACACCTTCCCCGGAAAAAGCCATCAGAGGATCCGGATCGACGCCGCACCACCCGAAAATGACCAACGGAGGATCACCCCACGCTACGGAGGAGAGCTCCGTCACCCTTGACATAGACAACATAATCAAAGACATCGACCCGCAGCTAGACTCCCCCGGTCGCGCCACCGCGAGCACGCCAGAGGGAAACGCTGTCAACTTGGCCCGCGGGGATCTTCCTCTCGCGGCCGAAAACGCGCCGTCGTCATCTACCGCGCCAACTCCGCCCCTCGCCACCGATTCCGCGGGAAAAAACCTCGCTCGCGGCGGTGAGGAGCTCGCCGCCTCGGGCGCTGCCGGAGCCGAAGAAGAAGCGGAGGAAAAATTCCGGGAACTGGAGCCACTGCAACGTGGTTCCGTCCCTTCTTCTGACAATGGAGAAGGAGGGGCTTGTGCGGAAGGGGAAATCGCAGTACGAGGAGGACGACTCCGAGCCGTCGCCAAAATCAGGAGAAAGGGTTCTCCTTACATCTCACATCAGTAGAGGTATGGGATTTCCACCTTCCGCCTTTTTTCTCCAAGTCCTCAAACATTACAACATCCAACCACATAATCTTCCTCCCAATTCCATTATTTATCTAGCCGGGTTCCAAGCCCTCTTCGAAGGGTATTAGGGATAGAACCTAGGTCTGGCAGTGTTGCTTTAGGGTGAAGCGCAACCCCTCTGAGGGCGCTCTCCACACCTGCGGGACCATCTCCTTCACCCTGCATATGTTTAGGGAGGATTGGTTTCCGAAGATAAAAACCTCGGAATCCGTCAAATTTTGGACGGGTTCCTTCTTTGACAAGGAAGATGTCCCGTATCGTGGAAAGGATGCGGGCATTCCAACTTTCGTTAGCTTTGCGGCCACTCCCCAAGATAATTGGGCAGTGGATGCTGTCCAAACCCTGCCGCCGGATCTGATGAGGATCAAACGGCGCATCGCCAAGCTCGTGTCCGCGTCACCTCCACTTACCGGCATGGACACGGTTCTATGATGTCTAGAAAGGAGGATCCAGCCTCTGTCCCACCGCGGTCCCCGACTGATGTGTGAATACACGGGACCCGAAGACGCGATGAGGGTAACGAACAAATCTATGACGGCAAAAGATTTCAGGAAATGCGTCAACCAGCTGGTCGCAATGTGTGAACAATATGAGGAAATCCGGCCGATGTACACGGCAACAAATCCGGCTCCAAAGGTATGGTTCTCCATTTTGGGCTTTGGTTCTGCATTTCTCCTTTCTCGGATATTTTTTCTAACCCGGACTTTGTCTTTTTTGACAGCTTGTCGATCTTCGTGAGGAGGATCTTGCCACCGACGCCGAGTTAGACGCAATGCATGCTAACTTTGCAGGCGGATGGAAGCGCAAGAAGCCTTCTACTCAGGAAATAATCGAACATGACGGAGTTCCCGTCGCTACTTCTAGGTAAATCATTCGGGTTTCTCTTTTCTCTGCTTTTTGTCGCAGGAACTTCTTTTCTTTCACGGAATTCTAACTTCTCGGATTTTTTTTCTATCTTGGCTCCGACAACACTGAAGCCAAAAAGCCGAAAGAAACTGAAGTCTGTTGCCCGGAGAGGGGCACAGCCTTCTCCTCCTACTGCTCCCGACACTCCGGTTGCAGCTGCGGAGGAAAACTTGGCTGCCAGGGAGGAGGATCCCAAGCAGACCAGCCAACCCATTGCGTCAGAGTTGGACGCGAGGGAAAGGGCGGTGGAGCCGGAAGTTGGGGGTCCTTCCAATGTACCAAAGGAAGAGCCAATCCCCAACTATGACCCGCAATTCAAGGTAAAACAAGAAGAACACTTGGACGAACATGGATATATTCATCCATGGGCGACAAAGTACTTTGCCCCAGCTCCTTTAATTCGTCCTTGGCCGCAAGGCGGTCTTATTGTTAGGAATAACTTTGTGTTTTTTCCTTGGCAGATTATCCAAGATGGCCTTTGCCACGTTGGAATTCTCTTTGCTGAGTATGCAAAAGAATTAAACGAGAATCTGTCGGATCTCCAACAGATGAGAAAGGTAATATCTCTAGCCCGCAAGCATTTTGCCAAATGTATACTTTTTTGACTTAATACTTTTATCATGACCTACTTTTTTCTTGACTTAAGCGTTTTGTCTCTTTTCCGTGTTTCAGCAAACTGTTGAAAACATCAACATGGAAGTTTTCACTAAGCTTACCATCAAGAATAAGGAGGTGAAAACTCTCCATAGCATTCTTGAGGATAAGGACTCAGAGCTGGCCTCCATTCAACAAAAGCTGGATGAATCTGCAGGTAATTTTATCACTGCGTTTGTTTTAGGATTTTTCTAAGTAATTTTCCGAGTTTTTAATTCTTCATTTTACTTGCTTTTCAGCTTCTTTGGCGAAAGCCAAACAAATTGCTGAAGATGATGGGAATGCCGAGAACCTCCGCAAGGAAAACCTGGAACTTCACAAGCTCATTGTGAAGCTCTAGAAAGACCTGGAGGCCAGCCAATTGGCTGTCGGTATTGCCGAGTCTAAGGCCTCCAGCCAGGTCGAGAAGGACAAGGCCACCATTAGGGTCCTAGAGAATGCCCTCAACCAGCGCCTTGAGGAAGGCACAGACATGGATAGAATTCTCGGTAAGTTTTTATACTTTTACCGGAATTTTCCTTTTCCCTTTTCTATTTTTCCTAACTTTCTTTTGTTGATTGAAACAGAAGGTAGCCCTTCTCTTACTCGGATCAAAAGAATCTGGGCTTTCGAGAAGGTCTTCACCGCGCTTAAAGCTGCGGGAATGTTACTTATCAATAAGTACATTCCCGACAAAGCAGGAGAATTATTGGAAGTCAGCAAACTTCCGGAGGCGATCGAGGAGGTGGCGAGCCGCAAGGAATCATGGTTCCGCTCCGCGGCTCGCGGTGGTGCGCGTATGGCCCTTGGGCTCATGCGTATGCATTATACCACCGCGAAGTCTTGGAGCGTGGCGTCAGGTATCCCTCAAGGATACACAGACGTTCAGCGGGCCAGCATCTTCGACTCCTTCAAAGGCCATGGTGCAAAGATAGCACAAATGGTGAACATCTCCACCTTCTACCCCGAGGCGAAATTTCCGACAACTCCTGAGGATTCTAGCAGCGAGGATGAAGACTCGGATCCCTAAGAAGCTGCTTGAGTCCTGGGTAGATGACAGGCAAAAATAGAAGCATTACTATTCTTACAAGGTGATATTCATTGTAATGCTATCTATCATTTGTATAAACAAGTACTCCGCTTTTGTAGTTTAATTTATAAGTCATTGCAATTTCTCCGAGTTTTAACTCCTTTATCTCCTAAGTTCTCTGGTTTATACGTTTTAACTGTCCTTTGTGTTTGAAATGTCTTAATGGTACTTAATCTTCACGCCAAGTGACTGGGTTTAACCGATCAGTCGAAACTCGGAAACATGGATTGTACCAAGGCATTTTTACTTACTAATTTCCATGACCCAACATAAAAACAATCAGATAATACTTAGAGAAAAGTAAGGAATCTTGAAATATGTATGAAACTCACGCAGACAGGCACAATCTGGGTTTCCTTAAGCCTCCTTAGGCCGAAAATCATTCAGTTTTTTAACTCCGAGCACGCAGGCACAATTCGGGTTAACATTGAGTATTTTGAAAGATCATTGGGAAATAGATAAGACGGACTTATGCTTTGTACTATAATAAACATGTAAAACATAAATTCATGAATTCCGACTACTTTATTTCATGATCTCAAAATTGTTTACATAGAAATTGAACTAAGTGTAGAAGGGACATAGCTGCTGGATGCTCCAGGGTCTCTTTGTCTCTCCCAGTTCAACATCTATCTTTCTCTTTCTTTTGCGATTCAGTCTTTTGGGATCATCCTCCGTATCCCGAATATCTACAAGATAGTAAGATCCGTTTTTCATAGCCTTGCTAGTGAAAAATGGTCCCTCCTAGACTGGGGCTAACTTGTCCTTCCTTTCTTGCACCAATCTTAACACTAAGTCACCTTCTTTGAAAGAACGGTGTCAGATTTTTCGACTATGGTAGCGTCGTAATCCTTGCTGATAAATGGCGGATCTTTGAAGTACGAGGTCTTGTTCTTCTTCTAAAAGATCGACGGCATCCTGTCGTGCGCTTTCGGCATCCGAGTCATCGTAAGCCTACACTCTTGGGCTATCATGGAGCATGTCCGTTGGAAGTATTGCTTCTGCGCCATTGACAAGGAAAAACGGAGTTTGCCCTGTTGATCTATTTGGCGTCGTTCGAATACTCCAAAGCACGGAAGGTAATTCCTCTACCCATGCTCCAGCTGCTCTATGAAGAGGAGATTCGAGTCTTGGGCATATTCCCTACAGGATTGAGCTATTCATTATTTCAACCTTCCCATTGGATTGTGGGTGTGCCACAGATGCAAGATCTAGGCGTATTCCCGTTTGTAGGCAATATTTTGCCAACTCACCAATTGAGAAATTTGTCCCGTTGTCCGTGATTATGCTGTGTGGAACGCCGTATCTCATGACTACGTCAATGATGAAATTTCTGGTAGTCACACCGTCAAGTTTTTTGATGGGTTTCGCCTCCACCCACTTGGTATACTTATCTACCGCAACAAGTAGATGTGTGAGTCCACCTCTTTCAGTTTTGAATGGTCCCATCATATCTAGCCCCCAGACCGCAAATGTCCATGTAATAGGGATAGTTTTGAGTGCTTGGGCTGGCATATTCGTCTGCTTGGCGTAATACTGACATCCGGCACATGTATTTACTATGTGTTCAGCGTCTGTCTTGGCTCTTAGCCAGAAAAACCCTGCACGGAATGCTTTTTCGACTATGCTTTTTGATTGAGCATGATGTCCGCAATCTCTTGCGTGGATTTCTTGCAAGATTTCTATGCCTTCTTCTGGCAAAATACATCGCCGAAAAATTCCGACAGTGCTGCGTTTATACAGGCAACCGTTAATTACCGTGTATCTTTTGCATCGATGTTGTATCTGTCTTTGCAAGACCTCGTCTGCTCCATCCGGGAACTTCTGATCAACTAAGAAGTTTAAATATGGAATTGTCCAATCCGGGTTAACGAGCAGGACTTCAATTGACTCGGGAACGAGAGGATAATCAACATCTTCACTTTTGATCGATGGTGCATGCAAATGTTGGACAAACACACCTGGTGGTAGGGTTTTCACTCTTTCCGAGCCATGCGGGCTAATGCATCCGCGTTCCAGTTTTCTTCCCTTTTGACATGAAGTACTTCAAATCCCAAGAAGCAAATGGCAAACTCGTCCACCGTTCTCTGATATTCGGCCATGATGGGGCTTTTGGCGTCCCATGTTTGGTTTAGATGATGCTGTACCAAGTCTGAGTCACCATAGCATAGTATGCATTTGAAGCCTATTTCTTTTGCAATATGCAAGCCTTGAAGCAAAGCTTCGTATTCTACCACGTTATTACTGGCGTTGAAGTCTATTTGGAATACATACTCCATAGTATCACCTTTTGGGGATTTTAGCACTACACCAGCTCCAGCGCCTTCCTTCATCTTTGATCCGTCAAAATGCATGACCGAGTATTCCGACTCCGGCGTTGGTGTGTTTTCCATTGCTTCTGTCCAATCAGCGATGAAATCTGCCAACGCCTAGGATTTTATTTCCGTTCGGGGTTGGTGCTTAATGTCGAACACAGCTAGCTCGATGCCCCATTTGGCTACTCGGCCTGTGGCGTCCGTATTGTTAATAATACCCCCTAGTGGTGCTTTACATACCACTGTTATGGAATGTCCTTGGAAATAGTGGCGGAGTTTCCTCGATGCAAAAAATACGCCATAAGCCAGCTTTTCATAATGTGGATACCTTTGTTTTGACTCGGAGAATACTTCGCTGACATAATACATTGGGTATTGATCTAGTATGCTTTGCTCTTCCTTCCGTCTTTCCACAACTATCACCGTTCTAATAACCCTGTTTGTCACTGTAAGATACAGTGACATGGGTTCTTCGTCTTTGGGCGATGCCAAAATCGGAGCTTTCATCAAGTTTTGTTTTAGCTGGGTTAATGCTTTGTCTGCCTCTTCTGTCCACTCAAATTTGTCGGATTTGTTCAACAATTTGTATAATGGCAGAGCTTTGTCTCCTAGCCGGCTTATAAACCTGCTGACTGTGGCTGCTGAACCCGTCAATCTTTGTACATCTTTTAAGCACGTAGGCTTTGAGATGTTCAAGATTGCCTTGATCTTTTTCGGGTTTACTTCTATTCCTCTGTGAGAAACGATAAAACCTAGAAGTTTTCCAGAGGGAACCCCGAGTACGCATTTTAATGGATTCAACTTCATTTTATAAAGTGCACTAATTTTCGAAGGTTTCTCGTAGATCTTCAAGGATTGTATCCTTTTCCTTGGAAACGACGACAATATCATCCACGTAAACATGTACATTTTTGCCAATCTGACTATGCAAACAACGTTGCATGCAACGCTGGTATGTTGCACCTGCATTCTTCAAGCCAAAAGGCATGGTTATGTAACAGTATGTTCCATACGGGGTTATGAAGGAAGTTTTGATTTGATCCTCCTCCTTCATACGTATTTGATGGTACCCGGAATAAGCATCCAAAAAGCATAAATTCTCAGAACCAGCAAAGGCATCTATTATTTGATCGATTCGCGGTAACGCGAACCTATCTTTTGGACACAGTTTGTTCAAGCCGGTGTAATCTATACACATCCTAAGAACAGTACTATCTTTCTTCGGGACTAATACTGGGTTCACAGACCAATCAGTATGTATAACTTCCCGGATAAAACCAACTGCTAAAAGTCGGATAATTTCCTTTCCAATAGCCTTCCGTCTTCTTCCGTCAAATCGACGGAGACCTTGTTTGACGGGTTTTGATCCTGGAATCACTTTGAGTTGATGCTTAGCAAGTTCCCTGGGTACACCCGGCATGTACGCATGACACCAGGCAAAGATATCTCAGTTTTCACAGAGGAACTTGATGAGCGCGCTTTCCTATTTGTCGGTCATCCCGGTCCCCACTACGAAAATTTTTGTCGGATCTTTGGGATCTAGGATAACCTGTTTTGTATTCTCGGAAGCTTTGAAACTATCTGCCGGTTTCCGGCTTTCTTTTCCTGCCAGCATTTCTGTCGGCGACACTTCTTTTGCCAGCTCTTTCAATTCCTCCTTTGCTATCATTTGTTCGGCGCAAAGGGTGTTTTCTTTTTATAGCTCGTTTGCCTATTTGAAGTCTCCCGATATGGTGATTACTCCTCCTTTTGGCCATGGTATCTTCAGCTTGTTATAAATATAATAGGATTTTGCCATGAATTTGGCAAAAGCTAGACGTTCATGTTCACACCACGTGAGAGAAAAAGAGAGAAATACATGCGGCTGGGAGTAATTCTAGGAGATGCACTAAATGTAATTAATATGTTTGGGGCCTTATTTAGTTGGTGTTTCTGGACAAATAGTTTTTGGTTAGGAGCCCTAAAAACCTGGACGGAGGGAGTAAATGCTTGAGTTTGGACCATGACACTATTAATTTCTCTAACCGTGTTCGTTGCAAACTATGTTGTGGTTATGACCATAAAGCTAAGTCGTGTTTTAAACGATATCATTTATTTACCAAGAAGTGGATTCCGTAAAAGGAAATGGTCGGCGTGGCAGTTTTAGATTCCAGCGAGACACGACAGGGACTGCTGGATATAAGCCAGCGCCCTGTCTCTTCGTCTCCAACGCCCCTAAACTCGGCTTGTCCGCTTGCTAGTTCCCCTGTTTCAGCGAGACACTACAGGGACCGCTGGATATAAACCAGGGCGTTAGTAGATCCTATGGACAACTTCGAGCTCGACCCTATGCCATGAGTTTCGTGGGGGCATCAAGTCATTGATGGTGGCCCCTCTTGTCTTCCTCGGACATTCTGCAATCCTGCTTAGGATCCTCCAGAGATTTTGTTATTTTTATGGTGATCCAAATTCATATGAAGAGAAAGGAAAGTTCGGCCTCCGCTACGCGGAGGCCCGTCGCCGGAGGCTTAGGGCCGAAAATCTAGATTGCTATTTCTTAGTTAGGAGAATTACATTAAGAAAGTCCTTCATCGTTTTAATATGCATGATGCAAAGACTGTTAGTACTCCTATTGCTTCACACTTCAAGTTGTCAGTATTGCAATGTCCTACTAGTGACAAAGATATTGAGTACATGTCACGAGTTCCCTATGCTAGTGCTGTTGGTTTCTTAATGTATGCCATGGTGTGTTCTCGGCCCGATTTATCTTATGCTATGAGTTTGGTCAGTCGATACATGCCTAATACTGGTACGGTAAAGAACATTGGAAAGTTGTTCAGTGGATTTTCAGGTACCTTCGCGGCACATCCAAAGTTTGCTTGAAGTTTGGCAAGACTGGTGAGGGACTTGCAGGCTATGCGGATTCAGATTATGCTGCCGACTTGGATAAGAGGAGATCCCTCACAGGTTATGTGTTTACAATTAGTGGATGTGTCGTTAGCTGGAAGGCTACCTTGCAGGGTGTTGTTGCATAATCTACTACTGAGGCTGAGTATATGGCTATTGCTGAAGCATGAAAAGAGTCAGCTTGTTTGAAAGGTCTGTTTGCTGAGCTTTATGGAGATGATACTTGCATTAACCTATTTTGTGACAGTCAGAGTGCAATTTACCTTAGTAAGGATTAGATGTTCCATGAGAGAACAAAGCACATTGATGTCAAGTACCATTATGTGCGTGATGTTGTTGCACAAGGTAAGCTGAAGGTATGCAAGATTAGTACACATGATAATCTTGCTGATATGATGACAAAGTAAGTTATTATTGCTAAGTTTGAGCTTTGCTCAAGCTTAGTTGGTATCACTACTTAGCCCAAGAGGCTATTTGGCGCCGAAGGTGTTTTCTTTGTATGTTTCAGGTGAAGGTTCTCATTCATTCTACAAGAGGGAATTTGTCTCAAGGTGGAGCGTTATTTTTATGGTGATCCAAATTCATATGAAGATAAAGGAAAGTTCAACCTCCACTACGAGTTGTTACCGAGTTTGAGTTGGATTCACAGTTACCGACCTAGTTAGGTCAGGACCGCCTTTATATACCTCTTGTAAGCCGCCGCACGGGATAAGCCACATATTGTAAATCCCGGCGTGTTTGTAACCTCACCTGAAAATAGTGAAGTATTGCTGGCTGGCGCCCGTGGTTTTTTCTCTTCCTTGTCAGAAGGGTTTTCCACGTTAAAATCTCGTGTCCCCATTGGTTCGATCTTGCTTAATTTCATCGTTGTTTTGCTATTGCTTGTAACATATCTTGTGTTCCTCTACGCTATAGTGGAACCTGCTCCTCCACAGGAAGATACTGATTTATGGCGCAATCACGTTCAAGTTTTTCTGATTGAACATCTAGGGCGTCATGTTGTCAGTGATCAGCCATTAGTGTTTGAGGTGGGCTTGTTTGAGATGCACAATACAAATTCAAAGAATGCTTTAGTTCCGAATAGCCCCTTTGAGATGCAGCATCCTGGTGTGAAAGTGAGTTTTGTTTCTCATGAGGTCACACTTAATCGTAGGGTGGAGCACGGTTTTTACAGAGGTTGTCTTATGTTTCCGTGTGTTCCGCCGGATTATCGCAATACACAGGATATCATTCATGCAGTTTCCACGTTTGGGAAGTATCTGTCCTGTAAAAATGACGATCCAATTAAGTCAAGGGTACTGGTGCATGGTGAATTTCGTTCGGTGTCCCATGTTCCTCGTGATGTGGGTTTCAGTAAGTTTTCTTCAGTTCGGGTGATTAGAGAATCTTGGACAGTGCCTTTATATGTCTTGTCGGCTGTCTTTGTTGATGATTTACCTGCTGATGAAGACCCAATGCCTCTCGATGGTAACCCACATACTTTATTTGGAGGATTACTACATAATAACAACCTGTTTCTTGGTCCATAGTATCCAGAGATTTGGTGGGATGCAATTCAAGAACCTGTCAATGTGGATGTTCAGTATGACATGAATGAGGATCAAGTTAATAATGACAATATGTGGGAAGTGGAACTAGATGATCAACTTTCGATGGTTGTACACCCATCTAGCAATTCTAGATCTTATGTTAATGTTGCTCAGTTCAATCATGATAGGGAACCTGGAGATAATGTGGTTAATAAGGTTGTACATGTAGGGATGGTGCATATGTTGTATTTGTGTCGAATATAGTGTACGTGTTGGGTTACGTTTGGACTTAAAGTTGTAATAGGTGTGGATAGGTAAAGGTAGTGTTCGAGTTGGACACTAGTAGACTTGGCTTCTCATATAATGAGGGGGCACCACACGTGTAACCTATGACGAGTTGATAGCAGCAGGCGCACAAGGGGAGCCGGCGACTTGTGCCGGCGACCAAGGCGGACGGTGCAGCGGTATCAATGGGGAGGTGCGCCCGTAGTCATGTCCCGCAGATGTAGGCGAGTTCGCTGAACTGCGTTGACAAATCTCGGTGTGGTCATCATTGATGTGATTGGTTGGTCCTTGGTAGATCGACTGTGTGCCTACGAATTGTAACAAGTGGTATCAGAGCACGATTCGAAGGTTGTGGATCATTGATCTAGAGGAAGAGGACTGATGTCATGATCATGCATCGCATGTGTCATTGCAAAGCGATGTACGTGCGGGATGACGATCGGGATACGTCTATACTCAAAGGAGCAATCGGTAACAGTAGGCATGCAATAGATTGGATCGGATCAGAAGTGACATCGTGTATGCAAGGGCTGGTGTTCGACGAGTTTGCGCTGATGAGTCAGAAGCGAGCAGCGGCGGTGTATCTGCGTGATGCAATAGGCACCCTAGCTATGCATGCAGCCGACTAGGTGGAGTTATGTAACATCCTAGTGTTTGGGAGGTTATAATGATCTAAATTTAATGTGTGCATTTGCAGAGCATGCATCTAAAAGTACGAGAAATTTTGGCGCGAAAGTTCAAACAAAGCAAAGTGACCAAAGTTTCACTTGACATGATGAAATAGGTCTAGTTCATTTAGTCAGGAGTACATTTGGAATGATCTTTATAACAAGTATCTTAAGAAACCAAATCACTTGATAAGACAAACCATGATTGGTTATGATCAAAAACAAACTATCAACAACCTTAACCACAAGTCTATAAGTGCCTTGGGATAATTCATTAGGTAATTACAACTAAAGGGGGGTGAGTATCCAAATCACATAAGTGATAATCATACTTCCACCAATGTGTAATGCATAATTGAACCATCTCATCAACAGAGATGTGATCTTCTATATAACAACAACTCCCTAAGTTATCAGTCCATTTCCACAACATCTCTCCAAATCATATCATAACTATAAGGTGAACCATCACAAGTGAAGAACAAAGTTTCAACAGAACACAAGTAATACCCACAAGTCTTAACTCAAAACCCACAAATGGGACATGATATAATAATTGTATTAACACATTTATCGAATATGTACATAGCTCATCAACTATAAAAGAAGTAACCTAAGAGAAGAATCAAATCTTCTTCAACCACTGTTAAAATCTTGATCATCACATAAGATCTTTCCAAACCTCGATGTCTGAATCATGAATACAAATGAATAATAAAAAATCACAACCTGGCACTCTGAGTAACCAATTAACAACCATGATCAAAGTCATTAAGCTCAATCACTTTCTCATGCTCATTGTTTCAATCATCTTATGTAAATGATCATATGAAACCTCAACACATCAATGAACCATATGATCAACTTATTATCTTAAGTCCTCATTCCACAATCAGTCCATATTTCTATCCAAATCATCATTCAAAAATTAAAGTATTTATGGAGACAAGTATTGAGTAACAACATATTATAACCTCTATTAGAGGAAGTAAATTGGAAACTAAGTAAACCAATCATGAATAATATAAGAACATATCCTATGGGAAACAAAATAACAAGTATACTGAAGAATAATAAATGCTTAACTAAATCTTAATCTAGATCTTACTACTTTGTCTAGATCATTTGGATCTTGTTGTTTTCCAATCTTCTCTAAGTCATTCTTCAAGAGAAGCCACCACAAGAAAGGAGGAATTACCACATGAAGATCTTAAAGAAGATTATCTTGAGTGTTCTAGAAGTGTTATTCCAATCTATCATAAGAGTATTTGGAAACTCTTATATATTGATCTTGTATTATTAACACTGTTGAAACAGTGTGATACTCCAATGTTAGTGTTATATAGAAGTAGTTTGGTAACGAGTTTCGAGAACTTGTTAACAGATCACTTTTGTATACTCAAACACTTAAGTGTCTTACACAAACAAACAGAAGGTGAAATAACTTGGTACATCTCAGCCTATTGTATATGAGTAGTAATTTGGAGGCGAGACTAGCTACCTTGTTAACAAATTCTTCTTATATGCACATGGCAACTTGATGTCATAAAATAAACTCACATTCTTTTACAATCATCTTAGTAAAATCCTTGCTTGGAGTAATTGGATGTTTTCACCAAAATGGTGAGACAGATGAATCTGTAAACCAAGAGAGGAACCTACAAGAAATGGACAAAGGTGATAACGAAAGACTAGTGGCAACTAGAGAAAAGAACATCAAGCAACAGAAGTCAACAAGGAGCAACACTGTCTCAGGAAGAATTTATTCAGTAAAGCATTAGACAATGTCACGGAATCCATAACCTCTATGCCTTGTCAAGCTCAACAGAGATGAGGAACAAATAGTAAATCTCGTAGATGGAAAAAAGTATCCATTAATAAATAACAACAAGGTTTTGCATCCACATGTCTTGATATGTGGAGGTAGATGAAAACAAGCTTAATACCTTGTTTTCCAAATCCTTTTCATAGATAAGACTAACAGATGATAACAACAATTCATCTACATATAACCATGTAAATGATTATATGTTCTAAAACAACATGAGATAGTATCCACCTTGGAAGCTGGTGAAAAACAAACATATGAGGTTTCAAAGCCACTCATGTTTCCCTTTGATCCAGTACTGAAATTAACAAACATGGTTTACATACACCCAAGTGTGATGTCAACCAAAAGCATTAAGAGTTTCATTGGTGAAAGTAACAAAGTTACATTAAAGAAAAACAAGTTTATTCACCCAATAATAGCATTTGGTTTGAGATGGAATAAAATTCCATACTGGGTGATTTTCATGACAATGCATAGAGATAGTACTAACTAGTGTTACCAAATGATTTTCTGAAAGATGAATATCTAAAATTGTTCACAAATATTTCAATAACATGATGGTTGTGCCATATTCATATGTTAGGATGTATGAAAGAGATTTAAAACCCATTTGAAGTTGAAATGGAGTTGGAAATCACAAAAACCCCTCAATAGAGCACCCTAATGATAAAATTTAAAACTTGTTCAAAATTGAAAAAGAAAAACATGGTGAGTTTGGAAATGTAATCAAGATTCCAAAACTGAATTTTATTATTTTTTATGTTTATAGAAAGGCCCTTAAAAAAGTGGTTCTTTTAAACAGAAGGACCTAGTTGAAAAAATTAGAAACTACAGGGGGTTATTGAAAATTCGCATTTCTTTTCCTCTTTCTTCTTCCTCTGCCAGAAGGCAGAGGAGAACGTCGCCGTGTTGATCTCGCCGCTGCCACCTCCCCTCCGACCGCTTTCTTGGGAGGATAGGTACACCAAGTCGACGCAGTGGTCCTCTTCTCCTCTCTCCCTCGCTCACTCTCTCTCTCTGTTTCTCTCTGTACTGAACCGAGCCAAAACGCTAGATGCTACGGCCGCCGACCACCACTGTCGTCTCCGGTCACGGCTGCTCCCTCTGAGCATGCCATCGTCATCGCCATGTCATACTCTTCCGCCTCAAGCATGCACGGGAGCTGCGAAGCCCGGGGACAATCCAATCGGGCTTTCTTCTGTAACTCCAGCCGCCGCAAGAAATTGCAAGCCGCCGACGACCTCGACCTCAACTCGCCATCACGACCTCGCCACTGCATTCCTCGCGAGCTCTTGCACCTCCTGGTGGTTCCCATTCAGTTTATGCGTGCGTGCATCGACCTCTCGCCGTGCTCCGCCAACTGCCGCCGCGCCACTGGCCGCCGGAGCAGCTCTGGTGACTAATTGGTCCAAACCACAGCCACCCCTGGGTTCGCCTCGACTAGTTCTAGCTCACCATCCCCTCAATTCCACGACTCAACCAAAAAATCACTCGATTTATAGAGCAGCAGAGGGATTCCTCTCTATGTGATGTCAAGGTGACATCACTTTGACGTCATAATCTTGTTTTGTTATTTTCAGAAAATGATTACTAATTCCAAAAATAATTGAATATGGAAAAAATTCCTATCTCTTATTTAGTTAATCGTAAAAATATAAAAAATATACCAAATTTATTAGAAAAATATAATCTAAATGATTGTCAACTTTTTAAAAATATTTGATAAAGTTAATTTTTTTTAATTAAATTAAATCATTTAAAATTGAGAAAAATATGAAATAATTCATAAAATCAGAAAAATACAAGTTATATACTCAAATGCTCCAAATGACAAATGCAACTCACCTATGATGTTTTCAAAGTCATTTGACCAAGCTTTCATGTGTGCAATATTTTGCCTAGTCATTTAAAATTAATAACTTATTCAAATATTTTCAAAAAAGATAAAATGATATACCAAATTAAAGAGAAAAGCATTTACAAATCAAATATGTCAAATATTAAACATTTTGTTTAACTTATAAAATTGTTTCAAAGGGTATAATAGAATTCTATAGTATTCCATTATAACCAGAAATAACTACCACTTCATAATTTTCCTTACTAATAAACCTCATGTTTTCACACCTACTAAAACCTATCATAACAAGTCATTAGCAAGTATTGTGATGATAGAGTTAGCTGTATTCGTCCCTCATTTTCAATTAAACTCTTTAGCATTAACCCTACACTTTTGAACATAAAATCAAACATCTTTATTATCTTTTTAATAATTGTTTCCATATGATATTGTTTTCTCGTTTAATTATGTGACAATCATTTATAACCAAACATAACAAAAATTGTTTGATAAGTAAAAGTGAAACACACGTAAGTCTAAAACCAGTAATAACAACATCACCACAAGTAACGAAACAACTCACATAAAACCTGTGTGATTAACTTATCGTATCGATCATAGATTACACTTATAAGCTGGGGTATTTTTCAGGGTAATTCACGATGCATCTCATTACTATGCATGTATCATCTTGCCATTGTTTTCTGTAGTCCTTACCAGGACTACGTTGCTATCTTTCAGATGTCGTAATTGTCTACGCGACCCTCGAACCCCGAAGACATTGATTATTATGGTTATTTCAATCTCAGGCAAGTTCATCACTTGCATATATCCTTTGCAATACCTCATAAAAAACTAGTTGCAAAAACTCTATCGTCTTATCACCTACTCTCAAAAGAATGCATGATCCTATTTTTTATAATAATATGACTAATTGAATGACTACCCGAGTGGTAGTGTTCTGTTTGGTGGGCGGATGGAACAAATGGTAAGATGAATAGGGCAAAGGAAGGTTCCATCTGCATGGGAAATTATTACCTAGGATTAATGACAACTTCCGTCAGGATTCTTGCGCCGTAAATTCGCGTTAACAATGGGTCTTCTATGCGGGGAGTAAGTCAGCCGTGATCTTTTCTCGTTCGCATGTCAACGGGCTGCCAGAGACGTACGATGTAGGTTCTGCGGGACTGCATGCACATGGGTGGGAGCCCTTACGTCCCACGGACTCTAAGGTCTATGAGTGTCTGCCAGTGGCGCGTAGATCTCCATCGTGAGAGGTGGAATCAGGCGTTCAACCTGCGGGCAGAAATGGGTGGTCATGCATTGTGCGGAGAAGCATGGTTTGGCTTGGACCAACAACCGGGCCCCACACCTGAGTGGGAGTGGACAGGATCTCGAGCCTGGTTGTGCAACATGGTCTTGGTCGTCCATGGGTAAAGTAACGCACCTCTGCAGAGTGTAAAAGGATGTGATATGTTACCCCTTGTTCCGGGAAGGAGTTGCGAACGCCGCCGGAAAGGCAACTCCATGAAGTTCTAATCCTGTGAAGATCTGGCGGGCATAGTCTTCAGAATTAAAAGTAACCTCTTGAAGAAAGACTTACAAAACCTTGCATTAGCTTATGACTCTTTTGAGTCTAAAGTTGTAGTTAGTGCATCGAACTATCCCCTATATATCATGAACTTGCTGAGTAACGCTCGTTACTCATTCGTTCCCGTTTGACCCCTTGCTTAGAGTTGAAGCCTGATGGAAGTCGTCATCGTGAAGCATCATCATCAACAACGCTGATGGAAGAGAAGCTATCAAGGTGTAGGTGGAGTCGATTCTTGGAGTTAGTTGTTATAAGCCATAGATTAGAGCTGGCATCAGCCATAGTAGCTTTAGTTCTGAGCTACGGTAATTCTCCAGCTTGGATCTTCGAATTGTTTCTTCTGATGTTTCATTTGTATGAGATCTTCTTTGATTCTTCAAAGAGATTCTCGAGATTTTGTAATGAAGTTTGTATCCTATAGCTTGCCTGGTCCTGCTATGTTTCTGTTGTACTACTCTGAGGGATGTAATATTCACAGGCAAGTCCTTTTGTGGGTATTATGTCATCGACTTGCGCACTACACATGCAGTGGTGTGTTGGGTCACCACAAGTTCCATGGACTCTGACAGCCAACCTTGCCCACGTACATGGTGTTGACCATGAAGGCTTTGATCGATCGGGACTAGCTGATGCAAGAGATTTGTTACATGAAAAAAAATGTGCAAACATGTGGTATGTAGTGCATGGCGTGACAACGAAAAAAAAAGGAAAGGAGCATTGGAGTTGAGTTGTGGGTCACATGCTAGGTGTACCCAAGAAGCTACCAGTAAGAAGATTCTTTTAGTTTTGTTGCTCGGTATGCAAGGGGTTTTACTGGAAGATTGGCATATTGACGATGTGCTCGAGCGCGTCGTAAGGATCATGCATACATAGGGTGCCGGAAAGTGCACGACAATATGGCGGGTTTACTAGGCGCAAGGTGGAGCATGGTTGCAGTCGGATACGTCCGGCTGGGTTGGACTGGAGAGTCTAACAGAACAGAAGACAGTGAAGATTGGCGATGACGACATAGGAGCGTGACGGCTGATGGTGTCCGATTTCTGTGGCGTGGAAACATGCGGAGCATGACTATGCGCGCTTCGACATGCGATGGCGCGAGGTTGATTCAAGATGGTGCACATGTAATATCTTGAGGTTGGCGGGGCGCGGGGTGGACTGATCATCTACCATGGAGTCATGTTGAAGGTGGAGCTGGAGTCTGATGATTCCACTCAGCTGATGGAGGGGTACGACGTAAGTATACACAGATTCAAAGTCTAGTCAGCGGGAAGGCGAGAAGCATGTTGGTCGGACTGGACGTCAGGGTTCGAGAGATACGTGGAACTCGGCATCGGTCCGGTATGACTGATGGTTATCTGCAGTGGGGAATGAGATGGTGTGGGTTGGCGACCCTTGAGATCTTGGCCAAGATTGCGGATGCTCGACGCGGTAATAGCGGCGAGGTGTGCGGTAAGCACGGGACACAACGACGGGTCAGGGCACGGGCGATCGGGCATGAGGTTTGACATGTGTGCAGGGTTCTGAAGCAGTGTTGGTGACTAGGTCTATGGAGATTGACGTCAGGTGATAGACATGAGTCGGCCAGGGGGAATCTGAGAAAGTGTTGGAAAGTCTATAATTTCAGAAGCTTGGAGAGTATATGGCCATATATTCTGTGATGTTCAGTGCACATGGCAAAGTGCGGATTGACAAGATGCAGAAGGAGGCGAAGTGTTCTAGCTACAGGACATAGAAGACTATCCAAGAAAAAAAGATGAGACAACTGTGAATTTGATTCAAAGTGACTAAATAGCAGCGGTGAAATTCCTTCAAGTTGAAAGTGCTTTCACGTAGACCAGTGGTGGGTATGTGATGGTGTTAAATGGGACGAAGGGACTACAGTTGCACGTGGAGTCACGTGGAGTCTGAGAGTAGCAGTGAAGCTCATGGAAGAGAACTCAAATCCGGAGTACATGGAGGTTTGACACATTGGCGAATTCAAGGTGGCGCATTATATTCGCCAAGGTGGAGTTTGTTGTATTTGTGTCGAATATAGTGCACGTGTTGGGTTATGTTTGGAATTAAAGTTGTAATAGGTGTGGATAAGTAAGGGTAGTGTTCGAGTCGGACACTAGTAGACTTGGCCTCTCATATAATGAGGGGGCACCACACGTGTAACCTATGACGACTTGATAGCAGCAGGCGCGCAAGGGGAGCCGGCGGCTTGTGCCGGCGACCAAGGCGGCATGTGTAGCGGTATCAATGGGGAGGTGCACCCGTAGTCATGTCCCGCAGATGTACGCGAGTTCGCTGAACTGCGTTAACAAATCTCGGTATCGTCATCATTGCTGTGCTTGCTTGGTCCTTGGTAGATCAACTGTGTGTCTATGAATTGTAACAACATACAGTTTTTGGACCAGTACCTCCCCCTTCAATGTTGTGGGGGAAGGCATTGGAGATCCTGCTTCCTAAACTGGCATTTGAGAAGACTCCTACTCTGTTTTTTACTGGGAATGGTTTGTCTTTGAGTGCTGCTAAGAGATCTTGGTCTCGGGCTTTCGAGGATGACCTGTCTTTTGTTCTGGGATTTTTCAGTGGTGGAGCTATGGTTTCCATGTCTATTGTGAGGATTCAGAAATCGACTGCTCCTCTTCTGGATTTTTGACTTCCAATGCAAATGTTACTTTCACCAGCAATTCGACTCCTACGGTGTCAAAGGTCACTTTGTTGCGTCAAAACAAGGATGTTCTTCTAGGGGGACAAGTTCTCAGAAGTTCTCGTCAACAAGCGTTGAAAGATGGATTTCACTCGAATGCTAAGGATTCTCAGCCTCCTCCCATGATAACAAGCAGACCACGCAATTGCAGTAAAAAAAATGTTCCAATCAATTCTATAGATGACGTTGCTACCGACAATGAGAAGGTGCATATGCCGTACACGCCCATAAGTGTACTGCAAAACCTTGGCATTGGCCTTGGAATAGACCCAACTCTACTGAAAGAGGAGCAGCTTATAGTTGATCCTTCATCTTCACCTTCAAGTGTTTCCAATGTGTAGCTTGCTTTATGTTTATTCTGCTAGTTTGTGTCTCTGGTACAGTTTTCTGTCAGTGTTGCGAGTCAGATGTGGGTTGTTTCGTTGTCTAGGTGGCCTTTGTTGGTCCATCTTTGTGTCCCTTTGTGTAATACCTGTTGTACCAGTTGGGGTTTAAGTCACCTTTTATATTATTGTAATGAATTATTCGAGCCATCGTGTCTGGAAGGTGTTTGATCTTAATGTGCATGGTCTGAATGGGGATGATCGACAGAGAGATGTCAGCGCGAAAATTGAAGAAAGTCAATGTGCTATTATTTGTCTACATGAAACCAAAATTGAGTATTTTGAGCACAAATTTCTTAGGAAATTTTGTCCTGAACGTTTTGACTGTTTTTCCTAGTCCCATTCTATTGGTGCATAAGGTGGCCTGATTGTGATTTGGAATTCCTCTCTTTTCAAGGGTACTCTAGTGGAAGTTCAACGTTTCAGTGCTGTTGTGGATTTCTTCTCGGTACATAATTCTCAGACTTGGAAGCTTATTAATGTGTATGATATTTTGAGAGAGGAAGAAATGAATGCCTTTGTGTCTTGGCTTTATAATTTATATATTCTACTAGGAGACAAATGGCTTATTCTTGGTGATTTTAATTTCACTAGATCTAACAACAATAGAAACAAGGGAGAAGGAGAATTTAATGATATGTTTAATGAAATAATTGGCCACTTGGGCTTATAGAAGGTTCCTATTAAGGGCAAAGCATACACTTGATCCAATACGTAGGCAGACCTTCTTCTCATTCAACGGGACTGGCTCTTTACCTCGGTTAATTGGACTATCTGTTATCCTTATTCTGTGGTTTTACAAATGGCTAAATCTTCATCTGATCACCAATGGATAAATCTTCATCTGATCATATGACATGTGTGGTTAAAATTGGTACTGAAATACCAAAGGCAAATTTTTTTCGCTCTGATAAGTTTTGGGTGGATCACCCAGGTTTTATCGACTGTGTTACTGCTTCCTGGAAATAGGCCAATTTTTAAACCATCCACATCAGGTCTAATAGCTGCCCACTTGAAGAGACTAAGATTTGCACTAAAAATGGAGTAAATCTATTTTTGCTATTAGAGACTTATTGAGTTGTGTAATAAGGCCATCTTTATTTTGGATGAGTTGGAGGATAATAGATCTTTATCTAGGCTTGAGGATAATTTTCGGAGGCTAGTAAAGACTCACCTGGAAGGTCTATTATCGGAAAAATGCAAATATTGAAAAAAATAGATGTACTATGAATGGATCAAAATGGGTGAAGAGAACACTAAGTATTTTCATGCAATGCCAACAAATCGCTTTCGTCGAAATTCAGTGGCTAGTTTGACTTTGAGGATGGATAGAAAATTACTGGTCATGATCAAATGGCGGGAAAGTTTTTGGATGTGTTCAAAAGAAGAATGGGTTTTTCTGTTGGTATCTCCATGGGCTTAATATCATTCGGCTTGTTCAAAATGTGGATGGGCTGCATGAGATTACTAGGCTGTTTGAGAAGGCTGAAATTGACGCAGTTAAAAAAGAAATGCACGCGGATAGGGATCCTGGCCCAGATGGTTTTAATGGCCTGTTTCTGCATAATTGTTGGAGTATTACTACTCCAAAATTTTACCAATTAGTTGCTGATTTCCACAAGGGACAAGCTGGTTTGATTAGTATTAACTCTTCTTACATAACTTTAATCCCTAAAGTTTCTTCTCCTGAATCTACTAATGACATCATACCAATTTCTCTTACAAATTTGTGTCTCAAGTTCCTCACTAAATTAGGGGCTAACAGACTGCAAGGCCACATCCTCAGGTGTATTAGTAAAAATCTGTATGGGTTTTAGAGAGGAAGAACTATGCAGGACTGCATTGCCTGGACCCTGGAATATTTACATCAATGTCATTCTTCTAAAAAGCCAATTGTGATTTTAAAATTGGATTTTGAGAAAACTTTTGATACTTTGGAGCATGAAGCATTGTTGAAAGTTCTTTAGTGCAAAGGTTTTGACCAGATGTTTATTGGTTGGGTTAGACATCTGCTCACATCTGGTTCTTCCTCTGCTTTTAAACGGAGTACGTGGAAGACAGTTTATTTGCAAGAGGGGTGTTAGACAAGGAGATCCTCTATCTCTACTTTTGTTCTCCATTGGTTGTAATTTGTTGCAAGAGGCTATTAATGATTTACTCAATTGTGGTGATATTTCTTTACCCATGGGGACAGGGGATATTGAGTTTTCCGTGATCCAATATGTTGATGACACTCTTTTGATAGTCCCAGCTAAGGTGATACAAATTGCATAACTCAAAGTTCTACTTAAGAATTTCTCTATCACTACTGGTCTTCATATCAATTATCACAAGTCCTCTATGCTACCTATAAATGTGGATAATGATGTCCTGGCTAGTCTTGCTAATAGCTTTGGATGTCAGGTTGATTATAAGTGATAATAACAATCTGAAATAAAAATGGCAGCAAGCAAACATGTAGCAGAACTGATTGTAAATGGTGTTTCAATGCTTAGAAACAAGGCCTAGGGATCCTACCTTCACTAGTGGACACTATCAACAATGATAACATAACTAAATGCATAAATATCATCTCTTCACTATGCTACTCCGAACCACTCTCCGGTCGAATAACCAACACCAATCCATTGCGTAGCACTGTAACAACACTCCTCAAAATCGCATTCCCATGTAAAGTTAACCCCACGCTGTCACTATGAGCGCCCTAGAAGGTACTAGACAAACACCACAATTTCATAGGATCATCGAACACAAAATATAAATATCATGCTAAACCACACGGTGCACACAATGCCACCTTTACACCGTGATCAAAGTGTTTATGGAGATATGATAACAAAACCACTTGAGTAGCATAACAGATGAAGAGTAACATCTACTTATTCAACTAGATTATAAAGCTCATGGTCACATAAAGATCACACAATGGGAGAGATATGAAACACATAGCTACCGGTAGAGCCCTCGGCCCTGGGGGAGAACTACTCCCTCCTCATCATAGGAGACAACAAAAACGATGAAGATGTCAATGGAGTCGATGGAGATGGCTCCGGGGGCACTTCCCCGTCCCGGCAGGGTGCCATAACAGAGATTTCTGTCCCCCGAAACATGTCGGCGGCGGTGGCGGAGCTACAAAACTTTTCGTGGAAGGGGGCCGATTTTTTTAGGGTTTATGCATCGGGGGGATTGTATAGGCGAAAGGGAAACATCGGTCGGCACCCGAGGGGCCCACACCACCAGTGGGGGCGGCCAGGGGGAGCCCGCGTGGAGGCATGGTGTGGGGGCTTTAGGGCCCCCTCCGGGTCTCCTTTGGACTTCCTTGACCCTCCAGGAATTCTAAGACTTCTAGCTTTTGAATCGTCCAATTCCGAGAATATTTCCAGAGCAACTTTTCTGAAACAAAAAACAACAGAAAACATGAACTAGCTCTCTGGCATCTTCGCAATACGTTAGTCCCATAAAATCGATTAAAAGGGCAAAAAGTGTAAAGGAAACATGTAGCATATGGCATGAAAACAACGTGGAACATAAGAAATTATGGATACGTTTATGACGTATCAACATCCCCAAGCTTAGTTCCTACTCGTCCTCGAGTAGGTAAACGATAAAACACATAATTTCTTAGGTGACATGCTACCAACATTAACTTGATCATCATAGTAATGTGAAGCATGTAAACTAGGATCAAATGAATAAAGGCTCTGGTTTATAGTTGATATCAAATAGAATAATGTATAAACCATTAACAATAACAATGTAAAACTTTTCAATGAATCAGTACTAAAATACAATCAATAGTGCACTGGTTTATTAAAGATGATTTAAGCTTCAAGAACAACACTATAATCATCTAAGGAATCAAACTCTCACAACAACTCCTGTTAGGATCAAGTCAAGTGACAAAAATATGCACGTAGGAAAACCATTCAATTAATCTTGCACTCAAAACAAGCAAGCGTTCTGTATTGGTTCCTGGCACCAGGATGTTGTGGCTGAAATAACATTATGGGCAGTTTGGATAGTCAATGGAAGAAATTCTTGCACAACTAAAAGTGATCATTAGACAAGAGGAATTATTATAATTGAAGTTATGCAAGGATTAGTGATTGCCACACAATGGATGCACAAAAAGCTATAAGTGTATGAAATCTCTCCAATGGAACTAGTGGGGGTGCATCCAACTTTCTTGCTCACGAAGACCTAGAGAACTTTTGAGGAGGCTCGTCATTGGAATATACAAGCCAAGTTCTATAATGTAAGTTCCCCACGTTGTTATGCAAGTCATAATATGAAAACAATCTCCAAACTGAAGTATTGATGCTAACCAAGCACAAGTGTGGAATAAATGATAGTAGTGTCGCCCCCTCTCCCTTAATTATCTGTCTTTTGCCCATTCTTTCTTTTTTCTTTTTGGGTTTTTTCTCTTTTTTTTATTTTTTTATATATAACCTCACTCATACGGGCAACACTCTATTTTACAATGAATCATCACACTTTTAGTACTCATCACTCAAACTGAAATATCTCTGATGTATAAAAAACTAAATGCACCTGCCAGTGTAGCATTATGCAAAATAGCAATGAAGTGTGACAAGGCACATAATGATGATGGATGTTGTATGGAAATATATCTCGGAATGGCTATGGAAATTCCATGGTAGGCAGGTATGGTGGCTGTTTTGAGGAAGATAACTTTTGGGTTATGTGTAGAAGAACAAAGTTCTCCCACGGGGTTTGGATGGACCGACGAAGTTTGCACCAACTCTCAATGTGAGAATGAGCAATGCACAATACCGAAGAGGCTAGCAAATATGGATGGTGGAAGTGCCAGAAAACCTTAACATAGAACTCACAAGTTAAAAGATTTCAATTAAAATAATGATCTTACAAGGCATAATGAAAATCACTCCAAGACGGTCCGTAGCAGTGACAAGTCACTGTTGGCTACCCCGACCGTAGCGCGTAACAAAAATTCATCACGATTGCTATCAGCAAAGGAAGTCATATACCATTATCTTATAAACTGGCTGTTTGAGTGTGGCACCATTTCAAGCTTTTATACCAACCATTAATTCTTTTTACTTTACTAAACCAGAAAGTTTAACATTAAGCATATTATTATCTCAAAACAACAGCAAATAATCAAGTGAAACTGTTTAGTGATCTACACGAATATGCAAGCTTTTTCGTTATACCATATACCACATGTAGCATTTTCTATTTCCATTAAACACCAAACAACAAAAAACTCTCCAAATAATATAGGAATGAAACAAGAGAGTACTAATATAAATCTACTAGAACTAACAGCTCTGAAAAAGAGATGCATGAAAACAAGGGCTAAACGTAGTACTAGCAAAAAGTGAACACTCACAGAACAATAAGAATGAAAACTAGAGTGTTCTAAGCAATGAAAACGGATCGTGTCTCTCTCCAACATAAGTATTATATGATACAAACATAAACTACAGCAAAGAAAACTAAACAAACTGAAAGCAAAAAATAACTGACGCTCCAAGTAAAATTCATATTATGTGACCGAATAAAAATATAGTTTCACTAGAAGTGACCTGATAAATTGTTGATGAAGAAGGGGATGCCTTGGGAATCCCCAAGCTTAGACGCTTGTGTTTTCTTAGAATTTTCTGGGATGAACCACGGGGGCATCCCCAAGCTTTGACCTTGCACTCTTCTTGATCACATTATATCACCCTCTTCTCTTGACCCTTGAAAACTTCCTTCACACCACACTCAAAGAGTAATTCGCATTCGAGGGTTAGTGCAACAATAAAAAATTCATGAGTTCTGTATGGGAGCAAGTGATATTTATACTTTTAGACATTATCTACTGCCACTGATGTTTCGTGAATCAAAGAAATCCACTTGACGTCGTAAAAGAGCAAATGCAAAAAAAGGCAGAATTTGCCAAAACCAGAACAATTTGTAATGAAGAATTTTTTTGGGCACTTAAGTTGCTCAAATCGAAAAACTTAAAAAACAAAAAAGTTTCAAAATTAGCCGAGCAATAAGCAAAAAAAGTTTCAGGTCATTTTGATATTTCTACGAATTATACGATTTTTTACGGTGGACAGCAGAAATCTGTTTTCTCCGAAGAAATCTAAAACCAACTCCAACTTTCGCTAGAAACTTTACTTGGCACACTAATACAAGAAAATAAATATACGAAGGAGTTTCTACAGAAGTAACCAACACCTTGACTCAAAGAAAACAGAGAAAAACAATGCAAAAATAAAACCATGGGTTATCTCCCAAGAAGTGCTTTTCTTTTTTTTGAAACATTTTCTACTTCAGGAGAGTCCCCCATAGCCCTTTATTGCCACAAAAGATAGTTTACAGATATTTAAAAAAAATACAAAGAGGAGATAGACTAAGGAATTCTATCAGAAACTAGTGAAGAGAACTAAGTGATATGTCAAAAACGTATCTCCTTTTCAGAACACTTTTTTTTATTGTTTTCCTCTAAACTTGTGTGTTTTGGATACAACTAACACGGACTAACGCTGTTTTCAGCAGAATTACCTTGGTGTCTTGTTTTTGTTCAGAAAAATCAACTTTCGGAAAAATGCCCAGAAAAGAACCCATTGGTGTTTTCACCCCGGAAGTCCCCGGGAGCCAGAAGGGGGCCAGGAGAGGACCCACAGGGTGGCCACACCCCCCTGGCACGGGTCCACCTGGCCACGCCAGCATAGGGTGTGGGCCCCCCAGAGCCCCCCTCGGACTCCCCTTTCGACTACAAGTAGCCTCCAACCCTAAAACCCGAGTGGGTTCGTCATATTCTACAGAAACACAACCTCGATTCAGGGATCAGAAGTTCCTATTCTCGCACCCTGCCGGGACGGGGAATTGGAGGAGATCATCGCCAACATCATCACGAACGCCTCTCCATCGACCATCCATGTTTCCCCCATCCATGTGTGAGTAATTCCCTGTTGTAGGCTGAAGGGGATGGTAGGGATTGGATGCGATCGTTCATGTAATAATGCCGTGATTGTTAGGGCATAGTGCCTAGTATCCACTATTAGTGATATTGACATTGTTGCAACTTGTTATGCTTAATGCTTGCCACTTTCGGCCCGAGTGCCATGATCTCAGATCTGAACATGTTATTGTATCATGATGATAATTATTGTTTCTTGATCATACCTGCAATTTGTTTACACATATCGTTGTCCAGAACCCAATGCCCCGAAGTGACAGAAATTGGGACATACAGAGGGGATGGCTGCGATGTGAGGATCACATGTGTTCACGGAGTGTTAATGCTTTGTTCCGGTGTTCTATTAAAAGGAAGACCTTAATTACCAGTAGTTCCCTTGAGGCCCGGCTGACACGGGCTGGTAGGACAATAGATGTTGTGCAAGTTCTCATTGCGAGCACGTACGACTATTTAGGAACACATGCCTATGGTTACTTAGTACTTGGATGCTTTATCTTATTCATCTGCAATACCCGTGACATGATTATGATTTGAACTTTCTTATCCATGCAAATCCCGTTCATGCATCCCTATGCCTACAGTATTTAATCCCGCTGTTTACTTCAATCACTACTGATGCTGCTGTTTTCATACTACTGTTGTTATTAATTCACTACTGCTCCTGCTATAAAATTGTTACTACTGATAAACCACTACAAACTAGTCAACTTTCAGGTGCAAGTGAATTGAAAACTCACTTGTTAAGGCTCACAAATATTCTTTGGATCCCCTTGTGTCGAATCAATAAATTTGGGTTTTACTTCCCTCGAAGACTATTGCGATCCCCTATACTTGTAGGTCATCAAGACTATTTTCTGGCGTTGTTGCCGGGGAGCATAGCTTTATTTGCGAGCAGACAGGAGAGTACTATTATCTACTGCCAATCATTCATCATGGGTAAGTCTCGTGATGGAAGAGTTCCTATATTACCATCCACTACAAGAAGAGGTACAACTCTGAACACCTCTATTGCTCTTGATTCACCGGCTGTTATGAGTAAGCTTCTTGCACCACCACATACACATGCTACTTCTGCCGAATCTGAAAATACATCTGATACTTTTGATGATGCTTCTACTATGCTTGATGAGAGTAGTTCTCTCGGTCCTTTCTTATATGCTACTATTGCTAAAGCTAAAAATATTGCAAACACTGAAACTCCTGATAAAAATCCTGTTATTCCTGCTTTTTCACCTAAGTTTAGAGAAAATTCTATTGATGATTTAGATGATGCCTATATTGAACTTAGCGATGATCTTATTGATGAAATACATGCTATGAAGGATAAAGATGCTGCTATACGTCTTATGGAAAGTCGTGCTGTTAAATATAAATTATCTCCTGATGATAAGTTTGCCACTTCTCCTATTCATATTAGGGATAAGGATTATGATTTATCTCTTGATTTATCTTATATATCTATTGTTGTGAAATAACCTTTTTGTGGAACTGAAAATGAAAGTGCTATGAAACATATAAATGAAATCTCCTCTTTGAGTAATTTATTCTCTGATGATCTTAAGAAACGTAGCTACTTTGTCATTAAAGGATGAAGCTAAAACTTGGTTTAATAGTTTTTCTCCTGGATCTATTGATAGTCCTATTGGTTTGGTTAATGCTTTCTTTCAGAAATTTTTCCCTGCTAGTGCTCAACATGCTCCTTTACAAAATATATTTAATTTGAAGCAATTGGAAGAAAATTGCCTGTATCTTGGGCAAGGTTCGGTTCTTTAGTTAGGGCTACACCTGGGCATAAGCTAGAAGATGATAAACTTCTTGATATATTCTATAATGGACTAACTGTTGAATCTAGGACATACCTAGATAGTTGTGCTGGTTGTGTTTTGAGGCAAAGAATTCCAGAAGAAGTTGAGGAATTAATGGCTAAAATAAGCCAAAATCACGATGATTGGACTATGGTTGAGCCTGAGCCGACCCCCACTCCAGTACCTACACCAACACCAACACCCAAGAAGAGGGGAATGATTGAATTAAATGATAAAGAGATGAGAGAAGCCAACAAATCTCTTAAAGAGAGGGGTATTAAATCTGAAGATGTGAAGAATCTCCCACCTTTAGAAGAATTATGTAAGCCAACCCCTCACTCATCACCCATTGAGGTACACTCTCTCCAATATTTTGATAGTAGAGATATTCCCTATAGAAAACCTCCTGATCAATGCTTAGATGAATTTGATAATTATGTTATTAAGCAAGATAATTTTAATATGAGAGTGCAAAATCACCTTATGGAAAACTCTAAAGCTATTAATGATTTTCATGGTATTATAGAAGGAACCTCTAATGATGGTAAAATGCTTGTTAAAATTTTTCAAATGGTTCAAACTCAAATTGATCAACTTGCTAAAGTGCAAAAAGATTAGCTAGTTAATGCTTCTAAAGAAAAACATGCTTATGAAATAAGAACTAGAAGTGGTATTGCTACACAAGATCCTTTATATCCTGAGGGACATCCTAAAAGAATGGAACAAGATTCTCAGCAAACTAATAATGATGTTATTCATACTAAAAATAAAAAGAAGAAGAAACATAAAACTGCTGTAGAATCCTCTGAACTTGCTAAAGATCCTAATAGTATATATGTCTCTAATGCTGAAACTGAAAGTGGTAATGAAGAGAATGATGCTTCTGATAAAGAAGAACTTGTAGATAAACCTGAAAAGCATGCTAAAACTGCAAAGTACACTAAGAAAGATTTTATTGCTAATAAACATGGTAAAGAAAGAGAACCTTGGTGTAACATCCCAAGTATGAAAACCATCCCCTTAGAATGTTTGTTGCATGTTTATTTAAGTATGGCATCATGTCATCATATTGTTCCATGTTGTTTGCATTTGTTTCTTAATTGTTGCATTTGTTTTTCCACTGTTTTCACAACTCAAATTCAAACCTTATTCAAACAATGGTTTCATACTTGCTCTGTTACAACATTTTGAATAAAAATCACAACTAAAAACAACCCAGTTGTTTCATGTTTTTTCCATAGTGATCACTTGTGAAAAGGATGGTTTTAAATCAATCATTTATTTTCCAAACACATTTAAAATTCAAATCCAAGCACCCAAAACAGAATCATTTTGAAATTATGTTGTTACCAAAACAAATCAACTCAAATTGTCTAATTACCATAGGGGTTACCCTATTTTAAATGTTGGTTTTATTAATGATCTTTAATATTAAAAATTTCACCTAAATTTGTTTTAATTTCAAACAGCAAGCCAATATTCAAACATTTGAAAATAAAAGTTAAAACCTGTTTGCATTTGCCCTAAAGAACTCCCTCTAATTTTTTCAAAATTTTCTCTAACTTAAAACCTATCTTTCTCTTCCAAATTCTAATTCAGCAAAAAAAAAAAGTAACAAAACCAAATAATAAAAAGAAAAAGAACGCACAGGAGAGAGGAAGAGGCAGGCCCAGCCCACCAGGCTGCAGCCCGAACCTTTCTTCCCCAACCTCCGTACGCTGGCGTCACCAATGGTGACAGCAACGTGTGCGCTGCCCCACTTCTCCACCCCATCCCCCTCCCTCCTATATCTACTCCCCATTCCCGTGGCAAACCCTAACCCTAGCCGCACCCTCTCCCTTCTCTCCCCATCCCCGCCGCCATCGAGAGGACGCCGTCGTCGTTTTCCTCTGCCACCGGCCGCCGCTCGCCGGACATGGCGCCGCCGCCTCCGTCTCCCTCCGGCCGCGCAGAGGGCACCCCTGCGAAGAGGGTAATCTCCTCTTTCCATTCCCCTACCTCCCCTCTCGATTCCCTGCTGTTGTGCATCAAATCCTTCCATGCCAAGTCGCCTCCATGGCTCTGTTTTCGTGTACAGGAAAGAACGACTGAAGATGATCGTGTGCAGTTTCAGTTAACCGCGATGTGTTGTGTTCAAAAACAAGTAGATCCAGTACCCATCACACCAGCCGCAGTAGACCCACTGGTAGGGCGAGCGCAGCGGAAGCGCAGCGAGCCCCGCGCTCGCGGGATCAAATCCCCGCAACCCCCTTTTTCTGCTCCTTATTCGATTTGTTTCAGTGGTGAGGTTCTGCACCATAACCCCCGAGCTGCCCCCTTCTGATACGAACGCACAGCACACTCAGTTGGTTCTGTCCCTTGCGCATAACCCACAGGTCCTGGGTTCGATCCCCCTCACCCCACACCTTTTTTTTCTCTGTTTTCTTTTTCTGCCCGCAGTTCAGAAAAGCAGATCTGAAACATTACTTGTAAAATCCATTAAAAATTGAATCTTGCTCCAAATTGAATGATTCAAGTTTCTGTGGATTCAAATTTTTGTGCTCTTTCTACTAGTAACAAAATTGCAACATGTTTCTGTAATACTTTTTGCCCTAAATAATTAATTACTGAAAATGCCATAAAAAGTGGAAACTTTGGAATTTCATAACTTGAGTTTGGCTCATCCAATTTAAGCAAATTTGGACTCTAAAAATTTGTCTTAACAAACTCTACACATTGGTATTTTATTTGGGCACAATGGAATTAATTTTGAACATGTTTTCCTCTGTTTACTAAAAAGGGCAGAATAAAGCTATTTATGGAAAATGGCATAATAAATTCAATAATCACCCAAAAATTATGTTTGATAGCTCTAAATGTTCAATGAAACATTTGCTACATGTTTTCAACCTTTTCAATGCAATTTGTTACTGTTTTGAATATTTTAAATTGTTGAAATATTTGAATTCTTGTTTAATTCACTTAAACTTGCAAAAATCATAACTTGTCCATAAAAATTCCAAATTCCACAAACTAAATATGTTTTCCAATCAACTTTTCATGTACTTTCCAAATATCAATTTTGTTTACTTTTTTGAATAATTTAAATTGCTGAAAACAACTGTTTCTTATTTAATGCATTTAAAATTGCCAAAATAATAACTTGCTCATTTTAAATCCAATTTCCACAAATAAAATATGTTTTCAAACCATAAAAGCATAACCTTTTCAACTATGAAACTTCACTAAATGTCTTGAACAAATAAAAATTCAAATAAGTTCATGTTTGAATTAAATTCATTTAATTCTTGCTTACACTTGTTTAATTCATAAATAATTTATTTGGAATCCTTTTTCAACAAGTGAAACATGTAATCCACCCAAAATCTTGTGTTCTTTTCAAATATGAACTTTGTATTTTGTTTTGAACACTTTAACTTGTTGAAAACAACAATTACTTGTGTGACATGTTTTAAGTAACCAAACTTTCCAAACTTAATCAATGATTTCCAAAACTTGTTCCAATCCTTTTTCACTTGCATCTATCATTGTTATTGTTGTTATCATTATGCATGCATCATGCTAACAACTCTCACATAATAATTAATTGTAAATCATTTGTTTCCACTTATTTCAATGGATCTTTTCCATATGCAATCCAATTGCATATGGGTCCAATTAAATTGTGTTATCTTGTCAAGTAGTTTATTCTGATGCATCTATTAACATGACATGCATCATCCCATGTTTGTGCACCTATGCCATTATAATGATTGTTTATCTTTCTGCAATGTTTGTTTGCTTCTTCTCGGATATACGACGACGTTGATACCGACGATACCTACGACATCCCTTCTAAGGAGTTAGCTCAGTACCAGGCTACTGGGTTTTGCAGGCAAGTTATCACTCACATGAACCACTGTGTTCCTTTCAACATTGATTACCGATACTTTCCGTTGTTCTTTTCTGCTAGCCTTAGTAGTAGTTGTTTCTGCTACGAACCCATCACATGAATCCCTTAACCTTGATATTGCCTCACCTCCACTCCTATCACCCCTTTGGTTGAGCCAGTGTCTTACTAGCATGCTTAGGTTGTTTTGCTCGAGTCTGTTACCCGTTACTTTCTGTTACTACTTCATTATGTTCTGGGGGCTCGATGTTTAATCAATCAATCATGCTAATGTTACTATTAATAATAAATTTGATGATAAGGCACCGGCAGGAGGCCCATGAGAGGTTTTGAAGCCTGCTAGTGTCGACCCTAATAGGAAAAGGGTCTTGTCTACTGATCCATGATGAGCGCACTACCCGCATTTGGGAAGCGAGTATGGGCGCCCCCCTCAACTTGACCTGATTCGCATCTCGTCCAAATCGCCTCATTTAGTTCGTGTTTTCCATTTGCCGCATGCATGTTTTTGCGAGCCCAGGCCAGGGTGGAACTTTTGTAGTCGGCATATAGGGGGACACGGTCTTAGAGTGCTATGAGGGTCCCTTTTCTTCGGGGCTTGATTAGCCGTGCGCCCAAGGTTCTTTGGGCTTGATGCGAAGAATGGTTGGTTGTGTTGAGTGCCCCGCTTGGTGGGAGGCATCCCATCTGGCGGGATATTCATGAGTGTACGGCCAAATTGGTGCAACCCTGCAGGGATAATCTTCTCGAGAAGCCGTGTTTTCCGCGGTTATGGATTACTTGGTGAAAGTACTGGCTAACAAGTACTCAGGACAACTTAAACATAATGATCAAACATGTTACACCCAATGATTAATAACTTGACTAGTAATAGGTGGATGACACAATAACTTGATTCACCTTTAATACAACTGGGTGCGTTATCCTCGGATTGCTTCTTTGGATAAGGGGCGAGATCCAGGATGGGTTTGTTTGAAGTTATCTTTCAGTTGGTTACAACACTCGATCTTATCTCCTTTCTGTTAGTTGGAAGTTATAGATTTCTGTAGTTGGTTAGCGCAGCCAGTTGCAGCATCTTTTATATCCCCTCTCTTCCGTTGAACCCAAGGCATCTGTGCTTGGTGTTGACGGGTTACACTTTGGTGAACTGTGAGTCTTGCTTGCCAGTACGTTTATGTACTGACCCCTTTGGGGCTGTGGTTTACGCAGACGACGTTTCTGAGGATCTACATGGTGGCTACTACGTGGAGTATGACGAGACTGCTGACGAGTAGATAGCGGACCCGGGCAGGATCCGAGACTTCGTGGATGGGCTCCGTCTTTTCGTTTCCGGCCTCTTAGGCCTATTTGGTTCTTGTCTGTACTCAGACATGTGGAATGCTTCCGCTGTGATGTAATGATGATATGTTGGGGCAGGTGCCCTCTGAATGATTGTATTTGCTATCTCTGCTCTAATGAGAGCTATTTGCAATTTATTTCAATCTTTTGTGTCGTAGAGATCTGTTGTGATATCAGTTGTTCAACGCCGTTGACGTACCATGTGTGTATGGTTTGAAGTACGTCAATGGAAGTGTCCTGATTTCTACGGGATAGTTTACATCGACGGTGAACAGTAACGGTTGGTTGTCGCACATAAGTGCTGGCCTACCCGTAAGGGGACGCGGGAGCCGTTAAGCCCCGTAATCCAACCAAAATATTGTTCAGTTCGTACGGTGAGTATCCCCTAGAAGTCCGGGTGCGACAAATGGTATCAGAGCCTGTCTGCCTGTAGGATCCCTTTTTACTGGTCGCAGTTGAGTCTAGAAACTATTTTGTAGCTATGTAGGAAAAATGAAACGTGAGAGTAGGAATTCTGTTCTTTTTCTCCTTTCCCCACCCTCCCTCCCTTTTTCTGGTAAGGAAGTGCAACGTTGTTTTTCCCTTCTCATCTAAACTTTCAAGTTAGGATTTCACGAATTCTGGTTTCTCTAGGATGGTTATATCTACTAGACCATAGGAATGGAGGTGGTTGTGACGTGATTTATCATGTTGCCTACTCATGATTGAGAACGGAGGCGTGTAAGCCCCGGAAGCAGATCCTCTATTCCTTAAGCGGTAGATATTGATCCTTTAGAAGCCCGAATGGGTTTTCCGTAGTACCTCAGGAGTTTTGTTCTCGTTTTCCCCGATGTTGATATCCTGTTCTTCTCAACATCCTTTTCGTCCGTTGAAATCTTGTTGTTGTTTACCACTTCAAATCTTCTACCGGCGTCTAATCAAAACTTCCTCATAAACTCTTGTCCAACTAAAGTGTTATTTCATACCGGAGCATCACATTCCTTTGTGTCAACAATCTTTTCCACAACATACAACCCAATTCTGGTTCCACTAAGCAATCAAAACTCTGTTCACTCCCCGGGATCTCAAATGTTGACTTCCAAGTTCAGTCACAGAAATCAAATTCTAATTAATGGCCACATATTCCTTGCTTCTCTCATACTACTTGGAAATTCTGACATTGATGTCATTCTTGGTTGGATTGATGTCAATAACTCTGTTCCACCATTCTAGCCAGATAATCTATTCTCCAAATGAATCAAGTTCCATTCAGCTATACAGCCTTGGTACAAAAACCTCTCCCTTTACTTGAAAATGTTCCGGAGGTTTCCAAATTCCCTGACATCTTTCCAGAAGAGTTGCCAGGAATTTCTATCGTCTTGAACTTCCAGACAAACTATCCAAGGTGCACGATGTGTTTCACGTGTCACAGCTCAAGAGAATCTTCCCAAGAAGTTTCCGGACCTTTTCTTTTCTCAGTAGGAATCTCGGGGCGCGATTCCTTCAAGGGGGGGCGTTTTGTAACATCCCAAGTATGAAAACCATCCCCTTAGAATGTTTGTTGCATGTTTATTTAAGTATGGCATCATGTCATCATATTGTTCCATGTTGTTTGCATTTGTTTCTTAATTGTTGCATTTGTTTTTCCACTGTTTTCACAACTCAAATTCAAACCTTATTCAAACAATGGTTTCATACTTGCTCTGTTACAACATTTTGAATAAAAATCACAACTAAAAACAACCCAGTTGTTTCATGTTTTTTCCATAGTGATCACTTGTGAAAAGGATGGTTTTAAATCAATCATTTATTTTCCAAACACATTTAAAATTCAAATCCAAGCACCCAAAACAGAATCATTTTGAAATTATGTTGTTACCAAAACAAATCAACTCAAATTGTCTAATTACCATAGGGGTTACCCTATTTTAAATGTTGGTTTTATTAATGATCTTTAATATTAAAAATTTCACCTAAATTTGTTTTAATTTCAAACAGCAAGCCAATATTCAAACATTTGAAAATAAAAGTTAAAACCTGTTTGCATTTGCCCTAAAGAACTCCCTCTAATTTTTTCAAAATTTTCTCTAACTTAAAACCTATCTTTCTCTTCCAAATTCTAATTCAGCAAAAAAAAAAGTAACAAAACCAAATAATAAAAAGAAAAAGAACGCACAGGAGAGGGGAAGAGGCAGGCCCAGCCCACCAGGCTGCAGCCCGAACCTTTCTTCCCCAACCTCCGTACGCTGGCGTCACCAATGGTGACAGCAACGTGTGCGCTGCCCCACTTCTCCACCCCATCCCCCTCCCTCCTATATCTACTCCCCATTCCCGTGGCAAACCCTAACCCTAGCCGCACCCTCTCCCTTCTCTCCCCATCCCCGCCGCCATCGAGAGGACGCCGTCGTCGTTTTCCTCTGCCACCGGCCGCCGCTCGCCGGACATGGCGCCGCCGCCTCCGTCTCCCTCCGGCCGCGCAGAGGGCACCCCTGCGAAGAGGGTAATCTCCTCTTTCCATTCCCCTACCTCCCCTCTCGATTCCCTGCTGTTGTGCATCAAATCCTTCCATGCCAAGTCGCCTCCATGGCTCTGTTTTCGTGTACAGGAAAGAACGACTGAAGATGATCGTGTGCAGTTTCAGTTAACCGCGATGTGTTGTGTTCAAAAACAAGTAGATCCAGTACCCATCACACCAGCCGCAGTAGACCCACTGGTAGGGCGCGCGCAGCGGAAGCGCAGCGAGCCCCGCGCTCGCGGGATCAAATCCCCGCAACCCCCTTTTTCTGCTCCTTATTCGATTTGTTTCAGTGGTGAGGTTCTGCACCATAACCCCCGAGCTGCCCCCTTCTGATACGAACGCACAGCACACTCAGTTGGTTCTGTCCCTTGCGCATAACCCACAGGTCCTGGGTTCGATCCCCCTCACACCCCACCTTTTTTTTCTCTGTTTTCTTTTTCTGCCCGCAGTTCAGAAAAGCAGATCTGAAACATTACTTGTAAAATCCATTAAACATTGAATCTTGCTCCAAATTGAATGATTCAAGTTTCTGTGGATTCAAATTTTTGTGCTCTTTCTACTAGTAACAAAATTGCAACATGTTTCTGTAATACTTTTTGCCCTAAATAATTAATTACTGAAAATGCCATAAAAAGTGGAAACTTTGGAATTTCATAACTTGAGTTTGGCTCATCCAATTTAAGCAAATTTGGACTCTAAAAATTTGTCTTAACAAACTCTACACATTGGTATTTTATTTGGGCACAATGGAATTAATTTTGAACATGTTTTCCTCTGTTTACTAAAAAGGGCAGAATAAAGCTATTTATGGAAAATGGCATAATAAATTCAATAATCACCCAAAAATTATGTTTGATAGCTCTAAATGTTCAATGAAACATTTGCTACATGTTTTCAACCTTTTCAATGCAATTTGTTACTGTTTTGAATATTTTAAATTGTTGAAATATTTGAATTCTTGTTTAATTCACTTAAACTTGCAAAAATCATAACTTGTCCATAAAAATTCCAAATTCCACAAACTAAATATGTTTTCCAATCAACTTTTCATGTACTTTCCAAATATCAATTTTGTTTACTTTTTTGAATAATTTAAATTGCTGAAAACAACTGTTTCTTATTTAATGCATTTAAAATTGCCAAAATAATAACTTGCTCATTTTAAATCCAATTTCCACAAATAAAATATGTTTTCAAACCATAAAAGCATAACCTTTTCAACTATGAAACTTCACTAAATGTCTTGAACAAATAAAAATTCAAATAAGTTCATGTTTGAATTAAATTCATTTAATTCTTGCTTACACTTGTTTAATTCATAAATAATTTATTTGGAATCCTTTTTCAACAAGTGAAACATGTAATCCACCCAAAATCTTGTGTTCTTTTCAAATATGAACTTTGTATTTTGTTTCGAACACTTTAACTTGTTGAAAACAACAATTACTTGTGTGACATGTTTTAAGTAACCAAACTTTCCAAACTTAATCAATGATTTCCAAAACTTGTTCCAATCCTTTTTCACTTGCATCTATCATTGTTATTGTTGTTATTTTGTTGTTATCATTATGCATGCATCATTCTAACAACTCTCACATAATAATTAATTGTAAATCATTTGTTTCCACTTATTTCAATGGATCTTTTCCATATGCAATCCAATTGCATATGGGTCCAATTAAATTGTGTTATCTTGTCAAGTAGTTTATTCTGATGCATCTATTAACATGACATGCATCATCCCATGTTTGTGCACCTATGCCATTATAATGATTGTTTATCTTTCTGCAATGTTTGTTTGCTTCTTCTCGGATATACGACGACGTTGATACCGACGATACCTACGACATCCCTTCTAAGGAGTTAGCTCAGTACCAGGCTACTGGGTTTTGCAGGCAAGTTATCACTCACATGAACCACTGTGTTCCTTTCAACATTGATTACCGATACTTTCCGTTGTTCTTTTCTGCTAGCCTTAGTAGTAGTTGTTTCTGCTACGAACCCATCACATGAATCCCTTAACCTTGATATTGCCTCACCTCCACTCCTATCACCCCTTTGGTTGAGCCAGTGTCTTACTAGCATGCTTAGGTTGTTTTGCTCGAGTCTGTTACCCGTTACTTTCTGTTACTACTTCATTATGTTCTGGGGGCTCGATGTTTAATCAATCAATCATGCTAATGTTACTATTAATAATAAATTTGATGATAAGGCACCGGCAGGAGGCCCATGAGAGGTTTTGAAGCCTGCTAGTGTCGACCCTAATAGGAAAAGGGTCTTGTCTACTGATCCATGATGAGCGCACTACCCGCATTTGGGAAGCGAGTATGGGCGCCCCCCTCAACTTGACCTGATTCGCATCTCGTCCAAATCGCCTCATTTAGTTCGTGTTTTCCATTTGCCGCATGCATGTTTTTGCGAGCCCAGGCCAGGGTGGAACTTTTGTAGTCGGCATATAGGGGGACACGGTCTTAGAGTGCTATGAGGGTCCCTTTTCTTCGGGGCTTGATTAGCCGTGCGCCCAAGGTTCTTTGGGCTTGATGCGAAGAATGGTTGGTTGTGTTGAGTGCCCCGCTTGGTGGGAGGCATCCCATCTGGCGGGATATTCATGAGTGTACGGCCAAATTGGTGCAACCCTGCAGGGATAATCTTCTCGAGAAGCCGTGTTTTCCGCGGTTATGGATTACTTGGTGAAAGTACTGGCTAACAAGTACTCAGGACAACTTAAACATAATGATCAAACATGTTACACCCAATGATTAATAACTTGACTAGTAATAGGTGGATGACACAATAACTTGATTCACCTTTAATACAACTGGGTGCGTTATCCTCGGATTGCTTCTTTGGATAAGGGGCGAGATCCAGGATGGGTTTGTTTGAAGTTATCTTTCAGTTGGTTACAACACTCGATCTTATCTCCTTTCTGTTAGTTGGAAGTTATAGATTTCTGTAGTTGGTTAGCGCAGCCAGTTGCAGCATCTTTTATATCCCCTCTCTTCCGTTGAACCCAAGGCATCTGTGCTTGGTGTTGACGGGTTACACTTTGGTGAACTGTGAGTCTTGCTTGCCAGTACGTTTATGTACTGACCCCTTTGGGGCTGTGGTTTACGCAGACGACGTTTCTGAGGATCTACATGGTGGCTACTACGTGGAGTATGACGAGACTGCTGACGAGTAGATAGCGGACCCGGGCAGGATCCGAGACTTCGTGGATGGGCTCCGTCTTTTCGTTTCCGGCCTCTTAGGCCTATTTGGTTCTTGTCTGTACTCAGACATGTGGAATGCTTCCGCTGTGATGTAATGATGATATGTTGGGGCAGGTGCCCTCTGAATGATTGTATTTGCTATCTCTGCTCTAATGAGAGCTATTTGCAATTTATTTCAATCTTTTGTGTCGTAGAGATCTGTTGTGATATCAGTTGTTCAACGCCGTTGACGTACCATGTGTGTATGGTTTGAAGTACGTCAATGGAAGTGTCCTGATTTCTACGGGATAGTTTACATCGACGGTGAACAGTAACGGTTGGTTGTCGCACATAAGTGCTGGCCTACCCGTAAGGGGACGCGGGAGCCGTTAAGCCCCGTAATCCAACCAAAATATTGTTCAGTTCGTACGGTGAGTATCCCCTAGAAGTCCGGGTGCGACACTTGGGTACAAAAACCAATGCCTTTTCCTAATAAGAAACACAAATCTAAGGAAGAAGAACACTATAACAAATTTTGTGAATGGATGAAACCTTTGTTCTTGCAAATTCCTTTAACTGATGCTATTAAATTGCCTCCTTATGCAAAATATATGAAAGATATTGTCTCTAACAAAAGGAAGATTCCTAATGAGGAAATTTTCACTATGCTTGTTAATTACTCCTTTAATGGCAAGGTTCCTAAGAAGCTTGGAGATCCTAGTATACCAACTATTCCATGTTCTATTAAAAATAATTATGTTAGAACTGCTTTCTGTGATCTGGGAGCTGGAGTTAGTGTCATGCCTTTTACTCTCTATAAAAGACTCCTCCTAGAAAAATTGATACCAAGTGATATATCTTTGCAAATGGCTGATAAATCTGCTGCTATTCCCGTTGGTATATGTGAGGATGTTCCTGTTCAAGTTGCTAATAATTGTCTGATATAAACTGACCTTGTTGTGTTGGAAATGCCTGAAGATGATAATATTTCTATTATTCTTGGAAGACCTTTTCTTAATACTGCAGGAGCTGTTATTGATTGTAATCAAGGAAAAGTTAATTTTAATGTTAATGATAAAGAGCACATTGTTTATTTTTCCAAGAAGATTGATAATAAATATGGTCTAAATTGAATTGAAAATATTGAGACCATCAAGATTGGAGAATTTTATTGTCCCATTCCAGTACCACCAAAGTAATATGAAATTATTATGATTGGTATTATACCTATCAAGGTTGAGGTAACATAATTATTTAGTGTTTAGCAAAGTTTTTCTTCATATGAAAATTATTCTGGTAGTAGGACTTGATCACCCTTGTTAACAAAATGGTTTTTAATGAAGAGGACATTGTTTTCACTATGTTTTCACCTTCCCCACTATGTTTTCACCATGTTTACTTGTGTTATCACATTGCTACTTGAGTACAATCATGTTTTCCACCATCCTTATGCATTTTTTCCTAATATTTTCACTCTGATTTCCGAGGATATGCATGTTTTCACCATCCATACTTTTGTATTCACCACTACCACCTTTGTTTTCTTTGGAGATTCTTCCATTAGAGTGTCATAGAAGCTCTGTAGTTCTGGTTTTGGTTTTTTTTTCACGTTTTCACTTTCGGTTTCGCGGTTTTTATTACTTATTGAAACTCTAGAAATACCTCAAAAATAAAGTTTCTCGAAAAATTCCAGAATTTTTTTAATAATTTTTTACCTCAAAAATGAGGCAGAAAGCCACCAGGGAGATCCCAGGGGAACCCACCAGTCAGGCACACCCTAGGGTGGCGCGACCAGCCCCCTGGTGGCACCAGCACATGGTGTGGGGCCCCCTAGCCCTCCACTTACGCTCTCCACTCCCGATGTCTTCTCTCTCACCCCAAAGCTGAAAACATTTCCTGGAACCCATGTTCATGCTGTTCTTCCTCTGAATTTTCGATCTCCTTCTCCAGCCCATCATTTGTGCTGATATTTGGTGTGTTTGATCTCCGGTATGTGACTCCTCCAATGGTCCAAGTAGAATTTTATTTAGTGAAGTGTTTCTTGAGTATTTTTGTAGTGTAGGTGACAGCTTATGTGAATTTGCATGCTTGATTTGAGTAGAATTAATTTATTTTTGATGTATTTTTAGCTCTCATATCTATACTTCTTATAAAGCTAAACCCCACTAACATGCATTAATGATTTTTCAATCTCAACATGCAAGATATCCACATCATCCATCCTCCTAGCCAATCAATTGTCCATGTCATCTCCACTAATATTTATTAATTACTACATGCAAACTACACATCATCCATTTCTTAAACTATCCAATTATTCATATTAATAATTTAAAATATATATACCATGATCAAGTAAATTTTGCATATTCATTTAGAAAACAAAATGCATCACATCTCTTGTAAACTTTACAATGTGCCGTAATTTCTAAAACGATCCCAGCAGCAACACGCAGGGTATCTTTCTAGTAAGTCCCTATGGTAGTCTCCACCTTATAGTTGCTTGAAATTAATTTTTGTGATGATTGTTGAAAAAATTCAAAGATGGAGCACAATGCTTATCAACTAAAACAACATGATTTGGAGTTGCATGAGGTCATGCTCGTGCACCTCGAAGAGAGGGTGTTCCCATCTATCTATCCGTATCGAGAATTTATGCAAGTTACATGAATTCTGCAGGATTTTAACACTCTGGTGCATAATGCGGGCTTGGAGCATTTCATTGAGGATGAGCCTATCCAATATGTGAAACTAACTATGTCTATGGTGCAGGATTTTTGTTTTAAATGGTCTCCAAGTAACCCAATGGTCCACTATAAGATTTATAATAAAGTTGGGAGGCTGCCTTTTAGTGTTTTCTGTGCAGCTATTAACGTACCTGAGTGGGGGTCTTGTGATAAAATAAGTGGGCAGCCCAAACCACTACTGGATTTATATGGAGAGATTTTCCAATGCAGAAGCTTCACAGGGGAGAGGGGTAAAATTCGTGCAATTCAACTCCCTAGCATTCGGTACTTTGCCTACTTCATTTCTAAATGTGTATTAGCTAGGAAAACTGCTAGCAAGTTATCTGTTTATGATTTGGCGTTTATTGCTGCTGCTTTGAGACACGATATGTCTTATAACTTTGGCACTTTGATTGCTTACCGTCTCTCACATAACCGTGAGAAGGGCGGAGTTTGTGGAGGTCTTATTGCCTCGCGCTTGTTATCTTTGTATGGTTGGAAGCTCACCCTCTAGACTTTAAGTTTCCTATAGAGAGGCTTAATCTTGTTTCCATGGTTCAACATAAGTTTATTTCTACTCATACTCACTTACATAATTTATCTTTTAAATTAACTTTCTCAACACAATCCGGGTGGAGATTTGTTAAAACTGTTAGAGAAGTACTTTTGCCTGCACCTCCTTTGTTTGATCTTAATGGCAGGCAAGGATGGGATCTTTCTGAGAGTGAGCTGGACACATACCTTGAGCATCTCCCCTAGCAAGGGGAGGACACCGGAGAGGGAGATGATAGCAATTTTGTCCAGCCCTATGACACCACGAGGATTCCATATCAGCACCCCCGCTATGACTACGCATCAGCTACATAATCTTCCTCTTATGCGCCCGAGTACGACCACGCAAGAGATGACCCACCACAGTGGGGATACTTCACGCGCCATGATTGATCTCCACTCAGGACAAAATCCTAAGCTTGGGGGAGGTATACCGACATCACACTCATTTATATATCATGTTCTGTCGGTTCTTTGTATATCTGTGTTTTCTTTTCTATCGCTTCTTTTCGTTTCTTTCGCTTGTTTTCGCTTCATTCATTTCTCTTGTTTTTATTGTTTTGTTTTCGCTTTCCAAAACACAAAAAGACCAAAAATATTTCTGTTGTTTCTCTCTATTTGTCTCTTTAGTTGGTTTGCTTTATTCTTTAGTTGCACTTTAATATTGAAAAACCCAAAAATATTTTGTTTTGTTTGCTTTCCTTTATTCTTATTTTATTTTGAAAAAACCAAAAATATTTTTGCTTTCTTTGCTTGTTCTCATTTCCTCGTGCTTTAATTGAAAATCCCAAAAATATTTTGTTGTTCTTCTCTTGTTTTGTTAAGTTTGGTGCAGAGTTCAACAGTCGTCCGTGATTCCATTGGAGCTTGGTTTTCATATATATTATTCGAGCCACAAGTGAAGAGCAATAATGACGATCTACGACAATTCAAGTGTGGTGAGAGGCTGGTATGAATTCTATTTGCTTTCATTTTTGTACATATATCCATCTATGTGAGCATGCTTAGTTTGTTCGTATAAGATATATGTGACTTAATGGTTCCTTAATAGTTCGTCCTCTCTCATGTTTTGTTCAAATTTATTAATAGTAAATTACATGTCACATAAATATTTGTTCGCATTGTTCTATTGATAAGAAGAGTATGACATTGTGGTAGCCTTCTCCGACTGTTTCATTTGAATCGACTTGGCACATGCTCACGCATGCTAAGACTGGAAACAAAAAGTCAATAAGCCTCGATGATTTATTTTTCCTCAGAGTTCTAGTATCAATTTTATGCCTCAGTTAATTTTACTTTGTCGCAAACATGATTATGATAGTTGTTTCTCTCTTGATTGTCGCTCTATGTCTATTGCTAGCCTTAACCTATACTGAGTATGAGCTCTACTCGTGCATCCAAATCCCTGAAAACCAAAGTTTGCCAAATGTGTCCACTATACCTATATGTGGCATTTAACAACCACTCCAAAGTAAATTGCTCATGTGCTACCTTTAAAACATTCTAAAAATTACTCCTGTTTTGTGCCACAGTTTTAGCTCATGAGGACGTAAATAGAGAATCTTTATCTCACTCGTTGATTGAATTTCACACCCTGGACTAGTGGCTTCATCCACTTATCCAAATGATAGAAGAGCTGGCAGCGGGGTGACCAGCCCCAAATTAATACAAACAAATTATCTTCACTATTTTCCCCTGATTTATCAGTCAAAGCATAATTGTGTAAACAAAAGAGAAAGAGGGATGACCTTATACACCAGTTGCGTTCTTCACCATGGGAGCCACTCTTGTGAATCCAGTTGGCTAATGACGTACTTTATTGTATATTTACCATTCGTTGACATAAGCATACAACACTCTTAAAAATGTTTTCAATATCTCTGTTTAACAAAATAAAAAGATCTAGCACATGAGTGATCCATCCTTCCCTCTGCGAAGGGCCTTTCTTTTACCTTTATGTTGAGTCTCCACCATATTATTTGAGCACTTTCTTGAGAGCATAATTATCATTCTTAGTGTAATATGTTTGTCCCAAAGCACGGTTGATTTTGGTATATTCTTAATACTTGCATCTTTGATATCTTTACTTCTAGTCTTCCCTTGAACTTCAGAGGTGCCTTGGCATTTATGTTTTGCCCCCCACTTAAGGGCAAGCGACATACCACTTTATCAGATCCTATTATGAATACTTCAATCTTGCAAATAGTTATGCTTCATGTTGTTTATTATTAATATGTTGTTATCCCTCCATGGTTTGCATAGCTATTAAGTGACAGTATCTTGCATGTATCTTATCATGAGCATAACTAAGTATCTGATCATATAGTGAGTATATTTGCTTCATATGAAGCAAATGTGTTCATAAAAGTCTTTTATGGCACTCACCAGAAAATAGTCTTGATGACCCACAAGTATAGGGGATCGCAACAGTCTTCGAGGGAAGTAAAACCCAAATTTATTGATTCGACACAAGGGGAGACAAAGAATATTTGTGAGCCTTAACAAGTGATTTGTCAATTCACTTGCACCTGAAATTTGACTAGTTCGCAGTGGTTTATCAGTAGTAGCAGTTTTATAGTAGCAGCAGTAGTGAAATAATAACAACAATAGTATGAAAACAACAGAAGTAGTGATTGAAGTAAACAGCCGGATTAAATAGTGTAGGCATAGGGATGGATAAACGGGCGTTGCATGGATAAGAAAGTTCAACTAATGATCATGTCACTGGCATCGCAGATAAATAAGATAAAGCATCCAAGTACTAAGTAACCATAGGCATGTGTTCCATAAATAGTCGTACGTGCTCGCACTCAGTTGTCACTGAATTGCTTGGGGACAAGCAATAAGCTAAGCTTGGGGGAGTTGATACGTCAAAAACGTATCTCCTTTTCCGAACACTTTTCTTATTGTTTTCCTCTAAACTTGTGTGTTTTGGATACAACAAACACGGACTATCGCTGTTTTCAGCAGAATTACCTTGGTGTCTTGTTTTTGTGCAGAAAAATCAACTTTCGGGAAAATGCCCAGAAAAGAGCCCATTGGTGTTTTCACCCCAAAAGACCTCGGGAGCCAGAAGGGGGCCAGGAGAGGAGCCACAACGTGGCCACACCCCCTGGCGTGGGTCCCCCCGGCCGCGCCAGCATAGGGTGTGGGCCCCCTAGAGCCCCCCTCGTACTCCCCTTTCGACTACAACTCTACAAGTTGCCTCCAACCCTAAAACCCGAGTGGGTTCGTAATATTCCACAGAAACACAACAGAGCGCCTCTGCCATCCCGAACCTCGATTCGGGGCTCAGAAGTTTCTGTTCTGGCACCCTGCCGGGACGAGGAATCGGAGGAGATCATCGCCACTGTCATCACCAACGCCTCTGCATCGACCATCCATGTTTCCCCCATCCATGTGTGAGTAATTCCCCACTCTAGGCTGAAGGGGATGGTAGGGATTGGATTATATTGTTCATGTAATAATGTCGTGATTTTTAGGGCATAATGCCTAGTATCCTCTATTAGTGCTATTGACATTGTTGCAATTTGTTATGATTAATGCTTGCCACTTTGGGCCCGAGTGCCATGATCTCAGATCTGAACATGTTATTGAGTCATGATGATAATTATTGTTTCTTGATCATACCTACAAGTTGTGTACACATATCGTTGTACGGAACCCGAGGCCCCGAAGTGACAGAAATTGGGACAACCGAAGGGGATGGCTGCGATGTGACGATCACATGTGTTCAGAGAGTGTTAATGCTTTGCTCGGGTATTCCATTAAAAGGAACACCTTAATTACGAGTAGTTCCCTTGAGGCCCCACTGACATGGGCTGGTAGGACAATAGATGTTGTGCAAGTTCTCATTGCGAGCACGTACGACTATTTAAATAACACATTCCTATGTTTACTTAGTACTTGGATGCTTTATCTTATTTATCTGCAATGTCCGTGACATGATCATTATTGGAACTTTCTTATCCATGCAACGCATGTTCATCCATCCCTATGCCTACAGTATTTAATCCCTCTGTTTACTTCAATCACTACTACTGTTGTTTTCATACTACTGCTGTTATTATTTCACTACTTCTGCTACTATAAAACTGTTAGTACTGATAAACAGCTGCGAACTAGTCAACTTTCAGGTGCAATTGAATTGACAACTGGCTTGTTAAGGCTCACAAATATTCTTTGGCTCCCCTTGTGTCTAATCAATAAATTTTGGTTTTACTTCCCTCGATGACTGTTGCGATCCCCTACACTTGTGGGTTATCACTAAGCCATGATGATAATTTCTCAGCCAAGGAAGAATTCAACCTATGCTTAAGCAAGGTGAGATCCAGCAAAAACCCAACTTTCCAACCTCTGAAAGAATGCCTCTCAGATTTAAAAATGACTTCGTTCCTTTGCTTCCAAATATTCCAACAACCCATAATTAGTATCTCAGTAAAACAAGGTCCATTGAAAGCCTTTTTAGCTTGTGAAATATTGGTTATTACAGTGTTATCCCTCCATTGTATCTATAAGTAATTCCAAATTCTAGAGCTGAAATAACACTGGAAGAAAATATATGTCTAGTCCTCAAGACAATGCTGGTGACACAATACATAGTACTCATTTCCTTGGATATTCCACTTTCTCCTCGTTATCATATGTTTAGTGTTAATCCTGTCATGCAGAATCAACTAAGAAAAGAACTTATGCTTTGATATGCATTTGGATTACCAGATCCATTTAGCTGGCTTATTATCAGGCAGCTTAGCAAATTGAAGCTGGTAAAATTTGTTGGAGGTATATACACCTTTATTGAAGTTACAAGTCCAGACATCATAAAAATTATCCAGACGGATGTCATCCAAAATACCTTGCAAAGTAAAAAATTCCTGAAATGCTTCATTTGAGAGAGGTAACTGAAAATCTTGAGAAAAGACAGGCAATGAAATCAAGTCCCTGACTGAAGAAAACTTGTATTTAGCAAAATAATACAGCCTTGGAAACTTGAGTGAAAGAAGATCACCCGACCATAAGTACTTCCGAAAGAGAACAGAGAAGCCAGATCCAACAGAGCAAGAAGAAAGGGAACACGAAGTCTTAGCCAATTGAATAATTCATCTCCACCAGAAGGAACCACAAGAATTTACTGCATGAGGGACAAATTCGAAATAATAGGTATTCTTGATCAGGTTTACCCAGGGGATATCAGCAGAGTTATTGAATTTGGCTATAAATTTCATTAAATGGGCCCTGTTTTGAATCTGCAAATTGATCACTCTCAGACCACCTTTGCACTTGGGTTTACACACCATATCCCAAGCAGCCAAAAAATTTACTCTCTCCTTGTTCTTATCTTTTCTCCAAAGACATATCCTTCTAGCCTTATCAATTATCTCAATGACCCCCTTGGGAATCACAAGAGTACACATATAGTATGTAGGCAGAGAAGAGAGAAGAGAATTAACAAGAACTAGACTGTCACCATAGGATAGGAAAGGAACAGTGACTGATAACCTCATTTTACTCTATCAATTAGAGGACCAAAATATTTAATAGAAGGTTTGGTGGTGCCCATAGGAAACCCCAGGTATGTAAAAGGCAGAAAGGCCACATTACAGTCCAAAAAAAGATCCAAATCAGCAGCCTCCTGCTGTGAAATATTAATTGGTATCATGGATTAGTTATGGAAGTTTACTTTAAGCCCAGTAATTTGAGCACAAAGATTCAATAAGTTCTTGAAAACCAAAAATTGATCTGGATTAGCAGGTAAAACAACTAGAGTGTCATCAGCATATTGCACAATAGGAAAGTATCCAGCAATGGGAATTGGTAAACGAAGACTTCCTGTCGAGACATCGTAGTAGTTTTCGTGGACGGGGGTGCCATGAGACTACGGGTAGAGACGTGGGGAGACGTGGTGGTTCGAAGGACAAAAACACAGGGTTTACCCAGGTTTGGTACGTCGCAATAATGCGGCGTTCCTACTCCTGCAATCTCACTAATGAGGGCTAAAGCCTGTGTATACAAGTACAATGTGAGGTTCTGTTTAGCTATTCGCAGAGGATCAACTTCCCGGCGAGTTAGCCTGTAGCTTCCTCCTCTTTCTCCTTTTCTATCATATCTCTCGTCCGGCTTTATATAATAGCTGAGTTAGGGCATACAGAGTAGGAAACGTAGAAGACTACGGCAACTATTAACTTGGAAAGTAATGAATCCGCCTTCTACTCCAACCCAGATCACATGGGCCGTGATCCGGGTTCTTCTAGAATCCGGCTTCTGCACGTCAGCTTACTGGGCCGCCCAATGGACCGTAGCCCACTACCATTCGGGCCACCCGGGCAATCCGGCACTATAGACTACCATCTGATATACCCCTATTTGGTATATATCCGACAGTAGCCCCCAAGAAGGATCGAGACTCCGTTTTCGCCGTCTTTCGTCAAATGCATCCTTCCGAGAAACACTGGCCTGCAGTCTTGATTCTTCTTTTCTTCCTTTAAAGGAGATGGTAACGTAAAACTCGGAATCTAGAAAATCCGGCTTTTCTCACACGATCCTTCGTAGAGAAGGAATTTCCTACGTCAGCGCTTAAAACTTGCTGACGCAAGGGACGTTTGGGTTACAGGCGAAAAAACCCAGAAACATCTTTCTGACAGATTTTCGCGGGAAACGAGGAGATAACCATAATCACCCATCGTTTCATTTCCCAGATTTTTGGCGAGTGACACGCGTTGAACATCCAACGGTCAAAAGAGCCGTTAGCACGTATCGTGACGAGATTTCGGCTATAAATAGCCGTCTTTGTCCTCAACGAAAAACTTCCGCTCTCACTTCGCACTCGACTCCAGCGCCTAAGCTCACAGCAGAGAAAAGCTCCTGAACGCCACCGCGTCCGAGTCCTCACCGGAGACGCCCAAGTGCCGCTTCGTGATGGCTTCTCCGTCGTCCTCGCCAGCCCGCACCGTCGCCCAAGAAATCGAGGACAACATCAACACGATGGATCCCCAACTAGACTCCCCAGTGCACGCCGCCAGCGACGAGCCGGCGAAGACCACGGGCATCGCGGCAAACGGAGGAAATCTTTCCGCCGCCGTGGATCTTGCGGATTCCAGCTCCGCACCCACTCCGCCGTTTGCTCCAAAGTCGGTGGAGGAGAAGATCGAACTCGCCGGCGACGAGCTCGCGGCCGCGGAGGCATGTGTCCCCGTGCGCCACAGAATGTGTCTTTTCTATGGCGCAGCCCGTCAGTGCGCCATAGAAAACCCACATTCTGTGGTGCACCCGCGTACATGCGCCATTAATAGAGGTGCTGTGACAGCCAGTCCAATGATTGGTGCAGCCCCACAACATTTATGTGGCGCACTGTGCAGCCATGCGCCAGAGAATTAGCATTTTCTTTGGCGCACTACTGGCCGTGCGCCACAATTTTTTTTTGCTATGGCGCATGGATGCTGGGTGAGCCCCAGAACCTCTTTCATAGAAAGGCACTTCTCTACTAGTGTAATCTAAGCCCTCCATTGTAGATCTAACGGGCAGGGATGAAAGGAGCTCACCTCGCCGGCGTGGGCCGCCAGAAATGGAGTGCGCGGCGGCGCTGGCCTCGTATGCGGTCGACGGCGACGATACAAGGGGCCTCCGGGCTTGGGGAGACCACAGGGAGACTCCTCGCAGCACGGAGAGGCCGAGGGTGGGGTCTGCTTGCTCCCTCGCTTCCAAGAACAACGACGCAACGCATACGGGGTCGTGGCGGTTTTGGCGACGCGCAGATGTAGATGGCGCGGCGATTCCTGTGGCGCAAATACAGGTACAAGTGATTAGAGAGGTGTGCAAGGATGAGAGGAAGAGGATGTAAGGCAACGCGTGCTGGGGGATGTGTTCACCTGGCCAGAAATGACGAGAAATGGCGGTGGAAACAGAGAACTCTGGCGAGAAATATCTGAGGCTTGGGGCACGAATCGAGCAGACTCTCGAGGGGGAAATGAAGAGGAGGAGGAGGGCTATAAAGTGGAAGGCTCGGTGGAGGGATTAATTGCCATAAACCCGCGAAATCAAACGGAGAGAAATGGCAGTTCATCCGTTACTAGAGGTTGAAGACGCAGTGACGTTAGCTGACATCATCCTCTCTCTTTTTTTTTTCTTTTTTTAATATCTTTTAATTGGTAAATCCATTTAACCTCAAACCAATTGCATTTGATTCATAAAATTCAGAACTTTCAGATTATAACATTTTTGTAAAGTTTTCATCACATTTGAATTTTCATATTTTGCAATTATAAATAAAACATTAATAGAACTTAATGTCATTTTAATAATTTAGAAAATAATAAATTGATGTTATTGTCTAGATAATATTTCAGAGACATTATACATGTCATATCTAATTTTTGAAAGTCATTTCACATCATTTTTATATTTTATATTTTTAAGATATGAGTGATTTACTAATAGCAATTAATGCCTTTTTAAAATAGAAAATGAAATAAATACAAAAGTGGCTTAATAAAATTTGGAAAAAAACCCACAAGACATAATATTGTTTTCTATGTCTTATTTTATGTTATGAGGCTTAGAACTTTATTATGGGTTATAAATCTTTGATTTTTGTTGCCATAAACTATTTTCAAAGTAATATTTGAATTGAAAACATGTTATAAAATAAGGTTTTCTAAGAGAAAACAATTTCTTTGAATAATGAATATTTATTTTGATGGGCTTTTAGGGTTTATGGAATAGAGGTATAATGGATAATTAATTTCAATTTTCAATGAGTTATGTATTTTTTTTCCTTTTATTTCTTGCACCTCATTGGTTTTTGGTGACTTGCATAACATGAAAACAAAAAGTGTCAATTTTTAGTGATTTTTGTACTTTCCAAAAATCAGGGATGTTACACGTGTCAGATGGAGGAAGTGATGTTGCCATTAGGGAGAAAACAACTATGCTTTGTCTAAGGATGTTTATATTCACTACTAGGGAAAAGCTTACCCCAGGCGAACAGAAAATGTCTACCACAGGCGCATTCTGGTTCGCCTGGGACCGTATCGCCAGCGGTAATGGCTTACCCCAGGCGAATACAACAATGCGCCTGTGGTAAGTACGCATACCCCAGGCGAATAATACTCGTGCGCCTGGGGTAAAACACTTACCTGAGGCGAACAAGAGCTGTGCGCCTGGGGTACAGATGCGCCTGGGGTACCTTCTACTGTTCGCCTGGGCTATGGTTTTGCTGTATCAAAAAATAAGAGAAAACCAAAATAACAGAATTACAGGAAAATGACAGAAATAAGTATCAAGCTGACAGAATAACAGCAAAATGACACAATTAAGTTATATAACATAAATATTTTCGATCATCAACACATAGTCTCGATCATCACCACACATAGTTTAACAAAATTACATAGTCTCGAAAAGATCCATGCTACTAATAAATCCAAGAGTTAGCTAGTGAGATGGAAATAATTATTTGTTCTAATTTGAACAAACTCGTCATCTATCGATCTAGCGGGGTGATGTAGTGGATGACCATCATCATGTCCAAGTTGGAGACGTTACTATTCCTCATGGTGATCAGAATAGCTCGTCCAGCCTCCATACCACCTCTTGCGGAATGGAACTGCCTCCATGCTTGAGAGTTGAGGATGACCCGACCATCAGCATTATCCCGCGTGATCGGAACTACGGTGACACGTCCTGATTCTCCACGGAGTACTCCAATGGTACCCATATGCTCCATGCCAGCACTGTCCGCTAGCGCCAAAGGTATTTTCTACAACACACAATTCCAAGAAAGAATAAAAGCACAATGTCAAATACCGGATAAGAAAGTGTTAAGAACATAAGCAACTATACGAATAAGAAAGTGTTAAGAAACATACCATGACATGTCCATTGGAGATGTTCGTGTTGGTGATGCGATGCACGAAAGGGAAGCCGATGTAGCTATCTATCTCGGCAAGTTTCTGAAGGACACGGTCCTTCTCAATCTCGCTAAGATTCGCTCTTTGAGCAACAACCACATGTTTCCATGGGTCCTCCTCGTCCATATCATCCTCAGTGTCCATATCCTCGGTGTTCTCAGTTTCCTCCTCACTCCCGCCATCCTCGCTCGCAATCCCGCCCATATACACAATTTTGATGCGAGCTTGCGGTCCTTCCATAGAGAAGTGAATGTAATCACCTCCGCTTAAATTGTACGTGGCGATGAGAGCCTGCAATGCTTGCCCGCAGAAGTAGGTCTTCGTTCTTTCTTTTTTCACTCGAAGAATGTAGGTGGTCCCGTGAACATTGAAATCCACCTTACTGCCAACTAACTCGTTGAATTCGTCGCGAATATTGCATGGTAGAATCTAAAAAAGAAATATAAAGAATATTTTGTTAATAAACACAAGTCTCAAGCTAGATAGTAAAATGAAAGAACAAGTTAACATAAAAAGAATTGTTAATTACCAACGAATCAACGTCACCGTCGTGGAGCTGAAGCATAAAAGAACTCCCACTGAATCGTCCTTCGGCACATCGGGATCGACATACGCCGCAAGCCATGTTCTTTTAAATTAAGAAAGTGCACACATAGAGGTTAGAGGAGCATGCATAGCTATCACAAAACAAAGACAAATGGCAGCACCTACCTCTAGTAGTATAATAAGGAAATATATTGACAGCAGTACAAACAAAATGGAACCTGTCGGAGAGTTTAGGTGATACTTCCAACAGTACAAACGAAATGGAACCTCTAGTAGTATAATAAGGCAATTGACAGCAGTACAAACGAAACGAATCCTAGAGATATAATGCACTACAAGTGGTGTTGCCGTTTGTAAGGAACCTGCTAAAACTATTTGTTGTTCGTGATTTCAATGAAATCGGGGGGCAGCCCCTTTTAGTCTAAAAAAATGCACAACGGCAGCCACGGGGTGTGACAATTTGGTATCAGAGCCAACGATTCCTTCAAAAATGATTTGGAATTGGAATTGGAACTGGCTACAGAGGAAACCGAAGCCTTAACTCCCCATTCTTTCTATCTTACATCGCCTTCGAGCCCTGGCTGTAGAGTCACTGGTTTCTAATCGCAATGGATTTCAGTTTTCTTTGGCTTTTCCATTCGCTTCGTTCAACCCGATGGAGGCGAGACTAGCGGCTATCACGGCGAGCATCAACGAGTCGCGGGCGTTATTGGAGGGGGGATGGGAGGGAGAGGGGCTGACCTGGATCAACGACGACGACGACGACGGAGTGGGCGACGACGGAGTGGGCGACGACCTGCTCTGCTCCTCTCGACACTGGCGACGGCGGCGGCGTGTGGGTTCGTGTGGGTGCGGGTGAGATCTGTGGTCACTTAGAATACTAAAGAAGCACATTGGCACCGGTTTCTAATACAAACCGGTTCGAAAAGGATCTGTCCACTGGGCCCCACACCCTGTCGCAAATGGCCTCATGGCCTTTAGGACCGGTTTGTGATACCAACCGGTCCTAAAGACCTGCGGCCATTTGCTGCAGGTAGGGGGGGCCCAGGGGACAGACCCTTTCGAACCGGTTTGTGATACAAACCGGTTCTAATGTGCTTGGCTCGATGCCTTGTTATGCGCGGCCCCACAGATCCTTACCGCAGGCGCGTTACCTAGATAATGCGCCTGCGCTAAGTTTCGTAGGATTTAGGTTTGCGCGGTCCCACATGGCATTACCCCAGGCGCATGTCCTGTCAAAAGCGCCTGTGATAAAGATTACCCCAGGCGCGTTTTCTAGATGATGCGCCTGTGCTAAGATTTTCTAAATTACCCAGCCCCGCGGCCTGGGACACATCGAGCAATACGAATGCTATAATATGTGGCTCCCTCACGTTGGTTTTCACTTAAAAAATACATACATATGAAAGTTAACATGTGCAAAAAAAATTAATGTCGCATCGAGCGTAAATAGATTGGTTTAGCGAGATACCGCAAGTGTTAACTCTAAAAACACATTGTACATATAGCTATTAGCATGTTATATCGCGAGTATTTCCCTCTCAACCTTTCGTCACAATATTAGTCTTGCCTTTCTTGGTCGATGTTGAATACGTGACCGCCATATTGTGACTTCTTCTTGTGAATGGAAGACCTGCCCTAGGTAGTGTGGTCCTGCTTCTTCTTGTGGTGTATGGTGCATCGTCTTCACCGGGTTCTTCCATCATCGGGTCTCCGACTAAGCCGTCTGATGAGGGGATAGTAACCCGGTATGCCAACTCCCAGGTGTAATCCGGCCCAAACGGCGGATGGACCAAATCCGGCTAAGAACAAAGAAGCTTCAGAAAGGCCCAGGGCTTGTAAGGATCGTAACCCGGATTGTGGGTTATGGTAAGGAAAGTTAGGTTTGTATATAGAGTTCGAGTAGGACTCAAGGAGCGCTTTGTATGGCAAGCCAAAGGGGGTATGAGTACTATATAAACCAACCCCTAGGCTTCGCCTGAGAGAGATTCAAGTCATAACTGTAACACCTATTATCGAGTATCCAGTATAATCATATCGAGATCCGGCGAGTTGTTTTCCGGCTCTTAGATTGCTTTTCGCCATGTCTTCCTTCGAGCTAAACCCTCTCCCAAATACCTGTGTCGACTTGCCCCTAGATCAGTTACCCCCGGTAACATCTGCCGTGATTATCCCACGACAGTTGGCGCCCACCGTGGGGCCTGCGTCCAAAGGTGTTTACATCACGGGAGAAGCTCGGAAGAGTATGGAGAACTTTGTCGTCGGCGAGATCTACTCCAATGACGAAGGAGAGCAGATAGTGGACAATTCCGGGTGGGAGTTGGAGCCGGATCACTTCGAATCCGGATCCATGGTGTCAATCGGCCAAATCAATATCTTCATCGGCATGGTACGTACGCTCAATTTGAAAGGACAATATCATGTGCATGTTACAGGGACTTCCAGCAGGGACAAAGGGGCGTTGAAGCAAACAGTGGATCCAGCCTCCTCGGCCACTTCGGGATCCTTGAGATGGGCGGAGCAAGAGGTAACATGGAGCAGAAGGGATCACCCGGAAGGAATAAAGCACCCCGGAACCTTGGCATTAGTGGTGGCACCCCAGGTCAATGGTTACGAGCTGAAGAAAGTCTTGATGGATGGAGGGAGTAGTATCAACATCCTATATTGGGAAACCTTCTTGCGCATGAACCTCAAGGAGTCCCAGCTACAAAAAAGTTCGACGGTGTTCCATGGAATCGTGCCGGGTCATTCGGCACGCCCCGAAGGAAAAATTGCGTTGGAAGTAGCCTTTGGAGAATCGGTAGACAACTATCGGGTGGAGTGGCTCACGTTCGAGGTAGTCAAGCTGCACAGCCCCTACCACGCTCTGTTCGGAAGGCCGGCTTATGCTAAGTTCATGGCTAGGCCGTGCTACGTGTATCTGCAATTAAAGATTCCGGGCCCCAAGCAGACATCACTATCCATGGAAACCGGGATATAGCAGCCGAGTGCGATGAGGGAGATTCAGTAATGGCCGAACAAGCCTGCAGGAAGGAAGAGCTTCAGTATTACCGGTCGCAGGTGGATCCGGATGATGGTACAGCGTTGAGAAGGCCAGATGCTGAAGACGAAAGAGTGAAGTTCAAGGCAGCTCAAGATACCAAGAAAGTAGATTTTGTGGAGGGAGATCCCACCAAGCAATTCACTATAGGGTCCAATCTAGATGATGCGCAAGAAAAGGCTCTGGTGGAATTCATCCGTTCAAATGCGGATGTGTTTGCTTGGACACCCAGCGACATGCCGGGGTATTCCCACTGAGTTGGCAGAGCACAGTTTGCACGTGGATCCCAAGGCCAGGCCTGTGAAGCAAGGTATGAGAAAGATGAATGAGGAAAGGAGAAGAGCTATAGGTGAGGAAATCGCGCGACTATTAACCGCAGGCTTTATCATGGAAGTATTTCACCCCGACTGGTTAGCAAACCCGGTTTCTTGTGATGAAAAAGACAAATGAATGGAGGATGTGTATCGATTTCACGAGCCTCAACAAGCATTGCCCAAAGGATCCGTTCGCACTACCAAGGATAGACCAAATCATAGACGCGGTAGCCGGAAGCGACTTGCTGTGTTTCCTGGACGCATATTCGGGGTACCACCAGATTAAACTCAAAAGGGAGGATTGGGAGAAAACGTCATTCATAACCCCTTTTGGGGCCTTCTGCTACAAAACCATGACGTTTGGATTGAAAAACGCGGGCGCAACTTACCAACGATGTATTCAGAAGTGCTTCGAGGACCAAATTGGGCGCAACGTGCACGCGTATGTGGATGACGTGGTTATTAAGACCCGGAAGGCAGAAACGTTCATTGATGATTTGAAGGAGACATTAAAAACTTGAGAAGGTACCAGATGAAGCTTAACCCAACGAAGTGCGTATTTGGAGTCCCGGCTGGGAAGTTACTCGGCTTTATAGTCTCCGAGAGAGGAATCGAGGCAAACCCGGACAAAATCAAGGCCATCCAAAGTTTGAAGAAACCGGAAAATTTGAAGCATGTTCAAAAGCTCACGGGCTGCGTAGCAGCCTTGAGCCGGTTCATATCCAGGCTTGGAGAAAAGGCAATACCCTTGTATCGGCTTTTGCGGAAGTCAGATAAGTTCGTGTGGGATCAGGAGGCAGATGAGGCGTTTGAAGCGCTAAAAAAGCAATTGTCGGAAGCACCAGTACTAGCAGCCCCGGGTCCTAAAGAACCTATGTTATTATACGTGGCCGCCGGTCCCCGGGCCGTCAGCGCGGTAGTTGTCGTAGAACGCAAGGAGGATGGGAAGGGATACCCGGTCCAAAGGCCGGTTTATTATGTCAGCGAGGTGTTATCGGAAGCAAAGCAGCGTTATCCACATTGGCAAAAGTTGGTGTTTGGGGTCTTTATGGCCAGCCGGAAGTTGAAGCCATATTTCCAAAACATCCCATAACAGTGGTTAGTTCAATACCAATGTCGGATATCATCAGAAACTCGGATGCAACGGGAAGAATAGCCAAATGGGCAATAGAGATGGGAGATTATCATATCAGCTACGAGCCCAGATCAGCAATCAAGTCACAGGCTTTGGTCGATTTTGTTAACGACGACAGCGACAACACACTGGAATGGCTACTATAGTCCCAAATTCCGAGTCATGGACCATGCACTTCGATGGATCAAAGCAGTACGAAGGGTCAGGAGCTGGAGTGGTGCTGACGTCGCCAAAGGGGGACAAACTAAGTTACGTGCTACAGATTCACTTCGTCCTCTCCATTGCCATGTTCAGAATCCTCCTGGTCATCTTCACATGTTGCCGCCCAATTGGTCTCGACGTTATCATCGTCTTCATCGTCATCCATCCACTTAGTGTGGCCCTCCATGAAACTATACCTGAGCAGGTGCTTCTCCACATTACCAGAATCTTGTTTGAACAAAGACCCCAGCTTGCATTTCCGACACGGACACTCTATCTCGGTGCGGTTGTTTCGATGCATCTCGGCCGTCGCGCGTCGCACGTACCTATGCACCACGCTTGTCCTCATCGCAATGACCATTGCTACAAAATGCAAGAGAGAGAGGTTTCATTAACTAGATCCGGTTTTCACGGAAAAATTCGGCATGACCTTCCTACAAAAGGTGTAACGCGGAGCGCCAGAAATTTGCCGAAAAGGAAATGAATCAACATTTCGGCAAAACATTGGCAACTCATCCTCATGGCAACACAATAAAATGAAAAAGAGAACGAATTCTCATCCACCGACCAATCCCACACACCTATTAAGATGACACACAATGCAAAATATATAGACGCGATGACGACGTCGAAGATCACCGAAGAGACGACCGATAAGAGATTGATAGATCTAGAATTAGCTAGTGGTGCATTTGTGGTGAGATCTAGTGTCCGGTTAGTAGATCTAGTGGAGAGATTTGGAAGAGGGAAAGTGGGGTAGCATACTAGCTAAAATATAGCAAACATGATTGGTTAAATTAGCTAAAAATGGTGGAGGGGTGTGGGGGATTGAGCTAGGAGCACCATTGGCTCGAGTTTGGACTAGTGAGTGAGTGAGTGGGGTGGATAGGGGTGGTGGTGGGTGGCTGGCCGCACTTATATTGGTGACAAACATTACCCCAGGCGAATATGCTATGGGAAGCGCCTGGGCTAAGTGGAGCTACCCCAGGCTATTCTTTGTCCCAGGCGAATAACGTTCCTGTGCGCCTGCGCTGAAGGGAGCTACCCCAGTCCACTTTTTACCCCAGGCGCTTCGGTATTTACTCGCCTGTGGTATCTGTTATACCGCAGGCGAACCGGAAAGCTATTCGCCTGCGGTAGAGGAAGCGTGCCAGGGTCGGCCGTGGTTTGGCTCTGCCACACTTTACCCCAGCCGCTTCCGGTTTCTGTTCGCCTGGGGTAACAGGCCTACCCCAGGCGCACAGGCCAGCTCTTCGCCTGCGCTAATTAACCCAGGCGCACAGGTTTTCCTGTTCGCCTGTGGTATAATATGCTGCTATAAGCTAATCTCTAGTAGTGATTGTTTATATTACACACTTTTCTTACTACGATTATCTGTTGCTTGCAACTTAATACCCAACGTTTGTTCAGATGATATTCAGAGGGCGGATTATTAGTCATAGATGCAGTTGGATGACGGTCTATGTATTTTGTTGTAATGCCCACAAGAATCACATAGTAATCTTTATGTCTTCATTTCTGTCAATTGCCCAGATGTAATTTGTTCACCACACATGTTATTTATCTTTCACGGAGAGACACCACTAGTGAATTGTGTACCCTGGTCAATTTTCCTCATACTGATAAAACACCTACTACTTTCACACTGCTTTCAGATTGCTGCTACTTCTTTCATACTGTTTCAATAGTGTTTTCCACGCCCTATGTTTAACCTCTTTGTATTCAGCAAAACCGGTGACATTGACAACCTCATTGCTACGTGGGGCACAGTGATTTTATTGTGTTGTGTAGGTTTCACATTGCTGCTGAACCGGGTAGTGCGCCCTGCTGATACGTCGAAAACGTATCTCCTTTTCTGAACACTTTTCTTATTGTTTTGCTCTAAACTTGTGTGTTTTCGATACAACTAACACGGGCTAACGCTGTTTTCAGCAGAATTACCTTGGTGTCTGGTTTTTGTGCAGAAAAATCAACTTTTGGGAAAATGCCCCGAAAAGAGCCCATTCGTGTTTTCACCCCGGAAGACCCCGGGAGCCAGAAGGGGGACATGAGAGGAGCCACAGGGTGGCCACACCCCTATGGAGCGGGTCCCAATGGCCGCGCCAGCATAGGGTGTGGGCCCTCAGAGCCCCCTTCAGACTCCCCTTTCGACTACAAGTAGCCTTGTCACATCCTCGCTTAGGAGACAAGGTTGTAAGGAGGAAAACATGAAAATTAGGGACCAACAAAAACTTTTAGTTGATCATGTTGTTTTTCTGAAATTATGACTCTTTATGTAAACCTGATGTTTCCTTTGAGAAATAAAGAGTGGAAGGTTGTTATTTTTACTTCTTGTCATCCTTACCATCTTGTTTAATTTGGTTATGGTTCACCAAAGCATGAAAACAAGATTTGGTTAGAAAATCCTTAAGAAAAATGTGAATTTTCCTTTTCTGTTTTTAGCTATCACATTCACTTTTTAGCATCATTTCTATCCATGAACCCTAACTCATTTTGGTTATTTCTTTGGATGTCATCCATGCTTATGGTATGGACTTGCTCAACATGTTCAAAGAAATACTTTGGAGCCAGTGGAAAACATGTTTTCATGATTGTTTCTTTGCCTAGTTGAAAAACAGGAATATGGAAAACAGAGAAAACATCAAACCATCCCTGTTTCGGCCCTGTTTTAATCCACATGTGTATTTTCTAAAATCAGAGAAAAATTTGTTTCTGAAACAAGGTACTGTGCTCTTCAAAATCATACTTCAATCTTCCTCAGTCAGTTTTGCAAGATTCAATCTTGCTCAAATCTTGGTTGTTGATCGTTTTGGTGCATTGCACTGTTGCCAAACCACCTTGCCCAGTTCCCCTCTGTTGAAACCCGCCCCTGGTTTGGTCTTGTGCCCTGCAGAAGAGGAGGATAGCTCCGGGACAAGGATGGTGTCCGCGGGCCTCCCTGTCAGGAGAGCACAGGGGCAACCCGTGCCCTAACTCTCTCCTTCGATGGCCCAGGGCCAGAGCAGACGCGGCCTCGATGCCCCTAAGCTAGTGCATGCTTGCACACGTGCTGCTTGTGCCCTGAGAGCGAGAGCAAGGTGGAACGGCCATTGCCGCCGTGGCGAGCGCCGAGCTCCACTCCCACCCGTGAACCTCCTGTTTTTAAGCCCCTCCATCCTCCCTGTTTCGCCACCCACCTCCACTCATCCACCTCATCCACCTCCGCCCGTTCCTCTCTCTTTTGCTCTCCCTCTTCCCTCTCCATTCTTGCTCCTCCAGTTTCTTGCCGCTCTGCCCGAAGAAGAAGAAACATACGCCCTGCTCGCGTCTCTCCCTCTTCCCTCTCCATTCTTGCTCTTCCAGTTTCCCCTTGCCAAGGCCTACGTGCCTGACATCCTCTTGTGATCAATGGCATGCAGGTTCGTCGCCGCCGTGCTCGACGCTTCCGGGGACCTCTCGGTGCGCGCGGGCGCTACGGGAGAGCCTGGACCATGCTGCTGTTGCGGTTCGTCTTCAACCTCCTCGCTGCATCGCCTCTTCACCGAACACCGATTCCTTTCGAGCCCAAGGCAAGCCCCTGCCCGTACGGGAACTCCATAGCTCGCCGGTGCTTCGATCTGGGCGCGAGGTGGAAGAGAACGAGAGGGCCACCCATCCGTAGATTGACGGCCACATTTGAATCCCTCTAGATTGTATCCTAGCCATTAGATCTTGATCCAGCGGCCGCGTACCGGTTCGTTCGCGCGCGCGGATGACCTGGGCCGGCCCAGCGCAACGCGCTCAGGCGCGTAGAGGCCAGCGGCCCGCTGAGCCTGCGCTGGCTGGTTTTATTCAAATCTTTTTTTCCAGAAAACTGCCACACCACTTTAATCCAAACTAAAATAATTAGACTCCAAATCTGGCCACGCTATTTTTATCAAAGGTACCTACATGTTTTTCCAACCACATGCAAGTGGCAGATCTACATTTGCATCCCTGGTTCACCTGTAAAAAATCCCACAAGTCAGCCTATCTGAAATCTTAAACATGCAATAACTTTTGATTTAGGAATCCAATGGAAGTGAGGTTGAGCTCTCTTGATAGATCTTCTTGAATCCTAACTATAGCAGTTGGCCTCACATGCACTTGAGTTTCCTATTTTAAACGACATGCAAATTGGTAAACAACCAGAGAGCCACTAAATGATTATTATGAATTTTTCTAAAAAGCTTTTTGAGATGAATCCTTTTGGATGTGCTTCTGTCTGAGTAGATCTATCATATCCTAGCTTTGTGTGATGTTTTGAGCTGTATAATAGTTTTGGCATGCATTACAAGTTTTAATAGTATTCTGCCATGTGTAAATCCCATGTTTAATTTTTTTTGCTAAATGTATGAATGCCTTGTGTGATCTTACTAGCGTGTATAGGATTTGTTTTCACTGCCATGTGATTGTTATATTGTGGATCTACCATGTTATGTTAAATCTTGTTCATGAAAATGCCATGGTTGGTCATGCATGTCAATATCTAGGCTTGTATTCTATTTTCCATGATCACTAGAGTTGTTTGACATGTGTGCCTTCATGCCAAGATCGTTTTCATGCCTTGCATGTTATGATATGTCTCTGTTATGTACTTGTTTAGCTTCTGGTTGCATGCTTAGTTATCTTTTACAACTAGATTATGGCTTGCATGTTCATATAAATGCATGTTTTACTCCCTCATGCTTGTTTGATTGTTTCTTAAATTATTTTCCATGATGTATACTCATTATGGTAAATGACCACAGAGTCATTTCACTCTTTATGGCCTTGTATGAGAGTGGTACACCCACTGGACTCATGTCATATGCTTGATGCATGACTTGTAGAAGACTATGCCATGTTATGTATGGTTTTGATGCTTGTTTGAGTGTTGTAGTATTTGGTAGTAATGTTATTTTGGGTGATTCTTTTTAGAAGAATGCTTGATGTATGTGTGCTGTATTAGCTTGTGCTTGTCTTTGTATTTTTTTGATTGGGTGTTTTTCTTTTTAGTTTTTACGACGCTAGATAACGAAGAGACTATTGCTCCTGAAGAGGTTTTCTGTAACTCTTGTTTATTTCAAGAGTGTGATCAAGACCAGGGCCAAGGCAAGCCACTCTAAATGCTTGCTGCTGTTTTACTTACCATGCATAAATTACTTATGAAGTTTTACTTAAGTTGTTTTCGATCTACTTCTTTAAGAAAACTATACCGTTTTTTGCTTATAACAAATTATCGTAGCCACTCCATAATCTTGGTGTTACCAAGACCGTAGGATTTTGGAGCCATCAATTAATTAACCTAAGTCCCTTTGGGGACACCTTAACTTGTTGTTTTTGGAAAACTCATGGCTTTGGAAAAACCCGAGGAAAGGTGGGACCTTGTCCGAGGGAGGTTTGTGAAGGAGGAAGTGTTTTCAACTTGTTTTCCAAAAATGAAACATAACCTAGTCTTTGCCGGACAACCAAGTCATACTGCCACATTACCTCAATATGGGAACGGGGTCTAGCTAATTGCTTGTCGGTGTTAGTCCGTGCCTACCTCAAGGTGCTATAGGGGTTAGAGTCCCCCAAACCGAATTGTCGTCAGGAGGGAGAAACGGGACATTCACTGTGTGGGGATTAAGTTCGCCACCGGTTGCAACAGTTGGGTCTCCTGCCATGGCGGTGTTTTGTCAGGGGAAACCGGATCGATACGGCTGACTCACTCGGTGCCGGGGAGAACAAACCCAGTTGAAGAGGTAGTCATTTACTAGCGCCGACATAGTGGATGGTTAGGACCAGTTCTCCGATGTTTGCATACTGTCTCGGACAGTCCGTCGTTGTTCACGGCGGATGTACTGGATCTTGTGGAATGTGTACACCTCTGCAGAGTAAAACTATTCAGAATAGCCGCGTCCTCGGATATGGACAGTTGAATGGCCATGTAGCTAGCATTGTGTCAATGTTTTCAAAAAGCTGGAACTTGTTTATGTGGTCGTACATGGGAGGTACATGAAAGGGAATGATCGTACCTTTGAGGTACCGGAGAAATGTTGGTCTGGGAAATGGTGTTTTTCCAAAAAGGTGTTTCAAAAGAAATAAAATTTGTTCAACCATGATGAGTCTTATACTCACCATGGGTAGTATAGCCCTTAACTAAATAGCCTTCCTACCACCACTTGCCATACTTGCATTTTTGGGCTTTCATTTAGGGTGACTTGCGAGTACACTCAAATGTACTCATATGGTTTCGTCCCTGGCTATTGTCTTGGTCAGACTTTGAGGAGCCGTCTCAGGAGGATACCTTTGAGGAGGAGTACTTTGACGATCCCGCGTCCTAGGCACGTCTCCCGGTCAGCAGCCTATGGTGCTAAGGCATTCACATGGGTTCTACTCGTTGTGTTTGCTTCCGCTGAATAAAGTAGTTATGATGTGTGCTTTCCCCTGTCCTGCGTGACAGTTGTCTCAGACTTGGTCGATGGACCATTTGTGTAAGACTATGTTATTCGTGTATTGGATGTGAACTCTATTGTACTTTCTCTAAATATGTTGCTCATGACTGTCGATCTGGGATCATGAGTGTATGCATATTGGCGGTCTCGGACATCTAGTCTGGGGTCCCCACAGAGTTGGTATTAGAGCCATCCTGACCATAGAAGTCCTTAGTTAGAATGGGCGTTAGCTAGTACTCCGACAACTACCTTAGTTTCTATACAAGCCTTTAATATGACTATATGTCAAAAGTTATGACTCGTAACCTCCACTGCTTGGTTCTTTTACATGGTTCATTACATTAAGTTCTCATTTCCATAAACTAAAATTTTGCACACTGGTCATTAACTTAAAAACTTGTGTAGATGGACGTCGTCTTCACCGAGTCTCTCCAGTTGGGACTTCCTCGGGACACTCTGTTCCGTTTCGAGAGGGAGATCGTGGATATGACCAAGATACTTGGGCGTCCACTACCTGAGATTCGATGAGGGGAGATCACCGGCTCTGTTGCGGGGTTATCTTGGTTGGCGGAGTGCACCCTCCGTTTTCCATTGACCGCTCCATCTGAGCCTGTGCATGTCTTCCACGCGATTGACCGCTCATGGAAGGACACGGTTGTTCGTGTGCTCGAGTTGGCTGTTGCTCGCATGTCTCACCTCTACGAGACTTGCTTCGTGGATACTCCTTTCCAGCTCCACGGGAGGCGCGACGATGAGGGCTTCCCACTCCCTTTTCCATGTCCCCGTGACATTGTGTGCTCCCACATGGAGGAGATGGAGTTCTACCTGCACTACACTCAGAACAACCTAGATTATCTGAAGATTGTTCACGCCGACCTCGCCGCCAAGGCAAGGACCTTGGAGAACAAGCTGCGGACCACCCGTTTGGCCCGTACTCGTCTCTTCAAGAAGTCCGAGTCGCTCGAGAACGCCAACACCATACTCCGTGGCCGGCTGAAGACACCCAGAGAGGATATTGCCGCAAGGGATTCGACCATCGAGGAGTTAGAGGAGGAGATCGCCGAACTCCGCAAGGACAACGAGGATCTTCTTCCTGATGATGATGTCCCTTCCGATGGCGTGGATATGAGTGAGCCGAGTGACCAGGAGGACGACGATCTCGCCGGAGACGAAGAGGACCCAGAGGAGATCCTGTTCGACGGCGATGATGGAGACGCCTAGATGATAGGCCGTGTTAGTAGCCCGTGCTATGTAAGCACCTAGTACTAGTTGGCTGCGATGACAATCGCAAGCGGAAGATGATGCAGCAAGGAGGGCCGAGTGTCAATAGGGCTCGCAGCTCTCCACCTGCGAGGCCACCCTTCAACAAGACACCTGGTTATGCTCCTCGCCCAAGTTTTCCATCTTACCCAAGGCCTCCGACTGCTGGAGCTTCTCCTTATGTGCCTCGTCCTGGAGGAGGGAATTCTGGTAATACAATCACCCATGCTGCCCCAGCTGCACCCAATCCATCTGGGACATGCTTCTCATGCGACAAACGAGGGCATTTCTCTCGGGAGTGTCCCACTAAGAATCCTGCTCCTACTCGCCCTAATGCGACCAAGATGACACATGGACAATCTTCCAAGAAGCATGGGAATGTTGCTAAGGGACATCTGAATTGCATCACCGCAGAGAAGCTTAGGACAATCCAAGTATGGTGATTGGTACGTTTCCCGTCAACTCCATACCAGTCCCTGTTCTGTTTGACTCTGGTGCTTCGTATTCATTTGTCACCAAACCTTGTGTGAAGAAAATTGGTTTACCAGTCAGCCTTATGTCTAGAACCATGCTAGTGCAAATCCCAGGCGATACCACTAGAGCCACTCACTCCTGCAACAATGTGCCTATTGTTATCAGTGGGAAAACATTTCATGCTGATCTGATAGTGCTAGGCGAGAAGGGCATTGAGGTTGTACTTGGTATGAATTGGATGACTAAGTACAAGGGAGTCATTGACTGCCCCACGAAAACTATATCCTTGACCAGTAACACTAGGGAAGAAGTTAAGTATAAGGCAGTCAAACCCACCTCCAAAGCTCATTGTCATAAGAGTGTGTCCAAGACCTCACTTGAACAGATTCCTGTGGTATGTGAGTATCCGGATGTCTTCCCAGAAGAACTACCCGGTATGCCCCCTGGCCGGGACATCGAGTTAGTTCCTGGAACCAGACCCATAGCTCAAAAACCTTACCGGATGAACCCGGAGGAATTAGAGGAGTTGAAGAAGCAACTGGATGGTATGTTTCAAAAAGGATTGATTCGCCCAAGTGCCTCACCTTGGGGGCCGCATGTCATGTTTGTGGACAAAAGGGACGGTACCTCACGTCTATGTGTGGACTACCGGAAGTTTAAAGATGTTGCCATCAAGAACAAATACCATTTGCCCAAGATTGAAGACCTCTTTGACCAGATGAATGGAGCTCGTGTCTTCTCCAAAATAGATCTCCGTACTGGTTATCACCAATTGAATATACGGGATTCGGATATTCCGAAGACTGCTTTCACCACACATTACGGGCTGTATGAATACGCCGTAATGTCTTTTGGCTTAACCAATGCTCCAGCCTATTTCATGAATCTCATGACTAAGGTATTCATGGATTTTCTAGATAAATTCTTCGTGGTGTTCATCGACGACATTTTTATCTATTCTAAATATGAAGCTGAACACAAAGAACATCTGAGATTGGTGCTCGGAACACTTCGGAAGATCAATTGTATGCTAAGTTCAGCAAATGCCAATTCTGGCTTAGAGAAGTGGGATTTCTTGGACATGTGGTATCTGAAGGTGGAATCTCTGTTGATCCCGCTTTGATTCAGTCCGTCATGAAGCGTAATGCTCCAACCAACCCAACCGAAGAAAGATCATTTCTTGGTTTGGCGGGGTATTACCGCAAATTTGTTCAAGGATTCTCCAGTATCGCCAGACCACTCACTCAATTGCTCAAGAAAGACAAGAAGTTTGAGTGGACTGACAAATGTGAGGAAAGTTTCCAAGAGTTGAAGAGAAGATTGGTGACCGCTCCTGTTCTTACTATGCCAGATGTCACAAAAAGGTTTGATGTGTATTGTGATGCCTCAAAGCTTGGACTCGGCAGTGTTCTTATGCAGGATGGAAAGGTCACCTCTTACATCCTTTGTCAGTTGAAGCCTCATGAACAAAATTATCCTACCCATGACCTGGAACTCGCAGCTGTTGTTCATGCTCTCAAGGCATGGAAACACTTCCTTATGGGTAATAGATGTGAGATCTATACTGACCACAAGAGCTTGAAGTATATCTTCTCTCAGCGTGAACTCAATATGAGACAACGTCGGTGGATTGAACTCATCAAAGATTATGATCTGAGTATCCACTATCATCATGGCAAGGCTAATGTTGTCGCTAATGCACTCAGTCGAGAACCTGCCTCTTTAAATGCTATCATCAAGGCCATACAACCTGAGTTATGGAAGGAACTTGATCAACTGGGTATCGAAGTAGTCAGCCATGGGATGTTGAATGCTATTGAACTCAAACCTACTCTGATTGATCAAGTGAAACAATCTCAGAAAGGCCAGAAGAGTATTGAGGGAATTAAAAATCGAATGAAGGAGGAACTAGTGCCTGGTTTCTCTGTCGATTCTGAAGGAATACTCTGGTACAAAGGTCGCATTTGCGTTCCATCTGAGTCAGAGCTAAAGCAAGTTATACTCGCAGAGGCTCATGACACTCCTTATTCCATCCACCCCGGAGGAACAAAGATGTATCAAGACCTTAAGGAGAAATTCTGGTGGCATGGTATGAAGCGAGAGATTGCTTCTTACATAGCCAAGTGTGATATCTGTCAGCGTGTGAAGGCAGAACACCAACGTCCAGCTGGTCTTTTGCAACCACTCCAAATACCCAAGTGGAAATGGGATGAAGTTGGAATGGATTTCATCACTGGACTTCCCAAGTCAAACCGAGGGCATGATGCCATATGGGTTATTATGGACAGGCTTACAAAAGTAGCTCACTTTATTCCTGTTCGCACAACTCATCGTGGAGACCAATTGGCTGATCTCTATATATTTCGGATTGTGAGTTTGCATTGGGTACCCGAGAAGATTGTCTCTGATCGAGGTACTCAATTCACATCTCGGTTCTGGAGGAAATTGCATGAAGCTCTCGGAACCAAACTGTCTTTCATCACAGCTTATCACCCACAAACCGGAGGACAAACCGAGCGTGTTAACCAAATCCTAGAAGACATGCTTCGTGCTTGTGTGTTGTCCTATGGTGCTAAGTGGGAGGATTGTCTACCATTTGCAGAGTTCTCTTACAACAATAGCTATCAAGATAGTCTGCAAATGGCTCCTTTTGAAGCCTTATATGGTCGCAAGTGTCGCACACCTTTGAACTGGTCTGAGTCTGGCGACAGTCAGATATTTGGTGTGGATACATTGCGTGCCGCCGAAGAGCAAGTTCAACTTATCCATGATCGTCTCAAAGCTTCTCAATCTCGTTAGAAGAGCTATGCAGACTCCAAGTGGCGCGAAGTTTCCTTCCGTGTGGGAGATTTCGTGTATCTTAGAGTCACCCCTCTCAAGGGAATGCAGCGTTTTCACGTCAAAGGGAAGCTTGCACCACGTTACATTGGGCCATTCAAGATTCTAGCCCGACGTGGTGAAGTATCTTATCAACTTGAGCTGCCCGCTGATCTCTCAGAATTCCATGATGTTTTTCATGTCTCATTGCTCCGGAAATGTCTCCAAGTGCCTAATAAGGATCACTCTTATAAGGACATCGATTACCGGACCATTGACATCAATCATGATTTGACTTATCGTGATCGACCACTCCGTGTTCTTGCCAAGAATTTTCGTGTAACTAGGAGGCGTGCTATAAAATTCCTCAAGATTCAGTGGACTAATCACTCTGAGCAAGAAGCCACCTGGGAACGCGAAGATTAAATCAACAAGGAGTTTCCTGACTTCCACTACGACTAACCCCCCCCCCCCCCCCGAATCTCGGGACGAGATTCTTTTAAGGAGGGGAGGTCTGTCACATCCTCACTTTGGAGACAAGGTTGTAAGGAGGAAAACATGAAAATTAGGGACCAACAAAAACTTTTAGTTGATCCTGTTGTTTTTCTGAAATTATGACTCCTTATGTAAACCTGATGTTTCCTTTGAGAAATAAAGAGTGGAAGGTTGTTATTTTTATTTCTTGTCATTCTTACCATCTTGTTTAATTTGGTTATGGTTCACCAAAGCATGAAAACAAGATTTGGTTAGAAAATCCTTAAGGAAAATGTGAATGTTCCTTTTCTGTTTTTAGCTATCACATTCACTTTTGAGCATCATTTCTATCCATGAACCCTAACCCATTTTGGTTATTTCTTTGGATGTCATCCATTCTTATTGTATGGACGTGCTCAAGATGTTCAAAGAAATACTTTGGAGCCAGTGGAAAACATGTTTTCATGATTGTTTCTCTGCCTAGTTGAAAAACAGGAAAATGGAAAACAGAGAAAACAACAAACCATCCTTGTTTTGGCCCTGTTTTAATCCACCTGTGTATTTTCTAAAATATGAGAAAAATATGTTTCTGAAACTAGGTATTGTGCTCTTCAAAACCATACTTCAATCTTTCCAATGGGAATTTGTTTGATGTTCCAAACAAGCTCCTGAAATTTTAAATGAATTTTTCTGAAACTGAACCCGAGCCCTGTCAGTTTTGCACCCGATTCAATCTTGCTCAAATCTTGGTTGTTGATCATTTTGGTGCGTTGCACTGTTGCCAAACCAGCTTGCCCAGTTCCCCTCTGTCGAAACCCGCCCCTGGTTTGGTCTTGTGCCCTGCAGAAGAGGAGGATAGCTCTGGGACAAGGATGGTGTCCGCGGGCCTCCCTGTCAGCAGAGCACAGGGGCAACCCGTGCCCTAACTCTCTCCTTCCATGGCCTAGGGCCAGAGCAGACGCGGCCTCGATGCCACTAAGTTGGTGCATGCTTGCACACGTGCTGCTTGTGCCCTAAGAGCGAGAGCAAGGTGGCACGGCCATTGCCGCCATGGCGAGCGCCGAGCTCCACTACCACACGTGAACCTCCTGATTTTAAGCCCCTCCATCCTTCCTATTTTGCCACCCACCTCCACTCATCCACCGCATCCACCTCCGCCCGTTTCTCTCTCTGTTTCTCTCCCTGGGAGAGCCAGGGAGCCAGGTCCCTGGGAGACGCCATGCTCGCGTCTCACCCTCTTCCCTCTCCATTCTTGCTCCTCCAGTTTCCCCTTGCCAAGGACTACGTGCCTCACATCCTCTTGTGCTCAATGGCATGCAGGTTTGCCGCTGCCGTGCTCGACGCTGTCGGGGACCTCTCGGTGCGCACGGGCACTACGGGAGAGCCTGGACCTTGCTGCTGTTGCGGTTCGTCTTCAACCTCCTCGCTGCATCGCCTCTTCACCGAACACCGATTCCTTTCGAGCTCAAGGTGAGCCCCTGCCCGTACGGGAACTCCATAGCTCGTCGGTGCTCCGATCTGGGCACGAGGTGGAAGAGAACGCGAGGGCCACCCATCCGTAGATCGACGGCCACATTTGAGTCCCTATGGATTGTACCCTAGCAATTAGATCTTGATCCAGCGGCCGCGTACCGGTTCGTTCGCGCGCACGGATGACCTGGGCCGGCCCAGCGCAATGCGCTCGGGCGCGTAGAGGCCAGCGGCCCGCTGAGCCTGCGCTGGCTCGTTTTATTCAAATCTTTTTTCCAGAAAACTGCAACACCACTTTAATCCAAACTAAAATAATTAAACTCCAAATCTTGCCACCCTATTTTTAAAAAAGGTACCTGCATGTTTTTCCAACCACATGCAAGTGGCAGATCTACATTTGCATCCCTGGTTCACCTGTGAAAAATCCCACAAGTCAGCCTATCTGAAATCTTAAACATGCAATAACTTTTGATTTAGGAATCCAATGGAAGTGAGTTTGATCTCTCTGGATAGATCTTGTTGAATCCTAACTAGAGAAGTTGGCCTCACATGCACTTGAGTTTCCTATTTTAAATGACATGCAAATTGGTTAACAACCAGAGAGCCACTAAATGTTTTTTATGAATTTTTCTGAAACGCTTTTTGAGATGAATCCTTTTGGATGTGCTTCTGTATGAGTAGATCTATCATATCCTATCTTTGTGTGATGTTTTGAGCTGTAGAATAGTTTTGGCATGCATTACAAGTTTTAATAGTATTCTGCCATGTGTAAATCCCATGTTTTATTTTTTTTGCTAAATGTATGAATGCCTTGTGTGATCTTACTAGCATGTATAGGAGTTGTTTTCACTGCCATGTGATTGTTATATTGTGGATATACCATGTTATGTTAAATCTTGTTCATGAAAATGCCATGGTTGGTCATGCATGTCAATATCTAGGCTTGTATTCTATTTTCCATGATCACTAGAGTTGTTTGCCATGTGTGCCTTCATGCCAAGATTGTTTTGATGCCTTTCATGTTATGATATGTCTCTGTTATGTACTTTTTTAGCTTCTGGTTGCATGCTTAGTTATCTTTTACAACTAGATTATGGCTTGCATGTTCATAGAAATTTATGTTTTACTCCCTCATGCTTGTTTGATTGTTTCTTAAATTATTTTCCATGATGTATACTCATTTTGGTAAATGACCAGAGAGTCATTTCACTCTTTATGGCCTTGTATGAGAGTGGTACACCCACTGGACTCATGCCATATGCCTGATGCATGACCTGTAGAAGACTATGCCATGTTATGTATGCTTTTGATGCTTGTTTGAGTGTTGTAGTATTTGGTAGTAATGTTATTTTGGGTGATTATTTTTAGAAGAATGCTTGCTGTATGTGTGCTGTATTAGCTTGTTCTTGTCTTTGTCTTGTTCTGATTGGGTGTTTTGCTTTTTACTTTTTACGACGCTAGATAACGAAGAGACTATTGCTCTTGAAGAGGTTTTCTGTAACTCTTGTTTATTTCAAGAGTGTGATCAAGACCAGGGCCAAGGCAAGCCACTCTAAATGCTTGCTGCTGTTTTACTTACCATGCATAAATTACTTATGAAGTTTTACTTAAGTTGTTTTCGAAATACTTCTTTAAGAGAACTTTACCGTTTTTGCATATAAGAAATTATCGTAGCCACTCCATAATCTTGGTGTTACCAAGCCCGTAGGATTTTGGAGCCATCAATTAATTAACCTAAGTCCCTTTGGGGACACCTTAACTTGTTTTTTTTTGGAAAAATCATGGCTTTGGAAAAATCCGAGGAAAGGTGGGACCTTTTCCGAGGGAGGTTTGTGAAGGAGGAAGTGTTTTCAACTTGTTTTCCAAAAATGACACATAACCTAGTCTTCGCTGGACAACCAAGCCGTACTGCCACATTACCTCAATATGGGAACGGGGTCTAGCTAATTGCTTGTCGGTGTTATTCCGTGCCTACCTCAAGGTGCTATAGGGGTTAGAGTCCCCCAAACCGAATTGTCGCCAGGAGGGAGAAACGGGACATTCACAGTGTGGGGATTAAGTTCGCCACCGGTTGCAACAGTTGTGTCTCCTGCCATGGCGGTGAGTTGTTAGGGGAAACCGGATCGATACGACTGACTCACTCGGTGCCGGGGAGAACAAACCCAGTTGAATAGGTAGTCATTTACTAGCGCCGACATAGTGGATGGTTAGGACCAGTTATCCGATGTTTGCATACTGTCTCGGACAGTCCGTGGTTGCTCACGACGGATGTACTGGATCTTGTGGAATGTGTACACCTCTGCAGAGTAAAACTATTCAGAATAGCTGCGTCCTCGGATATGGACAGTTGAATGTCCATGTAGCTAGCATTGTGTCAATGTTTTCAAAAAGCTGGAACTTGTTTATGTGGTCGTACCTGGGAGGTACATGAAAGGGAATTATCGTACCTTTGAGGTACCGGAGAAATGTTGGTCTGGGAAATGGTGTTATTCCAAAAAGGTGTTTCAAAAGAAATAAAATTTGTTCAACCATGATGAGTCTTATACTCACCATGGGTAGTATAGCCCTTAACTAAATAGCCTTCCTACCACCACTTGCCATACTTGCATTTTTGGGCTTTCATTTAGGGTGACTTGCGAGTACATTCAAATGTACTCATATGGTTTCGTCCCTGGCTATTGTCTTGGTCAGACTTTGAGGATCCGTCTCAGGAGGATACCTTTGAGGAGGAGTACTTTGACGATCCCGCGTACTAGGTACGTCTCCCGGTCAGCAACCTGTGGTGCTAAGGCGTTGACATGGGTTCTACTCGTTGTGTTTGATTCCGCTGAATAAAGTAGTTATGATGTGTTCTTGCCACTGTCCTGCGTGACAGTTGTCTCAGACTTGGTCGATGGACCATTTGTGTAAGACTATGTTATTCGTGTATTGGATGTGAACTCTGTTGTACCTTCTCTAAATATGTTGCTCATGACTGTCGATCTGGGATCATGAGTGTATGCATATTGGCGGTCTCGGACATCTAGTCTCGGGTCCCCACAAGCCTCCAACCCTAAAACCCGAGGGGGTTCGTCATATTCCACAGAAACACAACAGAGCGCCACCCGAACCTTGATTCGGGGATCATAAGTTCCTCTTCTGGCACCCTGTCGGGACGAGGAATTGGAGGAGATCATCGCCACCGTCATCACTAACGCCTCTCCATCGACCATCCATGTTTCCCCCATCCATGTGTCAATAATTCCCTGCTGTAGGCTGAAGGGGATGGTAGGGATTGGATGAGATTGTTCATGTAATAATTTCGTAATTGTTAGGGTATAATGCCTAGTATCCTCTATTAGTGCTATTGACATTGTTGCAACTTGTTATGCTTATTGCTTGCCACTTTGGGCCCGACTGCCATGATCTCAGATCTGAACATGTTATTGAATCATGATGATAATTATTGTTTCTTGATTATACCTGTAAGTTCTTTACACATATCGTTGTCCGAAACCCGAGGCCCCGAAGTGACAGAAATTGGGACAACCGGAGGGGATGGCTGCGATGTGAGGATCACATGTTTTCACGGAGTGTTAATGCTTTGCTCTGGTGTTATATTAAAAGGAACACCTTAATTACCAGTAGTTCCCTTGAGGCCCCGCTGACACGGGCTGGTAGGACAAAAGATGTTGTGCAAGTTCTCATTGCGAGCACGTACGACTATTTACGGAACACATGCCTATGGTTACTTAGTACTTGGATGCTTTATATTAGTTATCTGCAATGCCCGTGACATGATCATTATTTTAACTTTATTATCCATGCAACGCCGGTTCATCCATCCCTATGCCTACAGTATTTAATCCCGTTGTTTACTTCAAACATCATTGTTGTTGTTTTCATACTACTGCTATTGTTATTTCACTACTGCTGCTGCTATAAAACTGTTACTAATGATAAACGGCTGCGAACTAGTCAACATTGAGGTGCAAGTGAACTGACAACTCACTTGTTAAGGCTCAAAAATATTCTTTGGCTCCCCTTGTGTTGAATCAATAAATTTGGGTTTTACTTCCCTCGAAGTATGTTGCGATCCCCTATACTTGTGGGTCATCAAGACTATTTTATAGCGCCGTTGCCGGGGATCATAGATTTATTTGTAAGCTCACCGGAGAGTACTATTATCTACTGCCAATCATTCATCATGGGTAAGTCTCATGATGGAAGAGTTCCAATATTACCATCCACTACAAGAAGAGGTACAACTCTGAAAACCTCTGTTGCTCTTGATTCACCGTCTGTGATTAGTAAGCTGCTTACACCACCACATACACATGCTACACATGCTACTTCTGCTGAATCTGAAAATACTTCTGATACTTTTGATGATGCTTCTACTGTTCTTGATGAGAGTGGTTCCCTCGGTCCTTTCTTAGATTCTACTATTGCTAAAGCTAAAAATATTGCAAACGCTGAAACTCCTGATAAAAATCATGTTACTCCTGCTTTCTCACCTGAGTTTAGAGAAAATCCTAGTGATGATTTAGATGATGCCTATATTGAACTTAGTGATGATCTTATTGATGAAATACATGCTAAGAAGGATAAAGATGCTTCTATACGTCTAATGGAAAGTCGTGTTGTTAAATATAAATTATCTCCTGATGCTAAGTTTGCCACTTATCCTATTCATATTAGGGATAAGGATTATGATTTCTCTCTTGATTTATCTTATATATCTATTGTTGAGAATGAACCTTTTTGTGGAACTAAAAATGAAAGTGTTATGAAACATATGAATGAGCTTTCCTATTTGAGTAGTTTATTCTCTTATGATCTTAAGAAACATAGCTACTTTGTTGCTAAAATATTCCCTTTCTCATTATGGATGAAGCTAAAACTTGGTTTAACAATTTGTCTCCTAGATCTATTGATAGTCCTATTGGTTTTGTTAATGATTTCTTTCAGAAATATTTTCCTGCTAGTGCTCAACATGCTGCTTTACAAAATATATTTAATTTAAAGCAATTGGAAGAAGAGAAATTGCCTGTATCTTGGGCAAGGTTTGCTTCTTTAGTTAGGGCTACACCTGGGCATAAGCTAGAACATAATAAACTTCTTGATATATTCTATAATGGACTAACTGTTGAATCTAGGACATACCTAGATAGTTGTGCTGGTTGTGTTTTCAGGCAAAGAACTCCAGAAGAAGCCGAGGAATTAATGGCTAAAATAAGCCAAAATCATGATGATTGGACTATGGTTTAGCCTGAGCCGACCCCTACTCCAGTACCTACACCAACACCAACACCCAAGAAGAGGGGAATGATTGAATTAAATGATGAAGAGATGAGAGAAGCCAAGAAATCTCTTATAGAGAGGGGTATTAAATCTGAAGATGTGAAGAATCTTCCACCTATAGAAGAATTATGTAAGCCAATCCCTCACTCATCACCCATTGAGGTACACTCTCTCCAATATTTTGATAGTAGAGATATTCCCTATAGAAAACCTCCTGATCAATGCTTAGATGAATTTGATAATTATGTTATTAAGCAAGACAATTTTAATATGAGAGTGCAAAATCACCTTATGGAAAACTCTAAAGCTATTAATGATTTGCATGGTATTATAGAAAGAACCTCTAATGATGTTAAAATGCTTGTTAAACATTTTGAAATGGTTCAAACTCAAATTGATCAACTTGCTAAAGTGCAAAAAGATTTGCTAGTTGATGCTTCTAAAGAAAAACATGCTGATGAAATAAGAACTAGAAGTGGTATTGCTACACAAGATCCTTTATATCCTGGGGGACATCCTAAAAGAATTGAACAAGATTCTCAGCAAACTAATAATGATGTTATTCATACTAAGAAGAAAAATAAGAAGAAACATAAAACTGCTGTAGAATTCTCTGAACTTGCTAAAGATCCTAATAGTATATCTGTCTCTGATGCTGAAACTGAAACTGGTAATAAAAAGAATGATGCTTCTGATAAAGAAGAACCTATAGCTAAACCTGAAAAGCAAGCTGAAACTACAAAGTACACTAAGGAAGATTTTATTGCTAATAAACATGGTAATGAAAGAGAACCTTGGGTACAAAAACCAATGCCTTTTCCTAATAAGAAACAAAAAATCTAAGGAAGAAGAGCACTATAACAAGTTTTCTGAATGGATGAAACCTTTGTTCTTGCAAATTCCTTTAACTGATGCTATTAAATTGCCTCCTTATGAAAAATATATGAAAGATATTGTTCGAACAAAAGGAAGATTCCTAATGAGGATATTTCCAGTATGCTTGCTAATTATTCTTTTAATGGCAAGGTTCCTATGAAACTTGGAGATCCTGGTATACCAACTATTCCCTGTTCTATTAAAAATAATTATGTTAGAACTGCTTTGTGTGACCTGGGAGCTGGCGTTAGTGTCATGCCTTTTACTATCTATAAAAGACTCCTCCTAGAAAAATTGATACCAACTGATATATCTTTGCAAATGGATGATAAATCTACTGCTATTCCTGTGGGTATATGTGAGGATGTTCCTGTTCAAGTTGCTAATAATTGTCTGATATTAACTGACTTTGTTGTGTTGGAAATGCCTGAAGATGATAATATGTCTATTATTCTTGGAATACCTTTTCTTAATACTGCAGAGGATGTTATTGATTGCAATCAAGGAAAGGTTACGTTTAATGTTAATGATAAAGAGAACACTGTTTATTTTCCCAAGAAGATTGATAAGAAATATGGTCTAAATTAAATTTAAAATATTAAGACCATCCAGATAGGACAATTTTATTGTCCCATTCCTGTACCACCAAAGGAATATGAAATTATTATGATTGGGACTATGCCTATCAAGGTTGAGGTAACATAATTATTTAGTGTTTAGCAAAGTTTTTCTTCATATGAAAATTATTCTGGTAGCAAGACTTGTTCACTCTTGTTAACAAAATGATTTTCAATGAAGAGGACATTGTTTTCACTATGTTTTCACCTTCCCCACTATCTTTTCACCATGTTTACTTATGTTATCACATTTCTACTTGAGTACTATCATGGTTTCCACCATCCTTATGCATTTTTTCCTAATGTTTTCACCCTGTTTACTGAAGTTATGTATGTTTTCACCACCCATACTTTTGTTTTCACCACTACCACTTTTGTTTTCTTTGGATATTCTTTCATTAAAGTGTCATAGAACCTCTGTAGTTCTAGTTTTGGTTTTGTTTTCCACGTTTCACTTTCGTTTTCCCAGTTTTTATTAATTATTAAAATTCTGGAAATACCTCAAAAATAAAGTTTCTCGAAAAATTCCAGAAAAATTATAATAAAGTTTTACGTAAAAAATGAGGCAGAAAGCCACCTGGTAGACCCCAGGGTGACCCACCAGTCAGGCACACCACAGGGTGGCGCCAGCACATGGTGTGATACCCCCTGGCCCTCCACTTACGCTCTCCACTGCCAAAGTCTTCTCTCTCACCCCCAAAGCCGAAAACATTTCCTGGAACCCGTGTTCTTGCTGTTCTTCCTATGGATTTTCGATCTCCCTCTTCTGCCCATCATTTGTGTTGATATTTGTTGTGTTTGATCTCCGGGATGTGACTCCTCCAATAATCCAAGCAGAATTTTATTTAGTGAAGTATTTCTTGAGTATTTTGGTACTGTAGGTGACAGATTATGTGAGTTTGCATGCTTGATTTGAGTAGAAATTATTTATCTTTGATGTATGTTTAGCTCTCATATAAGTCACTATGGTAGTCTCCAACTTATATTTGCTTGAAATTAATTTTTGCGATGATTGTTGAAAAATTTCAGAGATGGAGCACAATGCTTATCACCTAAACCAGCATGAGTTGGAGGTGCATGAGGTCATGCTCGCGCACCGTGAAGAGAGGGTGTTCCCATCAATCTACCCGTGTCGGGAATTTATGCAAGTTACAGGAATTCTGCAGTACTTTAACACTCTGGTGCATAATGCAGGCTTGGAGCGTTTCATTGAGGATGAGCCTATCCAATATGTGAAACTACCTATGTATATAGTGCAGGATTTTTGTTTTAAATGGTCTCCAACTAACCCAATTGTCCACTATAAGATTTATAATAAAGCTGTGAGCCTGCCTTTTAGTGTTTTCTGTGCAGCTATTAAGGTACCTGAGTGGTGGTCTTGTGAGAAAATAAGTGGGCAGCCCAAACCACTACTGGATTTATATGGAGAGATTTTCCAAGGAAGAAGATTCAAAGGGGAGAGGAGTAAAATTCATGAAATTGAACTCCCTAGCATTCGATACTTTGCCTACTTCATTTCTAAATGTGTATTAGCTAGGAAAACTGCCACCAAGTTATCTGTTTATGATTTGGCGTTTATTGCTTCTGCTTTGGGAAACGATAGGTCTTATAACTTTGGCGCTTTGATTACTTACCGTCTCTCACATAACCGTGAGAAAGGCAAAGTTTGTGGAGGTCTTATTGCCTCGTTCTTGTTAGCTTTACATCTTTTGGAGCCACACCCTCTAGACTTTCGGTTTCTTATAGAGAGGCTTAATCTTGTTTCCATGGTTCAACATAAGTTTCTTTCTACTCATGCTCACTTACATAATTTATCTTTTGAATTAACTTTCTCCAAACGATCCGGGTGGACAGTTGTTTAAACTGTTAGAGAAGTACTTTTGCCTGCACCTCTTTTGTTTGACCTTAATAACAGGCAAGGATGGGAGCTTTCTGAGAGTGAGCTGGACACATACCTTGAGCATCTCCCCGAGCAAGGGGAGGATGCCGGAGAGGGGGACGATAGCGATTTCGTCTAGCCCTACGACACCAGGGGATCCCATATCAGCACCCCGGCTATGACTATGCACCAGCTGCATCATCTTCCTCTTATGCGCCCGAGTACGACCATGCGAGAGATGACCCATCGCAGGGGGGATACATCACGCGCCACGATTGATCTCCACTTAGGCCAAAAGCCTAAGCTTGGGGGGAGGTATACCGACATCACACTCATTTATATATCATGTCATGTCGGTTCTTTATATATCCATGTCTTGTTTTCTTTCGCTTCTTTTCGTTTCTTTTGCTTGTTTTTGTTTCTTTCATTTCTTTTGTTTTTATTGTTTCGTTTTCTCTTTCCAAAACACAAAAAGACCAAAAAAAAATCTGTTATTTCTATCTATTTGTTTCTTTGGTTGGTTTGCTTTTTTCTTTAGTTGCACTTTAATATTCAAAAACCCAAAAATATTTTGTTTTGTTTGTTTTGTTTGCTTTCCTTTGTTCTTATTACATTTGGAAAACCCAAAAAGATTTTTTACTTTGTTTGGTTGCTCTCTTTTTATTCGTGCCTTAATTGAAAATCCCAAAAATATTTGTTCTTCTTCTTTGGTTTTGTAAAGTTTGCTGCAGAGTTCAACAGTCGTCCGTGATACCATTGGAGCTTGGTTTTCATTATATATTATTCGTGCCACAAGTGAAGAGCAATAATGACGATCTACGACAATTCAAGTGTGGTGAGAGGTTGTATGAATTCTATTTGCTTTCATTTTTGTACATATATCCATCTATGTGAGCATGCTTAGTTTGTTCGTATAAGATATATATGACTTAATGGCTGCTTAATAGTTTGTGCTCTGTCGATACATCATAGTAGAGTTCATAGACGGGGGTGCCATGAGACTACTGGTAGAGACGTGGGGGGACGTGGTAGTATGACAACCAGGAACACCAAGTTTACACAGGTTCCGTACGTCGCAATTGGGCGGCATTCCTACTCCTGCAATCTCACTAAATTAGGGCTGAAGCCTGAAGTATACAAAGTACAATGTGAGTAGGGTTTTGCTAACTCGATGAGGATCAACTTCTCGGCGAGTTGGCTTCTAGCTAATTGTATGTTTCTTCTCTCCCGCCCGGCTTTATATAGATAGCTGGCTTAGGGATTGCAGAAAGGAAACCTAGAAGACTACGGTAAGTATCTAACTTGGAAAACAGGAATCCGCATTCTACTCCAAGCCACACTACTTTGGGCCGTGGTCCGGGTTCTTCTAGAATCCGGCTTCTGCGCGTCAGCTTACTGGGCCGCCTAATGGACTGTGATCCATTACCAATCAGTCCACCCTGGTAATCCGGCTCTTTAGGACAATGCCGAATATACTCCTAATCATTATATATCCAACAGTAGCCCCCAAGAAGGATTGAGACTTCATTCTGCCACCTTTCGTCCATTTGCATTCTGTTCCAAGAAATGTTGGCGTTTTGTCTCGATTCTTCTTTTTCCCAAATCATTCATAACACGAAACTCAGACTTTGTCAGAATCCGGCCTTTTCTTCCACGAGCCTTCGTGGAGAAGGAACTTCATGACGTCAGCGGTGAAATCGTGGTGACATCACGGACGTCTGTGTTCACCGTGAAAACCCTAAAACGTATCTCTAACAGATTCTCGTGGGAAACGAGGAGATAGCCATTATCACCCCGTCCCCTCGTTTCCCGGATTTTCCGGGCGTGACACGCGTCAAGGATCCAACGGCTAAAATAGCCGTTGTAGCCCATCTCAACGCATTTCCGGCTATAAATAGCCACCTCGGGCCCTCCGGATTACCCTTCTGCTCTCTCTTCTCCTTCAAGCCCCCATCACCTTTGCCAAAGAGCTCGAGTTTGCGAGAGTGAGCGGCGAACGAGCAACGACACCTTCCCCGGAAAAAGCCATCAGAGGATCCGGATCGACGCCGCACCACCCGAAAATGACCAACGGAGGATCACCCCACGCTACGGAGGAGAGCTCCGTCACCCTTGACATAGACAACATAATCAAAGACATCGACCCGCAGCTAGACTCCCCCGGTCGCGCCACCGCGAGAACGCCAGAGGGAAACGCTGTCAACTTGGCCCGCGGGGATCTTCCTCTCGCGGCCGAAAACGCACCGTCGTCATCTACCACGCCAACTCTGCCCCTCGCCACCGATTCCGCGGGAAAAAACCTCGCTCGCGGCGGTGAGGAGCTCGCCGCCTCGGGCGCTGCCGGAGCCGAAGAAGAAGCGGAGGAAAAATTCCGGGAACTGGAGCCACTGCAACGTGGTTCCGTCCCTTCTTCCGACAATGGAGAAGGAGGGGCTTGTGCGGAAGGGGAAATCGCAGTACGAGGAGGACGACTCCGAGCCGTCGCCAAAATCAGGAGAAAGGGTTCTCCTTACATCTCACATCAGTAGAGGTATGGGATTTCCACCTTCCCCCTTTTTTCTCCAAGTCCTCAAACATTACAACATCCAACCACATAATCTTCCTCCCAATTCCATTATTTATCTAGCTGGGTTCCAAGCCCTCTTCGAAGGGTATTAGGGATAGAACCTAGGTCTGGCAGTGTTGCTTCAGGGTGAAGCGCAACCCCTCTGAGGGCGCTCTCCACACCTGCGGGACCATCTCCTTCACCCTGCATATGTTTAGGGAGGATTGGTTTCCGAAGATAAAAACCTCGGAATCCGTCAAATTTTGGACGGGTTCCTTCTTTGACCACGAAGATGTCCCGTATCGTGGAAAGGATACGGGCATTCCAACTTTCGTTAGCTTTGCGGCCACTCCCCAAGATAATTGGGCAGTGGATGCTGTCCAAACCCTGCCGCCGGATCTGATGAGGATCAAACGGCGCATCGCCAAGCTCGTGTCCGCGTCACCTCCACTTACCGGCATGGACACGGTTCTATGATGTCTAGAAAGGAGGATCCAGCCTCTGTCCCACCGCGGTCCCCGACTGATGTGTGAATACACGGGACCCGAAGACGCGATGAGGGTAACGAACAAATCTATGACGGCAAAAGATTTCAGGAAATGCGTCAACCAACTGGTCGCAATGTGTGAACAATATGAGGAAATCCGGCTGATGTACACGGCAACAAATCCGGCTCCAAAGGTATGGTTCTCCATTTTGGGCTTTGGTTCTGCATTTCTCCTTTCTCGGATATTTTTTCTAACGCGGACTTTGTCTTTTTTGACAGCTTGTCGATCTTCGTGAGGAGGATCTTGCCACCGATGCCGAGTTAGACGCAATGCATGCTAACTTTGCAGGCGGATGGAAGCGCAAGAAGCCTTCTACTCAGGAAATAATCGAACATGACGGAGTTCCCGTCGCTACTTCTAGGTAAATCATTCGGGTTTCTCTTTTCTCTGCTTTTTGTCGCAGGAACTTCTTTTCTTTCACGGAATTCTAACTTCTCGGATTTTTTTTCTATCTTGGCTCCGACAACACTGAAGCCAAAAAGCCGAAAGAAACTGAAGTCTGTTGCCCGGAGAGGGGCACAGCCTTCTCCTCCTACTGCTCCCGACACTCCGGTTGCAGCTGCGGAGGAAAACTTGGCTGCCAGGGAGGAGGATCCCCAGCAGACCAGCCAACCCATTGCGTCAGAGTTGGACGCGAGGGAAAGGGCGGTGGAGCCGGAAGTTGGGGGTCCTTCCAATGTACCAAAGGAAGAGCCAATCCCCAACTATGACCCGCAATTCAAGGTAAAACAAGAACAACACTTGGACGAACATGGATATATTCATCCATGGGCGACAAAGTACTTTGCCCCAGCTCCTTTAATTCGTCCTTGGCCGCAAGGCGGTCTTATTGTTAGGAATAACTTTGTGTTTTTGCCTCGGCAGATTATCCAAGATGGCCTTTGCCACGTTGGAATTCTCTTTGCTGAGTATGCAAAAGAATTAAACGAGAATCTGTCGGATCTCCAACAGATGAGAAAGGTAATATCTCTAGCCCGCAAGCATTTTGCCAAATGTATACTTTTTTGACTTAATACTTTAATCATGACCTACTTTTTTCTTGACTTAAGCGTTTTGTCTCTTTTCCGTGTTTCAGCAAACTGTTGAAAACATCAACATGGAAGTTTTCACTAAGCTTACCATCAAGAATAAGGAGGTGAAAACTCTCCTTAGCATTCTTGAGGATAAGGACTCAGAGCTGGCCTCCATTCAACAAAAGCTGGATGAATCTGCAGGTAATTTTTTCACTGCGTTTGTTTTAGGATTTTTCTAAGTAATTTTCCGAGTTTTTAATTCTTCATTTTACTTGCTTTTCAGCTTCTTTGGCGAAAGCCAAACAAATTACTGAAGATGACGGGAATGCCGAGAACCTCCGCAAGGAAAACCTGGAACTTCACAAGCTCATTGTGAAGCTCCAGAAAGACCTGGAGGCCAGCCAATTGGCTGTCGGTATTGCCGAGTCTAAGGCCTCCAGCCAGGTCGAGAAGGACAAGGCCACCATCAGGGTCCTAGAGAATGCCCTCAACCAGCGCCTTGAGGAAGGCACAGACATGGATAGAATTCTCGGTAAGTTTTTATACTTTTACCGGAATTTTCCTTTTCCCTTTTCTATTTTTCCTAACTTTCTTTTGTTGATTGAAACAGAAGGTAGCCCTTCTCTTACTCGGATCAAAAGAATCTGGGCTTTCGAGAAGGTCTTCACCGCGCTTAAAGCTGCGGGAATGTTACTTATCAATAAGTACATTCCCGACAAAGCAGGAGAATTATTGGAAGTCAGCAAACTTCCGGAGGCGATCGAGGAGGTGGCGAGCCGCAAGGAATCATGGTTCCGCTCCGCGGCTCGCGGTGGTGCGCGTATGGCCCTTGGGCTCATGCGTATGCATTATACCACCGCCAAGTCTTGGAGCGTGGCGTCAGGTATCCCTCAAGGATACACAGACGTTCAGCGGGCCAGCATCTTCGACTCCGTCAAAGGCCATGGTGCAAAGATAGCACAAATGGTGAACATCTCCACCTTCTACCCCGAGGCGAAATTTCCGACAACTCCTGAGGATTCTAGCAGCGAGGATGAAGACTCGGATCCCTAAGAAGCTGCTTGAGTCCTGGGTAGATGACAGGCAAAAATAGAAGCATTACTATTCTTACAAGGTGATATTCATTGTAATGCTATCTATCATTTGTATAAACAAGTACTCCGCTTTTGTAGTTTAATTTATAAGTCATTGCAAGTTCTCCGAGTTTTAACTCCTTTATCTCCTAAGTTCTCTGGTTTATACGTTTTAACTGTCCTTAGTGTTTGAAATGTCTCAATGGTACTTAATCTTCACGCCAAGTGACTGGGTTTAACCGATCAGTCGAAACTCGGAAACATGGATTGTACCAAGGAATTTTTACTTACTAATTTCCATGACCCAACATAAAAACAATCAGATAATACTTAGAGAAAAGTAAGGAATCTTGAAATATGTATGAAACTCACGCAGACAGGCACAATCTGGGTTTCCTTAAGCCTCCTTAGGCCGAAAATCATTCAGTTTTTTAACTCCGAGCACGCAGGCACAATTCGGGTTAACATTGAGTATTTTGAAAGATCATTGGGAAATAGATAAGACGGACTTATGCTTTGTACTATAATAAACATGTAAAACATAAATTCATGAATTCCGACTACTTTATTTCATGATCTCAAAATTGTTTACATAGAAATTGAACTAAGTGTAGAAGGGACATAGCTGCTGGATGCTCCAGGGTCTCTTTGTCTCTCCCAGTTCAACATCTATCTTTCTCTTTCTTTTGCGATTCAGTCTTTTGGGATCATCCTCCGTATCCCGAATATCTACAAGATAGTAAGATCCGTTTTTCATAGCCTTGCTAGTGAAAAATGGTCCCTCCCAGACTGGGGCTAACTTGTCCTTCCTTTCTTGCACCAATCTTAACACTAAGTCACCTTCTTTGAAAGAACGGTGTCTGATTTTCCGACTATGGTAGCGTCGTAATCCTTGCTGATAAATGGTGGATCTTTGAAGTACGAGGTCTTGTTCTTCTTCTAAAAGATCGAAGGCATCCTGTCGTGCGCTTTCGGCATCCGAGTCATCGTAAGCCTACACTCTTGGGCTATCATGGAGCATGTCCGTTGGAAGTATTGCTTCTGCGCCATTGACAAGGAAAAACGGAGTTTGCCCTGTTGATCTATTTGGCGTCGTTCGAATACTTCAAAGCACGAAAGGTAATTCCTCTACCCATGCTCCAGCTGCTCTATGAAGAGGAGATTCGAGTCTTGGGCATATTCCCTACAGGATTGAGCTATTCATTATTTCAACCTTCCCATTGGATTGTGGGTGTGCCACAGATGCAAGATCTAGGCGTATTCCCGTTTGTAGGCAATATTTTGCCAACTCACCAATTGAGAAATTTGTCCCGTTGTCCGTGATTATGCTGTGTGGAACGCCGTATCTCATGACTACGTCAATGATGAAATTTCTGGTAGTCACACCGTCAAGTTTTTTGATGGGTTTCGCCTCCACCCACTTGGTATACTTATCTACCGCAACAAGTAGATGTGTGAGTCCACCTCTTTCAGTTTTGAATGGTCCAATCATATCTAGCCCCCAGACCGCAAATGTCCATGTAATAGGGATAGTTTTGAGTGCTTGGGCTGGCATATTCGTCTGCTTGGCGTAATACTGACATCCGGCACATGTATTTACTATGTGTTCAGCGTCTGTCTTGGCTCTTAGCCAGAAAAACCCTGCACGGAATGCTTTTTCGACTATGCTTTTTGATTGAGCATGATGTTCGCAATCTCTTGCGTGGATTTCTTGCAAGATTTCTCTGCCTTCTTCTGGCAAAATACATCGCCAAAAAATTCCGACAGTGCTGCGTTTATACAGGCAACCGTTAATTACCGTGTATCTTTTGCATCGATGTTGTATCTGTCTTTGCAAGACCTCGTCTGCTCCATCCGGGAACTTCTGATCAACTAAGAAGTTTAAATATGGAATTGTCCAATCCGGGTTAACGAGCAGGACTTCAATTGACTCGGGAACGAGAGGATAATCAACATCTTCACTTTTGATCGATGGTGCATGCAAATGTTGGACAAACACACCTGGTGGTAGGGTTTTCACTCTTTCCGAGCCATGCGGGCTAATGCATCCGCGTTCCAGTTTTCTTCCCTTTTGACATGAAGTACTTCAAATCCCAAGAAGCAAATGGCAAACTCGTCCACCGTTCTCTGATATTCGGCCATGATGGGGCTTTTGGCGTCCCATGTTTGGTTTAGATGATGATGTACCAAGTTTGAGTCACCATAGCATAGTATGCATTTGAAGCCTATTTCTTTTGCAATATGCAAGCCTTGAAGCAAAGCTTCGTATTCTACCACGTTATTACTGGCGTTGAAGTCTATTTGGAATACATACTCCATAGTATCACCTTTTGGGGATTTTAGCACTACACCAGCTCCAGCGCCTTCCTTCATCTTTGATCCGTCAAAATGCATGACCGAGTATTCCGACTCCGGCGTTGGTGTGTTTTCCATTGCTTCTGTCCAATCAGCGATGAAATCTGCCAACGCCTAGGATTTTATTTCCGTTCGGGGTTGGTGCTTAATGTCGAACACAGCTAGCTCGATGCCCCATTTGGCTACTCGGCCTGTGGCGTTCGTATTGTTAATAATACCCCCTAGTGGTGCTTTACATACCACTGTTATGGAATGTCCTTGGAAATAGTGGAGGAGTTTCCTCGATGCAAAAAATACGCCATAAGCCAGCTTTTCATAATGTGGATACCTTTGTTTTGACTCGGAGAATACTTCGCTGACGTAATACATTGGGTATTGATCTAGTATGCTTTGCTCTTCCTTCCGTCTTTCCACAACTATCAACGTTCTAATAACCCTGTTTGTCACTGTAAGATACAGTGACATGGGTTCTTCGTCTTTGGGCGATGCCAAAATCGGAGCTTTCGTCAAGTTTTGTTTTAGCTGGGTTAATGCTTTGTCTGCCTCTTCTGTCCACTCAAATTTGTCGGATTTCTTCAACAATTTGTATAATGGCAGAGCTTTGTCTCCTAGCCGGCTTATAAACCTGCTGACTGTGGCTGCTGAACCCGTCAATCTTTGTACATCTTTTAAGCACGTAGGCTTTGAGATGTTCAAGATTGCCTTGATCTTTTTCGGGTTTACTTCTATTCCTCTGTGAGAAACGATAAAACCTAGAAGTTTTCCAGAGGGAACCCCGAGTACGCATTTTAATGGATTCAACTTCATTTTATAAAGTGCGCTAATTTTCGAAGGTTTCTCGTAGATCTTCAAGGATTGTATCCTTTTCCTTGGAAACGACGACAATATCATCCACGTAAACATGTACATTTTTGCCAATCTGACTATGCAAACAACGTTGCATGCAACGCTGGTATGTTGCACCTGCATTCTTCAAGCCAAAAGGCATGGTTATGTAACAGTATGTTCCATACGGGGTTATGAAGGAAGTTTTGATTTGATCCTCCTCCTTCATACGTATTTGATGGTACCCGGAATAAGCATCCAAAAAGCATAAAATCTCAGAACCAGCAAAGGCATCTATTATTTGATCGATTCGCGGTAACGCGAACCTATCTTTTGGACACAGTTTGTTCAAGCCGGTGTAATCTATACACATCCTAAGAACAGTACTATCTTTCTTCGGGACTAATACTGGGTTCGCAGACCAATCAGTATGTATAACTTCCCGGATAAAACCAACTGCTAAAAGTCGGATAATTTCCTTTCCAATAGCCTTCCGTCTTCTTCCGTCAAATCGACGGAGACCTTGTTTGACGGGTTTTGATCCTGGAATCACTTTGAGTTGATGCTTAGCAAGTTCCCTGGGTACACCCGGCATGTACGCATGACACCAGGCAAAGATATCTCAGTTTTCACGGAGGAACTTGATGAGCGCGCTTTCCTATTTGTCGGTCATCCCGGTCCCCACTACGAAAATTTTTGTCGGATCTTTGGGATCTAGGATAACCTGTTTTGTATTCTCGGAAGCTTTGAAACTATCTGCCGGTTTCCGGCTTTCTTTTCCTGCCAGCATTTCTGTCGGCGACACTTCTTTTGCCAGCTCTTTCAATTCCTCGTTTGCTATCATTTGTTCGGCGCAAAGGGCGTTTTCTTTTTATAGCTCGTTTGCCTATTTGAAGTCTCCCGATATGGTGATTACTCCTCCTTTTGGCCATGGTATCTTCAGCTTGTTATAAATATAACAGGATTTTGCCATGAATTTGGCAAAAGCTAGACGTTCATGTTCACACCACGTGAGAGAAAAAGAGAGAAATACATGCGGCTGGGAGTAATTCTAGGAGATGCACTAAATGTAATTAATATCTTTGGGGCCTTATTTAGTTGGTGTTTCTGGACAAATAGTTTTTGGTTAGGAGCCTCAAAAACCTGGACGGAGGGAGTAAATGCTTGAGTTTGGACCATGACACTATTAATTTCTCTAACCGTGTTCGTTGCAAACTATGTTGTGGTTATGACCATAAAGCTAAGTCGTGTTTTAAACGATATCATTTATTTACCAAGAAGTGGATTCCGTAAAAGGAAATGGTCGGCGTGGTAGTTTTAGATTCCAGCGAGACACGACAGGGACTGCTGGATATAAGCCAGCGCCCTGTCTCTTCGTCTCCAACGCCCCTAAACTCGGCTTGTCCGCCTGCTAGTTCCCCTGTTTCAGCGAGACACTACAGGGACCGCTGGATATAAACCAGGGCGTTAGTAGATCCTATGGACAACTTCGAGCTCGACCCTATGCCATGAGTTTCGTGGGGGCATCAAGTCATTGATGGTGGCCCCTCTTGTCTTCCTCGGACATTCTGCAATCCTGCTTAGGATCCTCCAGAGATTTTGTTATTTTTATGGTGATCCAAATTCATATGAAGAGAAAGGAAAGTTCGGCCTCCGCTACGCGGAGGCCCGTCGCCGGAGGCTTAGGGCCGAAAATCTAGATTGCTATTTCTTAGTTAGGAGAATTACATTAAGAAAGTCCTTCATCGTTTTAATATGCATGATGCAAAGACTGTTAGTACTCCTATTGCTTCACACTTCAAGTTGTCAGTATTGCAATGTCCTACTAGTGACAAAGATATTGAGTACATGTCACGAGTTCCCTATGCTAGTGCTGTTGGTTTCTTAATGTATGCCATGGTGTGTTCTCGGCCCGATTTATCTTATGCTATGAGTTTGGTCAGTCGATACATGCCTAATACTGGTAAAGAACATTGGAAAGTTGTTCAGTGGATTTTCAGGTACCTTCGCGGCACATCCAAAGTTTGCTTGAAGTTTGGCAAGACTGGTGAGGGACTTGCAGGCTATGCGGATTCAGATTATGCTGCCGACTTGGATAAGAGGAGATCCCTCACAGGTTATGTGTTTACAATTAGTGGATGTGTCGTTAGCTGGAAGGCTACCTTGCAGGGTGTTGTTGCATAATCTACTACTGAGGCTGAGTATATGGCTATTGCTGAAGCATGAAAAGAGTCAGCTTGGTTGAAAGGTCTGTTTGCTGAGCTTTATGGAGATGATACTTGCATTAACCTATTTTGTGACAGTCAGAGTGCAATTTACCTTAGTAAGGATTAGATGTTCCATGAGAGAACAAAGCACATTGATGTCAAGTACCATTATGTGCGTGATGTTGTTGCACAAGGTAAGCTGAAGGTATGCAAGATTAGTACACATGATAATCTTGCTGATATGATGACAAAGTAAGTTCTTATTGCTAAGTTTGAGCTTTGCTCAAGCTTAGTTGGTATCACTACTTAGCCCAAGAGGCTATTTGGCGCCGAAGGTGTTTTCTTTGTATGTTTCAGGTGAAGGTTCTCATTCATTCTACAAGAGGGAATTTGTCTCAAGGTGGAGCGTTATTTTTATGGTGATCCAAATTCATATGAAGATAAAGGAAAGTTCAACCTCCACTACGAGTTGTTACCGAGTTTGAGTTGGATTCACAGTTACCGATCTAGTTAGGTCAGGACCGCCTTTATATACCTCTTGTAAGCCGCCGCACGGGATAATCCACATATTGTAAATCCCGGCGTGTTTGTAACCTCACCTGAAAATAGTGAAGTATTGCTGGCTGGCGCCCGTGGTTTTTTCTCTTCCTTGTCAGAAGGGTTTTCCACGTTAAAATCTCGTGTCCCCATTGGTTCGATCTTGCTTAATTTCATCGTTGTTTTGCTATTGCTTGTAACATATCTTGTGTTCCTCTACGCTATAGTGGAACCTGCTCCTCCACAGGAAGATACTGATTTATGGCGCAATCACGTTCAAGTTTTTCTGATTGAACATCTAGGGCGTCATGTTGTCAGTGATCAGCCATTAGTGTTTGAGGTGGGCTTGTTTGAGATGCACAATACAAATTCAAAGAATGCTTTAGTTCTGAATAGCCCCTTTGAGATGCAGCATCCTGGTGTGAAAGTGAGTTTTGTTTCTCATGAGGTCACACTTAATCGTAGGGTGGAGCACGGTTTTTACAGAGGTTGTCTTATGTTTCCGTGTGTTCCGCCGGATTATCGCAATACACAGGATATCATTCATGCAGTTTCCACGTTTGGGAAGTATCTGTCCTGTAAAAATGACGATCCAATTAAGTCAAGGGTACTGGTGCATGGTGAATTTCGTTCGGTGTCCCATGTTCCTCGTGATGTGGGTTTCAGTAAGTTTTCTTCAGTTCGGGTGATTAGAGAATCTTGGACAGTGCCTTTATATGTCTTGTCGGCTGTCTTTGTTGATGATTTACCTGCTGATGAAGACCCAATGCCTCTCGATGGTAACCCACATACTTTATTTGGAGGATTACTACATAATAACAACCTGTTTCTTGGTCCATAGTATCCAGAGATTTGGTGGGATGCAATTCAAGAACCTGTCAATGTGGATGTTCAGTATGACATGAATGAGGATCAAGTTAATGATGACAATATGTGGGAAGTGGTACTAGATGATCAACTTTCGATGGTTGTACACCCATCTAGCAATTCTAGATCTTATGTTAATGTTGCTCAGTTCAATCATGATAGGGAACCTGGAGATAATGTGGTTAATAAGGTTGTACATGTAGGGATGGTGCATATGTTGTATTTGTGTCGAATATAGTGTACGTGTTGGGTTACGTTTGGACTTAAAGTTGTAATAGGTGTGGATAGGTAAAGGTAGTGTTCGAGTTGGACACTAGTAGACTTGGCCTCTCATATAATGAGGGGGCACCACACGTGTAACCTATGACGAGTTGATAGCAGCAGGCGCACAAGGGGAGCCGGCGACTTGTGCCGGCGACCAAGGCGGACGGTGCAGCGGTATCAATGGGGAGGTGCGCCCGTAGTCATGTCCCGCAGATGTAGGCGAGTTCGCTGAACTGCGTTGACAAATCTCGGTGTGGTCATCATTGCTGTGATTGGTTGGTCCTTGGTAGATCGACTGTGTGCCTACGAATTGTAACAAGTGGTATCAGAGCACGATTCGAAGGTTGTGGATCATTGATCTAGAGGAAGAGGACTGATGTCATGATCATGCATCGCCTGTGTCGTTGCAAAGCTATGTACGTGCGGGATGACGATCGGGATACGTCTATACTCAAAGGAGCAATCAGTAACAGTAGGCATGCAATAGATTGGATCGGATCAGAAGTGACATCGTGTATGCAAGGGCTGGTGTTCGACGAGTTTGCGCTGATGAGTCAGAAGCGAGCAGCGGCGGTGTATCCGCGTGATGCAATAGGCACCCTAGCTATGCATGCGGACGACTAGGTGGAGTTATGTAACATCCTAGTGTTTGGGAGGTTATAAGGATCTAAATTTAATGTGTGCATTTGCAGAGCATGCATCTAAAAGTACGGGAAATTTTGGCGCGAAAGTTCAAACAAAGCAAAGTGACCAAAGTTTCACTTGACATGATGAAATAGGTCTAGTTCATTTAGTCAGGAGTACATTTGGAATGATCTTTATAACAAGTATCTTAAGAAACCAAATCACTTGATAAGACAAACCATGATTGGTTATGATCAAAAACAAACTATCAACAACCTTAACCACAAGTCTATAAGTGCCTTGGGATAATTCATTAGGTAATTACAACTAAAGGGGGGTGAGTATCCAAATCACATAAGTGATAATCATACTTCCACCAATGTGTAATGCATAATTGAACCATCTCATCAACAGAGATGTGATCTTCTATATAACAACAACTCCCTAAGTTATCAGTCCATTTCCACAACATCTCTCCAAATCATATCATAACTATAAGGTGAACCATCACAAGTGAAGAACAAAGTTTCAACAGAACACAAGTAATACCCACAAGTCTTAACTCAAAACCCACAAATGGGACATGATATAATAATTGTATTAACACATTTATCGAATATGTACATACCTCATCAACTATAAAAGAAGTAACCTAAGAGAAGAATCAAATCTTCTTCAACCACTATTAAAATCTTGATCATCACATAAGATCTTTCCAAACCTCGATGTCTGAATCATGAATACAAATGAATAATAAAAAATCACAACCTGGCACTCTGAGTAACCAATTAACAACCATGATCAAAGTCATTAAGCTCAATCACTTTCTCATGCTCATTGTTTCAATCATCTTATGTAAATGATCATATGAAACCTCAACACATCAATGAACCATATGATCAACTTATTATCTTAAGTCCTCATTCCACAATCAGTCCATATTTCTATCCAAATCATCATTCAAAAATTAAAGTATTTATGGAGACAAGTATTGAGTAACAACATATTATAACCTCTATTAGAGGAAGTAAATTGGAAACTAAGTAAACCAATCATGAATAATATAAGAACATATCCTATGGGAAACAAAATAACAAGTATACTGAAGAATAATAAATGCTTAACTAAATCTTAATCTAGATCTTACTACTTTGTCTAGATCATTTGGATCTTGTTGTTTTCCAATCTTCTCTAAGTCATTCTTCAAGAGAAGCCACCACAAGAAAGGAGGAATTACCACATGAAGATCTTAAAGAAGATTATCTTGAGTGTTCTAGAAGTGTTATTCCAATCTATCATAAGAGTATTTGGAAACTCTTATATATTGATCTGGTCTTATTAACACTGTTGAAACAGTGTGATACTCCAATGTTAGTGTTATATAGAAGTAGTTTGGTAACGAGTTTCGAGAACTTGTTAACATATCACTTTTGTATACTCAAACACTTAAGTGTCTTACACAAACAAACAGAAGGTGAAATAACTTGGTACATCTCAGCCTATTGTATATGAGTAGTAATTTGGAGGCGAGACTAGCTACCTTGTTAACAAATTCTTCTTATATGCACATGGCAACTTGATGTCATAAAATAAACTCACATTCTTTTACAATCATCTTAGTAAAATCCTTGCTTGGAGTAATTGGATGTTTTCACCAAAATGGTGAGACAGATGAATCTGTAAACCAAGAGAGGAACCTACAAGAAATGGACAAAGGTGATAACGAAAGACTAGTGGCAACTAGAGAAAAGAACTTCAAGCAACATAAGTCAACAAGGAGCAACACTGTCACAGGAAGAATTTATTCAGTAAAGCATTAGACAATGTTACGGAATCCATAACCTCTATGCCTTGTCAAGCTCAACAGAGATGAGGAACAAATAGTAAATCTCGTAGATGGAAAAAAGTATCCATTAAGAAATAACAACAAGGTTTTGCATCCACATGTCTTGATATGTGGAGGTGTGAGGACCCCAGACCGACAGTCTGAAACCCTACATATGCATACATTCACGATCCCAGAAAGATCAGTCGTGAACAACATACAAAGTTGGCACACAGAAATACATCATCCATTACACGAATACATAAAGGTATTACACAAAAGATCACATGATCAAGTTTAACGCATCTGCCACAAAGGTAGGCAACTTAACAAACACAGCGGAAGACAAATAAAACACAACGTAGTTGAGCCCAAGTCACGCCTTAACCTACAGGCTGCTGACCCGGAGACGATCCTAGTTCGCAAAGCCGTCAACTCCGTACTTCTCTTCATAGATATCCTTCGGAGGTTCCTTCTCAAATCTGATAAGTAGATACCAGGGGCGAAACCATAATGAGTACATTTGAATGTACTCAGCAAGACATCCATCATGTCACTTACCAACATGCAACTATGCTTATATGGTGGAATAGGTAGGCTATAAATAGGGTTCACTACCAATGGTGTTCATATATGATGACACCATAGTTGCAGTCAGGTTAATCTGTATCTTCGTTGAAGAAGATACTTCAGAAGAAAATAATATAGTTTTATTTCTCTTGTAGATATCACATGTACAAGAGGTTTTGTTAAACTTTTGTTTAAAGAATATTTTCTCTTTGCAAAACTTCTTGGAATCAGTTTCCAGAATTCTTGCTTAGAGTAGAAAAGGTTTTCTTTGCAAAACATTTTGTTTTGTATAACATCATCTGGCTTTTCATCATCGACGATACCTCCACGGTATAAGTTTCCATTCCTTTCCGAACTTCACAAGTTCAATACTTCCTTTCCAACATTCCCTTTCAAAAACTCTTTTTGAAAACATTGACACAATGCTAGCTACATGGCCATTCAACTGTCCATATCCGAGGACGCGGCTTCTTCGAAAAAGTTGTACTCTGCAGAGGTGTACACATCCACCAGATCCAGTACACCTCCCGTGAACAATCACGGACTGTAACAACAGTATGTAAACATCAGGTATATGATCATAACCATCCACTATGTTCAAGCTAGAATATGCCTATCTCTCGATTGAGGTTGTTCTCCCCGGCATCAAGTCCCACCCTGCCTAGCCAGGAGCCTCAATGAATGCATCCGGAGGGAAAATTAATCCCACACTTTATATGCCTCAACATTGGGAGTTTTGACGACATTCGGTTCGAGGGTACGACGCCCCTTATAGCAAGTGAGATAGCACACACTAATAAGAACAAACTTCAAGTTAAGCCCCGTGCCCATGTTAGGGTAGGGTGGCAGTACGGTAAAGGTTGTCCGGCGAAGACTAGGTTATGTGTCACTTTTGAAAACACCACTTTCTCAAAAATGACCACTTCCACATTCCTCCGGAGAACAAGGATCCGCCTTTTCTCCGGGTTTTTCCGTAAAGCCTTTGTTTCGTAGAATCACAATTTTAGGGTGTCCACTTAGGGACTAGTATATTTGATGGTAATAAATACCATAGGGTGGCTTATGGGCTTGGTATTACCAAGTTTAACTACTGGCATAATAGTAACCTATATACTAGTATAGTAGTAATAGCCACATCAAAAATAGTTTTGATAATCAAGTTTTTGTAAAACTTCAGAGGTAAAACATGCATGATATATAATGGTAAGTATTGAATCAGCAAGCAATCAGGATGCTTGCCTGGTATCTCTTTGTGTCCCTGGTTGTTGGAGTGACTGGAACTTGAAACACAGCTTCCCGACACTTCCTTCCTCTTCGTTTTCTAACGTCGTAAAAAGAATAAAGGACACACATTCAGAACCAAACAAGACAAACAAGGCTACAAGTAATACATACAGCAAGCAATCAAGAAGTACCACCCAAGTTCTCAATTTTTCCCTTAAGAAAAATTGGCATAAAAACTATAGTTGAAAAGTCTGCTTTTTTCCTAGTTTTTATGTGTGGCCAATTCAAAGATTTTTAGTTAAGAACACCATGGACCAGTGGGGTAAAGCACATGTTACTAGACAGTAGGGTGTCACATAAAACACATTTTGATGTCTAAAAATTCCCACAACAATCTCTATGGCTAGCACATATAATTTGCTAAATTACTCAAGTGGTGAAATAAGCTCATGACAACAAGTCAAGCCTATTTTCCACCATGAGACAAACATACCAGTGGGTGTTCCACTAGCAAATATGCTCACCAAGAGGTTAATAAGCCTCTGGTCACTTTTATAAAAGTGCTCAAAACAAACAAACAAGCATCCAAAAACTCCTACTCATACTAGTAGAAAATTTAGGAAAAATACTAGACTAGTTTAGGCTACACTAGTTAATTTTATGCACAAGTGTGCAAGCTAGCAGAGGCAAAATACTCCTCTAACCTGTACCATAAATGCTACTGGATCTCACAAAAATCTCATAAAAACATAGCTAGGAAACAAGGAAAAATATGCTTAAAATGCTACACATGTGAGGAGATTTATTCCTAGTCACCCAAGTGCTACTCATGCTTTTGTGCTACTTAAGAGGAAATCTATCAGAGGTGAAAAACCTAAGGTAATAATGCCACAAGGACATTCTATCCTCTGGTTTCAACACCAAAGATTCATATTTTTCCCTAAGGGAAAACAAGACAAAAAGCATACATGAATATCCTAGTGTGAAATCTAGTCCTTAAGCATTTCTATTTTAAACCTATTTCAAACACAAGCACCAAGTATCTAGAGGTTCTATAACCCAAAATAACAGTACCTAAATGGTACTGGTTTCATGAGAATTAATCTAGCAATAAGCCTAAAAAGCATTTAAAGATCTACTCAAAACATATATAAAAGAAACACATCTAGTGTGGGGAAAATAATGTTTCCACCAAAAATGCAATGAAACCAGTGGGTGTTCCACTAGCATAACAAAGCATTAAGAGGTCACAATGCCTCTGGTCCACTTGCTAAAAATTTAACAAAAGACTAAACAAGCTTCTAGTGCAATAACAATACTAGCAGAAAATAACAGGGTGCTAAAATAAGCAAGGCAATGCTACTCATGCTATTGTTTTCACACAAGTGAAAAATCTAGGAGTCAAGTACTCATAACAAACTTATCAAAATGATACTGGTCCTATGAACACAATGCAAAAATATGTGGTCACGAAACCACAAATGATTATGTCAAAATTCCACACATGAGGGAATTTTTCCATAACCATTCTCATAGTAATGATTAAGCTACTCATGCTTTTCTACCAACTCAAATCCAACCTAGCAGAGGTTATAACAACACAATATAAGTATCAACATGGTGCTGTATCTAATCTCTCAACAAAACAATTCAATCACTTGCACACAAAGTTAATCAATCAAAAATTGCTATGCAAGTATTACTAGAGAATAATCATATGTTAATAACAAAAATCCTATTGCTTCTCCACTCAAGTCCACACATTCTAACATGCTAAAATAGTTAAGTAACACTTATAAAACAAGTTCACACAACTTATACATGCTAGAAAACAATATTGCATCACAAAAATAACTCACACAAATTAATTACCTAAAAATGCCAAAATGGCAGAAATAGGTGAAACAAAGATCTGTCCACCAAATTTTATGGGATGCTACAAAAATTAAACCCTTCTAGGTTTGGATAGACCTAAACATGTACAAGACCATCCAATTTAGTTTGCATCAAAATTCATCTTTATAAAAATCACCAAAGTGCTCTCTGGTGTTTTACCAAATTGCATGCCATTTCAAAAATGCATGGAATTTGGAAACGAGGTTAAGTGCTACTGTTAGGTAATTTCAAGGGCTTTCCAATGCAATTGGCCTCATTTCATTTGGAGTTGTGTATTTAAAATGGTGCTCATTTTGGTGTTTCTGGTAGCTGTTACCAAAACATTTTTCATTTCAAATCTATCTATCCAAATGTAGATCTACAAAGTGGAGATGGTTCATATTTTGTTTATTTAGATCTGTGAATTTTGGTTTGGTAAAATTCATCTTTTAAGTTGCCTTTTGGAGCCAAAAGTAACCATACATGTTTCTGTCAAAAATTAAATGGAAAAACATGGTTGTTGGGCCAGATCTGCGAATAGGGCCGGCCTGATCTACTTCTACCGCGGCGGGATCTACCCTGTGCCGCTGACTCGCGGGCCATCCGGCCACGCGGGCAGCCACGCGGCACAGCCGGGCCCCACTTGCCGGTTTGACCCCTCTCCCGCGCGGGCAAGGCCACGCTGACGCGAGCGCTCGTCACGGCGACGTCACGCCGGCGGGAGGAGGACTCCGGCGAGCACGAATACGGCGAGTCCGGCCACGAAAATGCAAATTAAAAATATCCACTCGAAGCTCTCGACGCGGGCTACCAAATAAGCACGGTCTCGTTTCCTGGAAGACCACCGGAGGACGGCGGCAACGGCCACGCGCGGCGGCCGGAGAGCGTCCACGGCGCGGCGGCGATTCTGGGCGAGAGGGAGAGGGAAAAGGGCGACGGGGGTTGCCTTGCTCACCGTGAGCACGAGGGGCTACTCGGTGACGGAGGAGGAAGCACGAGGGCACGGCGATGCCTCGCCGGAGTGCCGTCGGGTTCGGAGACGACGATGGTTGGCGCGGGCTCCACGCGGCGTTTTCCTCCGATTCCTTCCTCAGGGGGGCTCAGCAAGATGAGACGGAGGCAATGGGACACACGGCAGCCGGCGGCGAGCTCCGCAGCGGCCGAATCGACGGCGGCCAGGCTAGGGTTTCGGTAGGGGAAAAAAAAATGTACAGAGAGAGAGAGCTGTTCGAGGGGGAGAGAGAGGGGGGCAGGTAAGAGGTGCACACGGGCCTTTTAATCATCTAGATTGCTTACCTTCGAAGGCAATGGAGCATGGGCTCCCATGCCCCTCTGCTGCGTCATCTACAGGAAGAAGAAGACCATGTGTGACTAGGATTTCAATTTGGTCCCTGGTTATTTACAAGTAGGTCCTTTGCTCTCTGAAAATGGTTGTTTTCACTAGGCAAACAAAGTTAAAAATTGAAATCCTTTTGCCCAAAATTCTAATTAGTTTAGATGTACAACATATATGAAAATTGGATCAATTGGAGAAACTTGATAATTCAAAGTTGTTTAAATTTGAATTCTTACATAAATGGACATTGAATTTATTAACCTACTTAGGAGCTTCCAAAAATGATAATTTTTGGCACACATTCCTTATTTGATGTGTTACTTATGTGGTAGAAAATTCAAGTCATTTAGAGTTTCTTCATAGAACAAACTTTTTCAAATTTCAAAAAGGTGCTGTGAAGAAAACAGGGGTTTTTGGAAACTTAAACAATTCAAAAACTTGTTTCCTTTTGGTTTTCATCCTCATTTATGATATAGAGCATGTGGTATTTATTTCATGTGATTTGGAAAAAGTTTGTAGAACAAACTTGTTCAAAATCCCAAATGTTGCTGTGGAGAAAATTCATGTTTTCAGGGCTTTAATGGATTCAAATTTTGGTCTCCTCTTGTGTGTGTTCCTTATTTGTTATAAGGAAGCAATGGTATCAATTTCAGCTCATTTGAAGAAAGTTTCCAATAGTAACTTGTTTTAGTTTTCTGTTTCTAGAAATATTGGAATTTCTATTTAATAAAGCACTAGGCTTTTCTTTATCAATGCTTTGCCAAATTATTTATATGACTAGAGATAGCAAGTTAATGCTCTCTAATACTTTTGTTTTTAAGCTTGCAAGGTTGGAAAAACATTTGATAATATTTTGGTGAAGCATCTAAGAATGCCTCTTTTTCTGATAATCTTTTAGGGAAAAATTATTAAGTGTTTCCTCTTTCTTAATTTAGAACTTGAAATAATATTCAACAAGTATTGGATTCATAAGATGTTTTTGGAAAACTCTTTGATCAATATTTACTTTAGAAAATATGGCCATGATCAATATTTACATTAGAAAATATTACCAAGGTCATTGGAACAATATGTTGAATATTTTGTTTTCAATTTCTTAGCCATGTAAGATTATATAATTAGTTTGTTTAGTTGCACTCAAACAACTACAATCAAAGTTTAATTGTCAAGCAATTAGCAAAACAACAGTGTTATCAGGTATTCCAAAATTGGGATGTGACAGGTCTTCCCCCCTTAAAAAGAATCTCGTCCCCGAGATTCACAAGCGAGGACTAAGGGAGGGCCAACAAACACAATGTTAGTGTTGGAGTGCAGGTGCTTCCCCCCTTTGACTTTACTTGGGAGGTGGGGTACATCCCTAAATTAACAAATTCACAACAAAAAAAAATACACCAGTACTTGATTTAGGTCCAAAACTTTTGTTTCCTAGTTTGAACAAAAATTAAGGTTAGTGCAGAACTACCTGGAAATGTACCGTCAAGTATTTACATGAGTTCCTAGCTATATCCCACATCTTACATAACACATATGGAGTGGTGTACCACTCTCATAACAAGGTATATAAGAAGCTAAAAAAAATATAGCTTGTGGGTGCAAAGGTTAGGTTGCTAAAGTAAAACAAACAGACAGAACAATACCCATGGCAGTGGGTATTACTCACCACAAGCAATTATCACTTAATATGTTCATGATTTTAGTTGGATGTTTTTAGCTTCATAAGATACTCTTAAGCACAATCATAACACAAGTATAAACTCATGCTAAGGTAAAACATTTACATAAGATCCAATAAGCAAGCAAACAACACCACAGATGAATAGACTATTTATTCACTAGGTTATTGTTTATTTAGAGGTTTTGGAATCCATCAATCATGAAACATTAGCAAACAACCAGTAGCTAAAAAGCAATGAATCCAATCATAAAGGTACTCTAAAATACCATCTTCACACAAGATATAACTCCTATTACACAGGCATAAAAAGGTCTGCACAAATAACACACGAGTATAAAAATCTACACCAGCATGCTATAAGAGATAATCATGTCCTATAACCATAGAACATGCAACTAAATAATTCATGGCATGATAACAGAAGTAATAACTTCCTAAACATGCTATATCAACACATATACTCATAAAATTAAAAGAGTGTAATACTAGAGCAAAAATCACCATTTTCTAGTGGTGAAAACTAGTATCATCCTAGAAAAGAAAACAATGCTATCATGATGTTTAAAACTAAACAAGAAAGTCATGCATATAAATGTACCTAATAACAGTACAAAAAACTTACTCATGTGAGTAAGCACAAACATCAAAACAATCCCATGAAACAACTATTAAACATGCATAAATTAATTCTAGTAATTTATGTTTTTCTTAAACATTTACTAGCAACCAAGCAAGGTATAACTCACACAACCAGTAGCTATGTAATTAATGAAAAGTTATCTAAACCGATTCAAAAATCCATACACTTACTTTAAAATTATTCACAAACAATCTACCAATCAAGAGGAATTTATTTTATTTGCGAACAATTTAATTTCAGCACACGATAGTGAAACAGTTCTTAACATGATACCCCTAAGGAATATTATGCTAACAATAGGATCACACCTAAACATATTAGTATTTACTAATAAGAAATAAACTTCTCACTTGCATAGGTGAAAAGAAACAATTGTATTTTCCATGGTGGAAAATAGAGATCAATCACATAGTGGAACATGCTATTTTTTTCACATGTGTATGGTTGGGGATTTTCATCCTCAAGCCAAAATACAATGGGACCAGTGGGCTATGGCCTACTAATACCAAGGAAAAATAGGTATTAAACCTCTGGTTACTCATGAAAAACTTTGCGTACAAGATAAAAATATAAGGCTATTTAATCTAGTAAAACAATACTAGTGCATATTGATAGCAATGCTTACACATGCATTACTATTAAGAGACATGCAAGATAACATAGGTACAAGCATCAAAATAACAGTACCTAAATGTTACTTGACTCTAGGGAAACATAGCACAAAAATCTACTAAGAAAGCATACACAGATCTAGTTCTCACAATATCTCCAAATAATAAACTAGAAAAATAACAATTGTTACTCATGCTTTGCTATAAGATCACATGCAATTTAATGAAGACAATAGCATATAAATAACAGTACCAAAATGGTACTGGATCTATCACACCCATAACAAAAATCTAGGTACAACAAATCTACAAGGATTTGCTCACTCAACAATCCAAATAATAAAACTAGAAGGTAACAAATGCTATTTCATTTTTATTTGAGTTCCCAATCATGCACACACTTTCTATGGTAGATTTATTGTAAGAAAACAATATAATAACAAGTCATAACAACTCCATATAAGTTAGGAAGCAAGATTGAATAAAACACAAATTTTATTTCAATCAAGTGCACACAAAGAAACAAAAACAGGGAAACTGTTGTTTTCTATATGTATCATAATCATTCCATCGTTCACTAAATTTCTAAACCCCAATCTCATAGTACCTACAATGTCTACCAAGTTTTGATTTCCAAAGTAGATACACATGATATCCTATTGACTAGTAAAAGAATAGGTCATCATCTTATTTTCTCGTGACATCACCCTTTTTTACCAACTATATTAAAAGTTGTCGCAAGTCACTTAATTCCTTGGTTTTAGAAAGAGTTGTCAGTAGTTCGCATGCTTTGCTTAGGTGTCAACCTAAGATTAGGCAAAGCATGTTAGTCTTGTTAGCTCTCTATTTAACTAATGTTTGTCCGACAAGATACGACTAGCGTCATCATACGTCGAATATTGAATTGTGCTCTTTTGATTGGGTTTTGAGGGGGTTTGCGCATCAAGGCATGTGAAGATTTCTTTTTCACCTTTATCCAGAGGAGGGAGGTATAAAACTTTTTAAAAGGGGGTTTCCCTCGTTTTGGTCTTTTTAAAACAAGGAACATAAACGGTGCAACATTTAGTCAACCGGGTAAAAAGAGCCTTTTGCAAACACACAAAACACAGAGGTTTTGGTCAGTATTGGTTGGTGCATTCACGCCTTTTCTTCTTTGAGGGTTGTCGCTGTTGGAGATTTATCTGTTGGAGTGCATCACTGGTAGCAACGCTATCAGCTCGTGTGGCTTGATGGTCCTCTATTATTAGGTCCAACGGTGCTTTTATTGATGGTGGGGCAGATGGTGGTGGTTCACGACGGGTCGCATTATGAAGCGAAAACAAGTTTAAGTCTAAGCAACAAATTCTTGTTTTTGAATACTATACAAACATTTTAGCTTGCAAAAATTTAACACGAGGCGATTCAAAAACAAGAGCAGGGCAAGCACAAATTTGCAAATTTTGAGCACACCACAAACATATAGAAGCCTAGATGAACCAAATTCTACACCATACAATAGCACAAAGTCCTACGGACACACATAAGCAAGCCAAAACACACAAGCAAGGCTCCATTGGAGCTACGTCGGGGAAGGCGACTCATGGGGTAATCGCTAAATTACTCCAAACTAGACTAATCAAAAATCCTAGAAGTGGCTGAAGAACTATAACTACTTCTGACCATCATCACTGTAGAGCTAGGCAATTATTTTGGTCTTCTCGGGACATCGGCAAGTATACAAGTTTTTGGATAAAAACAAGATAATAGAAGTAAAGTTTTGATAAACTTTTAACTGAGAGAGGTATGACTATGCAACAATCTGTTTTTGAAACCCCAACTATTTTCTGAACAGAAAATTTCAAAAGCGAGAGATGTTTCAAAAACAGAGCGGAGCAGTTGCAAACAAGTAAGAAATAAACTCTTAACCGAGAGAGATACCAACTTTGTAAGGCCCGCCCTTCGAATCACTGTTCAAGGACGCCCTTGATATGCATTTAGAATTTTTGGAAAAGACAATAAGGAGGGAAAATATACTAAAATTCCCTTAGATAAAAATAATGTAGATAGTAAATAGGTTTTTACTCAAAAATACTTTTCTTTCCTATCTGACGTCCATGCTAACTAAGGTCTCCTAAGGTCAGGATGGCTCTGATACCAACTCTGTGAGGACCCCAGACCGACAGTCTGAAACCCTACATATGCATACATTCACGATCCCAGAAAGATCAGTCGTGAACAACATACAAAGTTGGCAACAGAAATACATCATCCATTACACGAATACATAAAGGTATTACACAAAAGATCACATGATCAAGTTTAACGCATCTGCCACAAAGGTAGGCAACTTAACAAACACAACGGAAGACAAATAAAACACAACGTAGTTGAGCCCAAGTCACGCCTTAACCTACAGGCTGCTGACCCGGAGACGATCCTAGTTCGCAAAGCCGTCAACTCCGTACTTCTCTTCATAGATATCCTTCGGAGGTTCCTTCTCAAATCTGATAAGTAGATACCAGGGGCGAAACCATAATGAGTACATTTGAATGTACTCAGCAAGACATCCATCATGTCACTTACCAACATGCAACTATGCTTATATGGTTGTCGCACCCTGATTTCTAGGGGATACTCACCGTACGAACTGGATAGCAGATGCTTGGATTATGGGGCATAACTGCTCCCACGTCCCAGCTTCCTGGTAGGCCTGCGCTTATGCGCGACAACACAAGCCCTGCTATTCCATCGTCGATGTAAACTATCCACTAGAGATCAAAGGCACTTCCGTCGACGTACTTCAAACCATACACACATGGTACGTCAACGGCGTTTAACAAGTGATATCACAACAGATCTCTACGACACAAAAGATTGAAATAAGTTGCAAATGGCTCTCATTAGAGCAGAGATAGCAAATACAATCATTCAGAGGGCACATGCCCCAACAATACATCGTTACAATACAGCGGAAGCATTCAACAGGTCTGAGTACAGACAAGAACCAAATAGGCCTAAGAGGCCGGAAACAAACAGACGGAGCCCATCCACGAAGTCTCGGATCCTGCCCGGGTCCGCTATCTACTCGTCAGCAGTCTCGTCGTCATACTCCACGTAGTAGCCACCATGTAGATCCTCGGAAACGTCGTCTGCGTAAACCACAGCCCCAAAGGGGTCAGTACACCAACGTACTGGCAAGCAAGACTCACAGTTCACCAAAGTGTAACCCGTCAACACCAAGCACAGATGCTTTGGGTTCAACGGAAGAAAGGGGATATAAAAGATGCTGCAACTGGCTGCGCTAACCATCTACAGAAATATATAACTTCCAACTAACAGAAAGGAGATAAGATCGAGGATTGTAACCAACTGAAAGATAACTTCAAACAAACCCATCCTGGATCTCGCCCCTTATCCAAAGAAGCAATCCGAAGATAACTCACACCGTTGATATAATGATGGTTCAGGTGATTGTGTCAATAAGCCTATTACTAGTCAAGTTGTTAATCATTGGGTGAAACATGTTTGATTATTATGTTTAAGTTGTCCTGAGTACTTGTTAGCCAGTACTTTCACCAAGTAATCCATAACCGCGGAAAACACGGCTTCTCGAGAAGATTATCCCTGCAGGGTTGCACCAATTTGGCCGTACACTCAAGAATAACCCGCCAGATGGAAATGCACTTCCACCAAGCGGGGTACTCTACACAACCAACCATTCCTCGCATCAAGCCCAAAGAACCTTGGGCGCACGGCTAATCGAGCCCAGAAGAAAATGGACCCTCATAGCACTCTAAGAACGTGTCCCCCTATATGCCGACTACAAAAGTTCCACCCTGGCCTGGGCTCGCAAAAACATGCATGCGGCAAATAGAACACACGAACTAAATGAGGCGATTTGGACGAGATGCGAATCAGGTCAAGTTGAGGGGGGCGCCCATACTCGCTTCCCAAATGCGGGTAGTGCGCTCATCATGGATCAGTAGACAAGACCCTTTTCCTATTAGGGTCGACACTAGCAGGCTTCAAAACCTCTCATGGGCCTCCTGCCGGTGCCTTATCATCAAATTTATTATTAACAGTAACATTAGCATGATTGATTGATTAAACCTCGAGCCCCCACAACGTAACGAAGTAGTGACAGAAAGTAACGGTTAACAGACTCGAGCAAAACAACCTAAGCATACTAGTAAGACTCTGGCTCAAACAATAGGTTGTAGGAAGGGAGATGAGGCAATATCAGGGTTAAGGGATTCATGTGATGGGTTCGTAACAGAAAACAACTACTACTAAGGCTAGCAGAAAAGAACAACGGAAAGTATCGGTAACCAATGTTGAAAGGAACACAGTGGTTCATGTGAGTGATAACTTGCCTGCAAACCCAGTAGCCTGGTACTGAGCTAAATCCTTAGAAGGGGTGTCGTAAGTATCGTCGGTCTCAACGTCGTCGTATATCCGGGAAGAAGCAAACAAACATTGCAGAAAGATAAACAATCAATATCATGGCATAGGTGCACAGACATGGGATGATGCATGTCATGTTAATAGATGCATCAAAATAAACTACTTGACAAGATAACACAATTTAATTGGACCCATATGCAATGTGAATTGCATATGGATGCAAATGCTTTAGGTTGAAGCAATGATCTACATTTGATTAACAAGTGTAAGTAGTTAAACATGATGCATGCATGATGAAAACAATAAGATAACAAGATTAGATGCAATTGGAATGATAGTTAACAAGTTTAGAAAACATTTACCAATGGTGGAAATTATTGTTACTTAGAGGTGTTAACAAGTAGTGATTGTTTTCATCAAGTTAAAGGGTGCAAAACAAATAACAAAGTTGATATTTGAAAAGGTTATCAATTTTTAGTTGGATTACATGTTTCACATTTTGAAGTTGGACTTTGGATTATTTAATTATGAATTAAACAATATTAAACAAGTTTTAATTGAATTAAACAAGATTTAAATTATTTAGGCAATTTTAATTGTTCAAACCAGGAAACAAATTTTATATTTGAAAAGATGAGTTGAAATGGTATGAAAAACATATTTGGTTTGCATTTATTGGATTTATAAATAATTAGTTATGGAATTTACAAATTAACATTTGAATTGTTTAAACTTGCATTTTAAATGCATTTGAAGTTTCCAAAACAGTGCACAAATTGGATATTTGGAAAGTTTAGGAAATTTGGGTCAGAATTCATATAAAGTTTGCAGTTGTTGGAATTATAGAATGAAAGTTATTTAATTTTAAAGTTTGGTTTTATTTCTGCTAATTAAAAATTGAATTTGTACTTTTGGAATTCGCAGTAAAACTTTTTGTACCGCACTGGTACTTACACTTGCCCACTGCCGCGTGGGCCAGAGGGGCCAGCGTGGCGTGGACCAGGCTGGGTGGAGGCTGAGGTGGCCACGGGGTCACCGACAAGCGGGCCCCGCGGGGATTGCGCGCAGGGAAAAAAGTTGGGGAGGCAATTGCCTCCCCTGGGATTCGATCCCGCGCAGCAAGGCTTGCGCGCACGGGGCCTAGCCACTGCGGCTGTCTGCGTTTCGTGACAGAGAACGGTACGTGGTGTGGTTATTATTCTGTACGCGCAAGAACTGAAATTTTAACTGAAACCGATCTGTACGTGCAGGTGCAGGTGCAGGTGCAGGTTCAGGCAGCGGACAGGGGCGGCCATGCGATCGCTGCTCGCGGCGACGTGCTGTCCGCGCGGCCGTGGCGCGGCCGTGTGCAGCTCGTGGGCGTGCAACGTGAGTGTGGAGGCGGACATAGCTGAAGGGGAAGGGACAGGGAAAAGGTGCAGCGGGCGATCACCTGCGCCCGATGTCGTCGTTCAGAAGGCGACCAGGAAAACGGCGGGAGTTACGGCACGGCGCGGTCGCCGTGGTTGCTCCCGGCAACCGACGAGGGCGCAGCGCGATGGAGTGAGACGCCGCGGGTCCATTCCCGCCGTCAGCGGCCCACGGCAGCGCTCCGCCCCCCAGCGACGAACGTTTCTTCTCCGGCCATGGAAACAGGAGGTGTGGAGCTTCTCTTTTCAGATACAGAAAACAAGAATTTCGGGAGGGAGAAGAGAGGACGGCGGCGCAGGAAGGAAAGGGGCTAGGGTTGCTGCGAGGATGAGGGGATCGCATGGCTGGTTTTATGGAGCAGCAGACACTGGTACGGCAGCACATCCAGTGGAGGAGGAGGAATCGTGTGGAGGAGGGGGGGTGAAAGCGACAGCCTCGTGCTGTTGTCCGTACGAGGAAGAAAGCCCTGGTGGGCTGGGCTAGGGGAATAGATGGGCTGGGGAGGTAAGGGCTGCTCCCTCTCTCCTTGCTGTTTTTATTTTTTTATTTCCTTTTTCCATTTTTTTTTTTTTTGCAAAAGATCAAAGAGGGAGAGAGAGAAAAGGACTTGGGTGTTGGGGTGGTGTACTTTATCAAATAATTTTTATTACTTTTCCAAAACAGGAAAAAGAAAGCAGTGTTAGCTTTATTTTCACAAGGTGGAAAATTTAATTGAACTAAAGTTGTTTAGTTGAAAATTTTCAAATAGGGTTTGAGGTTTGTATTTTGATAATTAATTTTATCAAGTTGCAAAACAATAATCAAAGCAAAGGTTAGATAATGATTTCAAAATTGGTTTATTAGTTTGATGTTTAAGTGGTTAGTGGAAGTTCAAATAAGGTTTGATTTGGGGAGTTTTGGAATTAAGCAAATTTTATTTAATAAACAACAAGCAATGATACAAACATTATGGAAATTAGTTTGTTTGCCAAATTTTAATTTTCAAACCCATATTGAATTATGATAAATAAGATTGATTTGATTTGAATTGGAATATTTTGTTAATTAATAGAAACAACCATTTAATAGGGTGAGCCCTATTATTAGTTGGATTAGAAACATTGGAAAGGTTTGATATTTTATAATTTCCAAAAGAGGTGTTGTTTGAGATTTGTATTTGAATTGTTTGAATGTGATTTGGGAACAATTGATTGATTAAAGCCAACCTTTTAATGAGTGAGCATTATGGAATAAAATGAAAGCAATTTGGTTGTTTTTACTTGAACTCTCACTTTGGGAATTGTAACATCACAAGGATGAAACAAAGGGTTTGAATTTTTGGTTTGAAATTCAAATAGCAAACAAAGGAAAACAAACAAACAATGCAATCAACATGATGCCATGATGCAAAACATAAAATAACAGGGATCAAACATTCTAAAGGCTATTTTTCAGACTTGGGATGTTACAAAACGCCCCCCCTTGAAGGAATCGCGCCCCGAGATTCCTACTGAGAAAAGAAAAGGTCCGGAAACTTATTGGGAAGATCCTCTTGAGCTGTGACACGTGAAACACATCGTGCACCTTGGATAGACGTAAGGGAATTTGGAAACCACCGGAACATATCAAGTAAAGGGGAGAGATTTTGCACCAAGGGTGTATAGCTGGATAGAATTTGATTCATTTGGAGAATAGACTATCTGTAATGAGGGTGGAACAGGGTTATTGACATCAATGCAACACCAAGAATAAATCGTCAATGTCAGAATCATCAACATGAGAGTAACGAGGAATATGTGGCCTCCCATTAGAATTGGATTGTTCTTACTTATGTTGGAAGTCAACAGTTTAGATTCCGGAGAGTGAACGGTGATTTGATTGCTTAGTGGAACCAGAAATAGGTTGTATGTTGTGGAAAAGATCTTGACACAAAGGAATGTGCCGCTCCGGTATGAAATAACACTTTAGCTGGAATAGAGTTTACGAGGAAGTTTTGATTAGACGCCGGTAGAAGATTTGAAGTGGAAAACAACAACAAGATTTCAACGGACGAAAAGGATGTTGAGAAGAACAGGATATCAACATCGGGGAAAACGAGAACAAAACTCCTGAGGTTCTATGGAAAACCCATCTGGGCTTCTAAAGGATCAATATCTACTGCTTAAGGAATAGAGGATGTGCTTCCGGGGCTTACACGCCTCCGTTCTCAATCGTGAGTAGGCAACATGATAAATCATGTCACAACCACCTCCATTCCTATGGTCTAGTAGATATAACCATCCTAGAGAAACCAGAATTCGTGAAATCCTAACTTGAAAGTTTAGATGAGAAGGGAGAAATCAATGTTGCACTTCCTTACCAGAAAAGGGAGGGAGGGTGGGGAAAAGAAGAAAAAGAACAGAATTCCTACTCTCACGTTTCATTTTTCCTATATAGCTACAAAATAGTTTCTAGACTCAACTGCGACCAGTAAAAAGGGATCCTACAGGCAGACAGGCTCTGATACCATTTGTCGCACCCTGATTTCTAGGGGATACTCACCGTACGAATTGGATAGCAGATGCTTGGATTATGGGGCATAACTGCTCCCACGTCCCAGCTTCCTGGTAGGCCTGCGCTTATGCGCGACAACACAAGCCCTGCTATTCCATCGTCGATGTAAACTATCCACTAGAGATCAAAGGCACTTCCGTCGACGTACTTCAAACCATACACACATGGTACGTCAACGGCGTTTAACAAGTGATATCACAACAGATCTCTACGACACAAAAGATTGAAATAAGTTGCAAATGGCTCTCATTAGAGCAGAGATAGCAAATACAATCATTCAGAGGGACATGCCCCAACAATACATCGTTACAATACAGCGGAAGCATTCAACAGGTCTGAGTACAGACAAGAACCAAATAGGCCTAAGAGGCCGGAAACAAACAGACGGAGCCCATCCACGAAGTCTCGGATCCTGCCCGGGTCCGCTATCTACTCGTCAGCAGTCTCGTCGTCATACTCCACGTAGTAGCCACCATGTAGATCCTCGGAAACGTCGTCTGCGTAAACCACAGCCCCAAAGGGGTCAGTACACCAACGTACTGGCAAGCAAGACTCACAGTTCACCAAAGTGTAACCCGTCAACACCAAGCACAGATGCTTTGGGTTCAACGGAAGAAAGGGGATATAAAAGATGCTGCAACTGGCTGTGCTAACCATCTACAGAAATATATAACTTCCAACTAACAGAAAGGAGATAAGATCGAGGATTGTAACCAACTGAAAGATAACTTCAAACAAACCCATCCTGGATCTCGCCCCTTATCCAAAGAAGCAATCCGAAGATAACTCACACCGTTGATATAATGATGGTTCAGGTGATTGTGTCAATAAGCCTATTACTAGTCAAGTTGTTAATCATTGGGTGAAACATGTTTGATTATTATGTTTAAGTTGTCCTGAGTACTTGTTAGCCAGTACTTTCACCAAGTAATCCATAACCGCGGAAAACACGGCTTCTCGAGAAGATTATCCCTGCAGGGTTGCACCAATTTGGCCGTACACTCAAGAATAACCCGCCAGATGGAAATGCACTTCCACCAAGCGGGGTACTCTACACAACCAACCATTCCTCGCATCAAGCCCAAAGAACCTTGGGCGCACGGCTAATCGAGCCCAGAAGAAAATGGACCCTCATAGCACTCTAAGAACGTGTCCCCCTATATGCCGACTACAAAAGTTCCACCCTGGCCTGGGCTCGCAAAAACATGCATGCGGCAAATAGAACACACGAACTAAATGAGGCGATATGGACGAGATGCGAATCAGGTCAAGTTGAGGGGGGCGCCCATACTCGCTTCCCAAATGCGGGTAGTGCGCTCATCATGGATCAGTAGACAAGACCCTTTTCCTATTAGGGTCGACACTAGCAGGCTTCAAAACCTCTCATGGGCCTCCTGCCGGTGCCTTATCATCAAATTTATTATTAACAGTAACATTAGCATGATTGATTGATTAAACCTCGAGCCCCCACAACGTAACGAAGTAGTGACAGAAAGTAACGGTTAACAGACTCGAGCAAAACAACCTAAGCATACTAGTAAGACTCTGGCTCAAACAATAGGTTGTAGGAAGGGAGATGAGGCAATATCAGGGTTAAGGGATTCATGTGATGGGTTCGTAACAGAAAACAACTACTACTAAGGCTAGCAGAAAAGAACAACGGAAAGTATCGGTAACCAATGTTGAAAGGAACACAGTGGTTCATGTGAGTGATAACTTGCCTGCAAACCCAGTAGCCTGGTACTGAGCTAAATCCTTAGAAGGGGTGTCGTAAGTATCGTCGGTCTCAACGTCGTCGTATATCCGGGAAGAAGCAAACAAACATTGCAGAAAGATAAACAATCAATATCATGGCATAGGTGCACAGACATGGGATGATGCATGTCATGTTAATAGATGCATCAAAATAAACTACTTGACAAGATAACACAATTTAATTGGACCCATATGCAATGTGAATTGCATATGGATGCAAATGCTTTAGGTTGAAGCAATGATCTACATTTGATTAACAAGTGTAAGTAGTTAAACATGATGCATGCATGATGAAAACAATAAGATAACAAGATTAGATGCAATTGGAATGATAGTTAACAAGTTTAGAAAACATTTACCAATGGTGGAAATTATTGTTACTTAGAGGTGTTAACAAGTAGTGATTGTTTTCATCAAGTTAAAGGGTGCAAAACAAATAACAAAGTTGATATTTGAAAAGGTTATCAATTTTTAGTTGGATTACATGTTTCACATTTTGAAGTTGGACTTTGGATTATTTAATTATGAATTAAACAATATTAAACAAGTTTTAATTGAATTAAACAAGATTTAAATTATTTAGGCAATTTTAATTGTTCAAACCAGGAAACAAATTTTATATTTGAAAAGATGAGTTGAAATGGTATGAAAAACATATTTGGTTTGCATTTATTGGATTTATAAATAATTAGTTATGGAATTTACAAATTAACATTTGAATTGTTTAAACTTGCATTTTAAATGCATTTGAAGTTTCCAAAACAGTGCACAAATTGGATATTTGGAAAGTTTAGGAAATTTGGGTCAGAATTCATATAAAGTTTGCAGTTGTTGGAATTATAGAATGAAAGTTATTTAATTTTAAAGTTTGGTTTTATTTCTGCTAATTAAAAATTGAATTTGTACTTTTGGAATTCGCAGTAAAACTTTTTGTACCGCACTGGTACTTACACTTGCCCACTGCCGCGTGGGCCAGAGGGGCCAGCGTGGCGTGGACCAGGCTGGGTGGAGGCTGAGGTGGCCACGGGGTCACCGACAAGCGGGCCCCGCGGGGATTGCGCGCAGGGAAAAAAGTTGGGGAGGCAATTGCCTCCCCTGGGATTCGATCCCGCGCAGCAAGGCTTGCGCGCACGGGGCCTAGCCACTGCGGCTGTCTGCGTTTCGTGACAGAGAACGGTACGTGGTGTGGTTATTCTTCTGTACGCGCAAGAACTGAAATTTTAACTGAAACCGATCTGTACGTGCAGGTGCAGGTGCAGGTGCAGGTTCAGGCAGCGGACAGGGGCGGCCATGCGATCGCTGCTCGCGGCGACGTGCTGTCCGCGCGGCCGTGGCGCGGCCATGTGCAGCTCGTGGGCGTGCAACGTGAGTGTGGAGGCGGACAGAGCTGAAGGGGAAGGGACAGGGAAAAGGTGCAGCGGGCGATCACCTGCGCCCGATGTCGTCGTTCAGAAGGCGACCAGGAAAACGGCGGGAGTTACGGCACGGCGCGGTCGCCGTGGTTGCTCCCGGCAACCGGCGAGGGCGCAGCGCGGTGGAGTGAGACGCCGCGGGTCCATTCCCGCCGTCAGCGGCCCGCGGCAGCGCTCCGCCCCCCAGCGACGAACGTTTCTTCTCCGGCCATGGAAACAGGAGGTGTGGAGCTTCTCTTTTCAGATACAGAAAACAAGAATTTCGGGAGGGAGAAGAGAGGACGGCGGCGCAGGAAGGAAAGGGGCTAGGGTTGCTGCGAGGATGAGGGGATCGCATGGCTGGTTTTATGGAGCAGCAGACACTGGTACGGCAGCACATCCAGTGGAGGAGGAGGAATCGTGTGGAGGAGGGGGGGTGAAAGCGACAGCCTCGTGCTGTTGTCCGTACGAGGAAGAAAGCCCTGGTGGGCTGGGCTAGGGGAATAGATGGGCTGGGGAGGTAAGGGCTGCTCCCTCTCTCCTTGCTGTTTTTATTTTTTTATTTCCTTTTTCCATTTTTTTTTTTTTGCAAAAGATCAAAGAGGGAGAGAGAGAAAAGGACTTGGGTGTTGGGGTGGTGTACTTTATCAAATAATTTTTATTACTTTTCCAAAACAGGAAAAAGAAAGCAGTGTTAGCTTTATTTTCACAAGGTGGAAAATTTAATTGAACTAAAGTTGTTTAGTTGAAAATTTTCAAATAGGGTTTGAGGTTTGTATTTTGATAATTAATTTTATCAAGTTGCAAAACAATAATCAAAGCAAAGGTTAGATAATGATTTCAAAATTGGTTTATTAGTTTGATGTTTAAGTGGTTAGTGGAAGTTCAAATAAGGTTTGATTTGGGGAGTTTTGGAATTAAGCAAATTTTATTTAATAAACAACAAGCAATGATACAAACATTATGGAAATTAGTTTGTTTGCCAAATTTTAATTTTCAAACCCATATTGAATTATGATAAATAAGATTGATTTGATTTGAATTGGAATATTTTGTTAATTAATAGAAACAACCATTTAATAGGGTGAGCCCTATTATTAGTTGGATTAGAAACATTGGAAAGGTTTGATATTTTATAATTTCCAAAAGAGGTGTTGTTTGAGATTTGTATTTGAATTGTTTGAATGTGATTTGGGAACAATTGATTGATTAAAGCCAACCTTTTAATGAGTGAGCATTATGGAATAAAATGAAAGCAATTTGGTTGTTTTTACTTGAACTCTCACTTTGGGAATTGTAACATCACAAGGATGAAACAAAGGGTTTGAATTTTTGGTTTGAAATTCAAATAGCAAACAAAGGAAAACAAACAAACAAATGCAATCAACATGATGCCATGATGCAAAACATAAAATAACAAGGATCAAACATTCTAAAGGCTATTTTTCAGACTTGGGATGTTACAATGGTGGAATAGGTAGGCTATAAATAGGGTTCAATATCAATGGTGTTCATATATGATGACACCATAGTTGCAGTCAGGTTAATCTGTATCTTCGTTGAAGAAGATACTTCAGAAGAAAATAATATAGTTTTATTTCTCTTGTAGATATCACATGTACAAGAGGTTTTGTTAAACTTTTGTTTAAAGAATATTTTCTCTTTGCAAAACTTCTTGGAATCAGTTTCCAGAATTCTTGCTTAGAGTAGAAAAGGTTTTCTTTGCAAAACATTTTGTTTTGTATAACATCATCTGGCTTTTCATCATCGACGATACCTCCACGGTATAAGTTTCCATTCCTTTCCGAACTTCACAAGTTCAATACTTCCTTTCCAACATTCCCTTTCAAAAACTCTTTTTGAAAACATTGACACAATGCTAGCTACATGGCCATTCAACTGTCCATATCCGAGGACGCGGCTTCTTCGAAAAAGTTGTACTCTGCAGAGGTGTACACATCCACCAGATCCAGTACACCTCCCGTGAACAATCACGGACTGTAACAACAGTATGTAAACATCAGGTATATGATCATAACCATCCACTATGTTCAAGCTAGAATATGCCTATCTCTCGATTGAGGTTGTTCTCCCCGGCATCAAGTCCCACCCTGCCTAGCCAGGAGCCTCAATGAATGCATCCGGAGGGAAAATTAATCCCACACTTTATATGCCTCAACATTGGGAGTTTTGACGACATTCGGTTCGAGGGTACGACGCCCCTTATAGCAAGTGAGATAGCACACACTAATAAGAACAAACTTCAAGTTAAGCCCCGTGCCCATGTTAGGGTAGGGTGGCAGTACGGTAAAGGTTGTCCGGCGAAGACTAGGTTATGTGTCACTTTTGAAAACACCACTTTCTCAAAAATGACCACTTCCACATTCCTCCGGAGAACAAGGATCCGCCTTTTCTCCGGGATTTTCCGTAAAGCCTTTGTTTCGTAGAATCACAATTTTAGGGTGTCCACTTAGGGACTAGTATATTTGATGGTAATAAATACCATAGGGTGGCTTATGGGCTTGGTATTACCAAGTTTAACTACTGGCATAATAGTAACCTATATACTAGTATAGTAGTAATAGCCACATCAAAAATAGTTTTGATAATCAAGTTTTTGTAAAACTTCAGAGGTAAAACATGCATGATATATAATGGTAAGTATTGTATCAGCAAGCAATCAGGATGCTTGCCTGGTATCTCTTTGTGTCCCTGGTTGTTGGAGTGACTGGAACTTGAAACACAGCTTCCCGACACTTCCTTCCTCTTCGTTTTCTAACGTCGTAAAAAGAATAAAGGACACACATTCAGAACCAAACAAGACAAACAAGGCTACAAGTAATACATACAGCAAGCAATCAAGAAGTACCACCCAAGTTCTCAATTTTTCCCTTAAGAAAAATTGGCATAAAAACTATAGTTGAAAAGTCTGCTTTTTTCCTAGTTTTTATGTGTGGCCAATTCAAAGATTTTTAGTTAAGAACACCATGGACCAGTGGGGTAAAGCACATGTTACTAGACAGTAGGGTGTCACATAAAACACATTTTGATGTCTAAAAATTCCCACAACAATCTCTATGGCTAGCACATATAATTTGCTAAATTACTCAAGTGGTGAAATAAGCTCATGACAACAAGTCAAGCCTATTTTCCACCATGAGACAAACATACCAGTGGGTGTTCCACTAGCAAATATGCTCACCAAGAGGTTAATAAGCCTCTGGTCACTTTTATAAAAGTGCTCAAAACAAACAAACAAGCATCCAAAAACTCCTACTCATACTAGTAGAAAATTTAGGAAAAATACTAGACTAGTTTAGGCTACACTAGTTAATTTTATGCACAAGTGTGCAATCTAGCAGAGGCAAAATACTCCTCTAACCTGTACCATAAATGCTACTGGATCTCACAAAAATCTCATAAAAACATAGCTAGGAAACAAGGAAAAATATGCTTAAAATGCTACACATGTGAGGAGATTTATTCCTAGTCACCCAAGTGCTACTCATGCTTTTGTGCTACTTAAGAGGAAATCTATCAGAGGTGAAAACCCTAAGGTAATAATGCCACAAGGACATTCTATCCTCTGGTTTCAACACCAAAGATTCATATTTTTCCCTAAGGGAAAACAAGACAAAAAGCATACATGAATATCCTAGTGTGAAATCTAGTCCTTAAGCATTTCTATTTTAAACCTATTTCAAACACAAGCACCAAGTATCTAGAGGTTCTATAACCCAAAATAACAGTACCTAAATGGTACTGGTTTCATGAGAATTAATCTAGCAATAAGCCTAAAAAGCATTTAAAGATCTACTCAAAACATATATAAAAGAAACACATCTAGTGTGGGGAAAATAATGTTTCCACCAAAAATGCAATGAAACCAGTGGGTGTTCCACTAGCATAACAAAGCATTAAGAGGTCACAATGCCTCTGGTCCACTTGCTAAAAATTTAACAAAAGACTAAACAAGCTTCTAGTGCAATAACAATACTAGCAGAAAATAACAGGGTGCTAAAATAAGCAAGGCAATGCTACTCATGCTATTGTTTTCACACAAGTGAAAAATCTAGGAGTCAAGTATTCATAACAAACTTATCAAAATGATACTGGTCCTATGAACACAATGCAAAAATATGTGGTCACGAAACCACAAATGATTATGTCAAAATTCCACACATGAGGGAATTTTTCCATAACCATTCTCATAGTAATGATTAAGCTACTCATGCTTTTATACCAACTCAAATCCAACCTAGCAGAGGTTATAACAACACAATATAAGTATGAACATGGTGCTGTATCTAATCTCTCAACAAAACAATTCAATCACTTGCACACAAAGTTAATCAATCAAAAATTGCTATGCAAGTATTACTAGAGAATAATCATATGTTAATAACAAAAATCCTATTGCTTCTCCACTCAAGTCCACACATTCTAACATGCTAAAATAGTTAAGTAACACTTATAAAACAAGTTCACACAACTTATACATGCTAGAAAACAATATTGCATCACAAAAATAACTCACACAAATTAATTACCTAAAAATGCCAAAATGGCAGAAATAGGTGAAACAAAGATCTGTCCACCAAATTTTATGGGATGCTCCAAAAATTAAACCCTTCTAGGTTTGGATAGACCTAAACATGTACAAGACCATCCAATTTAGTTTGCATCAAAATTCATCTTTATAAAAATCACCAAAGTGCTCTCTGGTGTTTTACCAAATTGCATGCCATTTCAAAAATGCATGGAATTTGGAAACGAGGTTAAGTGCTACTGTTAGATAATTTCAAGGGCTTTCCAATGCAATTGGCCTCATTTCATTTGGAGTTGTGGATTTAAAATGGTGCTCATTTTGGTGTTTCTGGTAGCTGTTACCAAAACATTTTTCATTTCAAATCTATCTATCCAAATGTAGATCTACAAAGTGGAGATGGTTCATATTTTGTTTATTTAGATCTGTGAATTTTGGTTTGGTAAAATTCATCTTTTAAGTTGCCTTTTGGAGCCAAAAGTAACCATACATGTTTCTGTCAAAAATTAAATGGAAAAACATGGTTGTTGGGCCAGATCTGCGAATAGGGCCGGCCTGATCTACTTCTACCGCGGCGGGATCTACCCTGTGCCGCTGACTCGCGGGCCATCCGGCCACGCGGGCAGCCACGCGGCACAGCCGGGCCCCACTTGCCGGTTTGACCCCTCTCCCGCGCGGGCAAGGCCACGCTGACGCGAGCGCGCGTCACGGCGACGTCACGCCGGCGGGAGGAGGACTCCGGCGAGCACGAATACGGCGAGTCCGGCCACGAAAATGCAATTAAAAAATATCCACTCGAAGCTCTCGACGGGCTACAAATAAGCACGGCTCGTTTCCTGGAAGACCACCGGAGGACGGCGCAACGGCCACGCGCGGCGGCCGGGAGAGCGTCCACGGCGCGGGCGGCGAGTCTGGGCGAGAGGGAGAGGGAAAAGGGCGGCGGGGGTTGCCTTGCTCACCGTGAGCACGAGGGGCTACTCGGTGACGGAGGAGGAAGCACGAGGGCACGGCGATGCCTCGCCGGAGTGCCGTCGGGTTCGGAGACGACGATGGTTGGCGCGGGCTCCACGCGGCGTTTTCCTCCGATTCCTTCCTCAGGGGGGCTCAGCAAGATGAGACGGAGGCAATGGGACACACGGCAGCCGGCGGCGAGCTCCGCAGCGGCCGAATCGACGGCGGCCAGGCTAGGGTTTCGGTAGGGGAAAAAAAATGTACAGAGAGAGAGAGCTGTTCGAGGGGGAGAGAGAGGGGGGCAGGTAAGAGGTGCACACGGGCCTTTTAATCATCTAGATTGCTTACCTTCGAAGGCAATGGAGCATGGGCTCCCATGCCCCTCTGCTGCGTCATCTACAGGAAGAAGAAGACCATGTGTGACTAGGATTTCAATTTGGTCCCTGGTTATTTACAAGTAGGTCCTTTGCTCTCTGAAAATGGTTGTTTTCACTAGGCAAACAAAGTTAAAAATTGAAATCCTTTTGCCCAAAATTCTAATTAGTTTATATGTACAACATATATGAAAATTGGATCAATTGGAGAAACTTGATAATTCAAAGTTGTTTAAATTTGAATTCTTACATAAATGGACATTGAATTTATTAACCTACTTAGGAGCTTCCAAAAATGATAATTTTTGGCACACATTCCTTATTTGATGTGTTACTTATGTGGTAGAAAATTCAAGTCATTTAGAGTTTCTTCATAGAACAAACTTGTTCAAATTTCAAAAAGGTGCTGTGAAGAAAACAGGGGTTTTTGGAAACTTAAACAATTCAAAAACTTGTTTCCTTTTGGTTTTCATCCTCATTTATGATATAGAGAATGTGGTATTTATTTCATGTGATTTGGAAAAAGTTTGTAGAACAAACTTGTTCAAAATCCCAAATGTTGCTGTGGAGAAAATTCATGTTTTCAGGGCTTTAATGGATTCAAATTTTGGTCTCCTCTTGTGTGTGTTCCTTATTTGTTATAAGGAAGCAATGGTATCAATTTCAGCTCATTTGAAGAAAGTTTCCAATAGTAACTTGTTTTAGTTTTCTGTTTCTAGAAATATTGGAATTTCTATTTAATAAAGCACTAGGCTTTTCTTTATCAATGCTTTGCCAAATTATTTATATGACTAGAGATAGCAAGTTAATGCTCTCTAATACTTTTGTTTTTAAGCTTGCAAGGTTGGAAAAACATTTGATAATATTTTGGTGAAGCATCTAAGAATGCCTCTTTTTCTGATAATCTTTTAGGGAAAAATTATTAAGTGTTTCCTCTTTCTTAATTTAGAACTTGAAATAATATTCAACAAGTATTGGATTCATAAGATGTTTTTGGAAAACTCTTTGATCAATATTTACTTTAGAAAATATGGCCATGATCAATATTTACATTAGAAAATATTACCAAGGTCATTGGAACAATATGTTGAATATTTTGTTTTCAATTTCTTAGCCATGTAAGATTATATAATTAGTTTGTTTAGTTGCACTCAAACAACTACAATCAAAGTTTAATTGTCAAGCAATTAGCAAAACAACAGTGTTATCAGGTATTCCAAAATTGGGATGTGACAGGTCTTCCCCCCTTAAAAAGAATCTCGTCCCCGAGATTCACAAGCGAGGACTAAGGGAGGGCCAACAAACACAATGTTAGTGTTGGAGTGCAGGTGCTTCCCCCCTTTGACTTTACTTGGGAGGTGGGGTACATCCCTAAATTAACAAATTCACAACAAAAAAAAATACACCAGTACTTGATTTAGGTCCAAAACTTTTGTTTCCTAGTTTGAACAAAAATTAAGGTTAGTGCAGAACTACCTGGAAATGTACCGTCAAGTATTTACATGAGTTCCTAGCTATATCCCACATCTTACATAACACATATGGAGTGGTGTACCACTCTCATAACAAGGTATATAAGAAGCTAAAAAAAATATAGCTTGTGGGTGCAAAGGTTAGGTTGCTAAAGTAAAACAAACAGACAGAACAATACCCATGGCAGTGGGTATTACTCACCACAAGCAATTATCACTTAATATGTTCATGATTTTAGTTGGATGTTTTTAGCTTCATAAGATACTCTTAAGCACAATCATAACACAAGTATAAACTCATGCTAAGGTAAAACATTTACATAAGATCCAATAAGCAAGCAAACAACACCACAGATGAATAGACTATTTATTCACTAGGTTATTGTTTATTTAGAGGTTTTGGAATCCATCAATCATGAAACATTAGCAAACAACCAGTAGCTAAAAAGCAATGAATCCAATCATAAAGGTACTCTAAAATACCATCTTCACACAAGATATAACTCCTATTACACAGGCATAAAAAGGTCTGCACAAATAACACACGAGTATAAAAATCTACACCAGCATGCTATAAGAGATAATCATGTCCTATAACCATAGAACATGCAACTAAATAATTCATGGCATGATAACAGAAGTAATAACTTCCTAAACATGCTATATCAACACATATACTCATAAAATTAAAAGAGTGTAATACTAGAGCAAAAATCACCATTTTCTATTGGTGAAAACTAGTATCATCCTAGAAAAGCAAACAATGCTATCATGATGTTTAAAACTAAACAAGAAAGTCATGCATATAAATGTACCTAATAACAGTACAAAAAACTTACTCATGTGAGTAAGCACAAACATCAAAACAATCCCATGAAACAACTATTAAACATGCATAAATTAATTCTAGTAATTTATGTTTTTCTTAAACATTTACTAGCAACCAAGCAAGGTATAACTCACACAACCAGTAGCTATGTAATTAATGAAAAGTTATCTAAACCGATTCAAAAATCCATACACTTACTTTAAAATTATTCACAAACAATCTACCAATCAAGAGGAATTTATTTTATTTGCGAACAATTTAATTTCAGCACACGATAGTGAAACAGTTCTTAACATGATACCCCTAAGGAATATTATGCTAACAAAAGGATCACACCTAAACATATTAGTATTTACTAATAAGAAATAAACTTCTCACTTGCATAGGTGAAAAGAAACAATTGTATTTTCCATGGTGGAAAATAGAGATCAATCACATAGTGGAACATGCTATTTTTTTCACATGTGTATGGTTGGGGATTTTCATCCTCAAGCCAAAATACAATGGGACCAGTGGGCTATGGCCTACTAATACCAAGGCAAAATAGGTATTAAACCTCTGGTTACTCATGAAAAACTTTGCGTACAAGATAAAAATATAAGGCTATTTAATCTAGTAAAACAATACTAGTGCATATTGATAGCAATGCTTACACATGCATTACTATTAAGAGACATGCAAGATAACATAGGTACAAGCATCAAAATAACAGTACCTAAATGTTACTTGACTCTAGGGAAACATAGCACAAAAATCTACTAAGAAAGCATACACATATCTAGTTCTCACAATATCTCCAAATAATAAACTAGAAAAATAACAATTGTTACTCATGCTTTGCTATAAGATCACATGCAATTTAATGAAGACAATAGCATATAAATAACAGTACCAAAATGGTACTGGATCTATCACACCCATAACAAAAATCTAGGTAGAACAAATCTACAAGGATTTGCTCACTCAACAATCCAAATAATAAAACTAGAAGGTAACAAATGCTATTTCATTTTTATTTGAGTTCCCAATCATGCACACACTTTCTATGGTAGATTTATTGTAAGAAAACAATATAATAACAAGTCATAACAACTCCATATAAGTTAGGAAGCAAGATTGAATAAAACACAAATTTTATTTCAATCAAGTGCACACAAAGAAACAAAAACAGGGAAACTGTTGTTTTCTATATGTATCATAATCATTCCATCGTTCACTAAATTTCTAAACCCCAAATCTCATAGTACCTACAATGTCTACCAAGTTTTGATTTCCAAAGTAGATACACATGATATCCTATTGACTAGTAAAAGAATAGGTCATCATCTTATTTTCTCGTGACATCACCCTTTTTTACCAACTATATTAAAAGTTGTCGCAAGTCACTTAATTCCTTGGTTTTAGAAAGAGTTGTCAGTAGTTCGCATGCTTTGCTTAGGTGTCAACCTAAGATTAGGCAAAGCATGTTAGTCTTGTTAGCTCTCTATTTAACTAATGTTTGTCCGACAAGATACGACTAGCGTCATCATACGTCGAATATTGAATTGTGCTCTTTTGATTGGGTTTTGAGGGGGTTTGCGCATCAAGGCATGTGAAGATTTCTTTTTCACCTTTATCTAGAGGAGGGAGGTATAAAACTTTTTAAAAGGGGGTTTCCCTCGTTTTGGTCTTTTTAAAACAAGGAACATAAACGGTGCAACATTTAGTCAACCGGGTAAAAAGAGCCTTTTGCAAACACACAAAACACAGAGGTTTTGGTCAGTATTGGTTGGTGCATTCACGCCTTTTCTTCTTTGAGGGTTGTCGCTGTTGGAGATTTATCTGTTGGAGTGCATCACTGGTAGCAACGCTATCAGCTCGTGTGGCTTGATGGTCCTCTATTATTAGGTCCAACGGTGCTTTTATTGATGGTGGGGCAGATGGTGGTGGTTCACGACGGGTCGCATTATGAAGCGAAAACAAGTTTAAGTCTAAGCAACAAATTCTTGTTTTTGAATACTATACAAACATTTTAGCTTGCAAAAATTTAACACGAGGCGATTCAAAAACAAGAGCAGGGCAAGCACAAATCTGCAAATTTTGAGCACACCACAAACATATAGAAGCCTAGATGAACCAAATTCTACACCATACAATAGCACAAAGTCCTACGGACACACATAAGCAAGCCAAAACACACAAGCAAGGCTCCATTGGAGCTACGTCGGGGAAGGCGACTCATGGGGTAATCGCTAAATTACTCCAAACTAGACTAATCAAAAATCCTAGAAGTGGCTGAAGAACTATAACTACTTCTGACCATCATCACTGTAGAGCTAGGCAATTATTTTGGTCTTCTCGGGACATCGGCAAGTATACAAGTTTTTGGATAAAAACAAGATAATAGAAGTAAAGTTTTGATAAACTTTTAACTGAGAGAGGTATGACTATGCAACAATCTGTTTTTGAAACCCCAACTATTTTCTGAACAGAAAATTTCAAAAGCGAGAGATGTTTCAAAAACAGAGCGGAGCAGTTGCAAACAAGTAAGAAATAAACTCTTAACCGAGAGAGATACCAACTTTGTCAGGCCCGCCCTTCGAATCACTGTTCAAGGACGCCCTTGATATGCATTTAGAATTTTTGGAAAAGACAATAAGGAGGGAAAATATACTAAAATTCCCTTAGATAAAAATAATGTAGATAGTAAATAGGTTTTTACTCAAAAATACTTTTCTTTCCTATCTGACGTCCATGCTAACTAAGGTCTCCTAAGGTCAGGATGGCTCTGATACCAACTCTGTGAGGACCCCAGACCGACAGTCTGAAACCCTACATATGCATACATTCACGATCCCAGAAAGATCAGTCGTGAACAACATACAAAGTTGGCACACAGAAATACATCATCCATTACACGAATACATAAAGGTATTACACAAAAGATCACATGATCAAGTTTAACGCATCTGCCACAAAGGTAGGCAACTTAACAAACACAGCGGAAGACAAATAAAACACAACGTAGTTGAGCCCAAGTCACGCCTTAACCTACAGGCTGCTGACCCGGAGACGATCCTAGTTCGCAAAGCCGTCAACTCCGTACTTCTCTTCATAGATATCCTTCGGAGGTTCCTTCTCAAATCTGATAAGTAGATACCAGGGGCGAAACCATAATGAGTACATTTGAATGTACTCAGCAAGACATCCATCATGTCACTTACCAACATGCAACTATGCTTATATGGTGGAATAGGTAGGCTATAAATAGGGTTCACTATCAATGGTGTTCATATATGATGACACCATAGTTGCAGTCAGGTTAATCTGTATCTTCGTTGAAGAAGATACTTCAGAAGAAAATAATATAGTTTTATTTCTCTTGTAGATATCACATGTACAAGAGGTTTTGTTAAACTTTTGTTTAAAGAATATTTTCTCTTTGCAAAACTTCTTGGAATCAGTTTCCAGAATTCTTGCTTAGAGTAGAAAAGGTTTTCTTTGCAAAACATTTTGTTTTGTATAACATCATCTGGCTTTTCATCATCGACGATACCTCCACGGTATAAGTTTCCATTCCTTTCCGAACTTCACAAGTTCAATACTTCCTTTCCAACATTCCCTTTCAAAAACTCTTTTTGAAAACATTGACACAATGCTAGCTACATGGCCATTCAACTGTCCATATCCGAGGACGCGGCTTCTTCGAAAAAGTTGTACTCTGCAGAGGTGTACACATCCACCAGATCCAGTACACCTCCCGTGAACAATCACGGACTGTAACAACAGTATGTAAACATCAGGTATATGATCATAACCATCCACTATGTTCAAGCTAGAATATGCCTATCTCTCGATTGAGGTTGTTCTCCCCGGCATCAAGTCCCACCCTGCCTAGCCAGGAGCCTCAATGAATGCATCCGGAGGGAAAATTAATCCCACACTTTATATGCCTCAACATTGGGAGTTTTGACGACATTCGGTTCGAGGGTACGACGCCCCTTATAGCAAGTGAGATAGCACACACTAATAAGAACAAACTTCAAGTTAAGCCCCGTGCCCATGTTAGGGTAGGGTGGCAGTACGGTAAAGGTTGTCCGGCGAAGACTAGGTTATGTGTCACTTTTGAAAACACCACTTTCTCAAAAATGACCACTTCCACATTCCTCCGGAGAACAAGGATCCGCCTTTTCTCCGGGTTTTTCCGTAAAGCCTTTGTTTCGTAGAATCACAATTTTAGGGTGTCCACTTAGGGACTAGTATATTTGATGGTAATAAATACCATAGGGTGGCTTATGGGCTTGGTATTACCAAGTTTAACTACTGGCATAATAGTAACCTATATACTAGTATAGTAGTAATAGCCACATCAAAAATAGTTTTGATAATCAAGTTTTTGTAAAACTTCAGAGGTAAAACATGCATGATATATAATGGTAAGTATTGTATCAGCAAGCAATCAGGATGCTTGCCTGGTATCTCTTTGTGTCCCTGGTTGTTGGAGTGACTGGAACTTGAAACACAGCTTCCCGACACTTCCTTCCTCTTCGTTTTCTAACGTCGTAAAAAGAATAAAGGACACACATTCAGAACCAAACAAGACAAACAAGGCTACAAGTAATACATACAGCAAGCAATCAAGAAGTACCACCCAAGTTCTCAATTTTTCCCTTAAGAAAAATTGGCATAAAAACTATAGTTGAAAAGTCTGCTTTTTTCCTAGTTTTTATGTGTGGCCAATTCAAAGATTTTTAGTTAAGAACACCATGGACCAGTGGGGTAAAGCACATGTTACTAGACAGTAGGGTGTCACATAAAACACATTTTGATGTCTAAAAATTCCCACAACAATCTCTATGGCTAGCACATATAATTTGCTAAATTACTCAAGTGGTGAAATAAGCTCATGACAACAAGTCAAGCCTATTTTCCACCATGAGACAAACATACCAGTGGGTGTTCCACTAGCAAATATGCTCACCAAGAGGTTAATAAGCCTCTGGTCACTTTTATAAAAGTGCTCAAAACAAACAAACAAGCATCCAAAAACTCCTACTCATACTAGTAGAAAATTTAGGAAAAATACTAGACTAGTTTAGGCTACACTAGTTAATTTTATGCACAAGTGTGCAAGCTAGCAGAGGCAAAATACTCCTCTAACCTGTACCATAAATGCTACTGGATCTCACAAAAATCTCATAAAAACATAGCTAGGAAACAAGGAAAAATATGCTTAAAATGCTACACATGTGAGGAGATTTATTCCTAGTCACCCAAGTGCTACTCATGCTTTTGTGCTACTTAAGAGGAAATCTATCAGAGGTGAAAACCCTAAGGTAATAATGCCACAAGGACATTCTATCCTCTGGTTTCAACACCAAAGATTCATATTTTTCCCTAAGGGAAAACAAGACAAAAAGCATACATGAATATCCTAGTGTGAAATCTAGTCCTTAAGCATTTCTATTTTAAACCTATTTCAAACACAAGCACCAAGTATCTAGAGGTTCTATAACCCAAAATAACAGTACCTAAATGGTACTGGTTTCATGAGAATTAATCTAGCAATAAGCCTAAAAAGCATTTAAAGATCTACTCAAAACATATATAAAAGAAACACATCTAGTGTGGGGAAAATAATGTTTCCACCAAAAATGCAATGAAACCAGTGGGTGTTCCACTAGCATAACAAAGCATTAAGAGGTCACAATGCCTCTGGTCCACTTGCTAAAAATTTAACAAAAGACTAAACAAGCTTCTAGTGCAATAACAATACTAGCAGAAAATAACAGGGTGCTAAAATAAGCAAGGCAATGCTACTCATGCTATTGTTTTCACACAAGTGAAAAATCTAGGAGTCAAGTACTCATAACAAACTTATCAAAATGATACTGGTCCTATGAACACAATGCAAAAATATGTGGTCACGAAACCACAAATGATTATGTCAAAATTCCACACATGAGGGAATTTTTCCATAACCATTCTCATAGTAATGATTAAGCTACTCATGCTTTTCTACCAACTCAAATCCAACCTAGCAGAGGTTATAACAACACAATATAAGTATCAACATGGTGCTTTATCTAATCTCTCAACAAAACAATTCAATCACTTGCACACAAAGTTAATCAATCAAAAATTGCTATGCAAGTATTACTAGAGAATAATCATATGTTAATAACAAAAATCCTATTGCTTCTCCACTCAAGTCCACACATTCTAACATGCTAAAATAGTTAAGTAACACTTATAAAACAAGTTCACACAACTTATACATGCTAGAAAACAATATTGCATCACAAAAATAACTCACACAAATTAATTACCTAAAAATGCCAAAATGGCAGAAATAGGTGAAACAAAGATCTGTCCACCAAATTTTATGGGATGCTCCAAAAATTAAACCCTTCTAGGTTTGGATAGACCTAAACATGTACAAGACCATCCAATTTAGTTTGCATCAAAATTCATCTTTATAAAAATCACCAAAGTGCTCTCTGGTGTTTTACCAAATTGCATGCCATTTCAAAAATGCATCGAATTTGGAAACGAGGTTAAGTGCTACTGTTAGGTAATTTCAAGGGCTTTCCAATGCAATTGGCCTCATTTCATTTGGAGTTATGGATTTAAAATGGTGCTCATTTTGGTGTTTCTGGTAGCTGTTACCAAAACATTTTTCATTTCAAATCTATCTATCCAAATGTAGATCTACAAAGTGGAGATGGTTCATATTTTGTTTATTTAGATCTGTGAATTTTGGTTTGGTAAAATTCATCTTTTAAGTTGCCTTTTGGAGCCAAAAGTAACCATACATGTTTTTGTCAAAAATTAAATGGAAAAACATGGTTGTTGGGCCAGATCTGCGAATAGGGCCGGCCTGATCTACTTCTACCGCGGCGGGATCTACCCTGTGCCGCTGACTCGCGGGCCATCCGGCCACGCGGGCAGCCACGCGGCACAGCCGGGCCCCACTTGCCGGTTTGACCCCTCTCCCGCGCGGGCAAGGCCACGCTGACGCGAGCGCGCGTCACGGCGACGTCACGCCGGCGGGAGGAGGACTCCGGCGAGCACGAATACGGCGAGTCCGGCCACGAAAATGCAAATTAAAAATATCCACTCGAAGCTCTCGACGCGGGCTACCAAATAAGCACGGTCTCGTTTCCTGGAAGACCACCGGAGGACGGCGGCAACGGCCACGCGCGGCGGCCGGAGAGCGTCCACGGCGCGGCGGCGATTCTGGGCGAGAGGGAGAGGGAAAAGGGCGGCGGGGTTTGCCTTGCTCACCGTGAGCACGAGGGGCTACTCGGTGACGGAGGAGGAAGCACGAGGGCACGGCGATGCCTCGCCGGAGTGCCGTCGGGTTCGGAGACGACGATGGTTGGCGCGGGCTCCACGCGGCGTTTTCCTCCGATTCCTTCCTCAGGGGGGCTCAGCAAGATGAGACGGAGGCAATGGGACACACGGCAGCCGGCGGCGAGCTCCGCAGCGGCCGAATCGACGGCGGCCAGGCTAGGGTTTCGGTAGGGGAAAAAAATGTACAGAGAGAGAGAGCTGTTCGAGGGGGAGAGAGAGGGGGGCAGGTAAGAGGTGCACACGGGCCTTTTAATCATCTAGATTGCTTACCTTCGAAGGCAATGGAGCATGGGCTCCCATGCCCCTCTGCTGCGTCATCTACAGGAAGAAGAAGACCATGTGTGACTAGGATTTCAATTTGGTCCCTGGTTATTTACAAGTAGGTCCTTTGCTCTCTGAAAATGGTTGTTTTCACTAGGCAAACAAAGTTAAAAATTGAAATCCTTTTGCCCAAAATTCTAATTAGTTTAGATGTACAACATATATGAAAATTGGATCAATTGGAGAAACTTGATAATTCAAAGTTGTTTAAATTTGAATTCTTACATAAATGGACATTGAATTTATTAACCTACTTAGGAGCTTCCAAAAATGATAATTTTTGGCACACATTCCTTATTTGATGTGTTACTTATGTGGTAGAAACTTCAAGTCATTTAGAGTTTCTTCATAGAACAAACTTGTTCAAATTTCAAAAAGGTGCTGTGAAGAAAACAGGGGTTTTTGGAAACTTAAACAATTCAAAAACTTGTTTCCTTTTGGTTTTCATCCTCATTTATGATATAGAGCATGTGGTATTTATGTCATGTGATTTGGAAAAAGTTTGTAGAACAAACTTGTTCAAAATCCCAAATGTTGCTGTGGAGAAAATTCATGTTTTCAGGGCTTTAATGGATTCAAATTTTGGTCTCCTCTTGTGTGTGTTCCTTATTTGTTATAAGGAAGCAATGGTATCAATTTCAGCTCATTTGAAGAAAGTTTCCAATAGTAACTTGTTTTAGTTTTCTGTTTCTAGAAATATTGGAATTTCTATTTAATAAAGCACTAGGCTTTTCTTTATCAATGCTTTGCCAAATTATTTATATGACTAGAGATAGCAAGTTAATGCTCTCTAATACTTTTGTTTTTAAGCTTGCAAGGTTGGAAAAACATTTGATAATATTTTGGTGAAGCATCTAAGAATGCCTCTTTTTCTGATAATCTTTTAGGGAAAAATTATTAAGTGTTTCCTCTTTCTTAATTTAGAACTTGAAATAATATTCAACAAGTATTGGATTCATAAGATGTTTTTGGAAAACTCTTTGATCAATATTTACTTTAGAAAATATGGCCATGATCAATATTTACATTAGAAAATATTACCAAGGTCATTGGAACAATATGTTGAATATTTTGTTTTCAATTTCTTAGCCATGTAAGATTATATAATTAGTTTGTTTAGTTGCACTCAAACAACTACAATCAAAGTTTAATTGTCAAGCAATTAGCAAAACAACAGTGTTATCAGGTATTCCAAAATTGGGATGTGACAGGAGGTAGATGAAAACAAGCTTAATACCTTGTTTTCCAAATCCTTTTCATAGATAAGACTAACAGATGATAACAACAATTCATCTACATATAACCATGTAAATGATTATATGTTCTAAAACAACATGAGATAGTATCCACCTTGGAAGCTGGTGAAAAACAAACATATGAGGTTTCAAAGCCACTCATGTTTCCCTTTGATCCAGTACTGAAATTAACAAACATGGTTTACATACACCCAAGTGTGATGTCAACCAAAAGCATTAAGAGTTTCATTGGTGAAAGTAACAAAGTTACATTAAAGAAAAACAAGTTTATTCACCCAATAATAGCATTTGGTTTGAGATGGAATAAAATTCCATACTGGGTGATTTTCATGACAATGCATAGAGATAGTACTAACTAGTGTTACCAAATGATTTTCTGAAAGATGAATATCTAAAATTGTTCACAAATATTTCAATAACATGATGGTTGTGCCATATTCATATGTTAGGATGTATGAAAGAGATTTAAAACCCATTTGAAGTTGAAATGGAGTTGGAAATCACAAAACCCCCTCAATAGAGCACCCTAATGATAAAATTTAAAACTTGTTCAAAATTGAAAAAGAAAAACATGGTGAGTTTGGAAATGTAATCAGGATTCCAAAACTGAATTTTATTATTTTTTATGTTTATAGAAAGGCCCTTAAAAAGTGGTTCTTTTAAACAGAAGGACCTAGTTGAAAAAATTAGAAACTACAGGGGGTTATTGAAAATTCGCATTTCTTTTCCTCTTTCTTCTTCCTCTGCCAGAAGGCAGAGGAGAACGTCGCCGTGTTGATCTCGCCGCTGCCACCTCCCCTCCGACCGCTTTCTTGGGAGGATAGGTACACCAAGTCGACGCAGTGGTCCTCTTCTCCTCTCTCCCTCGCTCACTCTCTCTCTGTTTCTCTCTGTACTGAACCGAGCCAAAACGCTAGATGCTACGGCCGCCGACCACCACTGTCGTCTCCGGTCACGACTGCTCCCTCTGAGCATGCCATCGTCATCGCCATGTCATACTCTTCCGCCTCAAGCATGCACGGGAGCTGCGAAGCCCGGGGACAATCCAATCGGGCTTTCTTCTGTAACTCCAGCCGCCGCAAGAAATTGCAAGCCGCCGACGACCTCGACCTCAACTCGCCATCACGACCTCGCCACTACATTCCTCGCGAGCTCTTGCACCTCCTGGTGGTTCCCATTCAGTTTATGCGTGCGTGCATCGACCTCTCGCCGTGCTCCGCCAACTGCCGCCGCGCCACTGGCCGCCGGAGCAGCTCTGGTGACTAATTGGTCCAAACCACAACCACCCCTGGGTTCGCCTCGACTAGTTCTAGCTCACCATCCCCTCAATTCCACGACTCAACGAAAAAATCACTCGATTTATAGAGAAGCAGAGGGATTCCTCTCTATGTGATGTCAAGGTGACATCACTTTGACGTCATAATCTTGTTTTGTTATTTTCAGAAAATGATTACTAATTCCAAAAATAATTGAATATGGAAAAAATTCCTATCTCTTATTTAGTTAATCGTAAAAATATAAATAATATACCAAATTTATTAGAAAAATATAATCTAAATGATTGTCAACTTTTTAAAAATATTTGATAAAGTTAATTTTTTTTAATTAAATTAAATCATTTAAAATTGAGAAAAATATGAAATAATTCATAAAATCAGAAAAATACAAGTTATATACTCAAATGCTCCAAATGACAAATGCAACTCACCTATGATGTTTTCAAAGTCATTTGACCAAGCTTTCATGTGTGCAATATTTTGCCTAGTCATTTAAAATCATTTAAAATTAATAACTTATTCAAATATTTTCAGAAAAGATAAAATGACATACCAAATTAAAGAGAAAAGCATTTCCAAATCAAATATGTCAAATATTAAACATTTTGTTTAACTTATAAAATTGTTTCAAAGGGTATAATAGAATTCTATAGTATTCCATTATAACCAGAAATAACTACCACTTCATAATTTTCCTTACTAATAAACCTCATGTTTTCACACCTACTAAAACCTATCATAACAAGTCATTAGCAAGTATTGTGATGATAGAGTTAGCTGTATTCGTCCCTCATTTTCAATTAAACTCTTTATCATTAACCCTACACTTTTGAACATAAAATCAAACATCTTTATTATCTTTTTAATAATTGTTTCCATATGATATTGTTTTCTCGTTTAATTATGTGACAATCATTTATAACCAAACATAACAACAATTGTTTGATAAGTAAAAGTGAAACACACGTAAGTCTAAAACCAGTAATAACAACATCACCACAAGTAACGAAACAACTCACATAAAACCTGTGTGATTAACTTATCGTATCGATCATAGATTACACTTATAAGCTGGGGTATTTTTCAGGGTAATTCACGATGCATCTCATTACTATGCATGTATCATCTTGCCATTTTTTTCTGTAGTCCTTACCAGGACTACGTTGCTACCTTTCAGATGTCGTAATTGTCTACGCGACCCTCGAACCCCGAAGACATTGATTATTATGGTTATTTCAATCTCAGGCAAGTTCATCACTTGCATATATCCTTTGCAATACCTCATAAAAAACTAGTTGCAAAAACTCTATCGTCTTATCACCTACTCTCAAAAGAATGCATGATCCTATTTTTTATAATAATATGACTACCCGAGTGGTAGTGTTCTGTTTGGTGGGCGGATGGAACCATGGTAAGATGAATAGGGCAAAGGAAGGTTCCATCTGCATGGGAAATTATTACCTAGGATTAATGACAACTTCCGTCAGGATTCTTGCGCCGTAAATTCGCGTTAACAATGGGTCTTCTATGGGGGGAGTAAGTCAGCCGTGATCTTTTCTCGTTCGCATGTCAACGGGCTGCCAGAGACGTACGATGTAGGTTCTGCGGGACTGCATGCACATGGGTGGGAGCCCTTACGTCCCACGGACTCTAGGGTCTATGAGTGTCTGCCAGTGGCGCGTAGATCTCCATCGTGAGAGGTGGAATCAGGCGTTCAACCTGCTGGCAGAAATGGGTGGTCATGTGTTGTGCGGAGAAGCATGGTTTGGCTTGGACCAACAACCGGGCCCCACACCTGAGTGGGAGTGGACAGGATCTCGAGCCTGGTTGTGCAACATGGTCTTGGTCATCCATGGGTAAAGTAACGCACCTCTGCAGAGTGTAAAAGGATGTGATATGTTACCCCTTGTTCCGGGAAGGAGTTGCGAACGCCGCCGGAAAGGCAACTCCATGAAGTTCTAATCCTGTGAAGATCTGGCGGGCATAGTCTTCAGAATTAAAAGTAACCTCTTGAAGAAAGATTTACAAAACCTTGCATTAGCTTATGACTCTTTTGAGTCTAAAGCTGTAGTTAGTGCATCGAACTATCCCCTATATATCATGAACTTGCTGAGTAACGCTCGTTACTCATTCGTTCCCGTTTGACCCCTTGCTTAGAGTTGAAGCTTGATGCAAGTCGTCATCGTGAAGCATCATCATCAACAACGCTGATGGAAGAGAAGCTATCAAGGTGTAGGTGGAGTCGATTCTTGGAGTTAGTTGTTATAAGCCATAGATTAGAGCTGGCATCAGCCATAGTAGCTTTAGTTCTGAGCTACGGTACTTCTCCAGCTTGGATCTTCGAATTGTTTCTTCTGATGTTTCATTTGTATGAGATCTTCTTTGATTCTTCAAAGAGATTCTCGAGATTTTGTAATGAAGTTTGTATCCTATAGCTTGCCTGGTCCTGCTATGTTTCTGTTGTACTACTCTGAGGGATGTAATATTCACAGGCAAGTCCTTTTGTGGGTATTATGTCATCGACTTGCGCACTACACATGCAGTGGTGTGTTGGGTCACCACAAGTTCCATGGACTCTGACAGCCAACCTTGCCCACGTACATGGTGTTGACCATGAAGGCTTTGATCGATCGGGACTAGCTGATGCAAGAGATTTGTTACATGAAAAAAAATGTGCAAACATGTGGTATGTAGTGCATGGCGTGACAACGAAAAAAAAAGGAAAGGAGCATTGGAGTTGAGTTGTGGGTCACATGCTAGGTGTACCCAAGAAGCTACCAGTAAGAAGATTCTTTTAGTTTTGTTGCTCGGTATGCAAGGGGTTTTACTGGAAGATTGGCATATTGACGATGTGCTCGAGCGCGTCGTAAGGATCATGCATACATAGGGTACCGGAAAGTGCACGACAATATGGCGGGTTTACTAGGCGCAAGGTGGAGCATGGTTGCAGTCGGATACGTCCGGCTGGGTTGGACTGGAGAGTCTAACAGAACAGAAGACAGTGAAGATCGGCGATGACGACATAGGAGCGTGACGGCTGATGGTGTCCGATTTCTGTGGCGTGGAAACATGCGGAGCATGACTATGCGCGCTTCGACATGCGATGGCGCGAGGTTGATTCAAGATGGTGCACATGTAATATCTTGAGGTTGGCGGGGCGCGGGGTGGACTGATCATCTACCATGGAATCATGTTGAAGGTGGAGCTGGAGTCTGATGATTCCACTCAGCTGATGGAGGGGTACGACGTAAGTATACATAGATTCAAAGTCTAGTCAGCGGGAAGGCGAGAAGCATGTTGGTCGGACTGGACGTCAGGGTTCGAGAGATACGTGGAACTCGGCATCGGTCCGGTATGACTGATGGTTATCTGCAGTGGGGAATGAGATGGTGTGGGTTGGCGACCCTTGAGATCTTGGCCAAGATTGCGGATGCTCGACGCGGTAATAGCGGCGAGGTGTGCGGTAAGCACGGGACACAACGACGGGTCAGGGAACGGGCGATCGGACATGAGGTTTGACATGTGTGCAGGGTTCTGAAGCAGTGTTGGTGACTAGGTCTATGGAGATTGACGTCAGGTGATAGACATGAGTCGGCCAGGGGGGATCTGAGAAAGTGTTGGAAAGTCTATAATTTCAGAAGCTTGGAGAGTATATGGCCATATATTCTGTGATGTTCAGTGCACATGGCAAAGTGCGGATTGACAAGATGCAGAAGGAGGCGAAGTGTTCTAGCTACAGGACATAGAAGACTATCCAAGAAAAAAAGATGAGACAACTGTGAATTTGATTCAAAGTGACTAAATAGCAGCGGTGAAATTCCTTCAAGTTGAAAGTGCTTTCACGTAGACCAGTGGTCGGTATGTGATGGTGTTAAATGGGACGAAGGGACTACAGTTGCACGTGGAGTCACGTGGAGTCTGAGAGTAGCAGTGAAGCTCATGGAAGAGAACTCAAATCCGGAGTACATGGAGGTTTGACACATTGGCGAATTCAAGGTGGCGCATTATATTCGCCAAGGTGGAGTTTGTTGTATTTGTGTCGAATATAGTGCACGTGTTGGGTTATGTTTGGAATTAAAGTTGTAATAGGTGTGGATAAGTAAGGGTAGTGTTCGAGTCGGACACTAGTAGACTTGGCCTCTCATATAATGAGGGGGCACCACACGTGTAACCTATGACGACTTGATAGCAGCAGGCGCGCAAGGGGAGCCGGCGGCTTGTGCCGGCGACCAAGGCGGCATGTGTAGCGGTATCAATGGGGAGGTGCACCCGTAGTCATGTCCCGCAGATGTACGCGAGTTCTCTGAACTGCGTTAACAAATCTCGGTATCGTCATCATTGCTGTGCTTGCTTGGTCCTTGGTAGATCAACTGTGTGTCTATGAATTGTAACAACATACAGTTTTTGGACCAGTACCTCCCCCTTCAATGTTGTGGGGGAAGGCATTGGAGATCCTGCTTCCTAAACTGGCATTTGAGAAGACTCCTACTCTGTTTTTTACTGGGAATGGTTTGTCTTTGAGTGCTGCTAAGAGATCTTGGTCTCGGGCTTTCGAGGATGACCTGTCTTTTGTTCTGGGATTTTTTAGTGGTGGAGCTATGGTTTCCATGTCTATTGTGAGGATTCAGAAATCGACTGCTCCTCTTCTGGATTTTTGACTTCCAATGCAAATGTTACTTTCACCAGCAATTCGACTCCTACGGTGTCGAAGGTCACTTTGTTGCGTCAAAACAAGGATGTTCTTCTAGGGGGACAAGTTCTCAGAAGTTCTCGTCAACAAGCGTTGAAAGATGGATTTTACTCGAATGCTAAGGATTCTCAGCCTCCTCCCATGATAACAAGCAGACCACGCAATTGCAGTAAAAAAAATGTTCCAATCAATTCTATAGATGACGTTGCTACCGACAATGAGAAGGTGCATATGCCGTACATGCCCATAAGTGTACTGCAAAACCTTGGCATTGGCCTTGGAATAGACCCAACTCTACTGAAAGAGGAGCAGCTTATAGTTGATCCTTCGTCTTCACCTTCAAGTGTTTCCAATGTGTAGCTTGCTTTATGTTTATTCTGCTAGTTTGTGTCTCTGGTACAGTTTTCTGTCAGTGTTGCGAGTCAGATGTGGGTTGTTTCGTTGTCTAGGTGGCCTTTGTTGGTCCATCTTTGTGTCCCTTTGTGTAATACCTGTTGTACCAGTTGGGGTTTAAGTCACCTTTTATATTATTGTAATGAATTATTCGAGCCATCGTGTCTGGAAGGTGTTTGATCTTAATGTGCATGGTCTGAATGGGGATGATCGACAGAGAGATGTCAGCGCGAAAATTGAAGAAAGTCAATGTGCTATTATTTGTCTACATGAAACCAAAATTGAGTATTTTGAGCACAAATTTCTTAGGAAATTTTGTCCTGAACGTTTTGACTGTTTTTCCTAGTCCCATTCTATTGGTGCATAAGGTGGCCTGATTGTGATTTGGAATTCCTCTCTTTTCAAGGGTACTCTAGTGGAAGTTCAACGTTTCAGTGTTGTTGTGGATTTCTTCTCGGTACATAATTCTCAGACTTGGAAGCTTATTAATGTGTATGATATTTTGAGAGAGGAAGAAATGAATGCCTTTGTGTCTTGGCTTTATAATTTATATATTCTACTAGGAGACAAATGGCTTATTCTTGGTGATTTTAATTTCACTAGATCTAACAACAATAGAAACAAGGGAGAAGGAGAAGTTAATGATATGTTTAATGAAATAATTGGCCACTTGGGCTTATAGAAGGTTCCTATTAAGGGCAAAGCATACACTTGATCCAATACGTAGGCAGACCTTCTTCTCATTCAACGGGACTGGCTCTTTACCTCGGTTAATTGGACTATATGTTATCCTTATTCTGTGGTGTTACAAATGGCTAAATCTTCATCTGATCACCAATGGCTAAATCTTCATCTGATCATATGACATGTGTGGTTAAAATTGGTACTGAAATACCAAAGGCGAATTTTTTTCGCTCTGATAAGTTTTGGGTGGATCACCCAGGTTTTATCGACTGTGTTACTGCTTCCTGGAAATAGGCCAATTTTTAAACCATCCACATCAGGTCTAATAGCTGCCCAGTTGAAGAGACTAAGATTTGCACTAAAAATGGAGTAAATCTATTTTTGCTATTAGAGACTTATTGAGTTGTGTAATAAGGCCATCTTTATTTTGGATGAGTTGGAGGATAATAGATCTTTATCTAGGCTTGAGGATAATTTTCGGAGGCTAGTAAAGACTCACCTGGAAGGTCTATTATCGAAAAAATGCAAATATTGAAAAAAATAGATGTACTATGAATGGATCAGAATGGGTGAAGAGAACACTAAGTATTTTCATGCAATGCCAACAAATCGCTTTCGTCGAAATTCAGTGGCTAGTTTGACTTTGAGGATGGATAGAAAATTACTGATCATGATCAAATGGCGGGAAAGTTTTTGGATGTGTTCAAAAGAAGAATGGGTTTTTCTGTTGGTATCTCCATGGGCTTAATATCATTCGGCTTGTTCAACATGTGGATGGGCTGCATGAGATTACTAGGCTGTTTGAGAAGGCTGAAATTGACGCAGTTAAAAAAGAAATGCACGCGGATAGGGATCCTGGCCCAGATGGTTTTAATGGCCTGTTTCTGCATAATTGTTGGAGTATTACTGCTCCAAAATTTTACCAATTAGTTGCTGATTTCCACAAGGGACAAGCTGGTTTGATTAGTATTAACTCTTCTTACATAACTTTAATCCCTAAAGTTTCTTCTCCTGAATCTACTAATGACATCATACCAATTTCTCTTACAAATTTGTGTCTCAAGTTCCTCACTAAATTAGGGGCTAACAGACTGCAAGGCCACATCCTCAGGTGTATTAGTAAAAATCTGTATGGGTTTTAGAGAGGAAGAACTATGCAGGACTGCATTGCCTGGACCCTGGAATATTTACATCAATGTCATTCTTCTAAAAAGCCAATTGTGATTTTAAAATTGGATTTTGAGAAAACTTTTGATACTTTGGAGCATGAAGCATTGTTGAAAGTTCTTTAGTGCAAAGGTTTTGATCAGATGTTTATTGGTTGGGTTAGACATCTGCTCACATCTGGTTCTTCCTCTGCTTTTAAACGGAGTACGTGGAAGACAGTTTATTTGCAAGAGGGGTGTTAGACAAGGATATCCTCTATCTCTACTTTTGTTCTCCATTGGTTGTAATTTGTTGCAAGAGGCTATTAATGATTTACTCAATTGTGGTGATATTTCTTTACCCATGGGGACAGGGGATATTGAGTTTTCCGTGATCCAATATGTTGATGACACTCTTTTGATAGTCCCAGCTAAGGTGATACAAATTGCATAACTCAAAGTTCTACTTAAGAATTTCTCTATCACTACTGGTCTTCATATCAATTATCACAAGTCCTCTATGCTACCTATAAATGTGGATAATGATGTCCTGGCTAGTCTTGCTAATAGATTTGGATGTCAGGTTGATTATAAGTGATAATAACAATCTGAAATAAAAATGGCAGCAAGCAAACATGTAGCAGAACTGATTGTAAATGGTGTTTCAATGCTTAGAAACAAGGCCTAGGGATCCTACTTTCACTAGTGGACACTATCAACAATGATAACATAACTAAATGCATAAATATCATCTCTTCACTATGCTACTCCGAACCACTCTCCGGTCGAATAACCAACACCAATCCATTGCGTAGCACTGTAACAACACTCCTCAAAATCGCATTCCCATGTAAAGTTAACCCCACGCTGTCACTATGAGCGCCCTAGAAGGTACTAGACAAACACCACAATTTCATAGGATCATCGAACACAAAATATAAATATCATGCTAAACCACACGGTGCACACAATGCCACCTTTACACCGTGATCAAAGTGTTTATGGAGATATGATAACAAAACCACTTGAGTAGCATAACAGATGAAGAGTAACATCTACTTATTCAACTAGATTATAAAGCTCATGGTCACATAAAGATCACACAATGGGAGAGAGATGAAACACATAGCTACCGGTAGAGCCCTCGGCCCTGGGGGAGAACTACTCCCTCCTCATCATAGGAGACAACAAAAACGATGAAGATGTCAATGGAGTCGATGGAGATGGCTCCGGGGGCACTTCCCCGTCCCGGCAGGGTGCCATAACAGAGATTTCTGTCCCTCGAAACATGTCGGCGGCAGTGGCGGAGCTACGAAACTTTTCGTGGAAGGGGGCCGATTTTTTTAGGGTTTATGCATCGGGGGGATTGTATAGGCGAAAGGGAAACATCGGTGGGCACCCGAGGGGCCCACACCACCAGTGGGGGCGGCCAGGGGGAGCCCGCGTGGAGGCATGGTGTGGGGGCTTTAGGGCCCCCCTCCGGGTCTCCTTTGGACTTCCTTGACCCTCCAGGAATTCTAAGACTTCTAGCTTTTGAATCGTCCAATTCCGAGAATATTTCCAGAACAACTTTTCTGAAACAAAAAACAACAGAAAACATGAACTAGCTCTCTGGCATCTTCGCAATACGTTAGTCCCATAAAATCGATTAAAAGGGCAAAAAGTGTAAAGGAAACATGTAGCATATGGCATGAAAACAACGTGGAACATCAGAAATTATGGATACGTTTATGACGTATCAACATCCCCAAGCTTAGTTCCTACTCGTCCTCGAGTAGGTAAACGATAAAACACATAATTTCTTAGGTGACATGCTACCAACAATAACTTGATCATCGTAGTAATGTGAAGCATGTAAACTAGGATCAAATGAATAAAGGCTCTGGTTTATAGTTGATATCAAATAGAATAATGTATAAACCATTAACAATAACAATGTAAAACTTTTCAATGAATCAGTACTAAAATACAATCAACAGTGCACTGGTTTATTAAAGATGATTTAAGCTTCAAGAACAACACTATAATCATCTAAGGAATCAAACTCTCACAACAACTCCTGTTAGGATCAAGTCAAGTGACAAAAATATGCACGTAGGAAAACCATTCAATTAATCTTGCACTCAAAACAAGCAAGCGTTCTGTATTGGTTCCTGGCACCAGGATGTTGTGGCTAAAATAACATTATGGGCAGTTTGGATAGTCAATGGAAGAAATTCTTGCACAACTAAAAGTGATCATTAGACAAGAGGAATTATTATAATTGAAGTTATGCAAGGATTAGTGATTGCCACACAATGGATGCACAAAAAGCTATAAGTGTATGAAATCTCTCCAATGGAACTAGTGGGGGTGCATCCAACTTTCTTGCTCACGAAGACCTAGAGAACTTTTGAGGAGGCTCGTCATTGGAATATACAAGCCAAGTTCTATAATGTAAGTTCCCCACGTTGTTATGCAAGTCATAATATGAAAACAATCTCCAAACTGAAGTATTGATGCTAACCAAGCACAAGTGTGGAATAAATGATAGTAGTGTTGCCCCCTCTCCCTTAATTATCTGTCTTTTGCCCATTCTTTCTTTTTTCTTTTTGGGTTTTTTCTCATTTTTTTATTTTTTTATATATAACCTCACTCATACGGGCAACACTCTATTTTACAATGAATCATCACACTTTTAGTACTCATCACTCAAACTGAAATATCTCTGATGTATAAAAAACTAAATGCACCTGCCAGTGTAGCATTATGCAAAATAGCAATGAAGTGTGACAAGGCACATAATGATGATGGATGTTGTATGGCAATATATCTCGGAATGGCTATGGAAATTCCATGGTAGGCAGGTATGGTGGCTGTTTTGAGGAAGATAACTTTTGGGTTATGTGTAGAAGAACAAAGTTCTCCCACGGGGTTTGGATGGACCGGCGAAGTTTGCACCAACTCTCAATGTGAGAATGAGCAATGCACAATACCGAAGAGGCTAGCAAATATGGATGGTGGAAGTGCCAGAAAACCTTAACATAGAACTCACAAGTTAAAAGATTTCAATTAAAATAATGATCTTACAAGGCATACTGAAAATCACTCCAAGACGGTCCGTAGCAGTGACAAGTCACTGTTGGCTACCCCGACCGTAGCGCGTAACAAAAATTCATCACGATTGCTATCAGCAAAGGAAGTCATATACCATTATCCTATAAACTGGCTGTTTGAGTGTGGCACCATTTCAAGCTTTTATACCAACCATTAATTCTTTTTACTTTACTAAACCAGAAAGTTTAACATTAAGCATATTATTATCTCAAAACAACAGCAAATAATCAAGTGAAACTGTTTAGTGATCTACACGAATATGCAAGCTTTTTCGTTATACCATATACCACATGTAGCATTTTCTATTTCCATTAAAAACCAAACAACAAAAAACTCTCCAAATAATATAGGAATGAAACAAGAGAGTACTAATATAAATCTACTAGAACTAACAGCTCTGAAAAAGAGATGCATGAAAACAAGGGCTAAACGTAGTACTAGCAAAAAGTGAACACTCACAGAACAATAAGAATGAAAACTGGAGTGTTCTAAGCAATGAAAACGGATCGTGTCTCTCTCCAACATAAGTATTATATGATACAAACATAAACTACAGCAAAGAAAACTAAACAAACTGAAAGCAAAAAATAACTGACGCTCCAAGTAAAATTCATATTATGTGACCGAATAAAAATATAGTTTCACTAGAAGTGACCTGATAAATTGTTGATGAAGAAGGGGATGCCTTGGGAATCCCCAAGCTTAGACGCTTGTGTTTTCTTAGAATTTTCTGGGATGAACCACGGGGGCATCCCCAAGCTTTGACCTTGCACTCTTCTTGATCACATTATATCACCCTCTTCTCTTGACCCTTGAAAACTTCCTTCACACCACACTCAAAGAGTAATTCGCATTAGAGGGTTAGTGCAACAATAAAAAATTCATGAGTTCTGTATGGGAGCAAGTGATATTTATACTTTTAGACATTATCTACTGCCACTGATGTTTCGTGAATCAAAGAAATCCACTTGACGTCGTAAAAGAGCAAATGCAAAAAAAGGCAGAATTTGCCAAAACCAGAACAATTTGTAATGAAGAATTTTTTTGGGCACTTAAGTTGCTCAAATCGAAAAACTTAAAAAACAAAAAAGTTTCAAAATTAGCCGAGCAATAAGCAAAAAAAGTTTCAGGTCATTTTGATATTTCTACGAATTATACGATTTTTACGGTGGACAGCAGAAATCTGTTTTCTCCGAAGAAATCTAAAACCAACTCCAACTTTCGCTAGAAACTTTACTTGGCACACTAATACAAGAAAATAAATATACGAAGGAGTTTCTACAGAAGTAACCAACACCTTGACTCAAAGAAAACAGAGAAAAACAATGCAAAAATAAAACCATGGGTTATCTCCCAAGAAGTGCTTTTCTTTTTTTTGAAACATTTTCTACTTCAGGAGAGTCCCCCATAGCCCTTTATTGCCACAAAAGATAGTTTACAGATATTTAAAAAAAAATACAAAGAGGAGATAGACTAAGGAATTCTATCAGAAACTAGTGAAGAGAACTAAGTGATATGTCAAAAACGTATCTCCTTTTCAGAACACTTTTTTTTATTGTTTTCCTCTAAACTTGTGTGTTTTGGATACAACTAACACGGACTAACGCTGTTTTCAGCAGAATTACCTTGGTGTCTTGTTTTTGTTCAGAAAAATCAACTTTCGGAAAAATGCCCAGAAAAGAACCCATTGGTGTTTTCACCCCGGAAGTCCCCGGGAGCCAGAAGGGGGCCAGGAGAGGACCCACAGGGTGGCCACACCCCCCTGGCACGGGTCCACCTGGCCACGCCAGCATAGGGTGTGGGCCCCCCAGAGCCCCCCTCGGACTCCCCTTTCGACTACAAGTAGCCTCCAACCCTAAAACCCGAGTGGGTTCGTCATATTCTACAGAAACACAACCTCGATTCAGGGATCAGAAGTTCCTATTCTCGCACCCTGCCGGGACGGGGAAAGGGAGGAGATCATCGCCACCATCATCACGAACGCCTCTCCATCGACCATCCATGTTTCCCCCATCCATGTGTGAGCAATTCCCTGCTGTAGGCTGAAGGGGATGGTAGGGATTGGATGCGATCGTTCATGTAATAATGCCGTGATTGTTAGGGCATAGTGCCTAGTATCCACTATTAGTGATATTGACATTGTTGCAACTTGTTATGCTTAATGCTTGCCACTTTCGGCCCGAGTGCCATGATCTCAGATCTGAACATGTTATTGTATCATGATGATAATTATTGTTTCTTGATCATACCTGCAATTTGTTTACACATATCGTTGTCCAGAACCCAATGCCCCGAAGTGACAGAAATTGGGACATACAGAGGGGATGGCTGCGATGTGAGGATCACATGTGTTCACGGAGTGTTAATGCTTTGTTCCGGTGTTCTATTAAAAGGAAGACCTTAATTACCAGTAGTTCCCTTGAGGCCCGGCTGACACAGGCTGGTAGGACAATAGATGTTGTGCAAGTTCTCATTGCGAGCACGTACGACTATTTAGGAACACATGCCTATGGTTACTTAGTACTTGGATGCTTTATCTTATTCATCTGCAATACCCGTGACATGATTATGATTTGAACTTTCTTATCCATGCAAATCCCGTTCATGCATCCCTATGCCTACAGTATTTAATCCCGCTGTTTACTTCAATCACTACTGATGCTGCTGTTTTCATACTACTGTTGTTATTAATTCACTACTGCTCCTACTATAAAATTGTTACTACTGATAAACCACTACAAACTAGTCAACTTTCAGGTGCAAGTGAATTGAAAACTCACTTGTTAAGGCTCACAAATATTCTTTGGATCCCCTTGTGTCGAATCAATAAATTTGGGTTTTACTTCCCTCGAAGACTATTGCGATCCCCTATACTTGTAGGTCATCAAGACTATTTTCTGGCGTTGTTGCCGGGGAGCATAGCTTTATTTGCGAGCAGACAGGAGAGTACTATTATCTACTGCCAATCATTCATCATGGGTAAGTCTCGTGATGGAAGAGTTCCTATATTACCATCCACTACAAGAAGAGGTACAACTCTGAACACCTCTATTGCTCTTGATTCACCGGCTATTATGAGTAAGCTTCTTACACCACCACATACACATGGTACTTCTGCCGAATCTGAAAATACATCTGATACTTTTGATGATGCTTCTACTATGCTTGATGAGAGTAGTTCTCTCGGTCCTTTCTTATATGCTACTATTGCTAAAGCTAAAAATATTGCAAACACTGAAACTCCTGATAAAAATCCTGTTATTCCTGCTTTTTCACCTGAGTTTAGAGAAAATTCTATTGATGATTTAGATGATGCCTATATTGAACTTAGTGATGATCTTATTGATGAAATACATGCTATGAAGGATAAAGATGCTGCTATATGTCTTATGGAAAGTCGTGTTGTTAAATATAAATTATCTCCTGATGCTAAGTTTGCCACTTCTCCTATTCATATTAGGGATAAGGATTATGATTTATCTCTTGATTTATCTTATATATCTATTGTTGTGAAATAACCTTTTTGTGGAACTTAAAATGAAAGTGCTATGAAACATATAAATGAAATCTCCTCTTTGAGTAATTTATTCTCTGATGATCTTAAGAAACGTAGCTACTTTGTTGCTAAAATATTCCCTTTCTCATTAAAGGATGAAGCTAAAACTTGGTTTAATAGTTTTTCTCCTGGATCTATTGATAGTCCTATTGGTTTGGTTAATGCTTTCTTTCAGAAATTTTTCCCTGCTAGTTCTCAACATGCTCCTTTACAAAATATATTTAATTTGAAGCAATTGGAAGAAAATTGCCTGTATCTTGGGCAAGGTTCGGTTCTTTAGTTAGGGCTACACCTGGGCATAAGCTAGAAGATGATAAACTTCTTGATATATTCTATAATGGACTAACTGTTGAATCTAGGACATACCTAGATAGTTGTGCTGGTTGTGTTTTGAGGCAAAGAATTCCAGAAGAAGTTGAGGAATTAATGGTTAAAATAAGCCAAAATCACGATGATTGGACTATGGTTGAGCCTGAGCCAACCCCCACTCCAGTACCTACACCAACACCAACACCCAAGAAGAGGGGAATGATTGAATTAAATGATAAAGAGATGAGAGAAGCCAACAAATCTCTTAAAGAGAGGGGTATTAAATCTGAAGATGTGAAGAATCTCCCACCTTTAGAAGAATTATGTAAGCCAACCCCTCACTCATCACCCATTGAGGTACACTCTCTCCAATATTTTGATAGTAGAGATATTCCCTATAGAAAACCTCCTGATCAATGCTTAGATGAATTTGATAATTATGTTATTAAGCAAGATAATTTTAATATGAGAGTGCAAAATCACCTTATGGAAAACTCTAAAGCTATTAATGATTTTCATGGTATTATAGAAGGAACCTCTAATGATGGTAAAATGCTTGTTAAAATTTTTCAAATGGTTCAAACTCAAATTGATCAACTTGCTAAAGTGCAAAAAGATTTGCTAGTTAATGCTTCTAAAGAAAAACATGCTTATGAAATAAGAACTAGAAGTGGTATTGCTACACAAGATCCTTTATATCCTGAGGGACATCCTAAAAGAATGGAACAAGATTCTCAGCAAACTAATAATGATGTTATTCATACTAAAAATAAAAAGAAGAAGAAACATAAAACTGCTGTAGAATCCTTTGAACTTGCTAAAGATCCTAATAGTATATATGTCTCTGATGCTGAAACTGAAAGTGGTAATGAAGAGAATGATGCTTCTGATAAAGAAGAACTTGTAGATAAACCTGAAAAGCATGCTAAAACTGCAAAGTACACTAAGAAAGATTTTATTGCTAATAAACATGGTAAAGAAAGAGAACCTTGGGTACAAAAACCAATGCCTTTTCCTAATAAGAAACACAAATCTAAGGAAGAAGAACACTATAACAAATTTTGTGAATGGATGAAACCTTTGTTCTTGCAAATTCCTTTAACTGATGCTATTAAATTGCCTCCTTATGCAAAATATATGAAAGATATTGTCTCTAACAAAAGGAAGATTCCTAATGAGGAAATTTTCACTATGCTTGTTAATTACTCCTTTAATGGCAAGGTTCCTAAGAAGCTTGGAGATCCTAGTATACCAACTATTCCATGTTCTATTAAAAATAATTATGTTAGAACTGCTTTCTGTGATCTGGGAGCTGGAGTTAGTGTCATGCCTTTTACTCTCTATAAAAGACTCCTCCTAGAAAAATTGATACCAAGTGATATATCTTTGCAAATGGCTGATAAATCTGCTGCTATTCCCGTTGGTATATGTGAGGATGTTCCTGTTCAAGTTGCTAATAATTGTCTGATATAAACTGACCTTGTTGTGTTGGAAATGCCTGAAGATGATAATATTTCTATTATTCTTGGAAGACCTTTTCTTAATACTGCAGGAGCTGTTATTGATTGTAATCAAGGAAAAGTTAATTTTAATGTTAATGATAAAGAGCACATTGTTTATTTTTCCAAGAAGATTGATAATAAATATGGTCTAAATTCAATTGAAAATATTGAGACCATCAAGATTGGAGAATTTTATTGTCCCATTCCAGTACCACCAAAGTAATATGAAATTATTATGATTGGTATTATACCTATCAAGGTTGAGGTAACATAATTATTTAGTGTTTAGCAAAGTTTTTCTTCATATGAAAATTATTCTGGTAGTAGGACTTGATCACCCTTGTTAACAAAATGGTTTTTAATGAAGAGGACATTGTTTTCACTATGTTTTCACCTTCCCCACTATGTTTTCACCATGTTTACTTGTGTTATCACATTGCTACTTGAGTACAATCATGTTTTCCACCATCCTTATGCATTTTTTCCTAATATTTTCACTCTGATTTCCGAGGATATGCATGTTTTCACCATCCATACTTTTGTATTCACCACTACCACCTTTGTTTTCTTTGGAGATTCTTCCATTAGAGTGTCATAGAAGCTCTGTAGTTCTGGTTTTGGTTTTTTTTTCACGTTTTCACTTTCGGTTTCGCGGTTTTTATTACTTATTGAAACTCTAGAAATACCTCAAAAATAAAGTTTCTCGAAAAATTCCAGAATTTTTTTAATAATTTTTTACCTCAAAAATGAGGCAGAAAGCCACCAGGGAGATCCCAGGGGAACCCACCAGTCAGGCACACCCTAGGGTGGCGCGACCAGCCCCCTGGTGGCACCAGCACATGGTGTGGGGCCCCCTAGCCCTCCACTTACGCTCTCCACTGCCGATGTCTTCTCTCTCACCCCAAAGCTGAAAACATTTCCTGGAACCCATGTTCATGCTGTTCTTCCTCTGAATTTTCGATCTCCTTCTCCAGCCCATCATTTGTGCTGATATTTGGTGTGTTTGATCTCCGGTATGTGACTCCTCCAATGGTCCAAGTAGAATTTTATTTAGTGAAGTGTTTCTTGAGTACTTTTGTAGTGTAGGTGACAGCTTATGTGAATTTGCATGCTTGATTTGAGTAGAATTAATTTATTTTTGATGTATTTTTAGCTCTCATATCTATACTTCTTATAAAGCTAAACCCCAGTAACATGCATTAATGATTTTTCAATCTCAACATGCAAGATATCCACATCATCCATCCTCCTAGCCAATCAATTGTCCATGTCATCTCCACTAATATTTATTAATTACTACATGCAAACTACACATCATCCATTTCTTAAACTATCCAATTATTCATATTAATAATTTAAAATATATATACCATGATCAAGTAAATTTTGCATATTCATTTAGAAAACAAAATGCATCACATCTCTTGTAAACTTTACAATGTGCCGTAATTTCTAAAACGATCCCAGCAGCAACACGCAGGGTATCTTTCTAGTAAGTCCCTATGGTAGTCTCCACCTTATAGTTGCTTGAAATTAATTTTTGTGATGATTGTTGAAAAATTTCAAAGATGGAGCACAATGCTTATCAACTAAAACAACATGATTTGGAGTTGCATGAGGTCATGCTCGTGCACCTCGAAGAGAGGGTGTTCCCATCTATCTATCCGTATCGGGAATTTATGCAAGTTACATGAATTCTGCAGGATTTTAACACTCTGGTGCATAATGCGGGCTTGGAGCATTTCATTGAGGATGAGCCTATCCAATATGTGAAACTAACTATGTCTATGGTGCAGGATTTTTGTTTTAAATGGTCTCCAAGTAACCCAATGGTCCACTATAAGATTTATAATAAAGTTGGGAGGCTGCCTTTTAGTGTTTTCTGTGCAGCTATTAAGGTACCTGAGTGGGGGTCTTGTGATAAAATAAGTGGGCAGCCCAAACCACTACTGGATTTATATGGAGAGATTTTCCAATGCAGAAGCTTCACAGGGGAGAGGGGTAAAATTCGTGCAATTCAACTCCCTAGCATTCGGTACTTTGCCTACTTCATTTCTAAATGTGTATTAGCTAGGAAAACTGCTAGCAAGTTATCTGTTTATGATTTGGCGTTTATTGCTGCTGCTTTGAGACACGATATGTCTTATAACTTTGGCACTTTGATTGCTTACCGTCTCTCACATAACCGTGAGAAGGGCGGAGTTTGTGGAGGTCTTATTGCCTCGCGCTTGTTATCTTTGTATGGTTTGGAAGCTCACCCTCTAGACTTTAAGTTTCCTATAGAGAGGCTTAATCTTGTTTCCATGGTTCAACATAAGTTTATTTCTACTCATACTCACTTACATAATTTATCTTTTAAATTAACTTTCTCAACACAATCCGGGTGGGGATTTGTTAAAACTGTTAGAGAAGTACTTTTGCCTGCACCTCCTTTGTTTGATCTTAATGGCAGGCAAGGATGGGATCTTTCTGAGAGTGAGCTGGACACATACCTTGAGCATCTCCCCTAGCAAGGGGAGGACACCGGAGAGGGAGATGATAGCAATTTTGTCCAGCCCTATGACACCACGAGGATTCCATATCAGCACCCCCGCTATGACTACGCATCAGCTACATAATCTTCCTCTTATGCGCCCGAGTACGACCACGCAAGAGATGACCCACCACAGTGGGGATACTTCACGCGCCATGATTGATCTCCACTCAGGCCAAAAGCCTAAGCTTGGGGGAGGTATACCGACATCACACTCATTTATATATCATGTTCTGTCGGTTCTTTGTATATCTGTGTTTTCTTTTCTTGCGCTTCTTTTCGTTTCTTTCGCTTGTTTTCGCTTCATTCATTTCTCTTGTTTTTATTGTTTTGTTTTCGCTTTCCAAAACACAAAAAGACCAAAAATATTTCTGTTGTTTCTCTCTATTTGTCTCTTTAGTTGGTTTGCTTTATTCTTTAGTTGCACTTTAATATTGAAAAACCCAAAAATATTTTGTTTTGTTTGCTTTCCTTTATTCTTTTTTTATTTTGAAAAAACCAAAAATATTTTTGCTTTCTTTGCTTGTTCTCATTTCCTCGTGCTTTAATTGAAAATCCCAAAAATATTTTGTTGTTCTTCTCTTGTTTTGTTAAGTTTGGTGCAGAGTTCAACAGTCGTCCGTGATTCCATTGGAGCTTGGTTTTCATATATATTATTCGAGCCACAAGTGAAGAGCAATAATGACGATCTACGACAATTCAAGTGTGGTGAGAGGCTGGTATGAATTCTATTTGCTTTCATTTTTTTACATATATCCATCTATGTGAGCATGCTTAGTTTGTTCGTATAAGATATATGTGACTTAATGGTCCCTTAATAGTTCGTCCTCTCTCATGTTTTGTTCAAATTTATTAATAGTAAATTACATGTCACATAAATATTTGTTCGCATTGTTCTATTGATAAGAAGAGTATGACATTGTGGTAGCCTTCTCCGACTGTTTCATTTGAATCGACTTGGCACATGCTCACGCATGCTAAGACTGGAAACAAAAAGTCAATAAGCCTCGATGATTTATTTTTCCTCAGAGTTCTAGTATCAATTTTATGCCTCAGTTAATTTTACTTTGTCGCAAACATGATTATGATAGTTGTTTCTCTCTTGATTGTCGCTCTCTGTCTATTGCTAGCCTTAACCTATACTGAGTATGAGCTCTACTCGTGCATCCAAATCCCTGAAAACCAAAGTTTGCCAAATGTGTCCACTATACCTATATGTGGCATTTAACAACCACTCCAAAGTAAATTGCTCATGTGCTACCTTTAAAACATTCTAAAAATTACTCCTGTTTTGTGCCACAGTTTTAGCTCATGAGGACGTAAATAGAGAATCTTTATCTCACTCGTTGATTGAATTTCACACCCTGGACTAGTGGCTTCATCCACTTATCCAAATGATAGAAGAGCTGGCAGCGGGGTGACCAGCCCCAAATTAATACAAACAAATTATCTTCACTATTTTCCCCTGATTTATCAGTCAAAGCATAATTGTGTAAACAAAAGAGAAAGAGGGATGACCTTATACACCAGTTGCGTTCTTCACCATGGGAGCCACTCTTGTGAATCCAGTTGGCTAATGACGTACTTTATTGTATATTTACCATTCGTTGACATAAGCATACAACACTCTTAAAAATGTTTTCAATATCTCTGTTTAACAAAATAAAAAGATCTAGCACATGAGTGATCCATCCTTCCCTCTGCGAAGGGCCTTTCTTTTACCTTTATGTTGAGTCTCCACCATATTATTTGAGCACTTTCTTGAGAGCATAATTATCATTCTTAGTGTAATATGTTTGTCCCAAAGCACGGTTGATTTTGGTATATTCTTAATACTTGCATCTTTTATATCTTTACTTCTAGTCTTCCCTTGAACTTCAGAGGTGCCTTGGCATTTATGTTTTGCCCCCCACTTAAGGGCAAGCGACATACCACTTTATCAGATCCTATTATGAATACTTCAATCTTGCAAATAGTTATGCTTCATGTTGTTTATTATTAATATGTTGTTATCTCTCCATGGTTTGCATAGCTATTAAGTGACAGTATCTTGCATGTATCTTATCATGAGCATAACTAAGTATCTGATCATATAGTGAGTATATTTGCTTCATATGAAGCAAATGTGTTCATAAAAGTCTTTTATGGCACTCACCAGAAAATAGTCTTGATGACCCACAAGTATAGGGGATCGCAACAGTCTTCGAGGGAAGTAAAACCCAAATTTATTGATTCGACACAAGGGGAGACAAAGAATATTTGTGAGCCTTAACAAGTGATTTGTCAATTCACTTGCACCTGAAATTTGACTAGTTCGCAGTGGTTTATCAGTAGTAGCAGTTTTATAGTAGCAGCAGTAGTGAAATAATAACAACAATAGTATGAAAACAACAGAAGTAGTGATTGAAGTAAACAGCCGGATTAAATAGTGTAGGCATAGGGATGGATAAACGGGCGTTGCATGGATAAGAAAGTTCAACTAATGATCATGTCACTGGCATCGCAGATAAATAAGATAAAGCATCCAAGTACTAAGTAACCATAGGCATGTGTTCCATAAATAGTCGTACGTGCTCGCACTCAGTTGTCACTGAATTGCTTGGGGACAAGCAATAAGCTAAGCTTGGGGGAGTTGATACGTCAAAAACGTATCTCCTTTTCCGAACACTTTTCTTATTGTTTTCCTCTAAACTTGTGTGTTTTGGATACAACAAACACGGACTATCGCTGTTTTCAGCAGAATTACCTTGGTGTCTTGTTTTTGTGCAGAAAAATCAACTTTCGGGAAAATGCCCAGAAAAGAGCCCATTGCTGTTTTCACCCCAAAAGACCTCGGGAGCCAGAAGGGGGCCAGGAGAGGAGCCACAACGTGGCCACACCCCCTGGCGTGGGTCCCCCCGGCCGCGCCAGCATAGGGTGTGGGCCCCCTAGAGCCCCCTCGTACTCCCCTTTCGACTACAACTCTACAAGTTGCCTCCAACCCTAAAACCCGAGTGGGTTCGTAATATTCCACAGAAACACAACAGAGCGCCTCTGCCATCCCGAACCTCGATTCGGGGCTCAGAAGTTTCTGTTCTGGCACCCTGCCGGGACGAGGAATCGGAGGAGATCATCGCCACTGTCATCACCAACGCCTCTGCATCGACCATCCATGTTTCCCCCATCCATGTGTGAGTAATTCCCCACTCTAGGCTGAAGGGGATGGTAGGGATTGGATTATATTGTTCATGTAATAATGTCGTGATTTTTAGGGCATAATGCCTAGTATCCTCTATTAGTGCTATTGACATTGTTGCAATTTGTTATGATTAATGCTTGCCACTTTGGGCCCGAGTGCCATGATCTCAGATCTGAACATGTTATTGAGTCATGATGATAATTATTGTTTCTTGATCATACCTACAAGTTGTGTACACATATCGTTGTACGGAACCCGAGGCCCCGAAGTGACAGAAATTGGGACAACCGGAGGGGATGGCTGCGATGTGACGATCACATGTGTTCAGAGAGTGTTAATGCTTTGCTCAGGTATTCCATTAAAAGGAACACCTTAATTACGAGTAGTTCCCTTGAGGCCCCACTGACATGGGCTGGTAGGACAATAGATGTTGTGCAAGTTCTCATTGCGAGCACGTACGACTATTTACATAACACATTCCTATGTTTACTTAGTACTTGGATGCTTTATCTTATTTATCTGCAATGTCCGTGACATGATCATTATTGGAACTTTCTTATCCATGCAACGCATGTTCATCCATCCCTGTGCCTACAGTATTTAATCCCTCTGTTTACTTCAATCACTACTACTATTGTTTTCATACTACTGCTGTTATTATTTCACTACTTCTGCTACTATAAGACTGTTAGTACTGATAAACAGCTGCGAACTAGTCAACTTTCAGGTGCAATTGAATTTACAACTGGCTTGTTAAGGCTCACAAATATTCTTTGGCTCCCCTTGTGTCTAATCAATAAATTTTGGTTTTACTTCCCTCGATGACTGTTGCGATCCCCTACACTTGTGGGTTATCACTAAGCCATGATGATAATTTCTCAGCCAAGGAAGAATTCAACCTATGCTTAAGCAAGGTGAGATCCAGCAAAAACCCAACTTTCCAACCTCTGAAAGAATGCCTCTCAGATTTAAAAATGACTTCGTTCCTTTGCTTCCAAATATTCCAACAACCCATAATTAGTATCTCAGTAAAACAAGGTCCATTGAAAGCCTTTTTAGCTTGTGAAATATTGGTTATTACAGTGTTATCCCTCCATTGTATCTATAAGTAATTCCAAATTCTAGAGCTGAAATAACACTGGAAGAAAATATATGTCTAGTCCTCAGGACAATGCTGGTGACACAATACATAGTACTCATTTCCTTGGATATTCCACTTTCTCCTCGTTATCATATGTTTAGTGTTAATCCTGTCATGCAGAATCAACTAAGAAAAGAACTTATGCTTTGATATGCATTTGGATTACCAGATCCATTTAGTTGGCTTATTATCAGGCAGCTTAGCAAATTGAAGCTGGTAAAATTTGTTGGAGGTATATACACCTTTGTTGAAGTTACAAGTCCAGACATCATAAAAATTATCTAGACGGATGTCATCCAAAATACCTTGCAAAGTAAAAAAAATCCTGAAATGCTTCATTTGAGAGAGGTAACTGAAAATCTTGAGAAAAGACAGGCAATGAAATCAAGTCCCTGACTGAAGAAAACTTGTATTTAGCAAAATAATACAGCCTTGGAAACTTGAGTGAAAGAAGATCACCCGACCATAAGTACTTCCGAAAGAGAACAGAGAAGCCAGATCCAACAGAGCAAGAAGAAAGGGAACACGAAGTCTTAGCCAATTGAATAGATCATCTCCACCAGAAGGAACCACAAGAATTTACTGCATGAGGGACAAATTCGAAATAATAGGTATTCTTGATTAGGTTTACCCAGGGGATATCAGCAGAGTTATTGAATTTGGCTATAAATTTCATTAAATGGGCCCTGTTTTGAATCTGCAAATTGATCACTCTCAGACCACCTTTGCACTTGGGTTTACACACCATATCCCAAGCAGCCAAAAAATTTACTCTCTCCTTGTTCTTATCTTTTCTCCAAAGACATATCCTTCTAGCCTTATCAATTATCTCAATGACCCCCTTGGGAATCACAAGAGTACACATATAGTATGTAGGCAGAGAAGAGAGAAGAGAATTAACAAGAACTAGACTGTCATCATAGGATAGGAAAGGAACAGTGACTGATAACCTCATTTTACTCTATCAATTAGAGGACCAAAATATTTAATAGAAGGTTTGGTGGTGCCCATAGGAAACCCCAGGTATGTAAAAGGCAGAAAGGCCACATTACACTCCAAAAAAAGATCCAAATCAGCAGCCTCCTGCTGTGAAATATTAATTGGTATCATGGATTAGTTATGGAAGTTTACTTTAAGCCCAGTAATTTGAGCACAAAGATTCAATAAGTTCTTGAAAACCAAAAATTGATCTGGATTAGCAGGTAAAACAACTAGAGTGTCATCAGCATATTGCACAATAGGAAAGTATCCAGCAATGGGAATTGGTAAACGAAGACTTCCTGTCGAGACATCGTAGTAGTTTTCGTGGACGGGGGTGCCATGAGACTACGGGTAGAGACGTGGGGAGACGTGGTGGTTCGAAGGACAAAAACACAGGGTTTACCCAGGTTTGGTACGTCGCGATAATGCGGCGTTCCTACTCCTGCAATCTCACTAATGAGGGTTAAAGCATGTGTATACAAGTACAATGTGAGGTTCTGTTTAGCTATTCGCAGAGGATCAACTTCCCGGCGAGTTAGCCTGTAGCTTCCTCCTCTTTCTCCTTTTCTATCATATCTCCCGTCCGGCTTTATATAATAGCTGAGTTAGGGCATACAGAGTAGGAAACCTAGAAGACTACGGCAACTATTAACTTGGAAAGTAATGAATCCGCCTTCTACTCCAAGCCAGATCACGTGGGCCATGATCCGGGTTCTTCTAGAATCCGGCTTCTGCACGTCAGCTTACTGGGCCGCCCAATGGACCGTAGCCCACTACCATTCGGGCCACCCGGGCAATCCGGCACTATAGACTACCATCTGATATACCCCTATTTGGTATATATCCGACAGTAGCCCCCAAGAAGGATCGAGACTCCGTTTTCGCCGTCTTTCGTCAAATGCATCCTTCCGAGAAACACTGGCCTGCAGTCTTGATTCTTCTTTTCTTCCTTTAAAGGAGATGGTAACGTAAAACTCGGAATCTAGAAAATCCGGCTTTTCTCACACGATCCTTCGTAGAGAAGGAATTTCCTACGTCAGCGCTTAAAACTTGCTGACGCAAGGGACGTTTGGGTTACAGGCGAAAAAACCCAGAAACATCTTTCTGACAGATTTTCGCGGGAAACGAGGAGATAACCATAATCACCCATTGTTTCATTTCCCGGATTTTTGGCGAGTGACACGCGTTGAACATCCAACGGTCAAAAGAGCCGTTAGCACGTATCGTGACGAGATTTCGGCTATAAATAGCCGTCTTTGTCCTCAACGAAAAACTTCCGCTCTCACTTCGCACTCGACTCCAGCGCCTAAGCTCACAGCAGAGAAAAGCTCCTGAACGCCACCGCGTCCGAGTCCTCACCGGAGACGCCCAAGCGCCGCTTCGTGATGGCTTCTCCGTCGTCCTCGCCAGCCCGCACCGTCGCCCAAGAAATCGAGGACAACATCAACACGATGGATCCCCAACTAGACTCCCCAGTGCACGCCGCCAGCGACGAGCCGGCGAAGACCACGGGCATCGCGGCAAACGGAGGAAATCTTTCCGCCGCCGTGGATCTTGCGGATTCCAGCTCCGCACCCACTCCGCCGTTTGCTCCAAAGACGGTGGAGGAGAAGATCGAACTCGCCGGCGACGAGCTCGCGGCCGCGGAGGCATGTGTCCCCGTGCGCCACAGAATGTGTCTTTTCTATGGCGCAGCCCGTCAGTGCGCCATAGAAAACCCACATTCTGTGGTGCACCCGCGTACATGCGCCATTAATAGAGGTGCTGTGACAGCCTGTCCAATGATTGGTGCAGCCCCACAACATTTATGTGGCGCACTGCGCAGCCATGCGCCAGAGAATTAGCATTTTCTGTGGCGCAATACTGGCCGTGCGCCACAATTTTTTTTTGCTATGGCGCATGGATGCTGGGTGAGCCCCAGAACCTCTTTCATAGAAAGGCACTTCTCTACTAGTGTAATCTAAGCCCTCCATTGTAGATCTAACGGGTAGGGATGAAAGGAGCTCACCTCGCCGGCGTGGGCCGCCGGAAATGGAGTGCGCCGCGGCGCTGGCCTCGTATGCGGTCGACGGCGACGATACAAGGGGCCTCCGGGCTTGGGGAGACCACAGGGAGACTCCTCGCAGCACCGAGAGGCCGAGGGTGGGGTCTGCTTGCTCCCTCGCTTCCAAGAACAACGACGCAACGCGTACGGGGTCGTGGCGGTTTTGGCGACGCGTAGATGTAGATGGCGCGGCGATTCCTGTGGCGCAAATACAGGTACAAGTGATTAGAGAGGTGTGCAAGGATGAGAGGAAGAGGATGTAAGGCAACGCGTGCTGGGGGATGTGTTCACCTGGCCAGAAATGACGAGAAATGGCGGTGGAAACAGAGAACTCTGGCGAGAAATATCTGAGGCCTGGGGCACGAATCGAGCAGACTCTCGAGGAGGAAATGAAGAGGAGGAGGAGGGCTATAAAGTGGAAGGCTCGGTGGAGGGATTAATTGCCATAAACCCGCGAAATCAAACGGAGAGAAATGGCAGTTCCTCCGTTACTAGAGGTTGAAGACGCAGTGACGTTAGCTGACATCATCCTCTCTCTCTTTTTTTTTTCTTTTTTTAATATCTTTTAATTGGTAAATCCATTTAACCTCAAACCAATTGCATTTGATTCATAAAATTCAGAAATTTCAGATTATAACATTTTTGTAAAGTTTTCATCACATTTGAATTTTCATATTTTGCAATTATAAATAAAACATTAATAGAACTTAATGTCATTTTAATAATTTAGAAAATAATAAATTGATGTTATTGTCTAGATAATATTTCAGAGACATTATACATGTCATATCTAATTTTTGAAAGTCATTTCACATCATTTTTATATTTTATATTTTTAAGATATGAGTGATTTACTAATAGCAATTAATGCCTTTTTAAAATAGAAAATGAAATAAATACAAAAGTGGCTTAATAAAATTTGGAAAAAAACCCACAAGACATAATATTGTTTTCTATGTCTTATTTTATGTTATGAGGCTTAGAACTTTATTATGGGTTATAAATCTTTGATTTTTGTTGCCATAAACTATTTTCAAAGTAATATTTGAATTGAAAACATGTTATAAAATAAGGTTTTCTAAGAGAAAACAATTTCTTTGAATAATGAATATTTATTTTGATGGGCTTTTAGGGTTTATGGAATAGAGGTATAATGGATAATTAATTTCAATTTTCAATGAGTTATGTATTTTTTTTCCTTTTATTTCTTGCACCTCATTGGTTTTTGGTGACTTGCATAACATGAAAACAAAAAGTGTCAATTTTTAGTGATTTTTGGACTTTCCAAAAATCAGGGATGTTACACGTGTCAGATGGAGGAAGTGATGTTGCCATTAGGGAGAAAACAACTATGCTTTGTCTAAGGATGTTTATATTCACTACTAGGGAAAAGCTTACCCCAGGCGAACAGAAAATGCCTACCACAGGCGCATTCTGGTTCGCCTGGGACCGTATCGCCAGCGGTAATGGCTTACCCCAGGCGAATACAACAATGCGCCTGTGGTAAGTACGCATACCCCAGGCGAATAATACTCGTGCGCCTGGGGTAAAACACTTACCTGAGGCGAACAAGAGCTGTGCGCCTGGGGTACAGATGCGCCTGGGGTACCTTCTACTGTTCGCCTGGGCTATGGTTTTGATGTATCAAAAAATAAGAGAAAACCAAAATAACAGAATTACAGGAAAATGACAGAAATAAGTATCAAGCTGATAGAATAACAGCAAAATGACACAATTAAGTTATATAACATAAATATTTTCGATCATCAACACATAGTCTCGATCATCACCACACATAGTTTAACAAAATTACATAGTCTCGAAAAGATCCATGCTACTAATAAATCCAAGAGTTAGCTAGTGAGATGGAAATAATTATTTGTTCTAATTTGAACAAACTCGTCATCTATCGATCTAGCGGGGTGATGTAGTGGATGACCATCATCATGTCCAAGTTGGAGACGTTACTATTCCTCATGGTGATCAGAATAGCTCGTCCAGCCTCCATACCACCTCTTGCGGAATGGAACTGCCTCCATGCTTGAGAGTTGAGGATGACCCGACCATCAGCATTATCCCGCGTGATCGGAACTACGGTGACACGTCCTGATTCTCCACGGCGTACTCCAATGGTACCCATATGCTCCATGCCAGCACTGTCCGCTACCGCCAAAGGTATTTTCTACAACACACAATTCCAAGAAAGAATAAAAGCACAATGTCAAATACCGGATAAGAAAGTGTTAAGAACATAAGCAACTATACGAATAAGAAAGTGTTAAGAAACATACCATGACATGTCCATTGGAGATGTTCGTGTTGGTGATGCGATGCACGAAAGGGAAGCCGATGTAGCTATCTATCTCGGCAAGTTTCTGAAGGACACGGTCCTTCTCAATCTCGCTAAGATTCGCTCTTTGAGCAACAACCACATGTTTCCATGGGTCCTCCTCGTCCATATCATCCTCAGTGTCCATATCCTCGGTGTTCTCAGTTTCCTCCTCACTCCCGCCATCCTCGCTCGCAATCCCGCCCATATACACAATTTTGATGCGAGGTTGCGGTCCTTCCATAGAGAAGTGAATGTAATCACCTCCGCTTAAATTGTACGTGGCGATGAGAGCCTGCAATGCTTGCCCGCAGAAGTAGGTCTTCGTTCTTTCTTTTTTCACTCGAAGAATGTAGGTGGTCCCGTGAACATTGAAATCCACCTTACTGCCAACTAACTCGTTGAATTCGTCGCGAATATTGCATGGTAGAATCTAAAAAAGAAATATAAAGAATATTTTGTTAATAAACACAAGTCTCAAGCTAGATAGTAAAACGAAAGAACAAGTTAACATAAAAAGAATTGTTAATTACCAACGAATCAACGTCACCGTCGTGGAGCTGAAGCATAAAAGAACTCCCACTGAATCGTCCTTCGGCACATCGGGACCGACATACGCCGCAAGCCATGTTCTTTTAAATTAAGAAAGTGCACACATAGAGGTTAGAGGAGCATGCATAGCTATCACAAAACAAAGACAAATGGCAGCACCTACCTCTAGTAGTATAATAAGGCAATATATTGACAGCAGTACAAACGAAATGGAACCTGTCGGAGAGTTTAGGTGATACTTCCAACAGTACAAACGAAATGGAACCTCTAGTAGTATAATAAGGCAATTGACAGCAGTACAAACGAAACGAATCCTAGAGATATAATGCACTACAAGTGGTGTTGCCGTTTGTAAGGAACCTGCTAAAACTATTTGCTGTTCGTGATTTCAATGAAATCGGGGGGAAGCCCCTTTTAGTCTAAAAAAATGCACAACGGCAGCCACGGGGTGTGACAATTTGGTATCAGAGCCAACGATTCCTTCAAAAATGATTTGGAATTGGAATTGGAACTGGATACAGAGGAAACCGAAGCCCTAACTCCCCATTCTTTCTATCTTACATCGCCTTCGAGCCCTGGCTGTAGAGTCACTGGTTTCTAATCGCAATGGATTTCAGTTTTCTTTGGCTTTTCCATTCGCTTCGTTCAACCCGATGGAGGCGAGACTAGCGGCTATCACGGCGAGCATCAACGAGTCGCGGGCGTTATTGGAGGGGGGATGGGAGGGAGAGGGGCTGACCTGGATCAACGACGACGACGACGACGGAGTGGGCGACGACGGAGTGGGCGACGACGGAGTGGGCGACGACCTGCTCTGCTCCTCTCGACACTGGCGACGGCGGCGGCGTGTGGGTTCGTGTGGGTGCGGGTGAGATCTGTGGTCACTTAGAATACTAAAGAAGCACATTGGCACCGGTTTCTAATACAAACCGGTTCGAAAAGGATCTGTCCACTGGGCCCCACACCCTGTCGCAAATGGCCTCATGGCCTTTAGGACCGGTTTGTGATACCAACCGGTCATAAAGACCTGCGGCCATTTGCTGCAGGTAGGGGGGCCCAGGGGACAGACCCTTTCGAACCGGTTTGTGATACAAACCGGTTCTAATGTGCTTGGCTCGATGCCTTGTTATGCGCGGCCCCACAGATCCTTACCGCAGGCGCGTTACCTAGATAATGCGACTGCGCTAAGTTTCGTAGGATTTAGGTTTGCGCGGTCCCACATGGCATTACCCCAGGCGCATGTCCTGTCAAAAGCGCCTGTGATAAAGATTACCCCAGGCGCGTTTTCTAGATGATGCGCCATGGCATTACCCCAGGCGCATGTCCTGTCAAAAGCGCCTGTGATAAAGATTACCCCAGGCGCGTTTTCTAGATGATGCGCCTGTGCTAAGATTTTCTAAATTACCCAGCCCCGCGGCCTGGGACACATCGAGCAATACGAATGCTATAATATGTGGCTCCCTCACGTTGGTTTTCACTTAAAAAATACATACATATGAAAGTTAACATGTGCAAAAAAAATTAATGTCGCATCGAGCGTAAATAGATTGGTTTAGCGAGATACCGCAAGTGTTAACTCTAAAAACACATTGTACATATAGCTATTAGCATGTTATATCGCGAGTATTTCCCTCTCAACCTTTCGTCACAATATTAGTCTTGCCTTTCTTGGTCGATGTTGAATACGTGACCGCCATATTGTGACTTCTTCTTGTGAATGGAAGACCTTCCCTAGGTAGTGTGGTCCTGCTTCTTCTTGTGGTGTATAGTGCATCGTCTTCACCGGGTTCTTCCATCATCGGGTCTCCGACTAAGCCGTCGAAGTCCTTCTCATCGGCGACTCCATCCATTCCGACGAGGGCCCTTTTTCCTCTCCTTACGACAACACGACTAGGATTTGCCGGGTCGGTTATGAAGAAGCATTGCTCCACGTGCTTAGCCAATACCCAGGGCTCATTTTGCGCGGTGGGGTTCTTGGACTTGGGTTTGTTGGCTTCAGACATCGACATAGTGGTGAAATATTCGTCTTCTTTCGTGACGTTTGTAACCCATCTGACATGGAACATCGGCAGCTTTACCCCAACGTAGTCAAGCTCCCAGATTTCCTCGATCTTTCCGTAGTACCTTCTAACCTCTTCGCCCGTGTAAGATTCCATCGTTATAGACGAGTTTTGATAGTCGCTACTTTTGTCTCTTTCCTCCGTGTAGAATGTGTACCCATTGATGTCGTATGCTTGATAAGTCATCAGATTGGGCGCGGGGCCATATGACAAGGCCAATACAATTTTATCTTTCTCACATGTCATTGGCGGGGGATCGGCATCAATCTGCTTCTTGAACCATGTCGCGAAAGAGGAGTTGTGTGCTCTAAATATCTCATCTTCCGTCATCGGCCTGCGAGCACTGTTTTTTATCGCGGTTTTGTGCTCTGCTATCCAAGGGTCGACATCGTCGATGTGTTGTAACACTACTAGGTGGGCCCTTTCAAAGTCGGCTCTCCGACCACAGGAGTCCGCGTCCATTACCCTTTTGCCAGTGTTGTGGCCTACCCCCATGAACCTGTCAAGGTGCTTGTTTGCGGGCAAACCAACAGCTGGGTTCTCATCGCCTAGGAAATTCTTGCAGAAAGAGATGCATTCTTCGGTGAGAAATCCCTGAACGATGCTTCCATCCGGGTGTGCCCTATTACGAACGAATGATTTGATGATCCCGTTCATTCTTTCTAACGCCATCATGTTGTGCAAGAATGCCGGCCCAAGATTGGTGATATCGTCCACGATATGGACCAAGAGATGTACCATAATATCAAAGAAGGCAGGTGGGAAATACATCTCAAGCTCGCATAGGATGGTGACGATCTCTTCCTGCAGCCTTCCGAGTTTCTTCACGCTTATCGACTTCCGAGTGATGACATCAAAAAAGTTACAAAGGCCAGTGAGCGTTTGACGGACGTGCGGTTCCATTATCCCTCTGATTGCAACCGGAAGTATCTGCGTCATCATCACGTGACAGTCATGAGACTTCATCCCGCTGAAGATTTTTTTCTCCGCGTCTAGGTATCTGCTTATCAGCCCCGCGTAACCTAAGGGAAATTTCACTCCGAGGAGGCATGTGAATACTTGCGCGAGCTCGTCGGGGCTTAGAGTGAAGCAAGAGGGTTTCAGGCGGTGAGTTTGGTGTTTCTTAGCCGTTTTCCGCTTGCGGTCGTCCATCTCCTCCACCCCATCCTCGTCCTCCTCCGTCTGTTCACGCGTAGAAGGCGGTAAGTGAAGCTCGCTCCTGATATTCAGGGCCATCAGGTCGTATCTTGATTTTGGCCCGTCTTTGGTCCTATCTGGCATGTTGAACAGGGTGCCAAGCAAGCTCTCACACACATTCTTCGTGATATGCATGACATCAAGGCAGTGAGGCACTCCGAGGATTGGCCAGTACCGCAAGTCCCAAAACACGGACCTCCTTTTCCATACCCCCAAGAGCGGTCCTTCTGGCGGAGGACACTTTTTCTCTCCTCGCTTCCGCTTTTGTACCTTTCCCGACGGAAGACACGTTTTCCAATTCTTCAATAGAGTATCGATCTCTTCTCCTCTTCTCTTGCGTGGAGGTAGATCGAGCTCATCTTTACCGTTGAACAGGTCTCCGCGCTTTCTCCACGGGTCGTTCAGTGGTAGCCACATTCGATGCCTCATGTATACGGTTTTAGAAGATCCGGGATCCTTGTGTAGCTGTAGAAACGGGGTAAATTCCATGCACCTGACACAAGCCTTGTGTCCATGGCACACCTGACACGCAATATATCCGTATCCGAGATAGTCCTGCACCGTCGTGATCAGTGCGGCTCTCATACGAAAAGTTTCTGCTTTGAAGGCGTCCCATGTTTCTACCCCTTCCTCCCACAACGTGTCTAGCTTCTCCTTCAATAACTCGAGATACAGGTTGATATCGCTCCCTGGCTGGGTCGGCCCTTGAATCAGCATACTCATGTGTATGTACTTCCTCTTCAGACACAACCACGGGGGGAGGTTGTACATCCATACAAACACGGGCCAGGTGCTATGTTTGCTGCTCTGATTGCCAAACGGATTGAGACCGTCGGTGCTCGCACCAAGCCTGATGTTCCTTGGGTCGTTCCCGAATTCCTCATCGAATGCGTCTAATGCTTTCCACTGACGTGCATCCGAAGGGTGTGTTAGCACTGGTTTTTCAACACGTTCTGGATCGCTCAGCACCGCCTTCTTTCTGTCCTCGTGCCAGCGCATGAGCTTTGCTTCCTTGGGGTCCACGAAGTACCGCTGCAGACGGGGAATGAGTGGAAAGTACCACACAACTTTCCTAGGAGCTTTCTTCGTCCCCCTCTTGTAACGATCAGCACCGCACACCGGACATTTGATCTGGTCCGCGTGCTCGTTACGGTAAATTATGCAGTCACGGACGCAAGCGTGGTATTTTGTGTGCGGTAAATCGAGGGGGCACACGATTTTCTTGGCCTCCTGTAGACTACTAGCACATGTGTTCCCTTCAGGTAAGTGCGTCTTCAGGTATCGCAGAAGATCGTCCATGCTTGTGTCGGTCCATCCGTGTTTTGCCTTCATCTCAAGAAGATCCAGAGCTACTCTCAAGCGTGACTCCTCCGTCCCGCGACTTGCGTCATACAACGGAGTTGCAGAGTCTATCTCTAGTTGTGTGATCTTAGATTTACGTCTAGCGTCGGTCCACGTGTTCTTGAGAAGAAGATCTTGAACATGAGGGTCCCGCACGACTGAAGTTAGCGGAGTGTTCATGTCCTCGTCTGCATGTTGCTGATCACCATGACTCCCTTCTTCTTCATTATAGTCGTCTCCGTCGACAGCCGCCTCTTCGTCCTCTCCATTGCCATGTTCAGAATCCTCCTGGTCATCTTCACATGTCGCCGCCCAATTGGTCTCGACGTTATCATCGTCTTCATCGTCATCCATACACTTAGTGTGGCCCTCCATGAAACTATACCTGAGCAGGTGCTTCTCCACATTACCAGAATCTGGTTTGAACAAAGACCCCAGCTTGCATTTCCGACACGGACACTCTATCTCGGTGCGGTTGTTTCGATGCATCTCGGCCGTCGCGCGTCGCACGTACCTATGCACCACGCTTGTCCTCATCGCAATGACCATTGCTACAAAATGCAAGAGAGAGAGGTTTCATTAACTAGATCCGGTTTTCACGAAAAAATTCGGCATGACCTTCCTACAAAAGGTGTAACGCGGAGCGCCAGAAATTTGCCGAAAAGGAAATGAATCAACATTTCGGCAAAACATTGGCAACTCATCCTCATGGCAACACAATAAAATGAAAAAGAGAACGAATTCTCATCCACCGACCAATCCCACACACCTATTAAGATGACACACAATGCAAAATATATAGACGCGATGACGACGTCGAAGATCACCGAAGAGACGACCGATAAGAGATTGATAGATCTAGAATTAGCTAGTGGTGCATTTGTGGTGAGATCTAGTGTCCGGTTAGTAGATCTAGTGGAGAGATTTGGAAGAGGGAAAGTGGGGTAGCATACTAGCTAAAATATAGCAAACATGATTGGTTAAATTAGCTAAAAATGGTGGAGGGGTGTGGGGGATTGAGCTAGGAGCACCATTGGCTCGAGTTTGGACTAGTGAGTGAGTGAGTGGGGTGGATAGGGGTGGTGGTGGGTGGCTGGCCGCACTTATATTGGTGACAAACATTACCCCAGGCGAATATGCTATGGGAAGCGCCTGGGCTAAGTGGTGCTACCCCAGGCTATTCTTTGTCCCAGGCGAATAACGCTCCTGTGCGCCTGCGCTGAAGGGAGCTACCCCAGTCCACTTTTTACCCCAGGCGCTTCGGTATTTACTCGCCTGTGGTATCTGTTATACCGCAGGCGAACCGGAAAGCTATTCGCCTGCGGTAGAGGAAGCGTGCCAGGGTCGGCCGTGGTTTGGCCCTGCCACACTTTACCCCAGCCGCTTCCGGTTTCTGTTCGCCTGGGGTAACAGGCCTACCCCAGGCGCACAGGCCAGCTCTTCGCCTGCGCTAATTAACCCAGGCGCACAGGTTTTCCTGTTCGCCTGTGGTATAATATGCTGCTATAAGCTAATCTCTAGTAGTGATTGTTTATATTACACACTTTTCTTACTACGATTATCTGTTGCTTGCAACTTAATACCCAACGTTTGTTCAGATGATATTCAGAGGGCGGATTATTAGTCATAGATGCAGTTGGATGACGGTCTATGTATTTTGTTGTAATGCCCACAAGAATCACATAGTAATCTTTATGTCTTCATTTCTGTCAATTGCCCAGATGTAATTTGTTCACCACACATGTTATTTATCTTTCACGGAGAGACACCACTAGTGAATTGTGGACCCTGGTCAATTTTCCTCATGCTGATAAAACACCTACTACTTTCACACTGCTTTCAGATTGCTGCTACTTCTTTCATACTGTTTCAATAGTGTTTTCCACGCCCTATGTTTAACCTCTTTGTATTCAGCAAAACCGGTGACATTGACAACCTCATTGCTACGTGGGGCATAGTGATTTTATTGTGTTGTGTAGATTTCACATTGCTGCTGAACCGGGTAGTGCGCCCTGCTGATACGTCGAAAACGTATCTCCTTTTCTGAACACTTTTCTTATTGTTTTGCTCTAAACTTGTGTGTTTTCGATACAACTAACACGGGCTAACGCTGTTTTCAGCAGAATTACCTTGGTGTCTGGTTTTTGTGCAGAAAAATCAACTTTCGGGAAAATGCCCCGAAAAGAGCCCATTGGTGTTTTCACCCCGGAAGACCCCGGGAGCCAGAAGGGGGACATGAGAGGAGCCACAGGGTGGCCACACCCCTATGGAGCGGGTCCCAATGGCCGCGCCAGCATAGGGTGTGGGCCCTCAGAGCCCCCTTCGGACTCCCCTTTCGAATACAAGTAGCCTTGTCACATCCTCGCTTAGGAGACAAGGTTGTAAGGAGGAAAACATGAAAATTAGGGACCAACAAAAACTTTTAGTTGATCATGTTGTTTTTCTGAAATTATGACTCTTTATGTAAACCTGATGTTTCCTTTGAGAAATAAAGAGTGGAAGGTTGTTATTTTTACTTCTTGTCATCCTTACCATCTTGTTTAATTTGGTTATGGTTCACCAAAGCATGAAAACAAGATTTGGTTAGAAAATCCTTAAGAAAAATGTGAATTTTCCTTTTCTGTTTTTAGCTATCACATTCACTTTTTAGCATCATTTCTATCCATGAACCCTAACTCATTTTGGTTATTTCTTTGGATGTCATCCATGCTTATGGTATGGACTTGCTCAACATGTTCAAAGAAATACTTTGGAGCCAGTGGAAAACATGTTTTCATGATTGTTTCTTTGCCTAGTTGAAAAACAGGAATATGGAAAACAGAGAAAACATCAAACCATCCCTGTTTCGGCCCTGTTTAAATCCACATGTGTATTTTCTAAAATCAGAGAAAAATTTGTTTCTGAAACAAGGTATTGTGCTCTTCAAAATCATACTTCAATCTTCCTCAGTCAGTTTTGCAAGATTCAATCTTGCTCAAATCTTGGTTGTTGATCGTTTTGGTGCATTGCACTGTTGCCAAACCAGCTTGCCCAGTTCCCCTCTGTTGAAACCCGCCCCTGGTTTGGTCTTGTGCCCTGCAGAAGAGGAGGATAGCTCCGGGACAAGGATGGTGTCCGCGGGCCTCCCTGTCAGGAGAGCACAGGGGCAACCCGTGCCCTAACTCTCTCCTTCGATGGCCCAGGGCCAGAGCAGACGCGGCCTCGATGCCCCTAAGCTAGTGCATGCTTGCACACGTGCTGCTTGTGCCCTGAGAGCGAGAGCAAGGTGGAACGGCCATTGCCGCCGTGGCGAGCGCCGAGCTCCACTCCCACCCGTGAACCTCCTGTTTTTAAGCCCCTCCATCCTCCCTGTTTCGCCACCCACCTCCACTCATCCACCTCATCCACCTCCGCCCGTTCCTCTCTCTTTTGCTCTCCCTCTTCCCTCTCCATTCTTGCTCCTCCAGTTTCTTGCCGCTCTGCCCGAAGAAGAAGAAACATACGCCCTGCTCGCGTCTCTCCCTCTTCCCTCTCCATTCTTGCTCTTCCAGTTTCCCCTTGCCAAGGCCTACGTGCCTGACATCCTCTTGTGATCAATGGCATGCAGGTTCGTCGCCGCCGTGCTCGACGCTTCCGGGGACCTCTCGGTGCGCGCGGGCGCTACGGGAGAGCCTGGACCATGCTGCTGTTGCGGTTCGTCTTCAACCTCCTCGCTGCATCGCCTCTTCACCGAACACCGATTCCTTTCAAGCCCAAGGCAAGCCCCTGCCCGTACGGGAACTCCATAGCTCGCCGGTGCTTCGATCTGGGCGCGAGGTGGAAGAGAACGAGAGGGCCACCCATCCGTAGATTGACGGCCACATTTGAATCCCTCTAGATTGTATCCTAGCCATTAGATCTTGATCCAGCGGCCGCGTACCGGTTCGTTCGCGCGCGCGGATGACCTGGGCCGGCCCAGCGCAACGCGCTCAGGCGCGTAGAGGCCAGCGGCCCGCTGAGCCTGCGCTGGCTGGTTTTATTCAAATCTTTTTTTCCAGAAAACTGCCACACAACTTTAATCCAAACTAAAATAATTAGACTCCAAATCTGGCCACGCTATTTTTATCAAAGGTACCTACATGTTTTTCCAACCACATGCAAGTGGCAGATCTACATTTGCATCCCTGGTTCACCTGTAAAAAATCCCACAAGTCAGCCTATCTGAAATCTTAAACATGCAATAACTTTTGATTTAGGAATCCAATGGAAGTGAGGTTGAGCTCTCTTGATAGATCATCTTGAATCCTAACTATAGCAGTTGGCCTCACATGCACTTGAGTTTCCTATTTTAAACGACATGCAAATTGGTAAACAACCAGAGAGCCACTAAATGATTATTATGAATTTTTCTAAAAAGCTTTTTGAGATGAATCCTTTTGTATGTGCTTCTGTCTGAGTAGATCTATCATATCCTAGCTTTGTGTGATGTTTTGAGCTGTATAATAGTTTTGGCATGCATTACAAGTTTTAATAGTATTCTGCCATGTGTAAATCCCATGTTTAATTTTTTTTGCTAAATGTATGAATGCCTTGTGTGATCTTACTAGCGTGTATAGGATTTGTTTTCACTGCCATGTGATTGTTATATTGTGGATCTACCATGTTATGTTAAATCTTGTTCATGAAAATGCCATGGTTGGTCATGCATGTCAATATCTAGGCTTGTATTCTATTTTCCATGATCACTAGAGTTGTTTGTCATGTGTGCCTTCATGCCAAGATCGTTTTCATGCCTTGCATGTTATGATATGTCTCTGTTATGTACTTGTTTAGCTTCTGGTTGCATGCTTAGTTATCTTTTACAACTAGATTATGGCTTGCATGTTCATATAAATGCATGTTTTACTCCCTCATGCTTGTTTGATTGTTTCTTAAATTATTTTCCATGATGTATACTCATTATGGTAAATGACCACAGAGTCATTTCACTCTTTATGGCCTTATATGAGAGTGGTACACCCACTGGACTCATGTCATATGCTTGATGCATGACTTGTAGAAGACTATGCCATGTTATGTATGGTTTTGATGCTTGTTTGAGTGTTGTAGTATTTGGTAGTAATGTTATTTTGGGTGATTCTTTTTAGAAGAATGCTTGATGTATGTGTGCTGTATTAGCTTGTGCTTGTCTTTGTCTTTTTTTGATTGGGTGTTTTTCTTTTTAGTTTTTACGACGCTAGATAACGAAGAGACTATTGCTCCTGAAGAGGTTTTCTGTAACTCTTGTTTATTTCAAGAGTGTGATCAAGACCAGGGCCAAGGCAAGCCACTCTAAATGCTTGCTGCTGTTTTACTTACCATGCATAAATTACTTATGAAGTTTTACTTAAGTTGTTTTCGAACTACTTCTTTAAGAAAACTATACCGTTTTTGCTTATAAGAAATTATCGTAGCCACTCCATAATCTTGGTGTTACCAAGACCGTAGGATTTTGGAGCCATCAATTAATTAACCTAAGTCCCTTTGGGGACACCTTAACTTGTTGTTTTTGGAAAACTCATGGCTTTGGAAAAACCCGAGGAAAGGTGGGACCTTGTCCGAGGGAGGTTTGTGAAGGAGGAAGTGTTTTCAACTTGTTTTCCAAAAATGAAACATAACCTAGTCTTTGCCGGACAACCAAGTCATACTGCCACATTACCTCAATATGGGAACGGGGTCTAGCTAATTGCTTGTCGGTGTTAGTCCGTGCCTACCTCAAGGTGCTATAGGGGTTAGAGTCCCCCAAACCGAATTGTCGTCAGGAGGGAGAAACGGGACATTCACTGTGTGGGGATTAAGTTCGCCACCGGTTGCAACAGTTGGGTCTCCTGCCATGGCGGTGTTTTGTCAGGGGAAACCGTATCGATACGGCTGACTCACTCGGTGCCGGGGAGAACAAACCCAGTTGAAGAGGTAGTCATTTACTAGCGCCGACATAGTGGATGGTTAGGACCAGTTCTCCGATGTTTGCATACTGTCTCGGACAGTCCGTGGTTGTTCACGGCGGATGTACTGGATCTTGTGGAATGTGTACACCTCTGCAGAGTAAAACTATTCAGAATAGCCGCGTCCTCGGATATGGACAGTTGAATGGCCATGTAGCTAGCATTGTGTCAATGTTTTCAAAAAGCTGGAACTTGTTTATGTGGTCGTACATGGGAGGTACATGAAAGGGAATGATCGTACCTTTGAGGTACCGGAGAAATGTTGGTCTGGGAAATGGTGTTTTTCCAAAAAGGTGTTTCAAAAGAAATAAAATTTGTTCAACCATGATGAGTCTTATACTCACCATGGGTAGTATAGCCCTTAACTAAATAGCCTTCCTACCACCACTTGCCATACTTGCATTTTTGGGCTTTCATTTAGGGTGACTTGCGAGTACACTCAAATGTACTCATATGGTTTCGTCCCTGGCTATTGTCTTGGTCAGACTTTGAGGAGCCGTCTCAGGAGGATACCTTTGAGGAGGAGTACTTTGACGATCCCGCGTCCTAGGCACGTCTCCCGGTCAGCAGCCTATGGTGCTAAGGCATTCACATGGGTTCTACTCGTTGTGTTTGCTTCCGCTGAATAAAGTAGTTATGATGTGTGCTTTCCCCTGTCCTGCGTGACAGTTGTCTCAGACTTGGTCGATGGACCATTTGTGTAAGACTATGTTATTCGTGTATTGGATGTGAACTCTATTGTACTTTCTCTAAATATGTTGCTCATGACTTTCGATCTGGGATCATGAGTGCATGCATATTGGCGGTCTCGGACATCTAGTCTGGGGTCCCCACAGAGTTGGTATTAGAGCCATCCTGACCATAGAAGTCCTTAGTTAGAATGGGCGTTAGCTAGTACTCCGACATCTACCTTAGTTTCTATACAAGCCTTTAATATGACTATATGTCAAAAGTTATGACTCGTAACCTCCACTGCTTGGTTCTTTTACATGGTTCATTACATTAAGTTCTTATTTCCATAAACTAAAATTTTGCACACTGGTCATTAACTTAAAAACTTGTGTAGATGGACGTCGTCTTCACCGAGTCTCTCCAGTTGGGACTTCCTCGGGACACTCTGTTCCGTTTCGAGAGGGAGATCGTGGATATGACCAAGATACTTGGGCGTCCACTACCTGAGATTCGATGAGGGGAGATCACCGGCTCTGTTGCGGGGTTATCTTGGTTGGCGGAGTGCACCCTCCGTTTTCCATTGACCGCTCCATCTGAGCCTGTGCATGTCTTCCATGCGATTGACCGCTCATGGAAGGACACGGTTGTTCGTGTGCTCGAGTTGGCTGTTGCTCGCATGTCTCACCTCTACGAGACTCGCTTCGTGGATACTCCTTTCCAGCTCCACGGGAGGCGCGACGATGAGGGCTTCCCACTCCCTTGTCCATGTCCCCGTGACATTGTGTGCTCCCACATGGAGGAGATGGAGTTCTACCTGCACTACACTCAGAACAACCTAGATTATCTGAAGATTGTTCACGCCGACCTCGCCGCCAAGGCAAGGACCTTGGAGAACAAGCTGCGGACCACCCGTTTGGCCCGTACTCGTCTCTTCAAGAAGTCCGAGTCGCTCGAGAACGCCAACACCATACTCCGTGGCCGGCTGAAGACACCCAGAGAGGATATTTCCGCAAGGGATTCGACCATCGAGGAGTTAGAGGAGGAGATCGCCGAACTCCGCAAGGACAACGAGGATCTTCTTCCTGATGATGATGTCCCTTCCGATGGCGTGGATATGAGTGAGCCGAGTGACCAGGAGGACGACGATCTCGCCGGAGACGAAGAGGACCCAGAGGAGATCCTGTTCGACGGCGATGATGGAGACGCCTAGATGATAGGCCGTGTTAGTAGTCCGTGCTATGTAAGCACCTAGTACTAGTTGGCTGCGATGACCCCATATCGCCGCTTTTGTAGTGTTGTTCCTCGGAAACCACTTGTTTACTAGATGTTCATGTATGGTGTTCTATGTGTGTTTGAACCTGCCTGTTTTATGTATGATATGTTTGTGCTTTGGCTTCTCTGGCATAAATTACCAAGCATGTCTAAAAAGTTCCATGTTTTCATCTACTTCGATTCTCGTTTGTCGATGTTAGGCAAACCCATCTATCTGCCTCTTTATCTTACATCTTCTTTCATCCATCATGTCGCGTGATCCACCCCCACAACCTAAGCCAACTGTGGCCCAAGTCCTGGCCTTGTACATGCAAGACCGAGAGGTTGTCCGTGCTGAGCGCGCTACAACTCTCCAAACTCTTGCACATTTGGCCACTATTGGGACTAATGGTGGGAATGGTTCGCGCTCCAAGCTCAAGGAATTCCAGAATACCAACCCACATGTCTTCTCTCGGGTTGTGGAACCTCTGGACGCTGATGATTGGCTTCGCACAATCGACAACGATCTGGAAGTTGCTGGTGTCGAGGACAAAGACAAGGTCCTTTATGCTTCCCACTTTCTCGCTGGGCCTGCCAGGACTTGCTGGGAAACCACTCGTGCCTCCATACCAGCTGATCAAGTCACCACCTGGGAGGAGTTCAAGGCCAAGTTTCGCAAGTATCATATTCCTGATGGTGTTATGGGGATCATGCGAGACAAGTTTCTGAAGCTCAAACAAGGTGGTATGACTGTGTCCAAGTATTGGGATGAGTTGACTAGCCTGTCTAGGTATGCTTCCAATGATGTTGACACTTAAGAAAAGAAGAAGGAGAGGTTTCTCAATGGCTTGCACGACGAGCTGCAATGTACGCTCGTGGTGATTCCTTTCCAAGACCTTGAGTCTCTTGCCAATGCTGCTATCCTTATGGAACATAAGCGTCAGGCAGCCTTTGACAATCGCAAGCGGAAGATGATGCAGCAAGGAGGGCCGAGTTTCAATAGGGCTCGCAGCTCTCCACCTGCGAGGCCACCCTTCAACAAGACACCTGGTTATGCTCCTCGCCCAAGTTTTCCATCTTACCCAAGGCCTCCGACTGCTGGAGCTTCTCCTTATGTGCCTCGTCCTGGAGGAGGGAATTCTGGTAATACAATCACCCATGCTGCCCCAGCTACACCCAATCCATCTGGGACATGCTTCTCATGCGACAAACGAGGGCATTTCTCTCGGGAGTGTCCCACTAAGAATCCTGCTCCTACTCGCCCTAATGCGACCAAGATGACACATGGACAATCTTCCAAGAAGCCTGGGAATGTTGCTAAGGGACATCTGAATTGCATCACCGCAGAGAAGCTTAGGACAATCCAAGTATGGTGATTGGTACGTTTCCCGTCAACTCCGTACCAGTCCCTGTTCTGTTTGACTCTGGTGCTTCGTATTCATTTGTCACCAAACCTTGTGTGATGAAAATTGGTTTACCAGTCAGCCTTATGTCTAGAACCATGCTAGTGCAAATCCCAGGCGATACCACTAGAGCCACTCACTCCTGCAACAATGTGCCTATTGTTATCAGTGGGAAAACATTTCATGCTGATCTGATAGTGCTAGGCGAGAAGGGCATTGAGGTTGTACTTGGTATGAATTGGATGACTAAGTACAAGGGAGTCATTGACTGCCCCACGAAAACTATATCCTTGACCAGTAACACTAGGGAAGAAGTTAAGTATAAGGCAGTCAAACCCACCTCCAAAGCTCATTGTCATAAGAGTGTGTCCAAGACCTCACTTGAACAGATTCCTGTGGTATGTGAGTATTCGGATGTCTTCCCAGAAGAACTACCCGGTATGCCCCCTGGCCGGGACATCGAGTTAGTTCCTGGAACCAGACCCATAGCTCAAAAACCTTACCGGATGAACCCGGAGGAATTAGAGGAGTTGAAGAAGCAACTGGATGGTATGTTTCAAAAAGGATTGATTCTCCCAAGTGCCTCACCTTGGGGGCCGCATGTCATCTTTGTGGACAAAAGGGACGGTACCTCACGTCTATGTGTGGACTACCGGAAGTTTAAAGATGTTGCCATCAAGAACAAATACCATTTGCCCAAGATTGAAGACCTCTTTGACCAGATGAATGGAGCTCGTGTCTTCTCCAAAATAGATCTCCGTACTGGTTATCACCAATTGAATATACGGGATTCGGATATTCCGAAGACTGCTTTCACCACACGTTACGGGCTGTATGAATACGCCGTAATGTGTTTTGGCTTAACCAATGCTCCAGCCTATTTCATGAATCTCATGACTAAGGTATTCATGGATTTTCTGGATAAATTCTTCGTGGTGTTCATCGACGACATTTTTATCTATTCTAAATATGAAGCTGAACACAAAGAACATCTGAGATTGGTGCTCGGAACACTTCGGAAGATCAATTGTATGCTAAGTTCAGCAAATGCCAATTCTGGCTTAGAGAAGTGGGATTTCTTGGACATGTGGTATCTGAAGGTGGAATCTCTGTTGATCCCGCTTTGATTCAGTCCGTCATGAAGCGTAATGCTCCAACCAACCCAACCGAAGAAATATCATTTCTTGGTTTGGCGGGGTATTACCGCAAATTTGTTCAAGGATTCTCCAGTATCGCCAGACCACTCACTCAATTGCTCAAGAAAGACAAGAAGTTTGAGTGGACTGACAAATGTGAGGAAAGTTTCCAAGAGTTGAAGAGAAGATTGGTGACCGCTCCTTTCTTACTATGCCAGATGTCACAAAAAGGTTTGATGTGTATTGTGATGCCTCAAAGCTTGGACTCGGCAGTGTTCTTATGCAGGATGGAAAGGTCACCTCTTACATCCTTTGTCAGTTGAAGCCTCATGAACAAAATTATCCTACCCATGACCTGGAACTCGCAGCTGTTGTTCATGCTCTCAAGGCATGGAAACACTTCCTTATGGGTAATAGATGTGAGATCTATACTGACCACAAGAGCTTGAAGTATATCTTCTCTCAGCGTGAACTCAATATGAGACAACGTCGGTGGATTGAACTCATCAAAGATTATGATCTAAGTATCCACTATCATCATGGCAAGGCTAATGTTGTCGCTAATGCACTCAGTCGAGAACCTGCCTCTTTAAATGCTATCATCAAGGACATACAACCTGAGTTATGGAAGGAACTTGATCAACTGGGTATCGAAGTAGTCAGCCATGGGATGTTGAATGCTATTGAACTCAAACCTACTCTGATTGATCAAGTGAAACAATCTCAGAAAGGCCAGAAGAGTATTGAGGGAATTAAAAATCGAATGAAGGAGGAACTAGTGCCTGGTTTCTCTGTCGATTCTGAAGGAATACTCTGGTACAAAGGTCGCATTTGCGTTCCATCTGAGTCAGAGCTAAAGCAAGTTATACTCGCCGAGGCTCATGACACTCCTTATTCCATCCACCCCGGAGGAACAAAGATGTATCAAGACCTTAAGGAGAAATTCTGGTGGCATGGTATGAAGCGAGAGATTGCTTCTTACATAGCCAAGTGTGATATCTGTCAGCGTGTGAAGGCAGAACACCAACGTCCAGCTGGTCTTTTGCAACCACTCCAAATACCCAAGTGGAAATGGGATGAAGTTGGAATGGATTTCATCACTGGACTTCCCAAGTCAAACCGAGGGCATGATGCCATATGGGTTATTATGGACAGGCTTACAAAAGTAGCTCACTTTATTCCTGTTCGCACAACTCATCGTGGAGACCAATTGGCTGATCTCTATATATTTCGGATTGTGAGTTTGCATTGGGTACCCGAGAAGATTGTCTCTGATCGAGGTACTCAATTCACATCTCGGTTCTGGAGGAAATTGCATGAAGCTCTCGGAACCAAACTGTCTTTCAGCACAGCTTATCACCCACAAACCGGAGGACAAACCGAGCGTGTTAACCAAATCCTAGAAGACATGCTTCGTGCTTGTGTGTTGTCCTATGGTGCTAAGTGGGAGGATTGTCTACCATTTGCAGAGTTCTCTTACCACAATAGCTATCAAGATAGTCTGCAAATGGCTCCTTTTGAAGCCTTATATGGTCGCAAGTGTCGCACACCTTTGAACTGGTCTGAGTCTGGTGACAGTCAGATATTTGGTGTGGATACATTGCGTGCCGCCGAAGAGCAAGTTCAACTTATCCATGATCGTCTCAAAGCTTCTCAATCTCGTTAGAAGAGCTATGCAGACTCCAAGTGGCGCGAAGTTTCCTTCCGTGTGGGAGATTTCGTGTATCTTAGAGTCACCCCTCTCAAGGGAATGCAGCGTTTTCACGTCAAAGGGAAGCTTGCACCACGTTACATAGGGCCATTCAAGATTCTAGCCCGACGTGGTGAAGTATCTTATCAACTTGAGCTGCCCGCTGATCTCTCAGAATTCCATGATGTTTTTCATGTCTCATTGCTCCGGAAATGTCTCCAAGTGCCTAATAAGGATCACTCTTATAAGGACATCGATTACCGGACCATTGACATCAATCATGATTTGACTTATCGTGATAGACCACTCCGTGTTCTTGCCAAGAATTTTCGTGTAACTAGGAGGCGTGCTATAAAATTCCTCAAGATTCAGTGGACTAATCACTCTGAGCAAGAAGCCACCTGGGAACGCGAAGATTATATCAACAAGGAGTTTCCTGACTTCCACTACGACTAACCCCCCCCCCCCCCCCGAATCTCGGGACGAGATTCTTTTAAGGAGGGGAGGTCTGTCACATCCTCACTTTGGAGACAAGGTTGTAAGGAGGAAAACATGAAAATTAGGGACCAACAAAAACTTTTAGTTGATCCTGTTGTTTTTCTGAAATTATGACTCCTTATGTAAACCTGATGTTTCCTTTGAGAAATAAAGAGTGGAAGGTTGTTATTTTTATTTCTTGTCATTCTTACCATCTTGTTTAATTTGGTTATGGTTCACCAAAGCATGAAAACAAGATTTGGTTAGAAAATCCTTAAGGAAAATGTGAATGTTCCTTTTCTGTTTTTAGCTATCACATTCACTTTTGAGCATCATTTCTATCCATGAACCCTAACCCATTTTGGTTATTTCTTTGGATGTCATCCATTCTTATTGTATGGACGTGCTCAAGATGTTCAAAGAAATACTTTGGAGCCAGTGGAAAACATGTTTTCATGATTATTTCTCTGCCTAGTTGAAAAACAGGAAAATGGAAAACAGAGAAAACAACAAACCATCCTTGTTTTGGCCCTGTTTTAATCCACCTGTGTATTTTCTAAAATATGAGAAAAATATGTTTCTGAAACTAGGTATTGTGCTCTTCAAAACCATACTTCAATCTTTCCAATGGGAATTTGTTTGATGTTCCAAACAAGCTACTGAAATTTTAAATGAATTTTTCTGAAACTGAACCCGAGCCCTGTCAGTTTTGCACCCGATTCAATCTTGCTCAAATCTTGGTTGTTGATCATTTTGGTGCGTTGCACTGTTGCCAAACCAGCTTGCCCAGTTCCCCTCTGTCGAAACCCGCCCCTGGTTTGGTCTTGTGCCCTGCAGAAGAGGAGGATAGCTCTGGGACAAGGATGGTGTCCGCGGGCCTCCCTGTCAGCAGAGCACAGGGGCAACCCGTGCCCTAACTCTCTCCTTCCATGGCCTAGGGCCAGAGCAGACGCGGCCTCGATGCCACTAAGTTGGTGCATGCTTGCACACGTGCTGCTTGTGCCCTAAGAGCGAGAGCAAGGTGGCACGGCCATTGCCGCCATGGCGAGCGCCGAGCTCCACTACCACCCGTGAACCTCCTGATTTTAAGCCCCTCCATCCTTCCTATTTTGCCACCCACCTCCACTCATCCACCGCATCCACCTCCGCCCGTTTCTCTCTCTGTTGCTCTCCCTGGGAGAGCCAGGGAGCCAGGTCCCTGGGAGACGCCATGCTCGCGTCTCACCCTCTTATCTCTCCATTCTTGCTCCTCCAGTTTCCCCTTGCCAAGGACTAGGTGCCTCACATCCTCTTGTGATCAATGGCATGCAGGTTCGCCGCTGCCGTGCTCGACGCTGTCGGGGACCTCTCGGTGCGCGCGGGCACTACTGGAGAGCCTGGACCTTGCTGCTGTTGCGGTTCGTCTTCAACCTCCTCGCTGCATCGCCTCTTCACCGAACACCGATTCCTTTCGAGCTCAAGGTGAGCCCCTGCCCGTACGGGAACTCCATAGCTCGCCGGTGCTCCGATCTGGGCACGAGGTGGAAGAGAACGCGAGGGCCACCCATCCGTAGATCGACGGCCACATTTGAGTCCCTATGGATTGTATCCTAGCAATTAGATCTTGATCCAGCGGCCGCGTACCGGTTCGTTCGCGTGCACGGATGACCTGGGCCGGCCCAGCGCAATGCGCTCGGGCGGGTAGAGGCCAGGGGCCCGCTGAGCCTGCGCTGGCTCGTTTTATTCAAATCTTTTTTCCAGAAAACTGCAACACCACTTCAATCCAAACTAAAATAATTAAACTCCAAATCTTGCCACCCTATTTTTAAAAAAGGTACCTGCATGTTTTTCCAACCACATGCAAGTGGCAGATCTACATTTGCATCCCTGGTTCACCTGTGAAAAATCCCACAAGTCAGCCTATCTGAAATCTTAAACATGCAATAACTTTTGATTTAGGAATCCAATGGAAGTGAGTTTGATCTCTCTGGATAGATCTTGTTGAATCCTAACTAAAGAAGTTGGCCTCACATGCACTTGAGTTTCCTATTTTAAATGACATGCAAATTGGTTAACAACCAGAGAGCCACTAAATGTTTTTTATGAATTTTTCTGAAACGCTTTTTGAGATGAATCCTTTTGGATGTGCTTCTGTATGAGTAGATCTATCATATCCTATCTTTGTGTGATGTTTTGAGCTGTAGAATAGTTTTGGCATGCATTACAAGTTTTAATAGTATTCTGCCATGTGTAAATCCCATGTTTTATTTTTTTTGCTAAATGTATGAATGCCTTGTGTGATCTTACTAGCATGTATAGGAGTTGTTTTCACTGCCATGTGATTGTTATATTGTGGATCTACCATGTTATGTTAAATCTTGTTCATGAAAATGCCATGGTTGGTCATGCATGTCAATATCTAGGCTTGTATTCTATTTTCCATGATCACTAGAGTTGTTTGCCATGTGTGCCTTCATGCCAAGATTGTTTTGATGCCTTTCATGTTATGATATGTCTCTGTTATGTACTTTTTTAGCTTCTGGTTGCATGCTTAGTTATCTTTTACAACTAGATTATGGCTTGCATGTTCATAGAAATGCATGTTTTACTCCCTCATGCTTGTTTGATTGTTTCTTAAATTATTTTCCATGATGTATACTCATTTTGGTAAATGACCAGAGAGTCATTTCACTCTTTATGGCCTTGTATGAGAGTGGTACACCCACTGGACTCATGCCATATGCTTGATGCATGACCTGTAGAAGACTATGCCATGTTATGTATGCTTTTGATGCTTGTTTGAGTGTTGTAGTATTTGGTAGTAATGTTATTTTGGGTGATTATTTTTAGAAGAATGCTTGCTGTATGTGTGCTGTATTAGCTTGTTCTTGTCTTTGTCTTGTTCTGATTGGGTGTTTTGCTTTTTACTTGTTACGACGCTAGATAACGAAGAGACTATTGCTCTTGAAGAGGTTTTCTGTAACTCTTGTTTATTTCAAGAGTGTGATCAAGACCAGGGCCAAGGCAAGCCACTCTAAATGCTTGCTGCTGTTTTACTTACCATGCATAAATTACTTATGAAGTTTTACTTAAGTTGTTTTCGAAATACTTCTTTAAGAGAACTTTACCGTTTTTGCATATAAGAAATTATCGTAGCCACTCCATAATCTTGGTGTTACCAAGCCCGTAGGATTTTGGAGCCATCAATTAATTAACCTAAGTCCCTTTGGGGACACCTTAGCTTGTTTTTTTTTTGGAAAACTCATGGCTTTGGAAAAACCCGAGGAAAGGTGGGACCTTTTCCGAGGGAGGTTTGTGAACGAGGAAGTGTTTTCAACTTGTTTTCCAAAAATGACACATAACCTAGTCTTCGCTGGACAACCAAGCCGTACTGCCACATTACCTTAATATGGGAACGGGGTCTAGCTAATTGCTTGTCGGTGTTATTCCGTGCCTACCTCAAGGTGCTATAGGGGTTAGAGTCCCCCGAACCGAATTGTCGCCAGGAGGGAGAAACGGGACATTCACAGTGTGGGGATTAAGTTCGCCACCGGTTGCAACAGTTGGGTCTCCTGCCATGGCGGTGAGTTGTCAGGGGAAACCGGATCGATACGACTGACTCACTCGGTGCCGGGGAGAACAAACCCAGTTGAATAGGTAGTCATTTACTAGCGCCGACATAGTGGATGGTTAGGACCAGTTATCCGATGTTTGCATACTGTCTCGGACAGTCCGTGGTTGTTCACGACGGATGTACTGGATCTTGTGGAATGTGTACACCTCTGCAGAGTAAAACTATTCAGAATAGCTGCGTCCTCGGATATGGACAGTTGAATGGCCATGTAGCTAGCATTGTGTCAATGTTTTCAAAAAGCTGGAACTTGTTTATGTGGTCGTACCTGGGAGGTACATGAAAGTGAATTATCGTACCTTTGAGGTACCGGAGAAATGTTGGTCTGGGAAATGGTGTTATTCCAAAAAGGTGTTTCAAAAGAAATAAAATTTGTTCAACCATGATGAGTCTTATACTCACCATGGGTAGTATAGCCCTTAACTAAATAGCCTTCCTACCACCACTTGCCATACTTGCATTTTTGGGCTTTCATTTAGGGTGACTTGCGAGTACATTCAAATGTACTCATATGGTTTCGTCCCTGGCTATTGTCTTGGTCAGACTTTGAGGATCCGTCTCAGGAGGATACCTTTGAGGAGGAGTACTTTGACGATCCCGCGTACTAGGTACGTCTCCCGGTCAGCAACCTGTGGTGCTAAGGCGTTGACATGGGTTCTACTCGTTGTGTTTGATTCCGCTGAATAAAGTAGTTATGATGTGTTCTTGCCACTGTCCTGCGTGACAGTTGTCTCAGACTTGGTCGATGGACCATTTGTGTAAGACTATGTTATTCGTGTATTGGATGTGAACTCTGTTGTACCTTCTCTAAATATGTTGCTCATGACTGTCGATCTGGGATCATGAGTGTATGCATATTGGCGGTCTCGGACATCTAGTCTAGGGTCCCCACAAGCCTCCACCCCTAAAACCCGAGGGGGTTCGTCATATTCCACAGAAACACAACAGAGCGCCACCCGAACCTTGATTCGGGGATCATAAGTTCCTCTTCTGGCACCCTGTCGGGACGAGGAATTGGAGGAGATCATCGCCACCGTCATCACCAACGCCTCTCCATCGACCATCCATGTTTCCCCCATCCATGTGTCAATAATTCCCCGCTGTAGGCTGAAGGGGATGGTAGGGATTGGATGAGATTGTTCATGTAATAATTTCGTGATTGTTAGGGTATAATGCCTAGTATCCTCTATTAGTGCTATTGACATTGCTGCAACTTGTTATGCTTATTGCTTGCCACTTTGGGCCCGAGTGCCATGATCTCAGATCTGAACATGTTATTGAATCATGATGATAATTATTGTTTCTTGATTATACCTGCAAGTTCTTTACACATATCGTTGTCCGGAACCCGACGCCCCGAAGTGACAGAAATTGGGACAACCGGAGGGGATGGCTGCGATGTGAGGATCACATGTTTTCACGGAGTGTTAATGCTTTGCTCTGGTGTTATATTAAAAGGAACACCTTAATTACCAGTAGTTCCCTTGAGGCCCCGCTGACACGGGCTGGTAGGACAAAAGATGTTGTGCAAGTTCTCATTGCGAGCACGTACGACTATTTACGGAACACATGCCTATGGTTACTTAGTACTTGGATGCTTTATCTTAGTTATCTGCAATGCTCGTGACATGATCATTATTTTAACTTTATTATCCATGCAACGCCGGTTCATCCATCCCTATGCCTACAGTATTTAATCCCGTTGTTTACTTCAAACATCATTGTTGATGTTTTCATACTACTGCTATTGTTATTTCACTACTGCTGCTGCTATAAAACTGTTACTAATGATAAACGGCTGCGAACTAGTCAACATTGAGGTGCAAGTGAACTGACAACTCACTTGTTAAGGCTCAAAAATATTCTTTGGCTCCCCTTGTGTTGAATCAATAAATTTGGGTTTTACTTCCCTCGAAGTATGTTGCGATCCCCTATACTTGTGGGTCATCAAGACTATTTTATAGTGCCGTTGCCGGGGATCATAGATTTATTTGTAAGCTCACCGGAGAGTACTATTATCTACTGCCAATCATTCATCATGGGTAAGTCTCATGATGGAAGAGTTCTAATATTACCATCCACTACAAGAAGAGGTACAACTCTGAAAACCTCTGTTGCTCTTGATTCACCGTCTGTGATTAGTAAGCTGCTTACACCACCACATACACATGCTACACATGCTACTTCTGCTGAATCTGAAAATACTTCTGATACTTTTGATGATGCTTCTACTGTTCTTGATGAGAGTGGTTCCCTCGGTCCTTTCTTAGATTCTACTATTGCTAAAGCTAAAAATATTGCAAACGCTGAAACTCCTGATAAAAATCATGTTACTCCTGCTTTCTCACCTGAGTTTAGAGAAAATCCTAGTGATGATTTAGATGATGCCTATATTGAACTTAGTGATGATCTTATTGATGAAATACATGCTAAGAAGGATAAAGATGCTTCTATACGTCTAATGGAAAGTCGTGTTGTTAAATATAAATTGTCTCCTGATGCTAAGTTTCCCACTTATCCTATTCATATTAGGGATAAGGATTATGATTTCTCTCTTGATTTATCTTATATATCTATTGTTGAGAAAGAACCTTTTTGTGGAACTAAAAATGAAAGTGCTATGAAACATATGAATGAGCTTTCCTATTTGAGTAGTTTATTCTCTTATGATCTTAAGAAACATAGCTACTTTGTTGCTAAAATATTCCCTTTCTCATTATGGATGAAGCTAAAACTTGGTTTAACAATTTGTCTCCTAGATCTATTGATAGTCCTATTGGTTTTGTTAATGATTTCTTTCAGAAATATTTCCCTGCTAGTGCTCAACATGCTGCTTTACAAAATATATTTAATTTAAAGCAATTGGAAGAAGAGAAATTGCCTGTATCTTGGGCAAGGTTTGCTTCTTTAGTTAGGGCTACACCTGGGCATAAGCTAGAACATAATAAACTTCTTGATATATTCTATAATGGACTAACTGTTGAATCTAGGACATACCTAGATAGTTGTGCTGGTTGTGTTTTCAGGCAAAGAACTCCAGAAGAAGCCGAGGAATTAATGGCTAAAATAAGCCAAAATCATGATGATTGGACTATGGTTTAGCCTGAGCCGACCCCTACTCCAGTACCTACACCAACACCAACACCCAAGAAGAGGGGAATGATTGAATTAAATGATGAAGAGATGAGAGAAGCCAAGAAATCTCTTATAGAGAGGGGTATTAAATCTGAAGATGTGAAGAATCTTCCACCTATAGAAGAATTATGTAAGCCAATCCCTCACTCATCACCCATTGAGGTACACTCTCTCCAATATTTTGATAGTAGAGATATTCCCTATAGAAAACCTCCTGATCAATGCTTAGATGAATTTGATAATTATGTTATTAAGCAAGACAATTTTAATATGAGAGTGCAAAATCACCTTATGGAAAACTCTAAAGATATTAATGATTTGCATGGTATTATAGAAAGAACCTCTAATGATGTTAAAATGCTTGTTAAACATTTTGAAATGGTTCAAACTCAAATTGATCAACTTGCTAAAGTGCAAAAAGATTTGCTAGTTGATGCTTCTAAAGAAAAACATGCTGATGAAATAAGAACTAGAAGTGGTATTGCTACACAAGATCCTTTATATCCTGGGGGACATCCTAAAAGAATTGAACAAGATTCTCAGCAAACTAATAATGATGTTATTCATACTAAGAAGAAAAAGAAGAAGAAACATAAAACTGCTGTAGAATTCTCTGAACTTGCTAAAGATCCTAATAGTATATCTGTCTCTGATGCTGAAACTGAAACTGGTAATAAAAAGAATGATGCTTCTGATAAAGAAGAACCTATAGCTAAACCTGAAAAGCAAGCTGAAACTACAAAGTACACTAAGGAATATTTTATTGCTAATAAACATGGTAATGAAAGAGAACCTTGGGTACAAAAACCAATGCCTTTTCCTAATAAGAAACAAAAAATCTAAGGAAGAAGAGCACTATAACAAGTTTTCTGAATGGATGAAACCTTTGTTCTTGCAAATTCCTTTAACTGATGCTATTAAATTGCCTCCTTATGAAAAATATATGAAAGATATTGTTCGAACAAAAGGAAGATTCCTAATGAGGATATTTCCAGTATGCTTGCTAATTATTCTTTTAATGGCAAGGTTCCTATGAAACTTGGAGATCCTGGTATACCAACTATTCCCTGTTCTATTAAAAATAATTATGTTAGAACTGCTTTGTGTGACCTGGGAGCTGGAGTTAGTGTCATGCCTTTTACTATCTATAAAAGACTCCTCCTAGAAAAATTGATACCAACTGATATATCTTTGCAAATGGATGATAAATCTACTGCTATTCCTGTGGGTATATGTGAGGATGTTCCTGTTCAAGTTGCTAATAATTGTCTGATATTAACTGACTTTGTTGTGTTGGAAATGCCTGAAGATGATAATATGTCTATTATTCTTGGAATACCTTTTCTTAATACTGCAGAGGATGTTATTGATTGCAATCAAGGAAAGGTTACGTTTAATGTTAATGATAAAGAGAACACTGTTTATTTTCCCAAGAAGATTGATAAGAAATATGGTCTAAATTCAATTTAAAATATTAAGACCATCAAGATAGGACAATTTTATTGTCCCATTCCTGTACCACCAAAGGAATATGAAATTATTATGATTGGGACTATGCCTATCAAGGTTGAGGTAACATAATTATTTAGTGTTTAGCAAAGTTTTTCTTCATATGAAAATTATTCTGGTTGCAAGACTTGTTCACTCTTGTTAACAAAATGATTTTCAATGAAGAGGACATTGTTTTCACCTTCCCCACTATCTTTTCACCATGTTTACTTATGTTATCACATTTCTACTTGAGTACTATCATGTTTTCCACCATCCTTATGCATTTTTTCCTAATGTTTTCACCCTGTTTACAGAAGTTATGTATGTTTTCACCACCCATACTTTTGTTTTCACCACTACCACTTTTGTTTTCTTTGGATATTCTTTCATTAAAGTGTCATAGAACCTCTGTAGTTCTAGTTTTGGTTTTGTTTTCCACGTTTCACTTTCGTTTTCCCAGTTTTTATTAATTATTAAAATTCTGGAAATACCTCAAAAATAAAGTTTCTCGAAAAATTCCAGAAAAATTATAATAAAGTTTTACGTAAAAAATGAGGCAGAAAGCCACCTGGTAGACCCCAGGGTGACCCACCAGTCAGGCACACCACAGGGTGGCGCGGCCAGCCCCTGGTGGCGCCAGCACATGGTGTGATACCCCCTGGCCCTCCACTTACGCTCTCCACTGCCAAAGTCTTCTCTCTCACCCCCAAAGCCGAAAACATTTCCTGGAACCCGTGTTCTTGCTGTTCTTCCTATGGATTTTCGATCTCCCTCTTCTGCCCATCATTTGTGTTGATATTTGTTGTGTTTGATCTCCGGGATGTGACTCCTCCAATAATCCAAGCAGAATTTTATTTAGTGAAGTATTTCTTGAGTATTTTGGTACTGTAGGTGACAGATTATGTGAGTTTGCATGCTTGATTTGAGTAGAAATTATTTATCGTTGATTGATGTATGTTTAGCTCTCATATAAGTCACTATGGTAGTCTCCAACTTATATTTGCTTGAAATTAATTTTTGCGATGATTGTTGAAAAATTTCAGAGATGGAGCACAATGCTTATCACCTAAACCAGCATGAGTTGGAGGTGCATGAGGTCATGCTCGCACACCGTGAAGAGAGGGTGTTCCCATCAATCTGCCCGTGTCGGGAATTTATGCAAGTTACAGGAATTCTGCAGTACTTTAACACTCTGGTGCATAATGCAGGCTTGGAGCGTTTCATTGAGGATGAGCCTATCCAATATGTGAAACTACCTATGTATATAGTGCAGGATTTTTGTTTTAAATGGTCTCCAACTAACCCAATTGTCCACTATAAGATTTATAATAAAGCTGTGAGCCTGCCTTTTAGTGTTTTCTGTGCAGCTATTAAGGTACCTGAGTGGTGGTCTTGTGAGAAAATAAGTGGGCAGCCCAAACCACTACTGGATTTATATGGAGAGATTTTCCAAGGAAGAAGATTCAAAGGGGAGAGGAGTAAAATTCATGAAATTGAACTCCCTAGCATTCGATACTTTGCCTACTTCATTTCTAAATGTGTATTAGCTAGGAAAACTGCCACCAAGTTATCTGTTTATGATTTGGCGTTTATTGCTTCTGCTTTGGGAAACGATAGGTCTTATAACTTTGGCGCTTTGATTACTTACCGTCTCTCACATAACCGTGAGAAAGGCAAAGTTTGTGGAGGTCTTATTGCCTCGTGCTTGTTAGCTTTACATCTTTTGGAGCCACACCCTCTAGACTTTCGGTTTCTTATAGAGAGGCTTAATCTTGTTTCCATGGTTCAACATAAGTTTCTTTCTACTCATGCTCACTTACATAATTTATCTTTCGAATTAACTTTCTCCAAACGATCCGGGTGGACAGTTGTTTAAACTGTTAGAGAAGTACTTTTGCCTGCACCTCTTTTGTTTGACCTTAATAACAGGCAAGGATGGGAGCTTTCTGAGAGTGAGCTGGACACATACCTTGAGCATCTCCCCGAGCAAGGGAAGGATGCCGGAGAGGGGGACGATAGCGATTTCGTCTAGCCCTACGACACCAGGGGATCCCATATCAGCACCCCGGCTATGACTATGCACCAGCTGCATCATCTTCCTCTTATGCGCCCGAGTACGACCATGCGAGAGATGACCCATCGCAGTGGGGATACATCACGCGCCACGATTGATCTCCACTTAGGCCAAAAGCCTAAGCTTGGGGGGAGGTATACCGACATCACACTCATTTATATATCATGTGATGTCGGTTCTTTATATATCCATGTCTTGTTTTCTTTCGCTTCTTTTCGTTTCTTTTGCTTGTTTTCGTTTCTTTCATTTCTTTTGTTTTTATTGTTTCGTTTTCTCTTTCCAAAACACAAAAAGACCAAAAAAAAATCTGTTATTTCTATCTATTTGTTTCTTTGGTTGGTTTGCTTTTTTCTTTAGTTGCACTTTAATATTCAAAAACCCAAAAATATTTTGTTTTGTTTGTTTTGTTTGCTTTCCTTTGTTCTTATTACATTTGGAAAATCCAAAAAGATTTTTTACTTTGTTTGGTTGCTCTCTTTTTGTTCGTGCCTTAATTGAAAATCCCAAAAATATTTGTTCTTCTTCTTTGGTTTTGTAAAGTTTGCTGCAGAGTTCAACAGTCGTCCGTGATACCATTGGAGCTTGGTTTTCATTATATATTATTAGTGCCACAAGTGAAGAGCAATAATGACGATCTACGACAATTCAAGTGTGGTGAGAGGTTGTATGAATTCTATTTGCTTTCATTTTTGTACATATATCCATCTATGTGAGCATGCTTAGTTTGTTCGTATAAGATATATATGACTTAATGGCTGCTTAATAGTTTGTGCTCTGTCGATACATCATAGTAGAGTTCATAGACGGGGGTGCCATGAGACTACTGGTAGAGACGTGGGGGGACGTGGTAGTATGACAACCAGGAACACCAAGTTTACACAGGTTCCGTACGTCGCAATTGGGCGGCATTCCTACTCCTGCAATCTCACTAAATTAGGGCTGAAGCCTGAAGTATACAAAGTACAATGTGAGTAGGGTTTTGCTAACTCGATGAGGATCAACTTCTCGGCGAGTTGGCTTCTAGCTAATTGTATGTTTCTTCTCTCCCGCCCGGCTTTATATAGATAGCTGGCTTAGGGATTGCAGAAAGGAAACCTAGAAGACTACGGTAAGTATCTAACTTGGAAAACAGGAATCCACATTCTACTCCAAGCCACACTACTTTGGGCCGTGGTCCGGGTTCTTCTAGAATCCGGCTTCTGCGCGTCAGCTTACTGGGCCGCCTAATGGACTGTGATCCATTACCAATCAGTCCACCCTGGTAATCCGGCTCTTTAGGAGAATGCCGAATATACTCCTAATCATTATATATCCAACAGTAGCCCCCAAGAAGGATTGAGACTTCATTCTGCCACCTTTCGTCCATTTGCATTCTGTTCCAAGAAATGTTGGCGTTTGTCTCGATTCTTCTTTTTCCCAAATCATTCATAACACGAAACTCAGACTTTGTCAGAATCCGGCCTTTTCTTCCACGAGCCTTCGTGGAGAAGGAACTTCATGACGTCAGCGGTGAAATCGTGGTGACATCACGGACGTTTGTGTTCACCGTGAAAACCCTAAAACGTATCTCTAACAGATTCTCGTGGGAAACGAGGAGATAGCCATTATCACCCCGTCCCCTCGTTTCCCGGATTTTCCGGGCGTGACACGCGTCAAGGATCCAACGGCTAAAATAGCCGTTGTAGCCCATCTCAACGCATTTCCGGCTATAAATAGCCACCTCGGGCCCTCCGGATTACCCTTCTGCTCTCTCTTCTCCTTCAAGCCCCCATCACCTTTGCCAAAGAGCTCGAGTTTGCGAGAGTGAGCGGCGAACGAGCGACGACACCTTCCCCGGAAAAAGCCATCAGAGGATCCGGATCGACGCCGCACCACCCGAAAATGACCAACGGAGGATCACCCCACGCTACGGAGGAGAGCTCCGTCACCCTTGACATAGACAACATAATCAAAGACATCGACCCGCAGCTAGACTCCCCCGGTCGCGCCACCGCGAGCACGCCAGAGGGAAACACTGTCAACTTGGCCCGCGGGGATCTTCCTCTCGCGGCCGAAAACGCGCCGTCGTCATCTACCACGCCAACTCCGCCCCTCGCCACCGATTCCGCGGGAAAAAACCTCGCTCGCGGCGGTGAGGAGCTCGCCGCCTCGGGCGCTGCCGGAGCCGAAGAAGAAGCGGAGGAAAAATTCCGGGAACTGGAGCCACTGCAACGTGGTTCCGTCCCTTCTTCCGACAATGGAGAAGGAGGGGCTTGTGCGGAAGGGGAAATCGCAGTACGAGGAGGACAACTCCGAGCCGTCGCCAAAATCAGGAGAAAGGGTTCTCCTTACATCTCACATCAGTAGAGGTATGGGATTTCCACCTTCCGCCTTTTTTCTCCAAGTCCTCAAACATTACAACATCCAACCACATAATCTTCCTCCCAATTCCATTATTTATCTAGCTGGGTTCCAAGCCCTCTTCGAAGGTTATTAGGGATAGAACCTAGGTCTGGCAGTGTTGCTTCAGGGTGAAGCGCAACCCCTCTGAGGGCGCTCTCCACACTTGCGGGACCATCTCCTTCACCCTGCATATGTTTAGGGAGGATTGGTTTCCGAAGATAAAAACCTCGGAATCCGTCAAATTTTGGACGGGTTCCTTCTTTGACCACGAAGATGTCCCGTATCGTGGAAAGGATACGGGCATTCCAACTTTCGTTAGCTTTGCGGCCACTCCCCAAGATAATTGGGCAGTGGATGCTGTCCAAACCCTGCCGCCGGATCTGATGAGGATCAAACGGCGCATCGCCAAGCTCGTGTCCGCGAGACCTCCACTTACCGGCATGGACACGGTTCTATGATGTCTAGAAAGGAGGATCCAGCCTCTGTCCCACCGTGGTCCCCGACTGATGTGTGAATACACGGGACCCGAAGACGCGATGAGGGTAACGAACAAATCTATGACGGCAAAAGATTTCAGGAAATGCGTCAACCAGCTGGTCGCAATGTGTGAACAATATGAGGAAATCCGGCCGATGTACACCGCAACAAATCCGGCTCCAAAGGTATGGTTCTCCATTTTGGGCTTTGGTTCTGCATTTCTCCTTTCTCGGATATTTTTTCTAACCCGGACTTTGTCTTTTTTGACAGCTTGTCGATCTTCGTGAGGAGGATCTTGCCACCGATGCCGAGTTAGACGCAATGCATGCTAACTTTGCAGGCGGATGGAAGCGCAAGAAGCCTTCTACTCAGGAAATAATCGAACATGACGGAGTTCCCGTCGCTACGTCTAGGTAAATCATTCGGGTTTCTCTTTTCTCTGCTTTTTGTCGCAGGAACTTCTTTTCTTTCACGGAATTCTAACTTCTCGGATTTTTTTTCTATCTTGGCTCCGACAACACTGAAGCCAAAAAGCCGAAAGAAACTGAAGTCTGTTGCCCGGAGAGGGGCACAACCTTCTCCTCCTACTGCTCCCGACACTCCGGTTGCAGCTGCGGAGGAAAACTTGGCTGCCAGGGAGGAGGATCCCCAGCAGACCAGCCAACCCATTGCGTCAGAGTTGGACGCGAGGGAAAGGGCGGTGGAGCCGGAAGTTGGGGGTCCTTCCAATGTACCAAAGGAAGAGCCAATCCCCAACTATGACCCGCAATTCAAGGTAAAACAAGAACAACACTTGGACGAACATGGATATATTCATCCATGGGCGACAAAGTACTTTGCCCCAGCTCCTTTAATTCGTCCTTGGCCGCAAGGCGGTCTTATTGTTAGGGATAACTTTGTGTTTTTGCCTCGGCAGATTATCCAAGATGGCCTTTGCCACGTTGGAATTCTCTTTGCTGAGTATGCAAAAGAATTAAACGAGAATCTGTCGGATCTCCAACAGATGAGAAAGGTAATATCTCTAGCCCGCAAGCATTTTGCCAAATGTATACTTTTTTGACTTAATACTTTTATCATGACCTACTTTTTTCTTGACTTAAGCGTTTTGTCTCTTTTCCGTGTTTCAGCAAACTGTCAAGAATAAGGAGGTGAAAACTCTCCTTAGCATTCTTGAGGATAAGGACTCAGAGCTGGCCTCCATTCAACAAAAGCTGGATGAATCTGCAGGTATTTTTATCACTGCGTTTGTTTTAGGATTTTTCTAAGTAATTTTCCGAGTTTTTAATTCTTCATTTTACTTGCTTTTCAGCTTCTTTGGCGAAAGCCAAACAAATTGCTGAAGATGACGGGAATGCCGAGAACCTCCGCAAGGAAAACCTGGAACTTCACAAGCTCATTGTGAAGCTCCAGAAAGACTTGGAGGCCAGCCAATTGGCTGTCGGTATTGCCGAGTCTAAGGCCTCCAGCCAGGTCGAGAAGGACAAGGCCACCATCAGGGTCCTAGAGAATGCCCTCAACCAGCGCCTTGAGGAAGGCACATACATGGATAGAATTCTCGGTAAGTTTTTATACTTTTACCGGAATTTTCCTTTTCCCTTTTCTATTTTTCCTAACTTTCTTTTGTTGATTGAAACAGAAGGTAGCCCTTCTCTTACTCGGATCAAAAGAATCTGGGCTTTCGAGAAGGTCTTCACCGCGCTTAAAGCTGCGGGAATGTTACTTATCAATAAGTACATTCCCGACAAAGCAGGAGAATTATTGGAAGTCAGCAAACTTCCGGAGGCGATCGAGGAGGTGGCGAGCCGCAAGGAATCATGGTTCCGCTCCGCGGCTCGCGGTGGTGCGCGTATGGCCCTTGGGCTCATGCGTATGCATTATACCACCGCCAAGTCTTGGAGCGTGGCGTCAGGTATCCCTCAAGGATACACAGACGTTCAGCGGGCCAGCATCTTCGACTCCGTCAAAGGCCATGGTGCAAAGATAGCACAAATGGTGAACATCTCCACCTTCTACCCCGAGGCGAAATTTCCGACAACTCCTGAGGATTCTAGCAGCGAGGATGAAGACTCGGATCCCTAAGAAGCTGCTTGAGTCCTGGGTAGATGACAGGCAAAAATAGAAGCATTACTATTCTTACAAGGTGATATTCATTGTAATGCTATCTATCATTTGTATAAACAAGTACTCCGCTTTTGTAGTTTAATTTATAAGTCATTGCAAGTTCTCCGAGTTTTAACTCCTTTATCTCCTAAGTTCTCTGGTTTATACGTTTTAACTGTCCTTAGTGTTTGAAATGTCTCAATGGTACTTAATCTTCACGCCAAATGACTGGGTTTAACCGATCAGTCAAAACTCGGAAACATGGATTGTACCAAGGAATTTTTACTTACTAATTTCCATGACCCAACATAAAAACAATCAGATAATACTTAGAGAAAAGTAAGGAATCTTGAAATATGTATGAAACTCACGCAGACAGGCACAATCTGGGTTTCCTTAAGCCTCCTTAGGCCGAAAATCATTCAGTTTTTTAACTCCGAGCACGCAGGCACAATTCGGGTTAACATTGAGTATTTTGAAAGATCATTGGGAAATAGATAAGACGGACTTATGCTTTGTACTATAATAAACATGTAAAACATAAATTCATGAATTCCGACTACTTTATTTCATGATCTCAAAATTGTTTACATAGAAATTGAACTAAGTGTAGAAGGGACATAGCTGCTGGATGCTCCAGGGTCTCTTTGTCTCTCCCAGTTCAACATCTATCTTTCTCTTTCTTTTGCGATTCAGTCTTTTGGGATCATCCTCCGTATCCCGAATATCTACAAGATAGTAAGATCCGTTTTTCATAGCCTTGCTAGTGAAAAATGGTCCCTCCCAGACTGGGGCTAACTTGTCCTTCCTTTCTTGCACCAATCTTAACACTAAGTCACCTTCTTTGAAAGAACGGTGTCTGATTTTCCGACTATGGTAGCGTCGTAATCCTTGCTGATAAATGGTGGATCTTTGAAGTACGAGGTCTTGTTCTTCTTCTAAAAGATCGACGGCATCCTGTCGTGCGCTTTCGGCATCCGAGTCATCGTAAGCCTACACTCTTGGGCTATCATGGAGCATGTCCGTTGGAAGTATTGCTTCTGCGCCATTGACAAGGAAAAACGGAGTTTGCCCTGTTGATCTATTTGGCGTCGTTCGAATACTCCAAAGCACGGAAGGTAATTCCTCTACCCATGCTCCAGCTGCTCTATGAAGAGGAGATTCGAGTCTTGGGCATATTCCCTACAGGATTGAGCTATTCATTATTTCAACCTTCCCATTGGATTGTGGGTGTGCCACAGATGCAAGATCTAGGCGTATTCCCGTTTGTAGGCAATATTTTGCCAACTCACCAATTAAGAAATTTGTCCCGTTGTCCGTGATTATGCTGTGTGGAACGCCGTATCTCATGACTACGTCAATGATGAAATTTCTGGTAGTCACACCGTCAAGTTTTTTGATGGGTTTCGCCTAAACCCACTTGGTATACTTATCTACCACAACAAGTAGATGTGTGAGTCCACCTCTTTCAGTTTTGAATGGTCCCATCATATCTAGCCCCCAGGCCGCAAATGTCCATGTAATAGGGATAGTTTTGAGTGCTTGGGCTGGCATATTCGTCTGCTTGGCGTAATACTGACATCCGGCACATGTATTTACTATGTGTTCAGCGTCTGTCTTGGCTCTTAGCCAGAAAAACCCTGCACGGAATGCTTTTTCGACTATGCTTTTTGATTGAGCATGATGTCCGCAATCTCTTGCGTGGATTTCTTGCAAGATTTCTCTGCCTTCTTCTGGCAAAATACATCGCCAAAAAATTCCGACAGTGCTGCGTTTATACAGGCAACCGTTAATTACCGTGTATCTTTTGCATCGATGTTGTATCTGTCTTTGCAAGACCTCGTCTGCTCCATCCGGGAACTTCTGATCAACTAAGAAGTTTAAATATGGAATTATCCAATCCGGGTTAACGAGCAGGACTTCAATTGACTCGGGAACGAGAGGATAATCAACATCTTCACTTTTGATCGATGGTGCATGCAAATGTTGGACAAACACACCTGGTGGTAGGGTTTTCACTCTTTCCGAGCCATGCGGGCTAATGCATCCGCGTTCCAGTTTTCTTCCCTTTTGACATGAAGTACTTCAAATCCCAAGAAGCAAATGGCAAACTCGTCCACCGTTCTCTGATATTCGGCCATGATGGGGCTTTTGGCGTCCCATGTTTGGTTTAGATGATGCTGTACCAAGTCTGAGTCACCATAGCATAGTATGCATTTGAAGCCTATTTCTTTTGCAATATGCAAGCCTTGAAGCAAAGCTTCGTATTCTACCACGTTATTACTGGCGTTGAAGTCTATTTGGAATACATACTCCATAGTATCACCTTTTGGGGATTTTAGCACTACACCAGCTCCAGCGCCTTCCTTCATCTTTGATCCGTCAAAATGCATGACCGAGTATTCCGACTCCGGCGTTGGTGTGTTTTCCATTGCTTCTGTCCAATCAGCGATGAAATCTGCCAACGCCTAGGATTTTATTTCCGTTCGGGGTTGGTGCTTAATGTCGAACACAGCTAGCTCGATGCCCCATTTGGCTACTCGGCCTGTGGCGTCCGTATTGTTAATAATACCCCCTAGTGGTGCTTTACATACCACTGTTATGGAATGTCCATGGAAATAGTGGAGGAGTTTCCTCGATGCAAAAAATACGCCATAAGCCAGCTTTTCATAATGTGGATACCTTTGTTTTGACTCGGAGAATACTTCGCTGACGTAATACATTGGGTATTGATCTAGTATGCTTTGCTCTTCCTTCCGTCTTTCCACAACTATCACCGTTCTAATAACCCTGTTTGTCACTGTAAGATACAGTGACATGGGTTCTTCGTCTTTGGGCGATGCCAAAATCGGAGCTTTCATCAAGTTTTGTTTTAGCTGGGTTAATGCTTTGTCTGCCTCTTCTGTCCACTCAAATTTGTCGGATTTCTTCAACAATTTGTATAATGGCAGAGCTTTGTCTCCTAGCCGGCTTATAAACCTGCTGACTGTGGCTGCTGAACCCGTCAATCTTTGTACATCTTTTAAGCACGTAGGCTTTGAGATGTTCAAGATTGCCTTGATCTTTTTCGGGTTTACTTCTATTCCTCTGTGAGAAACGATAAAACCTAGAAGTTTTCCAGAGGGAACCCCGAGTACGCATTTTAATGGATTCAACTTCATTTTATAAAGTGCGCTAATTTTCGAAGGTTCCTCGTAGATCTTCAAGGATTGTATCCTTTTCCTTGGAAACGACGACAATATCATCCACGTAAACATGTACATTTTTGTCAATCTGACTATGCAAACAACGTTGCATGCAACGCTGGTATGTTGCACCTGCATTCTTCAAGCCAAAAGGCATGGTTATGTAACAGTATGTTCCATACGGGGTTATGAAGGAAGTTTTGATTTGATCCTCCTCCTTCATACGTATTTGATGGTACCCGGAATAAGCATCCAAAAAGCATAAAATCTCAGAACCAGCAAAGGCATCTATTATTTGATCGATTCGCGGTAACGCGAACCTATCTTTTGGACACAGTTTGTTCAAGCCGGTGTAATCTATACACATCCTAAGAACAGTACTATTTTTCTTCGGGACTAATACTGGGTTCGCAGACCAATCAGTATGTATAACTTCCCGGATAAAACCAACTGCTAAAAGTCGGATAATTTCCTTTCCAATAGCCTTCCGTCTTCTTCCGTCAAATCGACGGAGACCTTGTTTGACGGGTTTTGATCCTGGAATCACTTTGAGTTGATGCTTAGCAAGTTCCCTGGGTACACCCGGCATGTACGCATGACACCAGGCAAAGATATCTCAGTTTTCACGGAGGAACTTGATGAGCGCGCTTTCCTATTTGTCGGTCATCCCGGTCCCCACTACGAAAATATTTGTCGGATCTTTGGGATCTAGGATAACCTGTTTTGTATTCTCGGAAGCTTTGAAACTATCTGCCGGTTTCCGGCTTTCTTTTCCTGCCAGCATTTCTGTCGGCGACACTTCTTTTGCCAGCTCTTTCAATTCCTCCTTTGCTATCATTTGTTCGGCGCAAAGGGCGTTTTCTTTTTATAGCTCGTTTGCCTATTTGAAGTCTCCCGATATGGTGATTACTCCTCCTTTTGGCCATGGTATCTTCAGCTTGTTATAAATATAACAGGATTTTGCGATGAATTTGGCAAAAGCTAGACGTTCATGTTCACACCACGTGAGAGAAAAAGAGAGAAATACATGCGGCTGGGAGTAATTCTAGGAGATGCACTAAATGTAATTAATATCTTTGGGGCCTTATTTAGTTGGTTTTTCTGGACAAATAGTTTTTGGTTAGGAGCCCTAAAAACCTGGATGGAGGGAGTAAATGCTTGAGTTTGGACCATGACACTATTAATTTCTCTAACCGTGTTCGTTGCAAACTATGTTGTGGTTATGACCATAAAGCTAAGTCGTGTTTTAAACGATATCATTTATTTACCAAGAAGTGGATTCCGTAAAAGGAAATGGTCGGCATGGCAGTTTTAGATTCCAGCGAGACACGACAGGGACTGCTGGATATAAGCCAGCGCCCTGTCTCTTCGTCTCCAACGCCCCTAAACTCGGCTTGTCCGCCTGCTAGTTCCCCTGTTTCAGCGAGACACTACAGGGACCGCTGGATATAAACCAGGGCGTTAGTAGATCCTATGGACAACTTCGAGCTCGACCCTATGCCATGAGTTTCGTGGGGGCATCAAGTCATTGATGGTGGCCCCTCTTGTCTTCCTCGGACATTCTGCAATCCTGCTTAGGATCCTCCAGAGATTTTGTTATTTTTATGGTGATCCAAATTCATATGAAGAGAAAGGAAAGTTCGGCCTCCGCTACGCGGAGGCCCGTCGCCGGAGGCTTAGGGCCGAAAATCTAGATTGCTATTTCTTAGTTAGGAGAATTACATTAAGAAAGTCCTTCATCGTTTTAATATGCATGATGCAAAGACTGTTAGTACTCCTATTGCTTCACACTTCAAGTTGTCAGTATTGCAATGTCCTACTAGTGACAAAGATATTGAGTACATGTCACGAGTTCCCTATGCTAGTGCTGTTGGTTTCTTAATGTATGCCATGGTGTGTTCTCGGCCCGATTTATCTTATGCTATGAGTTTGGTCAGTCGATACATGCCTAATACTCGTAAAGAACATTGGAAAGTTGTTCAGTGGATTTTCAGGTACCTTCGCGGCACATCCAAAGTTTGCTTGAAGTTTGGCAAGACTGGTGAGGGACTTGCAGGCTATGCGGATTCAGATTATGCTGCCGACTTGGATAAGAGGAGATCCCTCACAGGTTATGTGTTTACAATTAGTGGATGTGTCGTTAGCTGGAAGGCTACCTTGCAGGGTGTTGTTGCATAATCTACTACTGAGGCTGAGTATATGGATATTGCTGAAGCATGAAAAGAGTCAGCTTGGTTGAAAGGTCTGTTTGCTGAGCTTTATGGAGATGATACTTGCATTAACCTATTTTGTGACAGTCAGAGTGCAATTTACCTTAGTAAGGATTAGATGTTCCATGAGAGAACAAAGCACATTGATGTCAAGTACCATTATGTGCGTGATGTTGTTGCACAAGGTAAGCTGAAGGTATGCAAGATTAGTACACATGATAATCTTGCTGATATGATGACAAAGTAAGTTCTTATTGCTAAGTTTGAGCTTTGCTCAAGCTTAGTTGGTATCACTACTTAGCCCAAGAGGCTATTTGGTGCCGAAGGTGTTTTCTTTGTATGTTTCAGGTGAAGGTTCTCATTCATTCTACAAGAGGGAATTTGTCTCAAGGTGGAGCTTTATTTTTATGGTGATCCAAATTCATATGAAGATAAAGGAAAGTTCAACCTCCACTACGAGTTGTTACCGAGTTTGAGTTGGATTCACAGTTACCGACCTAGTTAGGTCAGGACCGCCTTTATATACCTCTTGTAAGCCGCCGCACGGGATAAGCCACATATTGTAAATCCCGGCGTGTTTGTAACCTCACCTGAAAATAGTGAAGTATTGCTGGCTGGCGCCCGTGGTTTTTTCTCTTCCTTGTCAGAAGGGTTTTCCACGTTAAAATCTCGTGTCCCCATTGGTTCGATCTTGCTTAATTTCATCGTTGTTTTGCTATTGCTTGTAACATATCTTGTGTTCCTCTACGCTATAGTGGAACCTGCTCCTCCACAGGAAGATACTGATTTATGGCGCAATCACGTTCAAGTTTTTCTGATTGAACATCTAGGGCGTCATGTTGTCAGTGATCAGCCATTAGTGTTTGAGGTGGGCTTGTTTGAGATGCACAATACAAATTCAAAGAATGCTTTAGTTCTGAATAGCCCCTTTGAGATGCAGCATCCTGGTGTGAAAGTGAGTTTTGTTTCTCATGAGGTCACACTTAATCGTAGGGTGGAGCACGGTTTTTACAGAGGTTGTCTTATGTTTCCGTGTGTTCCGCCGGATTATCGCAATACACAGGATATCATTCATGCAGTTTCCACGTTTGGGAAGTATCTGTCCTGTAAAAATGACGATCCAATTAAGTCAAGGGTACTAGTGCATGGTGAATTTCGTTCGGTGTCCCATGTTCCTCGTGATGTGGGTTTCAGTAAGTTTTCTTCAGTTCGGGTGATTAGAGAATCTTGGACAGTGCCTTTATATGTCTTGTCGGCTGTCTTTGTTGATGATTTACCTGCTGATGAAGACCCAATGCCTCTCGATGGTAACCCACATACTTTATTTGGAGGATTACTACATAATAACAACCTGTTTCTTGGTCCATAGTATCCAGAGATTTGGTGGGATGCAATTCAAGAACCTGTCAATGTGGATGTTCGGTATGACATGAATGAGGATCAAGTTAATGATGACAATATGTGGGAAGTGGAACTAGATGATCAACTTTCGATGGTTGTACACCCATCTAGCAATTCTAGATCTTATGTTAATGTTGCTCAGTTCAATCATGATAGGGAACCTGGAGATAATGTGGTTAATAAGGTTGTACATGTAGGGATGGTGCATATGTTGTATTTGTGTCGAATATAGTGTACGTGTTGGGTTACGTTTGGACTTAAAGTTGTAATAGGTGTGGATAGGTAAAGGTAGTGTTCGAGTTGGACACTAGTAGACTTGGCCTCTCATATAATGAGGGGGCACCACACGTGTAACCTATGACGAGTTGATAGCAGCAGGCGCACAAGGGGAGCCGGCGACTTGTGCCGGCGACCAAGGCGGACGGTGCAGCGGTATCAATGGGGAGGTGCGCCCGTAGTCATGTCCCGCAGATGTAGGCGAGTTTGCTGAACTGCGTTGACAAATCTCGGTGTGGTCATCATTGCTGTGATTGGTTGGTCCTTGGTAGATCGACTGTGTGCCTACGAATTGTAACAAGTGGTATCAGAGCACGATTCGAAGGTTGTGGATCATTGATCTAGAGGAAGAGGACTGATGTCATGATCATGCATCGCCTGTGTCGTTGCAAAGCGATGTACGTGCGGGATGACGATCGGGATACGTCTATACTCAAAGGAGCAATCAGTAACAGTAGGCATGCAATAGATTGGATCGGATCAGAAGTGACATCGTGTATGCAAGGGCTGGTGTTCGACGAGTTTGCGCTGATGAGTCAGAAGCGAGCAGCGGCGGTGTATCCGCTTGATGCAATAGGCACCCTAGCTATGCATGCGGCCGACTAGGTGGAGTTATGTAACATCCTAGTGCTTGGGAGGTTATAAGGATCTAAATTTAATGTGTGCATTTGCAGAGCATGCATCTAAAAGTACGGGAAATTTTGGCGCGAAAGTTCAAACAAAGCAAAGTGACCAAAGTTTCACTTGACATGATGAAATAGGTCTAGTTCATTTAGTCAGGAGTACATTTGGAATGATCTTTATAACAAGTATCTTAAGAAACCAAATCACTTGATAAGACAAACCATGATTGGTTATGATCAAAAACAAACTATCAACAACCTTAACCACAAGTCTATAAGTGCCTTGGGATAATTCATTAGGTAATTACAACTAAAGGGGGGTGAGTATCCAAATCACATAAGTGATAATCATACTTCCACCAATGTGTAATGCATAATTGAACCATCTCATCAACAGAGATGTGATCTTCTATATAACAACAACTCCCTAAGTTATCAGTCCATTTCCACAACATCTCTCCAAATCATATCATAACTATAAGGTGAACCATCACAAGTGAAGAACAAAGTTTCAACAGAACACAAGTAATACCCACAAGTCTTAACTCAAAACCCACAAATGGGACATGATATAATAATTGTATTAACACATTTATCGAATATGTACATACCTCATCAACTATAAAAGAAGTAACCTAAGAGAAGAATCAAATCTTCTTCAACCACTGTTAAAATCTTGATCATCACATAAGATCTTTCCAAACCTCGATGTCTGAATCATGAATACAAATGAATAATAAAAAATCACAACCTGGCACTCTGAGTAACCAATTAACAACCATGATCAAAGTCATTAAGCTCAATCACTTTCTCATGCTCATTGTTTCAATCATCTTATGTAAATGATCATATGAAACCTCAACACATCAATGAACCATATGATCAACTTATTATCTTAAGTCCTCATTCCACAATCAGTCCATATTTCTATCCAAATCATCATTAAAAAATTAAAGTATTTATGGAGACAAGTATTGAGTAACAACATATTATAACCTCTATTAGAGGAAGTAAATTGGAAACTAAGTAAACCAATCATGAATAATATAAGAACATATCCTATGGGAAACAAAATAACAAGTATACTGAAGAATAATAAATGCTTAACTAAATCTTAATCTAGATCTTACTACTTTGTCTAGATCATTTGGATCTTGTTGTTTTCCAATCTTCTCTAAGTCATTCTTCAAGAGAAGCCACCACAAGAAAGGAGGAATTACCACATGAAGATCTTAAAGAAGATTATCTTGAGTGTTCTAGAAGTGTTATTCCAATCTATCATAAGAGTATTTGGAAACTCTTATATATTGATCTGGTCTTATTAACACTGTTGAAACAGTGTGATACTCCAATGTTAGTGTTATATAGAAGTAGTTTGGTAACGAGTTTCGAGAACTTGTTAACAGATCACTTTTGTATACTCAAACACTTAAGTGTCTTACACAAACAAACAGAAGGTGAAATAACTTGGTACATCTCAGCCTATTGTATATGAGTAGTAATTTGGAGGCGAGACTAGCTACCTTGTTAACAAATTCTTCTTATATGCACATGGCAACTTGATGTCATAAAATAAACTCACATTCTTTTACAATCATCTTAGTAAAATCCTTGCTTGGAGTAATTGGATGTTTTCACCAAAATGGTGAGACAGATGAATCTGTAAACCAAGAGAGGAACCTACAAGAAATGGACAAAGGTGATAACGAAAGACTAGTGGCAACTAGAGAAAAGAACATCAAGCAACATAAGTCAACAAGGAGCAACACTGTCACAGGAAGAATTTATTCAGTAAAGCATTAGACAATGTTACGGAATCCATAACCTCTATGCCTTGTCAAGATCAACAGAGATGAGGAACAAATAGTAAATCTCGTAGATGGAAAAAAGTATCCATTAAGAAATAACAACAAGGTTTTGCATCCACATGTCTTGATATGTGGAGGTAGATGAAAACAAGCTTAATACCTTGTTTTCCAAATCCTTTTCATAGATAAGACTAACAGATGATAACAACAATTCATCTACATATAACCATGTAAATGATTATATGTTCTAAAACAACATGAGATAGTATCCACCTTGGAAGCTGGTGAAAAACAAACATATGAGGTTTCAAAGCCACTCATGTTTCCCTTTGATCCAGTACTGAAATTAACAAACATGGTTTACATACACCCAAGTGTGATGTCAACCAAAAGCATTAAGAGTTTCATTGGTGAAAGTAACAAAGTTACATTAAAGAAAAACAAGTTTATTCACCCAATAATAGCATTTGGTTTGAGATGGAATAAAATTCCATACTGGGTGATTTTCATGACAATGCATAGAGATAGTACTAACTAGTGTTACCAAATGATTTTCTGAAAGATGAATATCTAAAATTGTTCACAAATATTTCAATAACATGATGGTTGTGCCATATTCATATGTTAGGATGTATGAAAGAGATTTAAAACCCATTTGAAGTTGAAATGGAGTTGGAAATCACAAAAACCCCTCAATAGAGCACCCTAATGATAAAATTTAAAACTTGTTCAAAATTGAAAAAGAAAAACATGGTGAGTTTGGAAATGTAATCAAGATTCCAAAACTGAATTTTATTATTTTTTATGTTTATAGAAAGGCCCTTAAAAAAGTGGTTCTTTTAAACAGAAGGACCTAGTTGAAAAAATTAGAAACTACAGGGGGTTATTGAAAATTCGCATTTCTTTTCCTCTTTCTTCTTCCTCTGCCAGAAGGCAGAGGAGAACGTCGCCGTGTTGATCTCGCCGCTGCCACCTCCCCTCCGACCGCTTTCTTGGGAGGATAGGTACACCAAGTCGACGCAGTGGTCCTCTTCTCCTCTCTCCCTCGCTCACTCTCTCTCTGTTTCTCTCTGTACTGAACCGAGCCAAAACGCTAGATGCTACGGCCGCCGACCACCACTGTCGTCTCCGATCACGGCTGCTCCCTCTGAGCATGCCATCGTCATCGCCATGTCATACTCTTCCGCCTCAAGCATGCACGGGAGCTGCGAAGCCCGGGGACAATCCAATCGGGCTTTCTTCTGTAACTCCAGCCGCCGCAAGAAATTGCAAGCCGCCGACGACCTCGACCTCAACTCGCCATCACGACCTCGCCACTGCATTCCTCGCGAGCTCTTGCACCTCCTGGTGGTTCCCATTTAGTTTATGCGTGCGTGCATCGACCTCTCGCCGTGCTCCGCCAACTGCCGCCGCGCCACTGGCCGCCGGAGCAGCTCTGGTGACTAATTGGTCCAAACCACAGCCACCCCTGGGTTCGCCTCAACTAGTTCTAGCTCACCATCCCCTCAATTCCACGACTCAACCAAAAAATCACTCGATTTATAGAGCAGCAGAGGGATTCCTCTCTATGTGATGTCAAGGTGACATCACTTTGACGTCATAATCTTGTTTTGTTATTTTCAGAAAATGATTACTAATTCCAAAAATAATTGAATATGGAAAAAATTCCTATCTCTTATTTAGTTAATCGTAAAAATATAAATAATATACCAAATTTATTAGAAAAATATAATCTAAATGATTGTCAACTTTTTAAAAATATTTGATAAAGTTAATTTTTTTTAATTAAATTAAATCATTTAAAATTGAGAAAAATATGAAATAATTCATAAAATCAGAAAAATACAAGTTATATACTCAAATGCTCCAAATGACAAATGCAACTCACCTATGATGTTTTCAAAGTCATTTGACCAAGCTTTCATGTGTGCAATATTTTGCCTAGTCATTTAAAATCATTTAAAATTAATAACTTATTCAAATATTTTCAGAAAAGCTCATAATTTTCAGAAAAGCTCATAATTTTCAGAAAAGCTCTATAGTATTCCATTATAACCAGAAATAACTACCACTTCATAATTTTCCTTACTAATAAACCTCATGTTTTCACACCTACTAAAACCTATCATAACAAGTCATTAGCAAGTATTGTGATGATAGAGTTAGCTGTATTCGTCCCTCATTTTCAATTAAACTCTTTATCATTAACCCTACACTTTTGAACATAAAATCAAACATCTTTATTATCTTTTTAATAATTGTTTCCATATGATATTGTTTTCTCGTTTAATTATGTGACAATCATTTATAACCAAACATAACAACAATTGTATGATAAGTAAAAGTGAAACACACGTAAGTCTAAAACCAGTAATAACAACATCACCACAAGTAACGAAACAACTCACATAAAACCTGTGTGATTAACTTATCGTATCGATCATAGATTACACTTATAAGCTGGGGTATTTTTCAGGGTAATTCACGATGCATCTCATTACTATGCATGTATCATCTTGCCATTTTTTTCTGTAGTCCTTACCAGGACTACGTTGCTATCTTTCAGATGTCGTAATTGTCTACGCGACCCTCGAACCCCGAAGACATTGATTATTATGGTTATTTCAATCTCAGGCAAGTTCATCACTTGCATATATCCTTTCCAATACCTCATAAAAAACTAGTTGCAAAAACTCTATCGTCTTATCACCTACTCTCAAAAGAATGCATGATCCTATTTTTTATAATAATATGACTACCCGAGTGGTAGTGTTCTGTTTGGTGGGCGGATGGAACCATGGTAAGATGAATAGGGCAAAGGAAGGTTCCATCTGCATGGGAAATTATTACCTAGGATTAATGACAACTTCCGTCAGGATTCTTGCGCCGTAAATTCGCGTTAACAATGGGTCTTCTATGGGGGGAGTAAGTCAGCCGTGATCTTTTCTCGTTCGCATGTCAACGGGCTGCCAGAGACGTACGATGTAGGTTCTGCGGGACTGCATGCACATGGGTGGGAGCCCTTACGTCCCACGGACTCTAGGGTCTATGAGTGTCTGCCAGTGGCGCGTAGATCTCCATCGTGAGAGGTGGAATCAGGCGTTCAACCTGCTGGCAGAAATGGGTGGTCATGTGTTGTGCGGAGAAGCATGGTTTGGCTTGGACCAACAACCGGGCCCCACACCTGAGTGGGAGTGGACAGGATCTCGAGCCTGGTTGTGCAACATGGTCTTGGTCATCCATGGGTAAAGTAACGCACCTCTGCAGAGTGTAAAAGGATGTGATATGTTACCCCTTGTTCCGGGAAGGAGTTGCGAACGCCGCCGGAAAGGCAACTCCATGAAGTTCTAATCCTGTGAAGATCTGGCGGGCATAGTCTTCAGAATTAAAAGTAACCTCTTGAAGAAAGATTTACAAAACCTTGCATTAGCTTATGACTCTTTTGAGTCTAAAGCTGTAGTTAGTGCATCGAACTATCCCCTATATATCATGAACTTGCTGAGTAACGCTCGTTACTCATTCTTTCCCGTTTGACCCCTTGCTTAGAGTTGAAGCTTGATGGAAGTCGTCATCGTGAAGCATCATCATCAACAACGCTGATGGAAGAGAAGCTATCAAGGTGTAGGTGGAGTCGATTCTTGGAGTTAGTTGTTATAAGCCATAGATTAGAGCTGGCATCAGCCATAGTAGCTTTAGTTCTGAGCTACGGTAATTCTCCAGCTTGGATCTTCGAATTGTTTCTTCTGATGTTTCATTTGTATGAGATCTTCTTTGATTCTTCAAAGAGATTCTCGAGATTTTGTAATGAAGTTTGTATCCTATAGCTTGCCTGGTCCTGCTATGTTTCTGTTGTACTACTCTGAGGGATGTAATATTCACAGGCAAGTCCTTTTGTGGGTATTATGTCATCGACTTGCGCACTACACATGCAGTGGTGTGTTGGGTCACCACAAGTTCCATGGACTCTGACAGCCAACCTTGCCCACGTACATGGTGTTGACCATGAAGGCTTTGATCGATCGGGACTAGCTGATGCAAGAGATTTGTTACATGAAAAAAAATGTGCAAACATGTGGTATGTAGTGCATGGCGTGACAACGAAAAAAAAAGGAAAGGAGCATTGGACTTGAGTTGTGGGTCACATGCTAGGTGTACCCAAGAAGCTACCAGTAAGAAGATTCTTTTAGTTTTGTTGCTCGGTATGCAAGGGGTTTTACTGGAAGATTGGCATATTGACGATGTGCTCGAGCGCGTCGTAAGGATCATGCATACATAGGGTGCCGGAAAGTGCACGACAATATGGCGGGTTTACTAGGCGCAAGGTGGAGCATGGTTGCAGTCGGATACGTCCGGCTGGGTTGGACTGGAGAGTCTAACAGAACAGAAGACAGTGAAGATCGGCGATGACGACATAGGAGCGTGACGGCTGATGGTGTCCGATTTCTGTGGCGTGGAAACATGCGGAGCATGACTATGCGCGCTTCGACATGCGATGGCGCGAGGTTGATTCAAGATGGTGCACATGTAATATCTTGAGGCTGGCGGGGCGCGGGGTGGACTGATCATCTACCATGGAGTCATGTTGAAGGTGGAGCTGGAGTCTGATGATTCCACTCAGCTGATGGAGGGGTACGACGTAAGTATACAGAGATTCAAAGTCTAGTCAGCGGGAAGGCGAGAAGCATGTTGGTCGGACTGGACGTCAGGGTTCGAGAGATACGTGGAACTCGGCATCGGTCCGGTATGACTGATGGTTATCTGCAGTGGGGAATGAGATGGTGTGGGTTGGCGACCCTTGAGATCTTGGCCAAGATTGCGGATGCTCGACGCGGTAATAGCGGCGAGGTGTGCGGTAAGCACGGGACACAACGACGGGTCAGGGCACGGGCGATCGGACATGAGGTTTGACATGTGTGCAGGGTTCTGAAGCAGTGTTGGTGACTAGGTCTATGGAGATTGACGTCAGGTGATAGACATGAGTCGGCAAGGGGGAATCTGAGAAAGTGTTGGAAAGTCTATAATTTCAGAAGCTTGGAGAGTATATGGCGATATATTCTGTGATGTTCAGTGCACATGGCAAAGTGCGGATTGACAAGATGCAGAAGGAGGCGAAGTGTTCTAGCTACAGGACATAGAAGACTATCCAAGAAAAAAAGATGAGACAACTGTGAATTTGATTCAAAGTGACTAAATAGTAGCGGTGAAATTCCTTCAAGTTGAAAGTGCTTTCACGTAGACCAGTGGTCGGTATGTGATGGTGTTAAATGGGACGAAGGGACTACAGTTGCACGTGGAGTCACGTGGAGTCTGAGAGTAGCAGTGAAGCTCATGGAAGAGAACTCAAATCCGGAGTACATGGAGGTTTGACACATTGGCGAATTCAAGGTGGCGCATTATATTCGCCAAGGTGGAGTTTGTTGTATTTGTGTCGAATATAGTGCACGTGTTGGGTTATGTTTGGAATTAAAGTTGTAATAGGTGTGGATAAGTAAGGGTAGTGTTCGAGTCGGACACTAGTAGACTTGGCCTCTCATATAATGAGGGGGCACCACACGTGTAACCTATGACGACTTGATAGCAGCAGGCGCGCAAGGGGAGCCGGCGGCTTGTGCCGGCGACCAAGGCGGCATGTGTAGCGGTATCAATGGGGAGGTGCACCCGTAGTCATGTCCCGCAGATGTACGCGAGTTCGCTGAACTGCGTTAACAAATCTCGGTATCGTCATCATTGCTGTGCTTGCTTGGTCCTTGGTAGATCAACTGTGTGTCTATGAATTGTAACAACATACAGTTTTTGGACCAGTACCTCCCCCTTCAATGTTGTGGGGGAAGGCATTGGAGATCCTGCTTCCTAAACTGGCATTTGAGAAGACTCCTACTCTGTTTTTTACTGGGAATGGTTTGTCTTTGAGTGCTGCTAAGAGATCTTGGTCTCGGGCTTTCGAGGATGACCTGTCTTTTGTTCTGAGATTTTTCAGTGGTGGAGCTATGGTTTCCATGTCTATTGTTAGGGTTCAGAAATCGACTGCTCCTCTTCTGGATTTTTGACTTCCAATGCAAATGTTACTTTCACCAGCAATTCGACTCCTACGGTGTCGAAGGTCACTTTGTTGCGTCAAAACAAGGATGTTCTTCTAGGGGGACAAGTTCTCAGAAGTTCTCGTCAACAAGCGTTGAAACATGGATTTCACTCGAATGCTAAGGATTCTCAGCCTCCTCCCATGATAACAAGCAGACCACGCAATTGCAGTAAAAAAAATGTTCCAATCAATTCTATAGATGACGTTGCTACCGACAATGAGAAGGTGCATATGCCGTACACGCCCATAAGTGTACTGCAAAACCTTGGCATTGGCCTTGGAATAGACCCAACTCTACTGAAAGAGGAGCAGCTTATAGTTGATCCTTCATCTTCACCTTCAAGTGTTTCCAATGTGTAGCTTGCTTTATGTTTATTCTGCTAGTTTGTGTCTCTGGTACAGTTTTCTGTCAGTGTTGCGAGTCAGATGTGGGTTGTTTCGTTGTCTAGGTGACCTTTGTTGGTCCATCTTTGTGTCCCTTTGTGTAATACCTGTTGTACCAGTTGGGGTTTAAGTCACCTTTTATATTATTGTAATGAATTATTCGAGCCATCGTGTCTGGAAGGTGTTTGATCTTAATGTGCATGGTCTGAATGGGGATGATCGACAGAGAGATGTCAGCGCGAAAATTGAAGAAAGTCAATGTGCTATCATTTGTCTACATGAAACCAAAATTGAGTATTTTGAGCACAAATTTCTTAGGAAATTTTGTCCTGAACGTTTTGACTGTTTTTCCTAGTCCCATTCTATTGGTGCATAAGGTGGCCTGATTGTGATTTGGAATTCCTCTCTTTTCAAGGGTACTCTAGTGGAAGTTCAACGTTTCAGTGTTGTTGTGGATTTCTTCTCGGTACATAATTCTCAGACTTGGAAGCTTATTAATGTGTATGATATTTTGAGAGAGGAAGAAATGAATGCCTTTGTGTCTTGGCTTTATAATTTATATATTCTACTAGGAGACAAATGGCTTATTCTTGGTGATTTTAATTTCACTAGATCTAACAACAATAGAAACAAGGGAGAAGGAGAAGTTAATGATATGTTTAATGAAATAATTGGCCACTTGGGCTTATAGAAGGTTCCTATTAAGGGCAAAGCATACACTTGATCCAATACGTAGGCAGACCTTCTTCTCATTCAACGGGACTGGCTCTTTACCTCGGTTAATTGGACTATATGTTATCCTTATTCTGTGGTTTTACAAATGGCTAAATCTTCATCTGATCACCAATGGCTAAATCTTCATCTGATCATATGACATGTGTGGTTAAAATTGGTACTGAAATACCAAAGGCGAATTTTTTTCGCTCTGATAAGTTTTGGGTGGATCACCCAGGTTTTATCGACTGTGTTACTGCTTCCTGGAAATAGGCCAATTTTTAAACCATCCACATCAGGTCTAATAGCTGCCCAGTTGAAGAGACTAAGATTTGCACTAAAAATGGAGTAAATCTATTTTTGCTATTAGAAACTTATTGAGTTGTGTAATAAGGCCATCTTTATTTTGGATGAGTTGGAGGATAATAGATCTTTATCTAGGCTTGAGGATAATTTTCGGAGGCTAGTAAAGACTCACCTGGAAGGTCTATTATCGGAAAAATGCAAATATTGAAAAAAATAGATGTACTATGAATGGATCGGAATGGGTGAAGAGAACACTAAGTATTTTCATGCAATGCCAACAAATCGCTTTCGTCGAAATTCAGTGGCTAGTTTGACTTTGAGGATGGATAGAAAATTACTGATCATGATCAAATGGCGGGAAAGTTTTTGGATGTGTTCAAAAGAAGAATGGGTTTTTCTGTTGGTATCTCCATGGGCTTAATATCATTCGGCTTGTTCAACATGTGGATGGGCTGCATGAGATTACTAGGCTGTTTGAGAAGGCTGAAATGGACGCAGTTAAAAAAGAAATGCACGCGGATAGGGATCCTGGCCCAGATGGTTTTAATGGCCTGTTTCTGCATAATTGTTGGAGTATTACTGCTCCAAAATTTTACCAATTAGTTGCTGATTTCCACAAGGGACAAGCTGGTTTGATTAGTATTAACTCTTCTTACATAACTTTAATCCCTAAAGTTTCTTCTCCTGAATCTACTAATGACATCATACCAATTTCTCTTACAAATTTGTGTCTCAAGTTCCTCACTAAATTAGGGGCTAACAGACTGCAAGGCCACATCCTCAGGTGTATTAGTAAAAATCTGTATGGGTTTTAGAGAGGAAGAACTATGCAGGACTGCATTGCCTGGACCCTGGAATATTTACATCAATGTCATTCTTCTAAAAAGCCAATTGTGATTTTAAAATTGGATTTTGAGAAAACTTTTGATACTTTGGAGCATGAAGCATTGTTGAAAGTTCTTTAGTGCAAAGGTTTTGATCAGATGTTTATTGGTTGGGTTAGACATCTGCTCACATCTGGTTCTTCCTCTGCTTTTAAACGGAGTACGTGGAAGACAGTTTATTTGCAAGAGGGGTGTTAGACAAGGAGATCCTCTATCTCTACTTTTGTTCTCCATTGGTTGTAATTTGTTGCAAGAGGCTATTAATGATTTACTCAATTGTGGTGATATTTCTTTACCCATGGGGACAGGGGATATTGAGTTTTCCGTGATCCAATATGTTGATGACACTCTTTTGATAGTCCCAGCTAAGGTGATACAAATTGCATAACTCAAAGTTCTACTTAAGAATTTCTCTATCACTACTGGTCTTCATATCAATTATCACAAGTCCTCTATGCTACCTATAAATGTGCATAATGATGTCCTGGCTAGTCTTGCTAATAGCTTTGGATGTCAGGTTGATTATAAGTGATAATAACAATCTGAAATAAAAATGGCAGCAAGCAAACATGTAGCAGAACTGATTGTAAATGGTGTTTCAATGCTTAGAAACAAGGCCTAGGGATCCTACTTTCACTAGTGGACACTATCAACAATGATAACATAACTAAATGCATAAATATCATCTCTTCACTATGCTACTCCAAACCACTCTCCGGTCGAATAACCAACACCAAGCCATTGTGTAGCACTGTAACAACACTCCTCAAAATCGCATTCCCATGTAAAGTTAACCCCACGCTGTCACTATGAGCGCCCTAGAAGGTACTAGACAAACACCACAATTTCATAGGATCATCGAACACAAAATATAAATATCATGCTAAACCACACGGTGCACACAATGCCACCTTTACACCGTGATCAAAGTGTTTATGGAGATATGATAACAAAACCACTTGAGTAGCATAACAGATGAAGAGTAACATCTACTTATTCAACTAGATTATAAAGCTCATGGTCACATAAAGATCACACAATGGGAGAGAGATGAAACACATAGCTACCGGTAGAGCCCTCGGCCCTGGGGGAGAACTACTCCCTCCTCATCATAGGAGACAACAAAAACGATGAAGATGTCAATGGAGTCGATGGAGATGGCTCCGGGGGCACTTCCCCGTCCCGGCAGGGTGCCATAACAGAGATTTCTGTCCCCGAAACATGTCGGCGGCAGTGGCGGAGCTACGAAACTTTTCGTGGAAGGTGGCCGATTTTTTTAGGGTTTATGCATCGGGGGGATTGTATAGGCGAAAGGGAAACATCGGTGGGCACCCGAGGGGCCCACACCACCAGTGGGGGCGGCCAGGGGGAGCCCGCGTGGAGGCATGGTGTGGGGGCTTTAGGGTCCCCCTCCGGGTCTCCTTTGGACTTCCTTGACCCTCCAGGAATTCTAAGACTTCTAGCTTTTGAATCGTCCAATTCCGAGAATATTTCCAGAACAACTTTTCTGAAACAAAAAACAACAGAAAACATGAACTAGCTCTCTGGCATCTTCGCAATACGTTAGTCCCATAAAATCGATTAAAAGGGCAAAAAGTGTAAAGGAAACATGTAGCATATGGCATGAAAACAACGTGGAACATCAGAAATTATGGATACGTTTATGACGTATCAACATCCCCAAGCTTAGTTCCTACTCGTCCTCGAGTAGGTAAACGATAAAACACATAATTTCTTAGGTGACATGCTACCAACATTAACTTGATCATCGTAGTAATGTGAAGCATGTAAACTAGGATCAAATGAATAAAGGCTCTGGTTTATAGTTGATATCAAATAGAATAATGTATAAACCATTAACAATAACAATGTAAAACTTTTCAATGAATCAGTACTAAAATACAATCAACAGTGCACTGGTTTATTAAAGATGATTTAAGCTTCAAGAACAACACTATAATCATCTAAGGAATCAAACTCTCACAACAACTCCTGTTAGGATCAAGTCAAGTGACAAAAATATGCACGTAGGAAAACCATTCAATTAATCTTGCACTCAAAACAAGCAAGCGTTCTGTATTGGTTCCTGGCACCAGGATGTTGTGGCTAAAATAACATTATGGGCAGTTTGGATAGTCAATGGAAGAAATTCTTGCACAACTAAAAGTGATCATTAGACAAGAGGAATTATTATAATTGAAGTTATGCAAGGATTAGTGATTGCCACACAATGGATGCACAAAAAGCTATAAGTGTATGAAATCTCTCCAATGGAACTAGTGGGGGTGCATCCAACTTTCTTGCTCACGAAGACCTAGAGAACTTTTGAGGAGGCTCGTCATTGGAATATACAAGCCAAGTTCTATAATGTAAGTTCCCCACGTTGTTATGCAAGTCATAATATGAAAACAATCTCCAAACTGAAGTATTGATGCTAACCAAGCACAAGTGTGGAATAAATGATAGTAGTGTCGCCCCCTCTCCCTTAATTATTTGTCTTTTGCCCATTCTTTCTTTTTTCTTTTTGGGTTTTTTCTCTTATTTTTTATTTTTTTATATATAACCTCACTCATACGGGCAACACTCTATTTTACAATGAATCATCACACTTTTAGTACTCATCACTCAAACTGAAATATCTCTGATGTATAAAAAATAAATGCACCTGCCAGTGTAGCAGTATGCAAAATTGCAATGAAGTGTGACAAGGCACATAATGATGATGGATGTTGTATGGAAATATATCTCGGAATGGCTATGGAAATTCCATGGTAGGCAGGTATGGTGGCTGTTTTGAGGAAGATAACTTTTGGGTTATGTGTAGAAGAACAAAGTTCTCCCATGGGGTTTGGATGGACCGGCGAAGTTTGCACCAACTCTCAATGTGAGAATGAGCAATGCACAATACCGAAGAGGCTAGCAAATATGGATGGTGGAAGTGCCAGAAAACCTTAACATAGAACTCACAAGTTAAAAGATTTCAATTAAAATAATGATCTTACAAGGCATAATGAAAATCACTCCAAGACGGTCCGTAGCAGTGACAAGTCACTGTTGGCTACCCCGACCGTAGCGCGTAACAAAAATTCATCACGATTGCTATCAGCAAAGGAAGTCATATACCATTATCATATAAACTGGCTGTTTGAGTGTGGCACCATTTCAAGCTTTTATACCAACCATTAATTATTTTTACTTTACTAAACCAGAAAGTTTAACATTAAGCATATTATTATCTCAAAACAACAGCAAATAATCAAGTGAAACTGTTTAGTGATCTACACGAATATGCAAGCTTTTTCGTTATACCATATACCACATGTAGCATTTTCTATTTCCATTAAACACCAAACAACAAAAAAACTCTCCAAATAATATAGGAATGAAACAAGAGAGTACTAATATAAATCTACTAGAACTAACAGCTCTGAAAAAGAGATGCATGAAAACAAGGGCTAAACGTAGTACTAGCAAAAAGTGAACACTCACAGAACAATAAGAATGAAAACTAGAGTGTTCTAAGCAATGAAAACGGATCGTGTCTCTCTCCAACATAAGTATTATATGATACAAACATAAACTACAGCAAAGAAAACTAAACAAACTGAAAGCAAAAAATAACTTACGCTCCAAGTAAAATTCATATTATATGACCGAATAAAAATATAGTTTCACTAGAAGTGACCTGATAAATTGTTGATGAAGAAGGGGATGCCTTGGGAATCCCCAAGCTTAGACGCTTGTGTTTTCTTAGAATTTTCTGGGATGAACCACGGGGGCATCCCCAAGCTTTGACCTTGCACTCTTCTTGATCACATTATATCACCCTCTTCTCTTGACCCTTGAAAACTTCCTTCACACCACACTCAAAGAGTAATTCGCATTAGAGGGTTAGTGCAACAATAAAAAATTCATGAGTTCTGTATGGGAGCAAGTGATATTTATACTTTTAGACATTATCTACTGCCACTGATGTTTCGTGAATCAAAGAAATCCACTTGACGTTGTAAAAGAGCAAATGCAAAAAAAGGCAGAATTTGCCAAAACCAGAACAATTTGTAATGAAGAATTTTTTTGGGCACTTAAGTTGCTCAAATCGAAAAACTTAAAAAACAAAAAAGTTTCAAAATTAGCCGAGCAATAAGCAAAAAAAGTTTCAGGTCATTTTGATATTTCTACGAATTATACGATTTTTTACGGTGGACAGCAGAAATCTGTTTTCTCCGAAGAAATCTAAAACCAACTCCAACTTTCGCTAGAAACTTTACTTGGCACACTAATACAAGAAAATAAATATACGAAGGAGTTTCTACAGAAGTAACCAACACCTTGACTCAAAGAAAACAGAGAAAAACAAAGCAAAAATAAAACCATGGGTTATCTCCCAAGAAGTGCTTTTCTTTTTTTTGAAATATTTTCTACTTCAGGAGAGTCCCCCATAGCCCTTTATTGCCACAAAAGATAGTTTACAGATATTTAAAAAAATACAAAGAGGAGATAGACTAAGGAATTCTATCAGAAACTAGTGAAGAGAACTAAGTGATATGTCAAAAACGTATCTCCTTTTCAGAACACTTTTTTTATTGTTTTCCTCTAAACTTGTGTGTTTTGGATACAACTAACACGGACTAACGCTGTTTTCAGCAGAATTACCTTGGTGTCTTGTTTTTGTTCAGAAAAATCAACTTTCGGAAAAATGCCCAGAAAAGAACCCATTGGTGTTTTCACCCCGGAAGTCCCCGGGAGCCAGAAGGGGGCCAGGAGAGGACCCACAGGGTGGCCACACCCCCCTGGCACGGGTCCACCTGGCCACGCCAGCATAGGGTGTGGGCCCCCCAGAGCCCCCCTCGGACTCCCCTTTCGACTACAAGTAGCCTCCAACCCTAAAACCCGAGTGGGGTTGTCATATTCTACATAAACACAACCTCGATTCAGGGATCAGAAGTTCCTATTCTCGCACCCTGCCGGGACGGGGAATTGGAGGAGATCATCGCCACCATCATCACCAACGCGTCTCCATCGACCATCCATGTGTGAGTAATTCCCTGCTGTAGGCTGAAGGGGATGGTAGGGATTGGATGCGATCGTTCATGTAATAATGCCGTGATTGTTAGGGCATAGTGCCTAGTATCCACTATTAGTGATATTGACATTGTTGCAACTTGTTATGCTTAATGCTTGCCACTTTCGGCCCGAGTGCCATGATCTCAGATCTGAACATGTTATTGTATCATGATGATAATTATTGTTTCTTGATCATACCTGCAATTTGTTTACACATATCGTTGTCCAGAACCCAATGCCCCGAAGTGACAGAAATTGGGACATACAGAGGGGATGGCTGCGATGTGAGGATCACATGTGTTCACGGAGTGTTAATGCTTTGTTCCGGTGTTCTATTAAAAGGAAGACCTTAATTACCAGTAGTTCCCTTGAGGCCCGGCTGACACGGGCTGGTAGGACAATAGATGTTGTGCAAGTTCTCATTGCGAGCACGTACGACTATTTAGGAACACATGCCTATGGTTACTTAGTACTTGGATGCTTTATCTTATTCATCTGCAATACCCGTGACATGATTATGATTTGAACTTTCTTATCCATGCAAATCCCGTTCATGCATCCCTATGCCTACAGTATTTAATCCCGCTGTTTACTTCAATCACTACTGATGCTGCTGTTTTCATACTACTGTTGTTATTAATTCACTACTGCTCCTACTATAAAATTGTTACTACTGATAAACCACTACAAACTAGTCAACTTTCAGGTGCAAGTGAATTGAAAACTCACTTGTTAAGGCTCACAAATATTCTTTGGATCCCCTTGTGTCGAATCAATAAATTTGGGTTTTACTTCCCTCGAAGACTATTGCGATCCCCTATACTTGTAGGTCATCAAGACTATTTTCTGGCGTTGTTGCCGGGGAGCATAGCTTTATTTGCGAGCAGACAGGAGAGTACTATTATCTACTGCCAATCATTCATCATGGGTAAGTCTCGTGATGGAAGAGTTCCTATATTACCATCCACTACAAGAAGAGGTACAACTCTGAACACCTCTATTGCTCTTGATTCACCGGCTGTTATGAGTAAGCTTCTTACACCACCACATACACATGCTACTTCTGCCGAATCTGAAAATACATATGATACTTTTGATGATGCTTCTACTATGCTTGATGAGAGTAGTTCTCTCGGTCCTTTCTTATATGCTACTATTGCTAAAGCTAAAAATATTGCAAACACTGAAACTCCTGATAAAAATCCTGTTATTCCTGCTTTTTCACCTGAGTTTAGAGAAAATTCTATTGATGATTTAGATGATGCCTATATTAAACTTAGTGATGATCTTATTGATGAAATACATGCTATGAAGGACAAAGATGCTGCTATACGTCTTATGGAAAGTCGTGCTGTTAAATATAAATTATCTCCTGATGCTAAGTTTGCCACTTCTCCTATTCATATTAGGGATAAGGATTATGATTTATCTCTTGATTTATCTTATATATCTATTGTTGTGAAATAACCTTTTTGTGGAACTGAAAATGAAAGTGTTATGAAACATATAAATGAAATCTCCTCTTTGAGTAATTTATTCTCTGATGATCTTAAGAAACGTAGCTACTTTGTTGCTAAAATATTCCCTTTCTCATTAAAGGATGAAGCTAAAACTTGGTTTAATAGTTTTTCTCCTGGATCTATTGATAGTCCTATTGGTTTGGTTAATGCTTTCTTTCAGAAATTTTTCCCTGCTAGTGCTCAACATGCTCCTTTACAAAATATATTTAATTTGAAGCAATTGGAAGAAAATTGCTTGTATCTTGGGCAAGGTTCGGTTCTTTAGTTAGGGCTACACCTGGGCATAAGCTAGAAGATGATAAACTTCTTGATATATTCTATAATGGACTAACTGTTGAATCTAGGACATACCTAGATAGTTGTGCTGGTTGTGTTTTGAGGCAAAGAATTCCAGAAGAAGTTGAGGAATTATGGCTAAAATAAGCCAAAATCACGATGATTGGACTATGGTTGAGCCTGAGCCGACCCCCACTCCAGTACCTACACCAACACCAACACCCAAGAAGAGGGGAATGATTGAATTAAATGATAAAGAGATGAGAGAAGCCAACAAATCTCTTAAAGAGAGGGGTATTAAATCTGAAGATGTGAAGAATCTCCCACCTTTAGAAGAATTATGTAAGCCAACCCCTCACTCATCACCCATTGAGGTACACTCTCTCCAATATTTTGATAATAGAGATATTCCCTATAGAAAACCTCCTGATCAATGCTTAGATGAATTTGATAATTATGTTATTAAGCAAGATAATTTTAATATGAGAGTTCAAAATCACCTTATGGAAAACTCTAAAGCTATTAATGATTTTCATGGTATTATAGAAGGAACCTCTAATGATGGTAAAATGCTTGTTAAATTTTTTCAAATGGTTCAAACTCAAATTGATCAACTTGCTAAAGTGCAAAAAGATTTGCTAGTTAATGCTTCTAAAGAAAAACATGCTTATGAAATAAGAACTAGAAGTGGTATTGCTACACAAGATCCTTTATATCCTGAGGGACGTCCTAAAAGAATGGAACAAGATTCTCAGCAAACTAATAATGATGTTATTCATACTAAAAATAATAAGAAGAAGAAACATAAAACTGCTGTAGAATCCTCTGAACTTGCTAAAGATCCTAATAGTATATATGTCTCTGATGCTGAAACTGAAAGTGGTAATGAAGAGAATGATGCTTCTGATAAAGAAGAACTTGTAGATAAACCTGAAAAGCATGCTAAAACTGCAAAGTACACTAAGAAAGATTTTATTGCTAATAAACATGGTAAAGAAAGAGAACCTTGGGTACAAAAACCAATGCCTTTTCCTAATAAGAAACACAAATCTAGGGAAGAAGAACACTATAACAAATTTTGTGAATGGATGAAACCTTTGTTCTTGCAAATTCCTTTAACTGATGCTATTAAATTGCCTCCTTATGCAAAATATATGAAAGATATTGTCTCTAACAAAAGGAAGATTCCTAATGAGGAAATTTTCACTATGCTTGTTAATTACTCCTTTAATGGCAAGGTTCCTAAGAAGCTTGGAGATCCTAGTATACCAACTATTCCATGTTCTATTAAAAATAATTATGTTAGAACTACTTTCTGTGATCTGGGAGCTGGAGTTAGTGTCATGCCTTTTACTCTCTATAAAAGACTCCTCCTAGAAAAATTGATACCAAGTGATATATCTTTGCAAATGGCTGATAAGTCTGCTGCTATTCCCGTTGGTATATGTGAGGATGTTCCTGTTCAAGTTGCTAATAATTGTCTGATATAAACTGACCTTGTTGTGTTGGAAATGCCTGAAGATGATAATATTTCTATTATTCTTGGAAGACCTTTTCTTAATACTGCAGGAGCTGTTATTGATTGTAATCAAGGAAAAGTTAATTTTAATGTTAATGATAAAGAGCACATTGTTTATTTTTCCAAGAAGATTGATAATAAATATGGTCTAAATTCAATTGAAAATATTGAGACCATCAAGATTGGAGAATTTTATTGTCCCATTCCAGTACCACCAAAGTAATATGAAATTATTATGATTGGTATTATACCTATCATGGTTGAGGTAACATAATTATTTAGTGTTTAGCAAAGTTTTTCTTCATATGAAAATTATTCTGGTAGTAGGACTTGATCACCCTTGTTAACAAAATGGTTTTTAATGAAGAGGACATTGTTTTCACTATGTTTTCACCTTCCCCACTATGTTTTCACCATGTTTACTTGTGTTATCACATTGCTACTTGAGTACAATCATGTTTTCCACCATCCTTATGCATTTTTTCCTCATATTTTCACTCTGATTTCCGAGGATATGCATGTTTTCACCATCCATACTTTTGTATTCACCACTACCACCTTTGTTTTCTTTGGGGATTCTTCCATTAGAGTGTCATAGAAGCTCTGTAGTTCTGGTTTTGGTTTTTTTTTCACGTTTTCACTTTCGGTTTCGCGGTTTTTATTACTTATTGAAACTCTAGAAATACCTCAAAAATAAAGTTTCTCGAAAAATTCCAGAATTTTTTTAATAATTTTTTACCTCAAAAATGAGGCAGAAAGCCACCAGGGAGATCCCAGGGGAACCCACCAGTCAGGCACACCCTAGGGTGGCGCGACCAGCCCCCTGGTGGCACCAGCACATGGTGTGGGGCCCCCTAGCCCTCCACTTACGCTCTCCACTGCCGATGTCTTCTCTCTCACCCCAAAGCTGAAAACATTTCCTGGAACCCATGTTCATGTTGTTCTTCCTCTGAATTTTCGATCTCCTTCTCCAGCCCATCATTTGTGCTGATATTTGGTGTGTTTGATCTCCGGTATGTGACTCCTCCAATGGTCCAAGTAGAATTTTATTTAGTGAAGTGTTTCTTGAGTATTTTTGTAGTGTAGTGTCGCACCCGGACTTCTAGAGGATACTCACCGTACGAACTGAACAGTATTTTGGTTGGATTACGGGGCTTAACGGCTCCCGCGTCCCCTTACAGGTAGGCCAGCACTTATGTGCGACAACCAACCGTTACTGTTCACCGTCGATGTAAACTATCCCGTAGAAATCAGGATACTTCCATTGACGTACTTCAAACCATACACACATGGTACGTCAACGGCGTTGAACAACTGATATCACAACAGATCTCTACGACACAAAAGATTGAAATAAGTTGCAAATGGCTCTCATTAGAGCAGAGATAGCAAATACAATCATCCAGAGGGCACACGCCCCAACGTATCATCATTACATCACAACGGAAGCATTCAACATGTCTGAGTACAGACAAGAACCAAATAGGCCTAAGAGGACGGAAACAAACAGACGGAGCCCATCCACGAAGTCTCGGATCCTGCCCGGATCCGCTATCTACTCGTCAGCAGTCTCGTCAAACTTCACGTAGTAGCCACCATGGAGATCCTCGGAAACGTCGTCTGCGTAAACCACAGCCCCAAAGGGGTCAGTACACCAACGTACTGGCAAGCAAGACTCACAGTTCACCAAAGTGTAACCCGTCAACACCAAGCACAGATGCTTTGGGTTCAACGGAAGGAAAGGGGATATAAAAGATGCTGCAACTGGCTGCTCTAACCCACTACAGAACAAACTACAACTTCCGGCTATCAGAAAGGAGATAAGATCGAGGATTGTAACCAACTGAAAGATAACTTCAAACAAACCCATCCTGGATCTCGCCCCTTATCCAAAGAAGCAATCCGAGGATAACTCACACAGTTGTATTAAAGGTGAATCAATTTATTGTGTCATCAACCTATTACTAGTCAAGTTATTAATCATTGGGTGTAACATGTTTGATCATTATGTTTAAGTTGTCCTGAGTACTTGTTAGCCAGTACTTTCACCAAGTAATCCATAACCGCGGAAAACACGGCTTCTCGAGAAGATTATCCCTGCAGGGTTGCACCAATTTGGCCGTACACGCAAGAATAACCCGCCAGATGGGAAGCTAACCCACCAAGCGGGGTACTCTACACAACCAACCATTCTTCGCATCAAGCCCAAAGCACCTTGGGCGCACGGCTAATCGAGCCCAGAAGAAAATGGACCCTCATAGCACTCTAAGAACGTGTCCCCCTATATGCCGACTACGAAAGTTCCACCCTGGCCTGGGCTCGCAAAAACATGCATACGGCAAATAGAACACACGAACTAAATGAGGCGATTTGGACGAGATGCGAATCAGGTCAAGTTGAGGGGGGCGCCCATACTCGCTTCCCACATGCGGTTAGTGCGCTCATCATGGATCAGTAGACAAGACCCTTTTCCTATTAGGGTCGACACTAGCAGGCTTCAAAACCTCTCATGGGCCTCCTGCCGGTGCCTTATCATCAAATTTATTATTAACAGTAACATTAGCATGATTGATTGATTAAACATCGAGCCCCACAACGTAATAGAAATAGTAACAGAATGTAACGGGTAACAGACTCGAGCAAAACAACCTAAGCATGCTAGTAAGACACGGGCTCAAACAATGGTTGTAGGAAGGGAGATGAGGCAATATCAGGTTTAAGGGATTCATGTGATAGGTTCGTAACAGAACAACTACTACTAAGGCTAGCAGAAAAGAACAACGGAAAGTATCGGTAACCAATGTTGAAAGGAACACAATGGTTCATGTGAGTGATAACTTGCCTGCAAAACCCAGTAGCCTGGTACTGAGCTAACTCCTTAGAAGGGGTGTCGTAAGTATCGTCGGTCTCAACGTCGTCGTGTATCCGAGAAGAAGCAAACAAACGATGCAGAAAGATAAACAATCATTATCATGGCATAGGTGCACAAACATGGGATGATGCATGTCATGTTAATAGATGCATCAGAATAAACTACTTGATAGGATACCACAATTTAAATGGACAGATATGCAACTTTGAGTTGCATATGAAAAGCCCATGGATTTTGGTTGGATTATTTGTTTTCCAACTAAACAACAGGTGATAATGGTTTAGTATGATGCATGCAAAAGGAAAACAGCAAAATAACAACATAAGAATCAGATTAAAATAGGGTGTAGCAATTTAGAAGTTTATTATTAATTTTAGGGAAATTTTGGGTGCATTAAAAGTGACACACAAGTAGTTGTTGTTTTCAACCATTTAAATTGTTCAAGACAAATAACAAAGTTGATATTTGAAAAGAACATCAAATTTTAGTTGGATTACATGTTTCACATGTTGAAATAGGAGTTAGGATAATTTCATTATGAATTAAACAATATTAAACAAGTTTTAATTGAATTTAGAACAAGTTTGAATTTAATTGAATTTTTATTTGTTCAAAGCATAAATTCAAGTTCACATTTGAAAAGTTCACACTTTGATGGTTTGAAAACATATTTTGCATGTCCAAAAATATTTTGTATTAAGCAAGTTATGATTTTATCAAATTTAATTGAATTAAATAAGGATTAAGTTATTTAGGCAATTTAAATTATTCAAACCAGGAAACAAAAAATTATATTTGAATAGGTTATGCAAAATGGTATGGAAAACATATTTTATTTGCATTATTTGGAATTAGTATGAATTATTTATGAGTTATTGCAAATTACATTTGAACTATTCAAATTTGAATTTTTAAAAGTATTTTGAAAACTCAAAACAGATCACAATTAGGTTAGTTGGAAAGATTATGAAATTTGGAGCAATAAACATGTACAAGTTTTATTTATTAGACTTATGGTTTAAAAGATATTGAATTTTGAAGTTATTGTTCTATTCTGCCAATTTAAAAAAAGAATTGGGAAATTAGACAGATGCGTTTAAAACTTTTGTTACCGTGCGGGAACCCTACCCACACGCTGCCAGGGGGGCCCGTGGCCAGCGTGGCAAACGCGCGCTGGCGTGGCAGCCAGGGCCACTGACTGGTGGACCCTGCCTGTCAGCGGCGCAGCAAAAGATTTGGTTTAATTCGTCCGCGAGGGATCGAACCAGGGACCTCTCGCTGCGCTTGCGATGCACTGAACCGCTGCGCTGCTCGCGTTTCGTTGTCAGTAACAGATGCGCAGCGAAGGTAAACATTCAGATCCGTGTTTAACTGAACTTAAACGCGCAACTGAACCTGAACCTTGCTGACAGAGACAAGATCGCCGGCGGGAGGGTCACCGTTGCGTTGAGACGCCGTGTTGCAGGTGGATGCTGGAAGCGTGTGCAGAGATGGATGCGTGCGGAGGGTAACAGAGAGGAGGGGATGGTGGCTCACCACCGTTTGGAGTCGAGGCAGCGGCTCGGTGACGTCTGCTGACGGCGGCGACAGCAGCGGGGTCGACGAGGACGGCGGCGCAGATCCAGCAGCTCACCGTGCTCCCTCCGGTGTTCAACAGGAAGAGGGTGGCTAGGCGGTTTGGTTGCAGCGCTTAGATTGGGTGGAGGAGGACGGTGGCGCCAGTGATCTTCATGGCTTCAGAGGGGAAAACGACGGTGAGGTGGAGACGCGGACAGCGGCGAGGACGGCGGCGTCGATCCGGGCCACCTCGAACGCAACGAAGGTGTCCGGGATGGAGAGGGAGTAGCGGCGGTTTGTTTTCGGTGGACAAGATGGACGGTGGCGCAGCGAGGTGGCAGTGCTCGTCGGAGATTCAGAGCGGCGCTCTCCGGCGAGAGGTGGCAGCGAGGTTCAGAGGGCGATCGCCGTCGGGAGAGAGCGAGAGCAGCGGCGGCGCGAGGGGAGAGAGGTTCCTAGGGATAGGGTTAGGTCTAGGGGTCCTAGGTAGCTCTTATAGGGGCCAGGAAGCAGCGGTTGGCCGCCGGCGTCGCCGCGCGGTCGCGGTGGCGCCACGGATGGAGCTCCGTACTGAATCAGAAGAATAGCACGAAATTCAAAGCGGTAAGTGAGGGTTAGGTGGGCTGGGCTGGCGCGCGGGGAAAGAAACGGGCTGGGCTAGCTTAGCTGCTGCGCGCGCGGCCGTTTTCTCCTCTTTTTATTTTTTTTTCCTTTCTGTTTTTTTTTTCTTTTGTAGCTTTTGCTTTTGGAAGAAAAAAAATAGGTTTTAGTTTTAGGGAAAAATTTGGAAAAATTTGGGGAAGTTCATTAGATGAAATGCAAACATTTGGTAGCTTTTGTTTTCAAAATTTTAAATGTTTGCTTGCTGTTTGTAAGTTAAACCAAATTAAATGAAATTTGCATTATTAGTTAATATTAGAAAAACAAAGCAATTTCAATAGGGTTTACCCTAGGGTTTTAAAGTGATTTAAAGAATACAACTATGTGGTGAATTTTATGGATTCAAAAAGGTTCTGGTTTTGAGAATTGGTTTGAATTTGAAATGATTTAGAGTAATTGCTTGAATTAATGGTTTGATTATTGGTTTGATTAAAACCACTAAATTAATGAGTGATCAACATGGAAATAAAATGAAACAATTTGGTTGTTTTCACTTGTTATTTTTATTCCAAAAGTTGTAACAGAACAAGTATGAAAACATTGTTTGAGTAAGGTTTGAATTTGAGTTGTGAAAACAGTGGAAAACAAATGCAACAATTTAGAAACAAAAGCAAACAACATGGAAACAATATGATGACATGATGCAATACTTAAATTAAACAGGAAATCAAACATTCTATAGGGTAGTTTTCATACTTGGGCTGTTACATGTAGGTGACAGCTTATGTGAATTTGCATGCTTGATTTGAGTAGAATTAATTTATTTTTGATGTATTTTTAGCTCTCATATCTATACTTCTTATAAAGCTAAACCCCACTAACATGCATTAATGATTTTTCAATCTCAACATGCAAGATATCCACATCATCCATCCTCCTAGCCAATCAATTGTCCATGTCATCTCCACTAATATTTATTAATTACTACATGCAAACTACACATCATCCATTTCTTAAACTACCCAATTATTCATATTAATAATTTAAAATATATATACCATGATCAAGTAAATTTTGCATATTCATTTAGAAAACAAAATGCATCACATCTCTTGTAAACTTTACAATGTGCCGTAATTTCTAAAACGATCCCAGCACCAACACGCAGGGTATCTTTCTAGTAAGTCCCTATGGTAGTCTCCACCTTATAGTTGCTTGAAATTAATTTTTGTGATGATTGTTGAAAAATTTCAAAGATGGAGCACAATGCTTATCAACTAAAACAACATGATTTGGAGTTGCATGAGGTCATGCTCGTGCACCTCGAAGAGAGGGTGTTCCCATCTATCTATCTGTATCGGGAATTTATGCAAGTTACAGGAATTCTGCAGGATTTTAACACTCTGGTGCATAATGCGGGCTTGGAGCATTTCATTGAGGATGAGCCTATCCAATATGTGAAACTAACTATGTCTATGGTGCAGGATTTTTGTTTTAAATGGTCTCCAAGTAACCCAATGGTCCACTATAAGATTTATAATAAAGTTGGGAGGCTGCCTTTTAGTGTTTTCTGTGCAGCTATTAAGGTACCTGAGTTGGGGTCTTGTGATAAAATAAGTGGGCAGCCCAAACCACTACTGGATTTATATGGAGAGATTTTCCAATGCAGAAGCTTCACAGGGGAGAGGGGTAAAATTCGTGCAATTCAACTCCCTAGCATTCGGTACTTTGCCTACTTCATTTCTAAATGTGTATTAGCTAGGAAAACTGCTAGCAAGTTATCTGTTTATGATTTGGCGTTTATTGCTGCTGCTTTGAGACATGATATGTCTTATAACTTTGGCACTTTGATTGCTTACCGTCTCTCACATAACCGTGAGAAGGGCGGAGTTTGTGGAGGTCTTATTGCCTCGCGCTTGTTATCTTTGTATGGTTTGGAAGCTCACCCTCTAGACTTTAAGTTTCCTATAGAGAGGCTTAATCTTGTTTCCATGGTTCAACATAAGTTTATTTCTACTCATACTCACTTACATAATTTATCTTTTAAATTAACTTTCTCAACACAATCCGGGTGGAGATTTGTTAAAACTGTTAGAGAAGTACTTTTGCCTGCACCTCCTTTGTTTGATCTTAATGGCAGGCAAGGATGGGATCTTTCTGAGAGTGAGCTGGACACATACCTTGAGCATCTCCCCCAGCAAGGGGAGGACACCGGAGAGGGAGATGATATCAATTTTGTCCAGCCCTATGACACCACGAGGATTCCATATCAGCACCCCCGCTATGACTACGCATCAGCTACATAATCTTCCTCTTATGCGCCCGAGTACGACCACGCGAGAGATGACCCACCACAGTGGGGATACTTCACGCGCCATGATTGATCTCCACTCAGGCCAAAAGCCTAAGCTTGGGGGAGGTATACCGACATCACACTCATTTATATATCATGTTCTGTCGGTTCTTTGTATATCTGTGTTTTCTTTTCTTTCGCTTTTTTTCGTTTCTTTCGCTTGTTTTCGCTTCATTCATTTCTCTTGTTTTTATTGTTTTGTTTTCGCTTTCCAAAACACAAAAAGACCAAAAATATTTCTGTTGTTTCTCTCTATTTGTCTCTTTAGTTGGTTTGCTTTATTCTTTAGTTGCACTTTAATATTGAAAAACCCAAAAATATTTTGTTTTGTTTGCTTTCCTTTATTCTTGTTTTATTTTGAAAAAACCAAAAATATTTTTGCTTTCTTTGCTTGTTCTCATTTCCTCGTGCTTTAATTGAAAATCCCAAAAATATTTTGTTGTTCTTCTCTTGTTTTGTTAAGTTTGGTGCAGAGTTCAACAGTCGTCCGTGATTCCATTGGAGCTTGGTTTTCATATATATTATTCGAGCCACAAGTGAAGAGCAATAATGACGATCTACGACAATTCAAGTGTGGTGAGAGGCTGGTATGAATTCTATTTGCTTTCATTTTTGTACATATATCCATCTATGTGAGCATGCTTAGTTTGTTCGTATAAGATATATGTGACTTAATGGTTCCTTAATAGTTCGTCCTCTCTCATGTTTTGTTCAAATTTATTAATAGTAAATTTCATGTCACATAAATATTTGTTCGCATTGTTCTATTCATAAGAAGAGTATGACATTGTGGTAGCCTTCTCCGACTGTTTCATTTGAATCGACTTGGCACATGCTCACGCATGCTAAGACTGGAAACAAAAAGTCAATAAGCCTCGATGATTTATTTTTCCTCAGAGTTCTAGTATCAATTTTATGCCTCAGTTAATTTTACTTTGTCGCAAACATGATTATGATAGTTGTTTCTCTCTTGATTGTCGCTCTCTGTCTATTGCTAGCCTTAACCTATACTGAGTATGAGCTCTACTCGTGCATCCAAATCCCTGAAAACCAAAGTTTGCCAAATGTGTCCACTATACCTATATGTGGCATTTAACAACCACTCCAAAGTAAATTGCTCATGTGCTACCTTTAAAACATTCTAAAAATTACTCCTGTTTTGTGCCACAGTTTTAGCTCATGAGGACGTAAATAGAGAATCTTTATCTCACTCGTTGATTGAATTTCACACCCTGGACTAGTGGCTTCATCCACTTATCCAAATGATAGAAGAGCTGGCAGCGGGGTGACCAGCCCCAAATTAATACAAACAAATTATCTTCACTATTTTCCCCTGATTTATCAGTCAAAGCATAATTGTGTAAACAAAAGAGAAAGAGGGATGACCTTATACACCAGTTGCGTTCTTCACCATGGGAGCCACTCTTGTGAATCCAGTTGGCTAATGATGTACTTTATTGTCTATTTACCATTCGTTGACATAAGCATACAACACTCTTAAAAATGTTTTCAATATCTCTGTTTAACAAAATAAAAAGATCTAGCACATGAGTGATCCATGCTTCCCTCTGCGAAGGGCCTTTCTTTTACCTTTATGTTGAGTCTCCACCATATTATTTGAGCACTTTCTTGAGAGCATAATTATCATTCTTAGTGTAATATGTTTGTCCCAAAGCACGGTTGATTTTGGTATATTCTTAATACTTGCATCTTTGATATCTTTACTTCTAGTCTTCCCTTGAACTTCAGAGGTGCCTTGGCATTTATGTTTTGCCCCCCACTTAAGGGCAAGCGACATACCACTTTATCAGATCCTATTATGAATACTTCAATCTTGCAAATAGTTATGCTTCATGTTGTTTATTATTAATATGTTGTTATCTCTCCATGGTTTGCATAGCTATTAAGTGACAGTATCTTGCATGTATCTTATCATGAGCATAACTAAGTATCTGATCATATAGTGAGTATATTTGCTTCATATGAAGCAAATGTGTTCATAAAATTCTTTTATGGCACTCACCAGAAAATAGTCTTGATGACCCACAAGTATAGGGGATCGCAACAGTCTTCGAGGGAAGTAAAACCCAAATTTATTGATTCGACACAAGGGGAGACAAAGAATATTTGTGATCCTTAACAAGTGATTTGTCAATTCACTTGCACCTAAAATTTGACTAGTTCGCAGTGGTTTATCAGTAGTAGCAGTTTTATAGTAGCAGCAGTAGTGAAATAATAACAACAATAGTATGAAAACAACAGAAGTAGTGATTGAAGTAAACAGCCGGATTAAATAGTGTAGGCATAGGGATGGATAAACGGGCGTTGCATGGATAAGAAAGTTCAACTAATGATCATGTCACTGGCATCGCAGATAAATAAGATAAAGCATCCAAGTACTAAGTAACCATAGGCATGTGTTCCATAAATAGTCGTACGTGCTCGCACTCAGTTGTCACTGAATTGCTTGGGGACAAGCAATAAGCTAAGCTTGGGGGAGTTGATACGTCAAAAACGTATCTCCTTTTCCAAACACTTTTCTTATTGTTTTCCTCTAAACTTGTGTGTTTTGGATACAACAAACACGGACTATCGCTGTTTTCAGCAGAATTACCTTGGTGTCTTGTTTTTGTGCAGAAAAATCAACTTTCGGGTAAATGCCCAGAAAAGAGCCCATTGGTGTTTTCACCCCAAAAGACCTCGGGAGCCAGAAGGGGGCCAGGAGAGGAGCCACAACGTGGCCACACCCCCTGGAGTGGGTCCCCCCGGCCGCGCCAGCATAGGGTGTGGGCCCCCTAGAGCCCCCCTCGTACTCCCCTTTCGACTACAACTCTACAAGTTGCCTCCAACCCTAAAACCCGAGTGGGTTCGTAATATTCCACAGAAACACAACAGAGCGCCTCTGCCATCCCGAACCTCGATTCGGGGCTCAGAAGTTTCTGTTCTGGCACCCTGCCGGGACGAGGAATCGGAGGAGATCATCGCCACTGTCATCACCAACGCCTCTGCATCGACCATCCATGTTTCCCCCATCCATGTGTGAGTAATTCCCCACTCTAGGCTGAAGGGGATGGTAGGGATTGGATTATATTGTTCATGTAATAATGTCGTGATTTTTAGGGCATAATGCCTAGTATCCTCTATTAGTGCTATTGACATTGTTGCAATTTGTTATGATTAATGCTTGCCACTTTGGGCCCGAGTGCCATGATCTCAGATCTGAACATGTTATTGAGTCATGATGATAATTATTGTTTCTTGATCATACCTACAAGTTGTGTACACATATCGTTGTACGGAACCCGAGGCCCCGAAGTGACAGAAATTGGGACAACCGGAGGGGATGGCTGCGATGTGACGATCACATGTGTTCAGAGAGTGTTAATGCTTTGCTCGGGTATTCCATTAAAAGGAACACCTTAATTACGAGTAGTTCCCTTGAGGCCCCACTGACATGGGCTGGTAGGACAATAGATGTTGTGCAAGTTCTCATTGCGAGCACGTACGACTATTTACATAACACATTCCTATGTTTACTTAGTACTTGGATGCTTTATCTTATTTATCTGCAATGTCCGTGACATGATCATTATTGGAACTTTCTTATCCATGCAACGCATGTTCATCCATCCCTATGCCTACAGTATTTAATCCCTCTGTTTACTTCAATCACTACTACTGTTGTTTTCATACTACTGCTGTTATTATTTCACTACTTCTGCTACTATAAAACTGTTAGTACTGATAAACAGCTGCGAACTAGTCAACTTTCAGGTGCAATTGAATTGACAACTGGCTTGTTAAGGCTCACAAATATTCTTTGGCTCCCCTCGTGTCTAATCAATAAATTTTGGTTTTACTTCCCTCGATGACTGTTGCGATCCCCTACACTTGTGGGTTATCACTAAGCCATGATGATAATTTCTCAGCCAAGGAAGAATTCAACCTATGCTTAAGCAAGGTGAGATCCAGCAAAAACCCAACTTTCCAACCTCTGAAAGAATGCCTCTCAGATTTAAAAATGACTTCGTTCCTTTGCTTCCAAATATTCCAACAACCCATAATTAGTATCTCAGTAAAACAAGGTCCATTGAAAGCCTTTTTAGCTTGTGAAATATTGGTTATTACAGTGTTATCCCTCCATTGTATCTATAAGTAATTCCAAATTCTAGAGCTGAAATAACACTGGAAGAAAATATATGTCTAGTCCTCAAGACAATGCTGGTGACACAATACATAGTACTCATTTCCTTGGATATTCCACTTTCTCCTCGTTATCATATGTTTAGTGTTAATCCTGTCATGCAGAATCAACTAAGAAAAGAACTTATGCTTTGATATGCATTTGGATTACCAGATCCATTTAGCTGGCTTATTATCAGGCAGCTTAGCAAATTGAAGCTGGTAAAATTTGTTGGAGGTATATACACCTTTATTGAAGTTACAAGTCCAGACATCATAAAAATTATCCAGACGGATGTCATCCAAAATACCTTGCAAAGTAAAAAATTCCTGAAATGCTTCATTTGAGAGAGGTAACTGAAAATCTTGAGAAAAGACAGGCAATGAAATCAAGTCCCTGACTGAAGAAAACTTGTATTTAGCAAAATAATACAGCCTTGGAAACTTGAGTGAAAGAAGATCACCCGACCATAAGTACTTCCGAAAGAGAACAGAGAAGCCAGATCCAACAGAGCAAGAAGAAAGGGAACACGAAGTCTTAGCCAATTGAATAATTCATCTCCACCAGAAGGAACCACAAGAATTTACTGCATGAGGGACAAATTCGAAATAATAGGTATTCTTGATCAGGTTTACCCAGGGGATATCAGCAGAGTTATTTAATTTGGCTATAAATTTCATTAAATGGGCCCTGTTTTGAATCTGCAAATTGATCACTCTCAGACCACCTTTGCACTTGGGTTTACACACCATATCCCAAGCAGCCAAAAAATTTACTCTCTCCTTGTTCTTATCTTTTCTCCAAAGACATATCCTTCTAGCCTTATCAATTATCTCAATGACCCCCTTGGGAATCACAAGAGTACACATATAGTATGTAGGCAGAGAAGAGAGAAGAGAATTAACAAGAACTAGACTGTCACCATAGGATAGGAAAGGAACAGTGACTGATAACCTCATTTTACTCTATCAATTAGAGGACCAAAATATTTAATAGAAGGTTTGGTGGTGCCCATAGGAAACCCCAGGTATGTAAAAGGCAGAAAGGCCACATTACAGTCCAAAAAAAGATCCAAATCAGCAGCCTCCTGCTGTGAAATATTAATTGGTATCATGGATTAGTTATGGAAGTTTACTTTAAGCCCAGTAATTTGAGCACAAAGATTCAATAAGTTCTTGAAAACCAAAAATTGATCTGGATTAGCAGGTAAAACAACTAGAGTGTCATCAGCATATTGCACAATAGGAAAGTATCCAGCAATGGGAATTGGTAAACGAAGACTTCCTGTCGAGACATCGTAGTAGTTTTCGTGGACGGGGGTGCCATGAGACTACGGGTAGAGACGTGGGGAGACGTGGTGGTTCGAAGGACAAAAACACAGGGTTTACCCAGGTTTGGTACGTCGCGATAATGCGGCGTTCCTACTCCTGCAATCTCACTAATGAGGGCTAAAGCCTGTGTATACAACTACAATGTGAGGTTCTGTTTAGCTATTCGCAGAGGATCAACTTCCCGGCGAGTTAGCCTGTAGCTTCCTCCTCTTTCTCCTTTTCTATCATATCTCCCGTCCGGCTTTATATAATAGCTGAGTTAGGGCATACAGAGTAGGAAACCTAGAAGACTACGGCAACTATTAACTTGGAAAGTAATGAATCCGCCTTCTACTCCAAGCCAGATCACGTGGGCCGTGATCCGGGTTCTTCTAGAATCCGGCTTCTGCATGTCAGCTTACTGGGCCGCCCAATGGACTGTAGCCCACTACCATTCGGGCCACCCGGGCAATCCGGCACTATAGACTACCATCTGATATACCCCTATTTGGTATATATCCGACAGTAGCCCCCAAGAAGGATCGAGACTCCGTTTTTGCCGTCTTTCGTCAAATGCATCCTTCCGAGAAACACTGGCCTGCAGTCTTGATTCTTCTTTTCTTCCTTTAAAGGAGATGGTAATGTAAAACTCGGAATCTAGAAAATCCGGCTTTTCTCACACGATCCTTCGTAGAGAAGGAATTTCCTACGTCAGCGCTTAAACCTTCTGACGCAAGGGACGTTTGGGTTACAGGCGAAAAAACCCAGAAACATCTTTCTGACAGATTTTCGCGGGAAACGAGGAGATAACCATAATCACCCATCGTTTCATTTCCCGGATTTTTGGCGAGTGACACGCGTTGAACATCCAACGGTCAAAAGAGCCGTTAGCACGTATCGTGACGAGATTTCGGCTATAAATAGCCGTCTTTGTCCTCAACGAAAAACTTCCGCTCTCACTTCGCACGCGACTCCAGCGCCTAAGCTCACAGCAGAGAAAAGCTCTTGAACGCCACCGCGTCCGAGTCCTCACCGGAGACGCCCAAGCGCCGCTTCGTGATGGCTTCTCCGTCGTCCTCGCCAGCCCGCACCGTCGCCCAAGAAATCGAGGACAACATCAACACGATGGATCCCCAACTAGACTCCCCAGTGCACGCCGCCAGCGACGAGCCGGCGAAGACCACGGGCATCGCGGCAAACGGAGTAAATCTTTCCGCCGCCGTGGATCTTGCGGATTCCAGCTCCGCACCCACTCCGCCGTTTGCTCCAAAGACGTGGAGGAGAAGATCGAACTCGCCGGCGACGAGCTCGCGGCCGCGGAGGCCGCGGCATCCGCCGCCGCCGGAGCCGAAGAAGAAATGGAAACTGCCGGCAATTGGAGCGCCTGCAGTATCCCGTCATCCCTCCTCCCGACCAATGGAGAAGGAGGGATTAGTACTGAAGGGGAAGTGGCGGCTTCGGGACGATGAGACTGAACCCACGCCGAATGACGGTGAACGGGTTCTTCTCTCCTCCCACCTTCTTAGAGGTATGGGTATTCCACCTTCTGCCTTCTTCCTCCAGATCCTCTCCCACTACAACATCCAGCCACACAACCTCCCACCTAATTCCATCCTGTACTTAGCCGGATTCCAGGCCCTTTTCGAGGGTTATCTAGGTATAGCGCCTAGGCTGGATTTCTGGCTGTACTGTTTCGGGGTTAAGCGGAACTCTTCGGAGGGCGCACTCCCAACTTGCCCGGAGATTCCGAGAAGATTGGTTCCCCAAGATTAAAACATCGGAATCCGTCAAGTTTTGGACGGGTTCCTTCTTTTATCATGCCGACATTTCCTTTCCCGGGAAAACGTTCGGGGTTCCACCTTTCTCGAACACTGCCACTGTTCCCCAAGAGAATTGGGGAACTGACGCATTTCAAACCCAGCCGCCGGATCTTCTAAGGATCAAGCGGCGCATCGCCAAACTCGTCACTTCCGATCCGCCTTTAACCGGCATGGACACAGTCCTTTGCTGGTTAAATAGGCGGATCCATCCCTTGGCCAACCACGGAGCTCGCCTTCTCTACAAGTACAAGGGAGCCAATGACGAAATGCGGACATCCGACAAGGACTGGTCCGCAAAAGATTTGCGGCGGCAAGTGAATCAATTGGTTGCATCGCGCGACCAATATGAAGAAATCCGGCCAATGTACACGCAGAAAATCCGGCTCCCAATGTAAAATTCTTCGCCTTTTGGGATTTGAATTCTTTCTCGTTTACTCGGGTTTTGTATCTTTGGCTTAGCTTTTTCTTTTTAACAGATCGATGATCTTCCCGAGTCGGATCTTGCTTCCGACGCTGAGCTGGAAACGCTGTGTGCCACCTTTGCTGGTGGGCGAAAGCACAAGAAGATCTCCTCTTCCCAGGAAACCATCGATCTTGACGGGGTTCCCGTCGCCACCTCCAGGTTTGAACATATGGGTTACTTTCCTTTGTCGGAGTTTTTCTTTTGCTTTCGGAGTTTTAACTTTTCCGACTTTTTGCTTTTAGCCTGCCCCCTTCCACTCTAAAGCCAAAAAAGCTGAAGAGACACAAGGTTGTGTCCAGCAGAGGCCATCACCCTTCTCCTGCCACCGCGCCGGACACGCCGTCCACGATGACAGAAGAGCATGCTGCAGCCCCCACCACCGAGTCATTGGAGCCCAGCCAGCCTATTGTGCCGGAAACGGACACGAGGGAAAGGGCGGCTCCTGAGGTGGGAGGTCCTTCTCGGATAACCGAGGAGGAGATCCCCACCTTTGACAAGGATTTCAAGAATATCAGCGATGGCCTTAGCGCGACCGGGACTCTTTTTGTGGAGTACGCAAAGGAGTTCACTGAAAACTTAACAGGGTTACAGCGGATGAGCCAGGTATTGTCCTCAACCCCCAAGCATTAAGTAAAATGTCTACTTTTCGCTTGATGTTTTTTAATGACACGATTTTTTCATTTCCGTGTTCCAGCAAACCGCTGAAACCATTAACATGGAAGTTTTCAATAAACTTTCCGTCAAGAATAAGGAGGTTCGAAACCTTCTTTCTATTCTTGAAGTGAAAGAAGTAGAGCTGGCATCATCTCAGCTACAGCTTTCGGAAACAACAGGTATGCTTTATTCTCTGAAGTTTCTTTATCCAGTTTTTTGTCTAAGTACTTTCTCGAGTTTTTCTAAAATCGGAATTTTTTCCTTGCTTTCCAGCTGCTTTGGCTCAGGCCAAGGAAATAGCTGAAGATGCCGGCAATGCCGAGTTTCTCCGAAAGGAGAATTTGGACCTCCATAAGAATCTTATGAAGTCTCAAAAGGATCTGGAGGCCAGCAACATGGCTCTTGGGATTGCTCAATCCAAGGCCTCCCAGCAGGCGGACAAGGACAAGGCTACTATCCAAGACTTGGAGAACGCCTTAAACCTTCGCCTGGAGGAAGGCTCGGAAATCGACAAGATTCTTGCTAAATTTATTTTCATTTACCGGTTTTTCCATGTCTTGCTTTCTTTCTCTGCTTTTTCGCTTAACCTTTTGGTTGTGTGTCTGAAAAAACAGGAGATAACCCAGATCTTACTCGGATTGAGAGAATCCGAGCCTTTGGGAAGGTGTGGACTGCGATCAAAGCTGCTGGCATGCAGCTGGTCAACAAGTTCCTTCCCACCAGGACTGGGGAATTCTCGGAAGTTGAGAAACTTCCGGGAGCTATCCTGGAGGTGGCGGAGTCCAAGGAGTCCACCTTGCGCTCCGCAGCACGGGGTGGTGCACGCATGGCTCTCGGCCTTATGCGTATGCATTACCCTGGTGCCAAATCTTGGCGCGTGGCATCGGGTATCCCTCAAGGATACACGGAAACCCAGCGAACCACCATCTTTGATGAAATCAAAGGTCACGCCACCAAGATCGCCTCCATGGTGAACATCTCCATCACCTATCCAGAAGAGGAGATCCCCGAAGCCCCCGAGAATGACAGCAGCGAAGAAGACTCGGATGCTTGAAGGGCTGTCCTTAACCTGGATGGTGGAAGTAGAAAATAGGAGCATTACTGCACTTTACAATGTAAACTTATATTGTAATGCTTCTATCCTTTTGTATAAACAAGTACTCCGCCTTTTGCAGTTTAATTATGAAATCCTTTGCAAGTTTTCCGGGTTTTTATATTCCTTTATCTTCTAAGTTCTCTGGCTCATGTGTTTTAACTGTCCTTAGTGTTTGAAATGGCTCAATAGTATTATGAATCGTCATGCCAAGTTACTGGGTAAAACCAAGCAGTTCAAACTCGAAAACATGGATCATACTAATGGCATTTTTACTAACTAGCTTCAGTGACCCAACACACAAACAATCAGATAATACTTAGAGAACAGTAAGTAATTTTTTGAATGAAACTTGGGCACGCAGGCACAATCCGAGTTTCCTTTAACCTTTGGTAGACTGAAAATCATTTAGTTTTTAAACGCCGAGCACGCAGGCACAATTCGGGTTAACATTGAGTATTTTGTAAGATCATTGGGAAATAGATAAGGTGCAATCATGTTTTGAACTATAATAAACTTGCAAAAAACATGGATATAAGAATTCCGACAACTTTATTTCATGATCTCAAAGATGTTTACATAGAATTGAACTAAGTATAGAAGGGACGTAACTGCTGGATACTCCAAGGCCTCTTTGTCTCTCCTAGCTCATCATCTATGTTTCTCTTTCTTTTGCGATTCGGCTTTTCGGGATCATCTTCCGTATCGCGAATGTCAACAAGGTAATATGATCCATTCTTCATGGCTTTACTGATGACAAATGGTCCTTCCCATACTGGGGCCAGTTTGTGCTTTCTTTGCTGCACCAATCTTAGCACTAGGTCACCTTCTTTAAAAGAACGATGCTTGATTTTCCGACTATGATAACGTCGTAAACCTTGCTGATAGATGGCGGATCTTTGGAGCACAAGTTCTCATTCCTCTTCTAAGAGATCGACGACATCCTGTCGTGCTTTTTCGGCATCCGATTCATCGAAACCTTGCACTCTTGGGCTATCATGGATCATGTCCGTTGGAAGGATTGCCTCCGCACCATAAACTAGGAAAAACGGGGTTTGCCCTGTTGACCTGTTCGGTGTTGTTCGAATACTCCAAAGCACGGAAGGTAACTCTCTACCCATGCTCCAGCTGCTCTATGAAGAGGAGATTCGAGTCTTGGACGTATTCCTTGCAGGATTGAGCTATTCATTCTTTCAACTTGTCCATTGGATTGCGGGTGTGCCACAGATGCGAGATCTAGGCGAATTCCCCTTTGTCGGCAATATTTTGCCAACTCTCCAATGGAAAAGTTTGTCCCATTGTCGGTTATTATGCTGTGTGGAATGCCGTATCTCATGACTATGTCAATGATGAAATTTATGGCAGTTACACCGTCAAGTTTTTTGATGGGTTTAGCCTCCACCCACTTGGTATATTTGTCCACAGCTACAAGTAGATGTGTAAGTCCGCCTCGTGAAGTTTTGAATGGTCCCATCATATCTAGCCCCCAGACCGCAAAGGGCCATGTAATGGGGATAGTTTTGAGTGCTTGGGCTGGCATATTAGTCTGCTTGGCGTAATACTAACATCCTTCACATGTGTTTACTATGTACTCAGCAACTTTCTTGGCTGTTAGCCAGAAAAACCCGGCACGGAATGCTTTTTTAACTATGCTTTTTGATTGAGCATGATGTACGCAATCTCCGGCATGGATTTCTTGCAGGATTTCTCGTCCTTCTTCTGGTGAAATACATCGCAGAAAAATTCCGGAAGTACTGCGTTTATACATGCAATTGTTAATTACCGTGTATCCTTTGCATCGACGCTGGATTTGCCTTTGCAAGACTTCATCTGCTTCTTCCGGGTACTTATGATTAACTAAGAAGTTTATATATGGAATTGTCCAATCCGGGTTAACGAGCATGACTTCAATTGACTCGGAAGCCAGAGGATAGTCAACATCTCCACCTTTTATCGATGGTTCGTACAAATGTTGGACAAAAACACCTGGTGGTAGGATTTTTACCCTTTCTGATCCCATGCGGGCTAACGCATCCGCGTTCCAATTCTCCTCCCGTTTAACATGGAGTACTTCGAATCCGAAGAAACAAATGGCGAACTCGTCCACCGTTCTCCGATATTCGGCCATTATGGGGCTTTTTGCGTCCCAAGTTTGGTTGAGCTGATGTTGTACCAAATCTGAATCGCCATAGCACAAAATGCGCTCGACCCCTATTTCTTTTGCAATATGCAAGCCATGAAGCAAAGCTTTGTATTCTGCCACGTTGTTGTTGGCGTTGAAGTGTATTCGTAATACATACTCCATTGTGTCTCCTTTAGGGGATTTTAAAACTACACCAGCTCCAGCGCCCTCCTTCATCTTGGATCCATCAAAATGCATGATCCAGTACTCAGACTCCGGCATTGGTGTTTTCTCCATTGCTTCCGTCCAGTAGGCGACAAAATCTGCCAAAACCTGGGATTTTATTGCCGTCATGGGATGATACTTAATGTCGAAGGCTGCTAACTAGATGCCCCATTTGGCTACTCGACCAGTCGCCTCCGCACTGTTTATTATATCCCCTAGTGGTGCTTTACATACCACTGTTATGGAATGTCCTTGGAAGTAATGGCGAAGTTTTCTGGATGCTAAAAATACGCCATATGCCATTTTTTTGATAATGTGGATACCTTTGTTTGGACTCGGAGAAAACTTCGCTTATATAATATACCGGATGATGGTCTGGTATGCTCTGTTAGTCTTTCTTCCGTTCCACAACAATTACTGCACTGATAACCCGGTTTGTAGCCGTAAGGTACAATAACATAGGTTCTTCGTCTTTTGGCGATGCTTAAATCTGAGCTTTCATCAAATTTTCCTTTAACTGGGTTAACGCCGCATCTGCTTCTTCTATCCACTCGAATTTGTCGGATTTTTTCAGCAACTTGTAGAATGGTAAAGCTTTGTCCCCCAGCCGACTAATAAATCTGCTGACGGGTGCGGCGGAACCCGTCAATCTTTGGACATCTTTTACACACGTAGGCTTGGAGATGTTTAAGATTGCTTTGATCTTTTCTGGGTTAACTTCTATTCCTCTATGAGAAACGATGAAACCCAGAAGTTTTCCTGAGGGAACCCCGAATACGCACTTTAATGGATTTAACTTCATCTTGTAAGTGCGCAAGTTTTCGAAGGTTTCTCGTAAATCCTCAAGGAGTGTATTTCTTTCCTTGGTTACGACAGCAATGTTGTCCACGTAAACATGGACATTTTTGCCAATCTGACTATGCAAACAACGTTGCATGCAACGCTGGTAGGTGGTACATGCGTTCTTCGGGCCAAATGGCATGATTATGTAATAGTACGTCCCATAGGGGGTTATAAAAGAAGTTTTAATTTGATCTTCCTTTTTCATGCGTATTTGATGGTACCCGGAATATGCATCCAAAAAGCATAAGAGCTCAGAGCCTGCAGTGGCATCTATTATTTGATCGATTCGCGGTAACGCAAACCTATCTTTTGGACACAGTTTGTTTAAACCGGTGTAATCTATACACATTATAAGGGCAGTGGTATCTTTCTTCGGTACTAGCACCGGATTTGCGGACCAATCGGTGTGTATAACTTCCTCGATAAAGTCTGCTGCTAAAAGCCGGGTAATTTCCTTGCTGATAGCCTTCTGTCTTCTTCCGTAGAATCGAAGGAGACCTTGTTTGACGGGTTTGTAGCCTGGAATCACATTAAGTTGATGCTGAGCAAGTTCCCTTGGTATGTCTGGCATGTCAGCTGGACACCAGGCAAAAATATCCCAGTTCTCACGGAGGAACTTGATGAGCTCGCTTTCCTATTTGTCGGTCATCCCAGTTCCCACTACGACAAATTTTGTCTGATCTTTGGGATCTAGGATTACCTGTCTTGTGTTGTCGGAAGCCTTGAAGCTATCTGATGGCTTCCGGGTTTCTTTTCCTGTCGGCATTTCTGTCGGCGATACCTCTTTGGCCAGCTCTTTCAATTCTTCCTTTGCTATGATTTTTTCGGCGCAAAGGGCGTTTTCTTTTTCCAGCTTGTTTGCCAACTTGAAGTCTCCTGATATGGTGATTACTCCTCCTTTTGGCCCTGGCATCTTCAGCTTGTTATAGATATAACATGATCTTGCCATAAATTTGGCGAAAGCTGGACGTTCGAGTATCGCGTGATACATGCTTTCAAACGGCACCACTTCGAAGGATACTTTTTCCTGACGGAAGTGATCTTTTTCTCTGAAAGTGACATCTAGGTAAATTTCTCCTAGGGATCTTGCTTGCCTGCCAGTAACAATGCCGTGAAAACGTATGTTGCTATGTTTGAGCTGGGTCTCGGATATTTTCAGATGTCTCGGTGTATCCAGGTACATTATATTAATGATGGATCCTCCATCCATCAGCACTCTTCTTAGCCTAGTGTTCTGGACAATAGGGCTTACAACAAGGGCTTGCGTGCCGGGTTCGGGGATATTCCCGGGATGATCAGACTGATCCCAGGTAATTGGTGTATTTGAATACTTCAAGAATTTTGGGGTTGCCGGAACAACCGCGTTTATCTCTCGAAGCGTTCTTTTTGCCACCTTTGCTGATGGAGTTGCCAGGAAGGTTAGGGCGCACTCTCCATCAACTCTCGGAAACTTGGGTTCGCCTTTTCGCTGCTGTTCCTGGATTTTTTCGTCAGTGTCCGATTCACTGTCTTCTTTCTCAGCTTCTGGCTTTTGCTTGGAAAATTTCCTTTTGGAATTCTTTCCCTTGTTTCCGGATCCTGCACTGCCTTTCATATGCTTGTTCAGCCGGCATTGTGCATTCGTATGGGTGGGTTTCCCAAATTGCGAATGGTGGACGCAGGGTTCCGACTTAATCTTTTCCCATTCTTCTTTGGTGTAATTGATTGGTTCGGAACTGCGTCCTTTCAACCTATTCCCTTTTTCACTTCCAAAGGCTATGTTAACTTCTTTGGGCTTTTGTGTTGCATCTGGGGCTCCTTTTTTCTCAGGGCGAGGATTCTTTTTGGCCTGTATCAGTGTGTCGATACTGCCTCCTCTAGCTCTGATGTCGTCTTCGGCTGCAGCATGTTCATTGGCGGTTGTAAGCATAGATCCGAGATCTTTGTGCTGTTTGGAACCAACCATGAACGGTACAAGTCCGGGTTTTAGGCCATTGACGAAAGCATGCATTGCCTGAACGGCAGCTACCCCAGAGCAGCTACTCTTCATTGCAGTCCATCTTGAGATAAAATCCACGTATGGTTAGTCTTCAAATTGGGTGCAACGGTTTAGCTGGTTGATGCTATTCGGGCGTTTGTAGGTTCCCCGAAATGCTGAGTGAATACTCGAGCCATATCATCCCAGCTGTCGACAGTTCTGGAAGGTAATCCGTTAATCCAATCTCTGGCTCCATCCAGTAACATTAGGGGAAGAAACTTTACAGCTTTCAGGTCTGTCCCATTGTTAATCTGGACGGCTGTATAGTAGTCTGAGAGCCAGGTATCCGGGTTTGTACTACCGGTGTATTTTTGGTACGTTGGACCAACTTTGGCAAAGCCAGAATGCAGGGTTATCCTTCGGATCCTATCTGTGAAGCACTTAGGTCCAAAGTATAAGTCGTCTCTTTCCGCCCTATCCATGTGTGCGGAGTACCTGCCGGCTGAATGGACAGAAGGGGATCTACTCCTTTCTTTTCCATTGTTGCACGGACGCGCTTTTCCGGGATCGTCTCTATTTCTTTCGATATCACGTCCCTTTGGATGAGGTGGAGTTCTACTCCTGTATCTTTCCTTGTCCTTGGGGGGTGTCCGAGATCTCTCACGCCTGTGAGGTATACCATGTCTTCCAGCCTTTTCAGCTGGGTTTCTTGGAGGTGGCATTGCTTTGCCGTTATTCCGGTATTTTTCTTCCCGGTCGTGGGTGTTAAGTCCACCTTTTGGGAGGTGGGATCCGGTTCTAGACGCTTCATCCCTATTATCAGGATTTTTCTTGTCTTTTCTCGGATCCGTTTCCCTCTCATTTGGATCTATTGGTTCCTCCGGTCTGGGTGCTCCAGCGGCGCAAGTAGCTGTTTTGCATAGGGCGGAGTCGTCATGCAGCCTCCCTGGTCGCTCTTGCCCCCGGTGTTGTTGCTGCAATGCCTTTCCGAGGAAAGCATACACCCCTTGAAGTTTTTCACCGTTTGAGTACATATCGTTGTTGAGGATGGCGAACGCTGCTTCCGCGTTTTCTGCTGCGGTTTTGTATATTGGTTCGCCTCTAGCATCTTTGCCGTTTACCTGCTTTTGCCAAGATGGGTTGTGAAACCTTTCTTTTGGTGGCAGTACTTCCGGTCTTACGATTCCGCGTAACCTTGTAGGTTTAATGGCAGATCTATTCTTTTTCTCGTACTCCTCGATTTCTTCCTTCATGAGCTTGATGTCATCCTGGGTTTTTTTGGAGGTGTTCACGAGTTCTGAATAGATGTTGCTGTTGCCATTGGAGAGCTTGTCTCCTGGCTTCTAGCACTTCAGGGGGTTCATGCAATCCCACTGGTATTTGTAACAATTCCTATTCTTCTTGCTCTGTCATTGGCGGAACAAGGATTTCTTTTGTTTTCTTCTCCGGAAGTTTTGTTCCGCTTGCATCTCCTACTTCCGAGCTTTCATCAGCTGGATCAGCCAATTTCTTCTTTCGGAGTTTGTATTGGAGTTTTTTAGCGGCCTTGTGCTTTTTCTTGGAAGAGGGGGGCTTTTTAGCAGGTTCATCCTCTGTCAATTCTTTGACATTGGGTAATATTGGAGAAGTTTCTCCATCTTCTCTCTCTTCCTCTGGCGGAGGAGTTCTAGGGCTTTCCTGACTGCCGGCGTCCGTGTTTTCAGCCGGTTTCACCATTGGTACTTCATGGAATCCCTCCTGAAAAGATTTAACTTTTCTTTCGAAGGCGTCCATGTCTTCGTCTTCGGAATCAAAGTTATCTGATCCGGTTTCTGACTCTAATCTCGCCTCAATGGAGGCTAGCACAGAGTCAGCGTCCGAGTTCATCGCTGGATTGGCGGATGTCGGATCTTCCACTTCTGTAGTGGGTTTGCTGTTTTCTGCCTCTTGCACGGGATTACTTTCATCCGTGTTTTCGGCGACCTCGGATTGCACCATACCAATAAAGTGTGAATCACTTTTTGTCGGCGATCTGAGCAAAACCCGGTATCATAGTCATCTTCGACTGGGTATAGGGCGGGTGGGAAAAATTTGCTTCCACCGCAAAACCCCATGGCCTCTGCAGTTAGTCCGATAAAGATATTGGTAGATCCAATCGGTAACACGTAGGCACTTACCAGATGATTTTGCGCCGGTATGTATGATCCATTGTCGAGGAAGCGTCCGATATCACCGTCGAACTCCAGGCTTCTGACGGTTATGGAACTGCTGATTCCGCCAAGTATCCTAGACCGAAATTTAACGCCTAACGCCGTCAGCCCCACGGTGGGCGCCAACTGTCGAGACATCGTAGTAGTTTTCATAGACGGGGGTGCCATGAGACTACGAGTAGAGACGTGGGGAGACGTGGTGGTGCGAAGGACAAAAACACAGGGTTTACCCAGGTTCGGTACATCGCGATAATGCGGCGTTCCTACTCCTGCAATCTCACTAATTAGGGCTAAAGCCTGTGTATAAAAGTACAACGTGAGGTTCTGTTTAGCTATTCGCATAGGATCAACTTCCCGGTGAGTTAGCCTGTAGCTTCCTCCTCTTTCTCCTTTTCTATCATATCTCCCGTCCGGCTTTATATAATAGCCGGGTTAGGGAATACAGAGTAGGAAACCTAGAAGACTACGGCAACTATTAACTTGGAAAGTAAGGAATCCGCCTTCTACTCCAAGCCAGATCACGTGGGCCGTGATCCGGGTTCTTCTAGAATCCGGCTTCTGCGCGTCAGCTTACTGGGCCGCCCAATGGACCGTAGCCCACTACCATTCGGGCCACCCGGGCAATCCGGCACTATAGACTACCATCTGATATACCCCTATTTGGTATATATCCGACACTTCCATCTCTTAGAGCCAAATTGACAATACTTTGAAGCAAATATCCTCCCAACACATAAAGGATAGGTGATAAAGGATCACCCTGTCTCACTCCTCTTCTATAGACATAATGTTTACCAGGAACACCATTCAGTAGAACAGAGGAGGAACCTGAAGAGAGAATTTTTGGGACCCAAGCAATGACAAGGGGAGGGAAACCCTTGAGCCTCAAAACTTGCACAATGGCACAATGCTCAATGGTGTCAAAAGCCTTCTCAAAATCAATTTTGAAAACAACCACTTTATCCTTGGATTGCTTATTACACTAAGAGATATATTCAAAACACCAAACCAAGCAATCTTGTATAGTTCTAGACTTAATGAAACCATATTGATTGGCATGGATACAACCAAAGATCTTCTCTTGAAACCTGTTGGCCAGAATCTTTGTTATAAATTTTAGACAGGAATTGGTAAGAGAAATGGGCCTAAAATCATTCACAGTTTCAGGAGACTGTGATTTCGGAATAAGAGTAATAAAGGACCCATTAATGCTCTCCAAAGACATCTTTGCAATATGGAAATCAGTACTCAATCTGATAAAACTATCCTTCACAATATTCCAACAATGATTTATATATAACCAAGTGAAACCATCCGGAACAGGAGCACGGTCAGGATTGAGATTATTTACAGAACCCTCAACTTCTTCCAGAGAAAAAGGATTTGCAAGGAAATCTAGTCCATCCACCACAGGCATGATAATTTTAGAAGATGCTCACATGAAAAATATTAATTGAAGCGAAAGAGAGCATCAAGAAGCATATATAAAACAAGTTTAAGTATAACTCACTTCTTAAGAAAAAGAATCTTGTAGAAAAACAAGTTATGAAAGCACAAAGTGTCTAGCATAGGATGACAAAAGAAGTGCAACTTCAGAAATTTTAACATAAAGAGGGGAAACTTAATATTGTTGAGATGCATAAGACTATGTTTGTCACACCCCAGTTTTTGGAACCTTGCGCTGTAGTTCAAGGAGACAAAAATGAGGGCCAAAATTTTTTTTAGCAACATTATTGTTTGAACGAACATGTGTATGTGATAGTAATCATATATGCAATGCAAGTTTTGTTTCATTTTAAATCCAATACCTAAATTTCCTGAAAACACTTTTATAAATTGTTCCTGATGTTTTCCCTTATGTTACTTGAGTGATTTTTATTCCAACACTTGGATCATGCTTGTTTGCATCTTTCAATAAACTTTTAGCTTTGTTTGATCCAAGAAAACAAAATTTCAAAATGATTTATGGAAGTTTTCTTCTAAGTTTTCTGTAGAAACTATTCCCTGAAAATATAGCCAAGTACCTATTTTCCACCTTTCTTTTAGGCTATAATATTCCATTTTGTGTTTTCTTGACTTGTATTTGTTCCTTGATATATGGACTACAAATCCATAAGCTTGGTTTGAATTTTGGATTAAGAAAAACAATCTTTTGCTTGTTGTTTTTGTGGAAGAAAATTAAGACAGAAAAAGACATTTTTAGGAAAGAGAGAAAAACAGAAAGTACACCTGCTATGCCCTGATGGTGCCAGATATTCTTGATGCTTGTTATGGAGTGTTGGGAACCCAAAGAGGAGGGTGTGACGAGTGCAGCGGTAAAAATTTCCCTCAGTTAAGAACGAAGGTTATCAATCCAGTAGGAGGAAGAGGATCTCGGGAAGGTTGATGCCACTGACGGTGGTGATGGCGCCTCACCGGTGTAAGCAACAAGGTGGAACATGCACACAACACAACCAAAATACTTTGTCCCAAGGGTACAGTGAGGTTGTCAATCTCACCGGTCTTGTTGAAAACAAATATTAGACGTATAGTGTGAAAAATGTGTATGCTTGCAGTAAGTAAAGAAAGCAGGAAATCGTTGTGGTTTTATTTAACAGTGTGGAAAATGGACCGGGGTTCATAGGTTCACTAGTGGTGTCTCTCCATAAAAATAACATGTTGGGTGAACACATTACAACTAGGCAATTGAAAAATAGAAGTTGCACCGTAGTGCACATTATAACATGATGACTACTATGATATTTAGTGCGGGCATTACCACAAAATACATAGACCGAAATCCATCTGCATCTATCACTAATAATCCACCCTCAGGTTATCATCCGAACCCCCTTAGGTATTAAGTTGCAAGAAACAGATAAGTACATTAAACAATGTCTGTAATGTAAGCAATGATTGCACACACAAGCACTCACACCGCTGTTTTCTCTCTAGTGGCAACATCACATCCTCCCACGTCACGTTTTTGTCACTAGAGTACAGGCGAAATGAAGGCATGAACCCACTATCTATCATAAATACTCCCTCTTGGAGCCACTAGGAACTACTTGGACAGAGCAACCACTAGCAAGAAAAAGCATGCAAGATCACAAATAAAATATGCAATAGAGACTATAATTAACTTGGCATAAGTTCAATATTCATCGGATCCCAGCAAACGAAGCATGTGGAATTACATAAGATCAATCTCGATCATGATAGGCATCTCACGAGATCTAAACATGGAGGCATATGAGGAGAAGACAACCATCTAGCTACTGTTATGGACCTATAGTCCAGGGATGAACTACTCACACATCACTCCGGAGGCAGGCATTGTGATGTAGAAGCCTCCGGTGATGATTTGCTCTCCGGCAGGGTGCCGGGAGACATCTCCAGAACCCCCCTGATCTAGGATTAATGACGATGGCGGCTGCGGAAATTTTCATGGATTTTTGATCAGGTGTCTAGGGTTTTCCATCCGGGGGGAATAAATATGCGAAAGGGCAAAGGCGATGGAGGCCTAGGGGCCCCACACCAACACCTGGCGCGGCCAGGGGAGGCCTCGCCACCCTATGGTGTGGCCCCCTGGTTCCCGTCTTCGACCCTGCTTCGATGTTCTGGATGCTTCCGGGGAAAATAGGCACTTCGGGCTTTTTGGGGTCCAATTCCGAAAATGTTTCCAGAACAACTTTTCTGAAACCAAAAACAGGGAACTGACACTTGGCATATTGTTAATAGGTTAGTCCCGGAAAACGTATAATTTTTTTTTTAAATAAGGGAGAAAACATCTAGCAATTGGCATACTATGATCATGGAGCATCAGAAATTATAGATACGTTGGAGACGTATCAAGCATCCCCAAGCTTAGTTCCTACTCGTCCTCGAGTAGGTAAACGATAAAACACAATAATTTATAAGGTTACATGCTACTATCATAAACTTGATCATTATAATGTAAAAGCATATGTACGCTGAGATCATAGAACTTCGAACACAAACATGATAAATAGAACTTTAATAATAAAGTATAGCAATCACTTTGCACCATGAAGAGTATCTTAAATAAAGGATCATGGATAATAATGCAAAGAAAGATAAACGTTTGTTTCAGGTATGGAGAAAGCATGGAAAAGTGGTATTTTGCTAGTCCTTAAGAGTGGGACAAAACATAAATGCCAGGACACTTTCAAAGTTCATGAGGAAGACTAGAACACATAATTAACAAATAATATCACATCATGAAGTAATTATTGATGTTTATGGGACAAATGCACATAGAACTCATAATGGCAAAAATGCTCTCTCAACTTTGCATAAAGTTAGAATATGGAGACTTAACATAAAAGTAAAAGAAAGGCCCTTTGCAGAGGGAAGCAGGGATCACTCATGTGTTAGAGCTTTTTATTTTATTAAACATCGGTATTAAAAGTTTGACACTCCTCCCATCCATCTTTCACAAACCATGGCTAACCAAATCCTCGGCTGCCTGCCAACAATCACATACCGTGGAGGAGTGTCTATATTTTAGGAGAGGTGTATGTTAATGTCAACGAATGGTAAACAGACAATACAGTCCGTCACAAGCCAACTGGATTCACAAGAGAGGCTCCCATGGTGAAGGACGCAACTGGTGTAGAAGGTCATCCCTCTTTCTCTGTTGTTTACACAATTATGCTTTGACTGATAAATCAGGGGCAAAAATAGTGAAGAGAATTTGTTTGTATTAATTTGGGGCTGGGCACCCCGCTGCCAGCTCTTCTATCATTTGGATAAGCGGATGAAGCCACTAGTCCAGGGTGTGAAATCCAATCAACAAGTGAGACAAATATTCTCTATTGACGTCCTCATGAGCAAAAACAAGAACACAAAATAGGAGTAATTTTGAAAGTTTTAAAGGTAACACATGAGAAATTTACTTGGAGTGGCAGTGAACTACCACATGTAGGTAGGTATGGTGTACACAATGGGAAAATTTTGGTTTAAGGAGTTTGGATGCACGAGTATAATTCCATACTCAGTACAGGTGGAGGCTAGCAAAAGACTGGGAGCGACAAATCAAGAGAGCATAAGAGCCATAATCATGCACAACGACATAAGCATCATTAATTAAAACATAAGAGGTATCACAAGTTCAAAAACTAAGTGGTCATGGAGGCTATTCGTGACTTGTTCGTAGTCATAAACATCGTGTGAGCATGCGCCAAGTCAACCAAATAAAACATTCGAAAGAGAATACCATATATTGATGCTTTACTATGACAAGAAAAACTCATGAATCTTTCAAGACATATTAAACTCTCTCAGATATTTAAGTCTATTCATTCTAATCAACAACCACAAGTCTTTAAAACTAAAATAACATTTAGCATGGCATGAAAATGTTCTAGCCACAGTCTATACAAGCTTCTACTAGCACTGTTATAAATTCTACATCAAGCAGCAGTTTTCTTTTCCCAACAAGAACCATACAAGATATGTTTTAACAAAAATACTCTCTATGATACAACAAGCAAACATGAGAGTACACATATAACACTACTAAAACTAACAGCTCTGATAAGAGATGCATGCAAAACAGGAGCTAAATAAATGATGTAGCCAAACAGAGACTAAGAATACAACGTATACTCATGAAAAAGAGGAGAGTGTCACTCTCCAATAAAAGAATGCTGGGGTCCAACCAAGCTTATTTTAAAAATAAAAAAAAACTGAAAGCAACAAATAAAATATGCTCCAAGTAAAGCACATAAGGTGTGACCGAGTAAAAATATAGTTTCACTAGAAGCGACCTGATAATTTGTTGATGAAGAAGGGGATGGCTTGGGCATCCCCAAGCTTAGACGCTTGAGTATTATTGGAATTTTCTGGGATGTACCACCGGGGAATCCCCAAGCTTAAGCTCTTCACTCTTCTTGATCATATCGTATCATCCTCTTCTCTTGTCCCTTGAAAACTTACTTCACACCCAAATTCCCACAATCTTCATTAGTAACGTTAGTGCAATCGAAATAATAAATTCACATGGTTAAGTTTCAACACAATCCTAGCACTCAAAAAAAACATTAGCTACTGCAAAAACTTGTTTTAAAACTCTTTTTCTTAAAAGAACACCAAAAGAAAGAGATTAATATGCAAATGCAATTATTGGCAGAAATCTGTCAAAACAGAACAGCAGGTAAAGATCGATTTTTTCGAAAATCTTCTGTTGCTCAAATAAAAAAGTGGTCAACTAAGAAAAGTTGCGTATATATCCCAGGATTAATAAAAAAAAATCTTAGGTCATTTTTAATTTTCTGTGATTTTATACGTATTTAACAGTGGACAGCAGAAATCTGTTTCCTGCGCAGAAATCCGAAATATAGTCTCAACTTTCCACTAGAGGCTTTACTTGGATCAACAAAAACACAAAAGAGAAGATACAGAGGGGTTTCTAAGGAAATAAACAACACGTAGGTTCAAAGTACACCAAAGAAAACAAAGAAAAACTGATTGAAAACAGAGAAATAAAACGGGTTGTCTCCCGGTAGCGCTTTTCTTTAACGCCTTTCAGCTAGGCATAGAAAGCAACTCAAGTATTTTCAAGTGAAGAAGCATCAACATAATAACTTGATCTAATAATAGAGTCAAAAGGTAGCTTCATCCTCTTTGTAGAAAAGTGTTCCATACATTTCTTGAGGGGGAATTGATATTTAATTCTCCCCTCTTTCTTATCAATAATAGCACCAACAGTTCTAAGAAAAGGTCTTCCCAAAAAAATAGGACAAGAAGCATTGCATTCAATATTCGTAACAACAAAATCAATAGGGAAAAGGTTAGTCTTAACCATAATAATAACATCATAAATTGTACCAAGAGGTTTCTTCTTAGCAGTATCAGCAAGATGAACATCCAAATAACAATGTTCCAACGGTTGTAGATCAAGCATATCATAAAGCTTTTGAGGCATAACAGAGATACTAGAACCAAGATCACACAAAGCATTGCAATCAAGATAATTTACTTTTATATTAATGATAGGCTCCCAACCATCATCTAATTTCCTAGGGATAGATGTTTCAAGTTTCAACTTTTCTTCCCTAACTTTCATGAGAGAATTGGTAATATGTTTAGTAAAGGTCATATTCATGGCACTAGCATTGGGACTTCTAGAAAGCTTTTGTAGAAACATAATTACTTCAGATATATTTCAATCATAAAAATCAAAATTATTATCATCAAAAGTAATAGGACCATTATCTCCTACATCTCTAAAAATTTCAGCACTTCTATTAGAAGCAGTTTTAGCAATTTGAGGCAATTTAGCACGTTTCACCGAAGGGGTAGGGACTTTATTAACACAAACTACTTTACCAATTATAGTAGGAAGTTTACTAGCACTTGGAGCTTCAGTTTTACTAGTGGTTGTGATAGTACAAACTCTAGCAATATTATTCTTTCTAGCCAATTCATCTTCTCTTTCTCACCTAGCACGTAATTCAGCCATCAACCTAACATTATTATAAATTTGAACTTGGATGGCATTTAAAGTTTTACTTTGTTTAAAATCTTGTGGAAAAACCTTCAGTTTTAGAAAATCAACATCAATAGCAAGGCTATCTACTTTAGAGGCAAGAACATCTATTTTACCAAACTTTTCCTCAACATATTTATTAAAAGCAGTTTGTGTGTTAATAAATTCTCTAAGAATGTTTTCAAGATTAGAGGTAGAGATTTTATTGCTATTGTAGGAGTTGCCATAAGAATTACCATAACCATTATTAGGAGGATAGGTCTTATAATTGTTTCCACCAAAATTATTTCTATAAGAATTGTTGTTAAAATTATTATTTCTAATAAAGTTTACATCAACATGCTCTTCTTGAGAAACCAAAGAGGCTAAAGGAACATTATTTGGATCAACTTCAGCATTACCATTGACAGTCATAGACATAATAGCATCAAGCCATTCACTCAAAGAGGAGGTTTCCTCAACATAATTTACCTTCTTACCTTGTGGAGCTCTCTCAGTGTGCCACTCTGAATAATTTATCATCATATCACCAAGAAGCTTTGTTGCATTTCCCAAAGTGACGGACATAAAGGTACCTCCAGCAGCTGATTCCAATAGGTTCCTTGAGGAGAAATTCAGCCCTGCATAAAAGGTTTGTATAATCATCCAAGTAGTCAGTCCATGAGTGGGACAATTCTTCACCATAGTTTTCATTCTTTCCCAAGCTTTAGCAACATGTTCATTATCAATTTTTTTAAAATTCATTATGTCACTTCTCAGGGATATATTCTTAGCAGAAGGATAATATTTTCCAATGAAAAAGCATCTTTACACTTAGTCCATGAATCAATACTATTTCTAGGCAAATATAGCAACCATTGTTTAGCTGTTCCTCTCAAAGAGAAAGGAAATAATTTCAGTTTAATAATATCTCCATCCACATCTATATATTTTTGCATCTCACATAGTTCAAAAAAAAATTATTAAGGTGGGCAGCAACATCGTCAGTACTAATACCAGAAAATTGCTCTTTCATAACAAGATTTAATAAAGCAGGTTTAATCTCATAGAAAGCAGCAGTAGGAGCAATAGGTGTGCAAATAAAATCATTGTTGTTTGTGCTAGTGAAGTCACACAACCTAGTATTCTCAGAGGAACTCATTTTAGCAGAACAATAGCAAGCAAATAAATAACAGCTATAAAGTAAACTAATTTTTTTTGTTTTTAATATAGAGAAGAAAAACAAGACAAACATAAAAACAAGACAATAAACAAAATAAAGAGGTTGAGAGTGAGAGACTCCCCTTTCCAGAAGACTTCTTCCTCCCCGGAAACTGCGCCAGAAATTCTTTTGCTACGCCCTGATGGTGTCAGAAATTCTTGATGCTTGTGATGGCGTGTTGGGAACCCAAAGAGGAGGGTGTGATGAGTGCAGCGGTAAGAATTTCCCTCAGTTAAGAGCCAAGGTTATCAATCCAGTAGGAGGAAGAGGACCTCGGGAAGGTTCATGCCACTGACGGTGGTGATGGCGCCTCACCGGTGTCAGCAACAACGTGGAACCTGCAGACAACACAATGAACATACTTTGTCCCAACGGTACAGTGAGGTTGTCAATCTCACCGGTCTTGCTAAAAACAAATATTTGACATATAGTGTGGAAAATGGTGTATGCTTGTAGTAAGTAAAGAAATCAGGAAATTGTTGTGGTCTGTTTAAAAGTGTGGAAAATGGACCGGGGTTCATAGGTTCACTAGTGGTGTCTCTCCATAAAAATAACATGTTGGGTGAACAAATTACAGCTAGGCAATTGCCAACTAGAGGTTGCACCATAGTGCACATTATAACATGATAACTACTATGATATTTAGTGCGGGCATTACAACAAAATACATAGACCTAAATCCGTCTGCATCTATGACTAATAATCCACCCTCAGGTTATCATCTGAACCCCCTTAGGTATTAAGTTCCAAACAACAGATAACTGCATTAAACAATGTGTGTAATGTAAACAATGATTGTACACGCGGGCACTCACACCGTTGTTTTCTCCCTAGTGGCAATAGCACATCCTCCTCCGTCATGTTTCTGTCACTCGAGCACAGGCGAAAAGGAGGCATGAACCCACTATCTAGCATAAATACTCCCTCTTGGAGTCACTAGAAACTACTTGGCCAGAGCAACCACTAGCAACGGAAATAATGCAAGATCACAAATAGCATATGCAATAAAGACTATAATAAACTTGTCATAAGTTCAATATTCATCGGATCCTTGCAAACACAACATATAGTCTCGATCATGATAGGCAACTCACGAGATCTAAACATGGAGGTATATGAGGAGAAGACAACCATCTAGCTACTTCTATGGACCCGTATTCCAGGGCTGAACTACTCACGCATCACTCCGGATGCAGGCATGGTGATGTAGAAGCCTCCGGTGATGATTTCCTCTCCGGCAGGGTGCCGAAAGACAGTTCTAGAACCCCCTTGTTCTAGGGTTGAAGACGATGGCGGCTGCGGAACTTTTTGGGGATTTTCATTCTGGTGTCTAGGGATTTCCAACTGGGGGAATAAATAGGCGAAAGGGCAAATGCGGTGGAGGCCTGGGGGCCCCACACCACCAGTTAGCGTGGCCAGGGGGAGGCCGCGCCACCCTATGGTGTGGCCCCCCTGGTGCCCGTCTTCGACTCTACTTCGGTGTTCTGGATGCTTCCGGGGAAAATAGGCACTTCGGGCTTTGTGGGGTCCAATTTCGAGAATGTTTCTAGAACAACTTTTGTGAAACCAAAAACAGCAGAAAACAGGGAATTGACACTTGACATCTTATTAACAGGTTAGTCCCGGAAAACGTACAAAAATGCTATAAATAAGGGAGAAAACATGTAGCAATTGGCATAATATGATCATGGCGCATCAGAAATTATAGATACGTTGGAGACGTATCAACACATTTTCCCACTTTGTTATCATAGTCTTCTACTATTCCAAATTTGCTTCCAAAAGATGTTTCTGAAAGTTTAAAACATGTTTAACAAACTACAACTTTGAAAACAAAATTTGGAATCCATTAACCCTTTGAAAACACTCTAAAGTTTTTGCTCATTTCATCTGTTTTCCAACACTTAAAAAATTTCCCTAAGTGTTAACTGAATTTTCCAAAACAGTTGCAGTTAAAAAATTTGACAGTTGTTTTCAATTACTTTTTGTTCCAAACTTGAAATGCCACCTTGTCCCTTGTGTTGACCATAGTTTGGACTCCACCTAGGATCCCTTGCTTGGCTTATAAAAGACTTAGGGAGGAAGAAAACGAGTGAGAAAGAGAGGAGGGCAGTGCTGATTTGTAATGGCATGGTCATAACAGTGCCATGCCTACTGTGGCCATGCCTTGGCTTCCCCACCTCCCAAAGGCCATTTCTGACTTGCCCCCAACCCCATCTACCCCTTTGACCTTGCCCCTTGGCTTGGAGCATCGAGGACATGCCTCTGGATGCCCCCATGCCGCTCCTGGACACCCACCCGAGGGTACTCCTAGCCATTCGACTCACCCCCGTGGCTATAAGCCCTCTCCCCCGTGTCCCTCTCGCCACTAGCTCCCTCACCACCCCCACTCACTCCACAAGCAAAAGGAAACCATGTCCCTAGCCCCTTGCAGCCGCCCCGAGCTCCAAACCACCTTCGGCCACCGAGATCGAGCTCGAGGTGGTACACCCCGTTAAACCCCCTCCCACCCCGTGTGCTTGTCACCATTGAGGTCCCCGTGGCCCGTGCACTCGCCTTGACCCTCCCCCTTGTCCTCTTGCCTGCAGGAAGAGAGCCGCCATCAAGTTTGCCAGCTGCGTCCGCACTGCTCGGCGCCGCCGTTTGCAGCCGCCACCGACCGCCAGGTCCACACCCTGCGACAGCCCCAAGCCCCTGCACCTGCCCCGAGCCCGCGCCACCCCTCGCCGAGCCCCCTAGGTGAGCACCCAGCCGCCCGTGTTTTTCCGCCGCTCAGGAGAGAGAGAAGAGAGGTGAGGAAGAAGAGAGACAGCGGACCGTAGATCTTGAGATCAACAGCCGTGCTTGAACGGGTCGTTTCCCGCGCCTGGACTGCGCACGCGCGCCGCACCTTGCTCTAGCTGGGCCGCGTGCTGAGCAAAGCCAACCCGCCCTATGTTTTCCTTTTCTTTTTAAAACTAGTAGAGATTTGTGTGTTTACTTTTGCTCTGTTTAAAATAGCTAGCTTGCAATTTATTTTCTACAAATTTTTGTGGAAGTAGATATATTATTTCTTGAACACACCCAAGTGGTAGATCCTTGTTTTATGCTTTATTATTGCTTTGGTGATTTAATTGCCATAGAGTGCCTGTTTAACACTTTCGAGCATAACTTTTTGTGTGTGTCTCCATTTTGGTCAAACGAAATTGTTTTGAGTACCTAGTGAGTATATATATGATTAGGACTTGACCTCACATCAAGGTGAGTTACCAAATGGAAATTCCATCTATTTTGGTATTGGACCAATAGGATTTTCTAGGAATTTTAGAAGGCGTTTAAAAATTATTTTTGAGGTGAATCCAATTGGATGAGTTTGTATATGACTAGATCTATGTAATACTATCTTGGGTGAATTTTTAGAGCCCTATATTATTTTTGGCATGCATTTCTAGAAACAACAACCTTTCTGTTTTCTTTATTATGTGTATATTTGTTTGTAAACAAATGTTTGATTGTTTTAAACTTGTTTCCTAGCATGTATAGATGTGTTACTACTTGTTATTAGGTTGTTTTCTTTGAGTACAACTACAATAGGAAGTGTGTGCATGTTTGGAAGTAAAGTAGAAATAGAGATAACCTTGTGTTGTTTTCTAGTCTTTATTTTTGACTAGATTGTGCACCTAAGTTTTTGATGTTGTTGAGTTGAGTCCAGTACCATTTTGGTACTGTTATTTTGATGTTATCATCTCTGTTAGCTTGCACTTTGATTTATATAAAAGCATGTGTAGCAAATGATTGTTGTTTTCACTAGTGGGATAGTTGTGTGATGATTGTTTTGTTAGATTAATTTTGTGAAAAATGACCAGAGGCTTTGTGACCTATAAATGCCTTGGTATTAGTGGGCCCATAACCCACTGGACCCATTGCATTTTTGGTTAGGGATGCAAATCACCTACCATACACTTGTGGGATAGTAGCTTATATTTCTATATGTGTGTCTAATATTTTCCACCAAGGAAAATGGTTGTTTGTTTTACTTGTTTGATTGAAGTGTTTAGTAATACTTTGTGACTCCTAGTATGTTTAGTTGTGGTGCATTTGTTTACATGTTGTTACCTTGGGAATATCATGTTAAGAAATGGTTGACTATTGTTTTGATGTTTTTCAATATTCACTACCAAATTCCGCGCGATCAGGAACGTTTTGAGCGGAATGTTTTTGTAACGTCGTGTGGTTTCCGTCGCGGATGGCTGAAAAGTGGAATTTTCTCTGGACGTATTGGTTTGGTCTATCGAAGAGTTGTTTTGCCCGACTTTTTGCTAGTTTTACGTCGCGGATTTTTGTCTCCGGTCCAGTAGCCCACTAAGATCCTAGTTGCCTTTGATGAAACTTGCCTGGTCACGTAGAACGTCAAGAATTTTTCTTGGGGCCACACATCCTGCCCTGTTTAACTACTTTGACCGGCAACGACCACACCCTTGGTGCCTGGCCCCACCTTCAGGCCGTGTGCACCATTTGTAGCCATTGGTACTGTGGGACCAAATTTAGCCGTTGACACAGCCGAACGTACCAATTAAATAAATCGACCACACCAAAGCAAAGCCACTACCATCAATCCTCCGCCACCGCTGCCGTAAATCCTCCGCCGTTACCAATCCGCTGCCGCTGACGAAGGAGCGCAGATAAATTTCCCTCTCCTCTTTCTCCCTTGACGATTCTAGGGTTCTTCCCTGTCTCCCCTGTCTCAGATGGCGTGTAGGGAAAGCATGGTCGCTAGCGGCGAGAGTTCGTGCTAGTCACACGAAGGGGGGTTTCCTCCTCGCCGCCGCAAACCTATCCGATACATTCCGGCACCCTTGGACCACTCCAATGAAACAAAATGTTTGTGCAGTTTGAAGATGTCCATGTGGATTTCTTGGACCGACCATAATCCAGGCCAGAGATTCCTGAAATGCCAAAGACGCTTGGTAAAGATTTGTGCTTTAGTTTCAGTTTGGTTGCAATTTTTCTTTTGGTTAAATTTTATCTTATTTTGGTTGTAGAAGTATGGCATTCCTTATGGTTGTGGAAAGTTCTCATGGCATGACCCGGAATGGACAGAATTCCAGGAACAGGTGGTTCTTCAACTGCGTAATGCAGTGTTTAGAGAGATGGACGAGAATAGCACATTGCAGGAAGACAAAAGTGCACCGAGGAAAGAAGCTAGATCAAGTGCTGCGGCAAGGGGTACATAGAGAAGGTGCTCATGAAGCTGCTGGAAAACCTGCTCATGAAGGCAAGATTCAAGATTCTGGCCACAATCTATTGATGATTTGTGTTTTTTCAGTTTTATTTGCAATGTGTCATGGCATGATGATGTCTGACAGTTGATTAATTGCATAATAGAAATGTAAGGAAGATAATTGGGTAATGGTAGCACTTGATTAATATCATGTTTGCTATCAATTTTATGAGAACTTGTATATATTCTATTTTTAATGCTATGGTTTTGACATATACGAGACAAATAGCTAAAAATCACACACACACACACAAACAAACAAAATTCAAAGAAAATGCAAGAATGCATTTCAGTTCAACACCAGCATACACACACGCATGCACATCAGTTCAACACAAGCATGCAAGCAGGTGTGCATAACAGTTCAACACACATCTTGAAAATAGGCATGCGCATCTGTTCAACAAAAGCATGCACACAAAGCATGCAAAATCAATTCGACACAGGCTTGCACACATGCATGCAACACTAGTCTGCATCGCTATCATCTGCGAGCAGTGCATGACGACCCACAAGTACAGGGGGTGTATCGTAGTACTTTAGATAAATAAGAGTGTCGAACCCAACGAGGAGCAGAAGGTGTTGACAAGCGGTTTCGATGAGGGAATAACTCTAAATACTGGAAAATAGATTGGCAGGGGATTTTGATATTGCAGATAAACAAAGTGCGAGTAAATAAAATGCAGTAATAATAATTGAAGCAAGTGGCCCAATCCTTTCTTCAGCAAAGGACAAGCCGGTGAGTTTACTTATGATTAACAAACGTTCTTGAGGACACACGGGAGGTTTCTGTCAAGTGCTTTTGTTCCATGCAGCTGAATAATTTTGGTGTTTTGATAAGTGTTGTGTGGGTGAACCTATGCTAATGTACCATCCCATCCAAGAATAATACATACTTGTGATTATACCCCTTGCAAGCATCCTCAACTACAAGAAAGTAATTAAGAAATAAATCTAACCACAGCTTTAAACTCCGAGATCCTACGCTCCCTCATGTAATGGTTTCCTAAAGGGGGTTTAGGTTTCTGTCACTCCGGCAACCCCACAATTAGTAGCCAAATACACGATGCATTCCCTTAGGCCCATAAATGGTGAAGTATCATGTAGTCGACGTTCACATGACACCATTAGAAGAATAACACCACAACTTAAATATCAAACATTAAATATTACTCAACATTACTTCACTACGAACAACTTGACTTCTCCCATGTCCTCAAGAACAACACAAACTACTCACAAGAAATAATATGGATCATGATCAGAGGTGATATAATGGATGATAACAATCTGGTCATAAAGTGCAAACACCGATAAATCTTACAAGCATCAACTACTAGCAAGTAATCCACACCGGGAGAGAGATCTAATGCAAAACAACGATAAAGGCCCATAATTTTTACAGCGGATGACAGTGGATGATGAGGGCGATGGTGCTGGTGGTGATGACGATCTTGATGATTACCGGAGTGATGACGGTGACGATGGCGGAGATTTCACCTCTCCGGAGAGGACTTTCCCCGACAGATTTCTCCCTACCAGAGAGCTTTTCTCTCTCGGGTGTTTTCCGCCCCGAGGGGGCGGCGGAATAATACTTCGACAATGGAATGAGGCTTAGGGTTTCCTGGGGGATATGCACGCTAAAATATCCCCCATAGGTGCGCCAGGGTGGCCACACCTATAGGTGGCGTGTCTAAGGGGGGCCCCGCCACCCCATCGTGTGGGCCCATGGTGGCCCCCTCTGGCTCTCCTTCTGGCTGTGTGCTTCCTATGAACTTTTAGGACACCCCCGATGTCCCATTTTTCTTCCGATCTTCTGAAATATGGTATCCCTACGGTGCTTTTTCCATCAGATTCCTGGTCCCGGTGTTTATTCTCCAAAAATTATAAAACATGCAAAATAAGATAAAATAACATAAGAGATGCATCATAACATGAAATATATCGATGAATAACAGAAAATTATGCTATAAAATAGTTATGCAAAATGGAAGTATGTAACGCCCGGAGATTTTTCCCCAATTAGATTTGTTTGTTTTTCTATTTGTGCATCTCATGTCATCTTGCATCATCATTCATCTTCCTAAATTTAAGTTCACCAAAAACTTTTGATTTGTGTACCTCTCGAAATTGCAAAAAAAATATAAATTTGTTTTTGAGCCTTCTAAACATCTCAAGTCCTTTTATTTTTTCTGAAAATAATAAAACAAAGAAACAAAAAAAACGTTTTGAGGCTGCCAGGCCAGCCACACTGGGCCGACCCAGCCACCTACAACCCCGAGCGCCCCAGCCCATCTTCCTTCCTTCCACCTCCGTCCGTACAGGATTCGACATCCAGGAAAAGCAGCACCACCACCATCACACCTGCCCCCCTTTCCACCTGATCCCCTCCTCCTTATCTACTCCGGTGCCCTAACCCTAGCTCCATTCCCCCCTCTCCCTCCTGCGCCGCCACTCCCTTCTTTCTCCCATTCCTCCTATGTTTCTTCCTCCCAAGAAAATTCTGAATTTTTCTGAACCCGAGCAGACACCACCATGGCCGGTAGTTGGAGGTGAGGGCGCGGTCGCTGTGCTCGACGACGGGGGCCTCCCTTCGCGGGAATGGAACCGGGAAGGTACGGGCTTCCGTTTTGCTGAAGACGACGCGGCCGGAGGCGGGCTGCAGTGACCACGCCGGCGACGTCATCCTCCTTGCTGCGGGCCGTCAGCAGCAGCTCGCCGTCCTCCTCCTCTGGTTCCGCAGCGACGCCCCGCCCTTCTCCTTCGTCGTCTACGCGCCCGAGGTGAGCACTCTCCCCGGCCTCGGCTCCCTCCCTTCCGCTCCGCACCCACCAGCGCGTGGCACGGTCGTTTCCCGGCGTTCCCCAGCGTCTCCCATCCGCGGTCAGCTAAGTTCAGTAACTGAACTTATTCAGTTCAGAACCGCGCCGCACACACACCTCAAAAGGGGCCGAAGCCCAGTTCTAGCACAACCCCGCTCCCTGCCCAGTGGCTAGCGCCTCCGTGTGCGCCCGTGAGGTCCCCGGTTCGAGTCCTCCTTCGTGCGGAATAAAACCACCTTTTTTCCACTTTGCCACGCGCGCACGCGGGCCCCACCTGTCATAGGCACTGGAGGCCACGCAGGCACACCCACGCGCCACATGGCGCCACGCCAGCGCCACTATGGCTGGCCCCATCTGTCAGCCACAGTGGCTGGCTCTGCCCTCGGTGGAAAACCCTAGATCCAGATCTGGATCTGACAAATTTGCATTGAGGCCCCTGGCTTTTTCCATTTTGCACCGGAGCCCTTCCACTCTCTGTTTTTATCGCGAACTCGTCCCAGTTTTTGCAGAAAACACCCAAAACTTCAAATGCCTATATCTTTTGTTTTACAATTCCAAATAATGCAAACTTTATGTCTATTTCGATCAGAAAAATGCAAGGAACATTAATATGCCATCCATGCTCATGTTTGCATATTGTATTGTGCATTTTATCCTGTGTTATTCCTGTCAACTAAATAACAACATATGGAATGTGTTGGGGTATTAACTAAATATTGCCCTATTCCATTTAATCTTGTTTATCTCACCTACTTATTGTTTTTCCATGTTAAACAACATTTAATATGATGGTTAGATAAACAACTTAAACCATAATTATTTGACCGGACTCCGGGTCCGATTAAATTGTCTAAGTTGTAATTTTGCGTTGCATCCCGCATGTCATGCATATAAAATAGGATCATGCTGGATCTTTTGCCGTAGAAGTAATTGCTGCATCCGTTGATTCTTTTAGTGCTTTGCTTCTTCGCGGATAGGACGTTGAGATGATGTGAGCACCGACAAGTTCTTCGGATGTACCTCTACTTGCTGGAATCCAGGCAAGTATACTCACTTGCTACCTATGTTGCCTTTCTTCACTTGTTACCGATTCTTTCCGTTGTCTTTATGCTAGCCTAGTATTTTTGATGCTTGTGTTCCGATCCCATCACATGTTTACCCTGCTGCAACGATATTGCCTTATCTCCACACCTATAACCCCGTTGTTTGTTGGCCTGTGTCGTACTAGCATGCTTAGGTTTGTTTGCGCTCGAGTCCTGTTGTCCTTTGTCCTATCACATGTTTAGTTGATAGTTGGGTTTGTCCTAATCAACAACATGTTAATGTTTTGGGTAATAATAATTTGATGATAAGGCACCGACAGGAGGCCCGGCGTGGTTTTGAGGCCTGCTAGTGTCGAACTTAATTAGGAAAAGGGTCTTGTCCTCCGATCCATGATGAGCGCACTAACCGCATGTGGGAAGCGTGTATGGGCGCCCCCCGGAATTCTGATTCGATTCGCATCTCGTCCAAATCGCCACACTTAGTTCGGGCTTTCCATTTGATGCATGCATATGCAGGTGCGAACCCTTGGCGCCAGGGTGGAACTTTTGTAGTCGGCATTTAGGGCGGCGTGGTCTTAGAGTTCTATGAGGGTCCCCCTTTTCTTCGTGGGGGCTCGATTAGCCGCGCACGCACAGCACGTGGTTCTTTGGGCTTGATGCGAAGAAGAGTTGGGTTGTGTTGAGTGCCTCGCTTGATGGAAGTGCATTTCCATCTGGCGGGTTATTCTTACGTGTACGGCCAAATTGGTGCATCCCTGCAGGGTTAATCTTCTTGAGAAGCCGTGTTGTCCGCGGTTATGGATGACTTGGTGAAAGTGCTGGCTAACTAGTACTCAGACAACTTACACTTAACGATGATAACTTGACTAGTAATATAAATTACCTCCACCATAAAAATGAATGTCACCTTAATCAACAGTGTGAGTTTCCTTGGGTTGCTTCCTTAGTAGGGGGTAACCCTGGATGGGTATTGTTTGGTGAGTAGTTATAGTTGGTTTTGTCGCGCTATCTTATCCCTTTCTTTTAGCCGGATGTTGTAGCGCGTCTCTGTAGTTAGTTAGTGCAGCCCGCTGCCGCTTCGTTGCAATAATCCCTTCCTTCTGTTGTACCCAAAGTATTTGTATCTTGTCATGATTGGTTACGCTGGTGTCACATCCCAATTTTGCAATACCTAATAACACAGTTGTTTTGCTAATTGCTTGACAATTAAACTTTGATTGTGACAATTAAACTTTGGTTGTATTTGTGTGAGTGCAACTAAACAAACTAATTATATAAACTTACATGGCTAAGAAATTGAAATCAAAATATTCAACATATTGTTCCAAATGACTTTGGCAATATTTTATAAAGTAAATATTGATCAAAGAGTTTTCCAAAACTATCTTAGTAATCTACATACTTGTTGAATATTATTCCAAGACCCAAATTAAGAAAGAGGAAACACTTAATAAATTTCCCTAAAAGATTATCAGAAAAGGAGGCATTCTTAAATGCTTCACCAAAATCTTATCAAATGTTTTTCCAACCTTGCAAGCTTAAAAACAAAAGTATTAGAGAGCATTTACTTTCTATCTCTAGTCACATAAATATTTTGGCAAAGCATTGATTAAAGAAAAACCAATTGCTTTATTAAATTGAATTTCCAATATTTCTAGAAACAGAAAACTAAAACAAGTTACTATTGGAAACTTTCTTCAAATGATATGAAATTAATACCATTGCTTCCTTATATCAAATAAGGAACACACACAAGAGGAGACCAAAATTTGAATCAATTAAAGTCCTGAAAACATGGTTTTTCTCCATAGCAACATTCGGGATTTTGAACAAGTTTGTTCTACAAACTTTTTCCAAATGCCATGAAATAAATAACACATGCTCTATATCATAAATAAGGATGAAAACCAAAAGGGCATAAGTTTTTGAATTGTTTAAGTTGCCAAAACCCCTGTTTTCTTGACAGCACCTTTTTGAAATTTGAACAAGTTTGTTCTAAGAAGTAACTCAAAATGACTTGAATTTTCTACCACATAAGGAACACATCAAATAAGGAATGTGTGCCAAAAAATATCATTTTTGGAAGCTCCTAAGTAGTCTAATAAATTCAATGTCCATTTATGTAAGAATTCAAATTTGAAAAACTTTGAATTATAAAGTTTCTCCAATTGATCCAATTTTCATATATGTTGTGCATCTCAGCTAATTAGAATTTTGGGCAAAAGGAAATTAAATTTTGACTTTGTTTGCTTGGTGAAAATCACATTTTCTAGAGAAGGAAAGGACCTAATTGTAAATTCCAAGGACCTAGTTGTAATCCTAGTCACATGGTCTTCTTCTTCTTCCTGTAGCTCCAGTAGCAGGCATGGAAGCCCATGCTTCTTTGCTTCGACTAGAAGGTTGCTAGGTAGATAAAAGACCTCAAGTGCATCTCTACCTGCCCCCTCTCTCTCCCCCTCGGACAAGCCCTCTCTCTCTCTGAAAATATCCGAAAATGGCCGTCGTCGATTCGGCCGCAGGTGACCTCGCCGCCGGCAGCCGTTGGCGCCATCAGCTCCGCCTCGTCGTGGTGGTCCGCCCTGCCGAGGGAATCGAGGCGGAATGGCCTGTGGTGGCCGCGCCGTCCGCTTTCCTCTCCGAGCCCGGCGGAGCTCCGGTGAGCCATTCCCGCCGCGTCGCTCTTCCTCCGCCCTCGCAGAGTCCTCCAACGCGTCTAGGGTAAGAAGGTGAACCTCCCCGTCGTTTTTCCCCCTCCCTCTCGTTCGGAATCGCCGCCGAGCCGCGCTCACCGTCCGGCCGCCGCGGGCCGCCGTCGCCGCCGCTCTCCGGAGCCATCCCAGGAAACGAAACATACACTAGGTGAATCCCCTCGTCGAGTACTACGAGTTGATGGTGTTTGATTGGAAAAACGTGGCTGGATTCGTCGATTAGAACCTCGCCGGAGACTCTCCCGCCGGCGAGTGACGTCGCCGTGACGCGCGCTCGCGTCAGCGTGGCCTTGCCCGCGCGTGGGAGATCAAACCTGCCTGTGGGGCCGCAGATCTGCCGCGTGGCTGCCCGCGTGGCGTCTGGCCCGCGAGTCAGCGACTCGGCCTTGCTCCCTCCGCGGTAGCAGTAGATCCAGGCCGGCCCTATTCGCAGATCTGGCCCAACAACACTTCTTTTTCCAATTTCTTTTTCACAGAATGATACATGGTTACTTTTGAGCTTAAAAACTAACCTAAAGGATGAATTTTACCAAACCAAAAATCACAGTTGTACCTTAACTAATTCTAAACCACCTCCAACTTGTAGATCTACATTTGGATGAATAATTTTGAAATCAAAAATGATTTGGCAACAGGTACCAGAAACACCAAAATGAGCACCATTTTAAATCCACAACTCCAAATGAAGTGAGGCCAATTGCATTGGAAAGGCCTTGCAATTTCCTAACAGGAGCAACTAACCTTGCTTCCAAATTCCTAGAATTTTTGAAATGGAATGCAATTTGGTAAAACACCAGAGATCACTTTAGTGATTTTTATAAAATTATTAAAAATGATTTTTGGTGCAAACTCAACTGTATGGTCTTGTATATGTTTAGGGCTATCTAAACCTAGAAGGTTTTAATTTTTAGAGCATCCTAGAAAATTTGGTGGACAGATCTATGTTTCACCTGTTTCTGCCATTTTGGCATTTTTAGGTAATTAATTTGTGTGAGTTATTTTTGTGTTGCAATATTGTTTTCTAGCATGTACAAGTGATGTGAACTTGTTTTCTAAAGTATTACTTAGCTATTTTAGCATGTTAGATTGTGTGGACTTGAGTTGAGAAGAAATAGAATTTTTGAGAATAGCATATGTTTATTCTCAAATTAATACTTGCATAGAATTTTTGATTGATTAATTTGTGTGCAAGCAATTGAATTGTTGTGTTGAGTTATTAGATACAGCACCATTTTGATACTTATATTATGTTGTTATCACCTCTGCTATCTTGCATTTGAATTGGTAGAAAAGCATGAGTAGCCTTGTCATGACTATGTGAATGTTTTGGAAAAATTCCCTCATGTGTGGAATTTTTGGCATTAATAATTGTGGTTGCATAGCCACATATTTTTGTGTTGTATTCATAGGACCAGTAGCATTTTTGTTATGTTATTATGAGTACTTGATCCCTATAGTTTTCACTTGTGTGAAAACAATAGCATGAGTAGCATTACCTTGCTTATTTTAGCATCCTATATTTTCTACTAGTATTGTTATTGCGCTAGATGCTAGTTTAGTATTTTGTTAATTTTTTTGCAAGTGGACCAGAGGCATTGTGACCTCTTAATGCTTTGATATGCTAGTGGAACACCCACTGGTTTCATTGCATTTTTGGTGGAAACATTATTTTCCCCACACTAGATGTGTTTCTTTTATATAGTTTCATAAATAATGAGTGCCTAGTATTTTTGCTTTGGGAATTTTTGTGCTAAACAAAAATGGGTATGCTTCTGTTTGTAAGTGGTTGTAATAATGTGTGGATTGCTAGGAAAAATACATTCTTGAAGTGTTGTTTGATTCCTATAATAGTGCCCCTTTTTATTACCACTAGTATGTAGGAGTTGCCCTGCAAATTGATGCATTGTTTTGCTAAATGGGATATTTTTGTTATAGCAAGTGTAGATGTTTTTCACTCCTGTTTCTATGACATGGACCCTCTGGTTGTATTTCAATTACTTGATTGAAATGCATCCATTGATTCTTCATGTTTGAGTAGTACTAGTTTTCCTTAGCAGTTTTTGTATTGAATTATTTTTCCTGCCAACTTGTGTTTGGAAGTTGTTTATGTATCCTTGCATAAAGGCATGTTTTAATTTACCATTATGATAACATGGTTCCTTGTTTGCATTTTAGTACTTTACTTGTTATTCACGTTTGCATAGCAAACCCTTAGTAGAAGCATGTCTATAGGATTCCTCCTTTTTAGTCATTGTTTCTATTGTTCTCACTATGAGAATTGTGTGTTTTGCGATGAGTCTATTGCCTTGTTGAACTTGTGTAGGCTCACTGATTTGTAAAAGTAACTTTTGCAAATCATGTGTCTTATTTATTCTTGATGTGAATTTAGGCTTAGCAGATTAGCTACCTTGTTCTTTTTGTGGTTTGGTTGATAGACCCCTTGCCATGATTATTTTTGTGCATGTTTTATATACTTTTAGTAGTCTCACCCTTGTGAAACTAAGTGTATTTTGGGTTTATTAATATCTTGGTATGAGAGTGGCACACCCACTGAATCCATGATATTAAGGTTGTGAGATATGTTCCTCCAACCTTAAGTTGTCTTATTAAATGGCATTTTTGCCAAATATGTTTGTTTGATTGTTTGCCTAAGTTAATAATTGTGTGATTAGTTATTATTAGTTTTCTTGATGTATGTATTGTTATGTGTTATTTCTTGCCTTGATTGGTTCTGAATGTGTGTCCTTTATTCTTTTTACGACGTTAGAAAACGAAGAGGAAGGAAGTGTCGGGAAGCTCTGTTTCAAGTTCCAGTCACTCCAAAAACCAGGGACACAAGAGATACCAGGCAAGCCATCCTGATTGCTTGCTGATACAATACTTACCATTATCTATCATGTATGTTTTACATCTGAAGTTTTACCAAAACTTGATTATCAAAACTATTTTTGAGGTGGAAATTACTACTATATTAGTATATAGGTTACTATTATGCCAGTAGTTAAACTTGGTAATACCAAGCCCATAAGCCACCATATGGTATTTATTACCATCAAATATACTAGTCCCTAAGTGGACACCCTAAAATTGTGATTCTACAAAACAAAGGATTTACGGAAAAACCCGGAGAAAAGGCGGATCCTTGTTCTCCGGAGGAATGTGGAAGTGGTCATTTTTGAGAAAGTGGTGTTTTCAAAAATGACACATAACCTAGTCTTCGCCGGACAACCTTTACCGTACTGCCACCCTACCCCGACATGGGCACGGGGCTTAACTTGAAGTTTGTTCTTATTAGTGTGTGCTATCTCAATCGCTATAAGGGACGCCGTACCCTCGAACCGAATGTCGTGGAGGCATATAAAGTGTGGGATTAATTTTCCCTCCGGTCGCATCAGCTGAGGCATCCTGGCTTGGCGTGGATTAGCTCGGTGCCGGGGATGTGGGAAAACTCAACTGAGAGATAGGCATACTCTAGCTTGAACATAGTGGATGGTTATGATCAGATACCTGATGTTTACATACTGTTGTTACAGTCCGTGGTTGTTTCACGGTAGGTGTACTGGATCTGGTGGATGAGTACACCTCTGCAGAGTACAACTTTTTTCGAAGAAGCCGCGTCCTCGGATATGGACAGTTGAATGGCCATGTAGCTAGCATTGTGTCAATGTTTTCAAAAAGGAAGTTTTTGAAAGGGAATTTTTTGGAAAGGAAGTGTTGAACTTGGGAAGTTCGGAAAGGAATGGAAACCTATACTGTGGAGGTATCGTCGATGATGAAAAGCCAGATGATGTTATACAAAACAAAATGTTTTGCAAAGAAAACCTTTTCTACTCTAAGCAAGAATTCTGGAAACTGATTCCAAGAAGTTTTGCAAAGAGAAAATATTCTTTAAACAAAAGTTTAACAAAACCTCTTGTACATGTGATATCTACAAGAGAAATAAAACTATATTATTTTATTTTCTTCTGAAGTATCTTCTTCACCGAAGATACAGATTAACCTGACTGCAACTGTGGTGTCATCATATATGAACACCATTGATAGTGAACCCTATTTATGGCCTACCTATTCCACCATATAAGCATATTTGCATGTTGGTAAGTGACATGATGGATGTCTTGCTGAGTACATTCAAATGTACTCATTATGGTTTCGCCCCTGGTATCTACTTACCAGATTTGGAGAAGGAGCCTTCAAAGGAGATCTATGAAGAGAAGTACGGAGTTGACGGCTTTGCGAACTAGGATCGTCTCCGGGTCAGCAGCCTGTAGGTTAAGGCGTGACTTGGGCTCAACTACGTTGTGTTTTTAAATTGTCTTCCGCTGTGTTTGTTAGTTGCCTGCCCTTTGTGGCAGTTGCGTTAAACTTGATCATGTGATCATTTGTGTAACACCTTTATGTATTCGTGTAATGGATGATGTATTTCTGTGTGCCAACTTTGTATGTTGTTCACGACTGATCTTTCTGGGATCGTGAATGTATGCATACGTAGGGTTTCAGACTGCCGGTCTGGGGTCCTTACAGAGTTGGTATCAGAGCCATCCTGACCTTAGGAGACCTTAGTTAGCATGGACATCAGATAGTAAAGAAAAGTATTTTTGAGTAAAAACCTATTTACTATCTACACTATTTTTATCTAAGGGAATTTTAGTATATTTTCCCTCCTTCTGATCTTTTCAAAAGATTCTAAATGCATATCAGGGCGTCCTTGAACAGTGGTTCGAAGGGCGGGCCTTACAGAGCTGGTATCTCTCTCGGTTAAGAGTTTATTTCTTACTTGTTTGCAACTGCTCCGCTCTGTTTTTGAAACATCTCACGTCTTTGAAGTTTTCTGTTCAGAAAATAGTTGGGGTTTCAAAAACAGATTGTTGCATATTCTTACCTCTCCCAGTTAATAGTTTTATCAAAACTTTACCTCTAGTATCTTGTTTCCATCCAAAAACTTGTATACTTGCCGCTGTCCCGAGAAGACCAAAATATTTGCCTAGCTCTACAGCGATGATGGTCAGAAGTAGATATAGTTCTTCAGCCACTTCTAGGATTTTTTTTGAATCAGTCTAGTTTGGAGTAATTTAGCGATTACCCCATGAGTCGCCTTCCCCTACGTAGCCCCAATGGAGTCTTGCTTGTGTGTTTTGGCTTGCTTATGTGTGTCCGTAGGACTTTATGCCGTTGTTTGGTGTAGAATTTGGTTCATCTAGGCTTCTATATGTTTGTGGGGTGCTCAAATTTTGCAAATTTGTGCTTTCCCCGCTCTTGTTTTTGAATCGCGCCTGTTAAATTTTTGCAAGCAAAAATGTTTGTATAGTATTCAAAAACAAGAATTTGTTGCTTACACTTATACTTGTTTTCGCTTCAAAATGCCACCCGTCGTGAACCACCACCATCTCCCCCACAATTGATGAAAGCACCGTTGGGCCTAATAATAGAGGACCGTCAAGCCACACGAGCTGCTAGCGTTGCTACCAGTGATGCACTCCAACAGATAAAGCTCCAACAAAGACAACCCTCAAAGAAGAAAATGCGTGAAGAAACCAACCACTACTGACCAAAACCTCTATGTTTTGTCTGTTTGCAAAAGACTCTTTTTACCCCGTTGGCTAAACATTGCTCCTTTTTATGTCCCCTTTTTAAAAGACCAAACTAGAGAGATCCCCTTTTAAAAATTATATACCTCCCTCCTACGGAGAAAGGTGAAAAAGAAGTATTCACGTGCCATGATGCGCAAACCCCTCAAAAGTCAATCAAAAGAGCACAATTCAATATTCGACGTACGATGACGCTAGTCGTATCGTGTCGGACGAACATTATTTAATAGAAAGCTAACAAGACTAACATGCCTTGCCTAATCTTAGGTTGACACCTAACCAAATTATGCAAACTACTCACAACTCTTTCTAAACCAAGGAATTAAGTGACTTAGGACACCTTTTAATCTAGTTGGTAAAAAGGAGAAGTCACGAGAAAATAAAATGATGACCTATTCGTTTACTAGTCAATAGGATATCATGTGTATCTACTTCGGAAATCAAAACTTGGTAGACATTGTAGGTACTATGAAATTCGGGGTTTAGAAATAAAGTGAACGATAAAATGGTTATGATAGATCTGGAAAACAACAGTTTTCCTGTTTTTGTTTCTTTGTGTGCTTTGATTGAAATGAAATTGTGTTTTATTAAATCTTGCTTCCTAACTTATATGGAGTTGTTAGGACTTGTTATTATGTTGTTTTCTTACAATAAGTCTACCCTAGAAAGTGTGTGCATGATTGGAAACTCGAATAAAAATGAAATAGCATTTGTTACCTTCTAATTTATTATTTGGAAGTATCGTGAGAGATAGATCGATGTATACTTTCTTAGTAGATTTTGTGGTATGTGTTCTTTGAGTCAAGTAACATTTAGGTACTGTTATTTTGATGCTTGTACCTATATTATTTTGCATGTCTCTTAATAGTAAAGCATGTGTAACATTTGTTGCTCGTTTTCTAGTACTTATTTGACTAGTTGTGTGAGCAAATCTTGTATAGTTGTGCACCTAAGTTTTGTTGTCTTTAAGTTTATTACAGTACCATTTTGTTACTGATATTAGGATAGTAGTATCTCTGTTAGGTTGCACTTGATCTTATGGAGATGCATGTGTAAGCATTGCTATCATTATGCACTAGTATTGCTTCACTAGATTAAATAGCCTTATATTTTTATCTTGTATGCAAAGTTTTTCATGAGTAACCAGAGGCTTAGTACCTATTTTTGCCTTGGTATTAGTAGGCAATAGCCCACTGGTCCCATTGTATTTTGGCTTGAGGATGAAAATCCCCAACCATGCACATGTGTGAAAATAGCATGTTTCACTATGTAATTGATTTCTATTTTCCACCAGGGAAAATATAATTGTTTCTTTTCACTTATGCAAGTGAGAAGTTTACTTCTTATTAGTAAATACTAATATGTTTAGGTGTGATCCTTTTGTTAGCATAATATTCCTTAGGGGTATCATGTTAAGAAATGTTTCACTATCGTGTGCTGAAATTAAATTGTTCGCAAATAAAATAAATTCCTCTTGATTGGTAGATTGTTTGTGAATAATTTTAAATTGAGTATATGGATTTTTGAAAAGGTTTATATAACTTTTCATTAATTACATAGCTACTGGTTGTGTGAGTTATACCTTGCTTGTTTGCTAGTAATGGTTTAAGAAAAACATAAATTGCAAGAATTAATTTATGCATGTTAAATAGTTGTATCATGGGATTGTTTTGATGTTGATGCTTACTAACATGTGTAAGTTAGGTGTACTGTTATTAGGTACATTTTATGATCATGAATTGCTTGTTTAAAAATAAGCATCATATTAACACTGTTTGCTTCTCTAGAGTGAAACTAGTTTCACCATTGGAAAATGGTGATTTTTGCTCTAGAATAACTCTCTTTTTATTTTATGAGTATATGTGTTGGTATAGCATGTTTAGGAAGTTATTACTTCTGTTATCATGCCATAAATTATTTAGTTGCATGTTCTATGGTTATAGGACATGATTATCTCTTATAGCATGCTGGTGTAGATTTTTCATACTAGTGTGTTATTTGTGCAGACCTTTTTATGCCTGTGTAATAGCAGTTTTATCTTGTGTAAAGATGGTATTTTAGATTACCTTTATGATTGTATTCTTTGGTTTTTAGCTACTGGTTGTTTTCTAATTTTTCATGATTGATGGATTCCAAAACCTCTAATAAACAATAACCTGGTGAATAAATAGTCTATTCATATGTGGTATTGTTTGCTTGCTTATTGGATTTTGTTTAAATGTTTTACCTTAGCATGAGTTTATACTTGTGTTATGATTGTGCTTAAGAGTATCTTATGAAACTAAAAACATCCAACTAAAATCATGAACATATTAAGCGATAGTTGCTTGTGGTGAGTAATACCCACTGCCATGGGTATTATTCTGTCTGTTTGTTTTACGTTAGCAACTTAGCCTTTGCACCCACAAGCTATATTTTTAACTTATTATATACCTTGTTATGAGAGTGGTGTACCACTCCATATGAGTTATGTAAGATGTGGGATATAGCTAGGAACTCATGTAAATAATTAACGGTACGTTTCCAGGAAGTTCTGCACTAACCTTAATTTTTGTTCAAACTAGGAAACAAAAGTTTTGGACTTAAAACAGTACTGGTGTTTTTTTAAGGTGAATTTGCTAATTTAGGGGAGTACCCCGCCTCCCAAGAAAAGTCAAAGGGGGGAAGCACCTGCACTCCAACACTAACATTGTGTTTGTTGGCCCTCCCTTAGTCCTCGCTTGTGAATCTCGGGGACGAGACTTTTTTTAAGGGGGGAAGACCTGTCACATCCCAATTTTGCAATACCTAATAACACATTTGTTTTGCTAATTGCTTGACAATTAAAATTTGATTGTGACAATTAAACTTTGGTTGTATTTGTTTGAGTGCAACTAAACAAACTAATTATATAAACTTACATGGCTAAGAAATTGAAAACAAAATATTCAACATATTGTTCCAAATGACTTTGGCAATATTTTCTAAAGTAAATATTGATAAAAGAGTTTTCCAAAACTATATTAGTAATCTACATACTTGTTGAATATTATTCCAAGACCCAAATTAAGAAAGAGGAAACACTTAATAAATTTCCCTAAAAGATTATCAGAAAAGGAGGCATTCTTAAATGCTTCACCAAAATCTTATCAAATGTTTTTCCAACCTTGCAAGCTTAAAAACAAAATTATTAGAGAGCATTTACTTGCTATCTCTAGTCACATAAATATTTTGGCAAAGCATTGATTAAAGAAAAACCAATTGCTTTATTAAATTGAATTTCCAATATTTCTAGAAACAGAAAACTAAAACAAGTTACTATTGGAAACTTTCTTCAAATCATCTGAAATTAATACCATTGCTTCCTTATATCAAATAAGGAACACACACAAGAGGAGACCAAAATTTGAATCCATTAAAGTCCTGAAAACATGGTTTTTCTCCACAGCAACATTTGGGATTTTGAACAAGTTTGTTCTACAAACTTTTTCCAAATGCCATGAAATAAATACCACATGCTCTATATCATAAATAAGGATGAAAACCAAAAGGGCACAAGTTTTTGAATTGTTTAAGTTGCCAAAAACCCCTGTTTTCTTGACAGCACCTTTTTGAAATTTGAACAAGTTTGTTCTAAGAAGTAACTCAACATGACTCGAATTTGCTACCACATAAGGAACACATCAAATAAGGAATGTGTGCCAAAAATTATCATTTTTGGAAGCTCCTAAGTAGTCTAATAAATTCAATGTCCATTTATGTAAGAATTCAAATTTGAACAACTTTGAATTATAAAGTTTCTCCAATTGATCCAATTTTCATATATGTTGTGCATCTCAGCTAATTAGAAATTTGGGCAAAAGGAAATTAAATTTTGACTTTGTTTGCTTGGTGAAAATCACATTTTCTAGAGAAGGAAAGGACCTAATTGTAAATTCCAAGGACCTAGTTGTAATCCTAGTCACATGGTCTTCTTCTTCTTCCTGTAGCTCCAGTAGCAGGCATGGAAGCCCATGCTTCTTTGCTTCGACTAGAAGGTTGCTAGGTAGATAAAAGACCTCAAGTGCATCTCTACCTGCCCCCTCTCTCTCCCCCTCGGACAAGCCCTCTCTCTCTCTGAAAATATCTCAACCTAACCCTAGCCCGAAAATGGCCGTCGTCGATTCGGCCGCAGGTGACCTCGCCGCCGGCAGCCGTTGGCGCCATTAGCTCCGCCTCGTCGTGGTGGTCCGCCCTGCCGAGGGAATCGAGGCGGAATGGCCTGTGGTGGCCACGCCGTCCGCTTTCCTCTCCGAGCCCGGCGGAGCTCCGGCGAGCCATTCCCGCCGCGTCGCTCTTCCTCCGCCCTCGCAGAGTCCTCCAGCGCGTCTAGGGTAAGAAGGTGAACCTCCCCGTCGTTTTTCCCCTCCCTCTCGTTCGGAATCGCCGCCGAGCCGCGCTCACCGTCCGGCCGCCGCGGGCCGCCGTCGCCGCCGCTCTCCGGAGCCATCCCAGGAAACGAAACATACACTAGGTGAATCCCCTTGTCGAGTACTACGAGTTGATGGTGTTTGATTGGAAAAACATGGCCGGATTCGTCGATTAGAACCTCGCCGGAGACTCTCCCGCCGGCGAGTGACGTCGCCGTGACGCGCGCTCGCGTCAGCCTGGCCTTGCCCGCGCGTGGGAGATCAAACCTGCCTGTGGGGCCGCAGATCTGACGCGTGGCTGCCCGCGTGGCGGCTGGACCGCGAGTCAGCGACTCGGGCTTGCTCCCGCCGCGGTAGCAGTAGATCCAGGCCGGCCCTATTCGCAGATCTGGCCCAACAACACTTCTTTTTCCAATTTCTTTTTCACAGAATGATACATGTTTACTTTTGAGCTTAAAAACTAAGCTAAAGGATGAATTTAACCAAACCAAAAATCACAGTTGTACCTCAACTAATTCTAAACCACCTCCAACTTGTAGATCTACATTTGGATGAATAATTTTGAAATTAAAAATGATTTGGCAACAGGTACCAGAAACACCAAAATGAGCACCATTTTAAATCCACAACTCCAAATGAAGTGAGGCCAATTGCATTGGAAATCCCTTGCAATTTCCTAACAGGATCAGCTAACCTTGCTTCCAAATTCCTAGTATTTTTGAAATGGCATGCAATTTGGTAAAACACCAGAGAGCACTTTAGTGATTTTTATAAAATTATTAAAAATGATTTTTGGTGTAAACTCAACTGGACGGTCTTGTATATGTTTAGGGCTATCTAAACCTAGAAGGTTTTAATTTTTAGAGCATCCTAGAAAATTTGGTGGACAGATCTATGTTTCACCTGTTTCTGCCATTTTGGCATCTTTAGGTAATTAATTTGTGTGAGTTATTTTTGTGTTGCAATATTGTTTTCTAGCATGTACAAGTGATGTGAACTTGTTTTCTAAAGTATTACTTAGCTATTTTAGCATGTTAGATTGTGTGGACTTGAGTTGAGAAGAAATAGAATTTTTGAGAATAGCATATGTTTATTCTCAAATTAATACTTGCATAGAATTTTTGATTGATTAATTTGTGTGCAAGCAATTGAATTGTTGTGTTGAGTTATTAGATACAGCACCATGGTTATACTTATATTATGTTGTTATCACCTCTGCTATCTTGCATTTGAATTTGTAGAAAAGCATGAGTAGCCTTGTCATGACTATGTGAATGTTTTGGAAAAATTCCCTCATGTGTGGAATTTTTGGCATTAATAATTGTGGTTGCATAGCCACATATTTTTGTGTTGTATTCATAGGACCAGTAGCATTTTTGTTATGTTATTATGAGTACTTGATCCCTATAGTTTTCACTTGTGTGAAAACAATAGCATGAGTAGCATTACCTTGCTTATTTTAGCATCCTATATTTTCTACTAGTATTGTTATTGCACTAGATGCTAGTTTAGTATTTTGTTAATTTTTTTGCAAGTGGACCAGAGGCATTGTGACCTCTTAATGCTTTGATATGCTAGTGGAACACCCACTGTTTTCATTGCATTTTTGGTGGAAACATTATTTTCCCCACACTAGATGTGTTTCTTTTATATAGTTTCATAAATAATGAGTGCCTAGTATTTTTGCTTTGGGAAATTTTGTGCTAAACAAAAATGGGTATGCTTCTGTTTGTAAGTGGTTGTAATCATGTGTGGATTTCTAGGAAAAATACATTCTTGAAGTGTTGTTTGATTCCTATAATAATGCCCCTTTTTATTACCACTAGTATGTAGGAGTTGCCCTGCAAATTGATGCATTGTTTTGCTAAATGGGATATTTTTGTTATAGCAAGTGTAGATGTTTTTCACTCCTGTTTCTATGACATGGACCCTCTGGTTGTATTTCAATTACTTGATTGAAATGCATCCATTGATTCTTCATGTTTGAGTAGTACTAGTTTTCCTTAGCAGTTTTTGTATTGAATTATTTTTCCTGCCAACTTGTGTTTGGAAGTTGTTTATGTATCTTTGCATAAAGGCATGTTTTCATTTACCATTATGATAACATGGTTCCTTGTTTGCATTTTAGTACTTTACTTGTTATGCACGTTTGCATAGCAAACCCTTAGTAGAAGCATGTCTATAGGATTCCTCCTTTTTAGTCATTGTTTCTATTGTTCTCACTATGAGAATTGTGTGTTTTGCGATGAGTCTATTGCCTTGTTGAACTTGTGTAGGCTCACTGATTTGTAAAAGTAACTTTTGCAAATCATGTGTCTTATTTATTCTTGATGTGAATTTAGGCTTAGCAGATTAGCTACCTTCTTCTTTTTGTGGTTTGGTTGATAGACCCCTTGCCATGATTATTTTTGTGCATGTTTTATATACTTTTAGTAGTCTCACCCTTGTGAAACTAAGTGTATTTTGGGTTTATTAATATCTTGGTATGAGAGTGGCACACCCACTGAATCCATGATATTAAGGTTGTGAGATATGTTCCTCCAACCTTAAGTTGTCTTATTAAATGGCATTTTTGCCAAATATGTTTGTTTGATTGTTTGCCTAAGTTAATAATTGTGTGATTAGTTATTATTAGTTTTCTTGATGTATGTATTGTTATGTGTTATTGCTTGCCTTGATTGGTTCTGAATGTGTGTCCTTTATTCTTTTTACGACGTTAGAAAATGAAGAGGAAGGAAGTGTCGGGAAGCTCTGTTTCAAGTTCCAGTCACTCCAAAAACCAGGGACACAAGAGATACCAGGCAAGCCATCCTGATTGCTTGCTGATACAATACTTACCATTATCTATCATGCATGTTTTACATCTGAAGTTTTACCAAAACTTGATTATCAAAACTATTTTTGAGGTGGAAATTACTACTATATTAGTATATAGGTTACTATTATGCCAGTAGTTAAACTTGGTAATACCAAGCCCATAAGCCACCATATGGTATTTATTACCATCAAATATACTAGTCCCTAAGTGGACACCCTAAAATTGTGATTCTACAAAACAAAGGCTTTACGGAAAAACCCGGAGAAAAGGCGGATCCTTGTTCTCCGGAGGAATGTGGAAGTGGTCATTTTTGAGAAAGTGGTGTTTTCAAAAATGACACATAACCTAGTCTTCACCGGACAACCTTTACCGTACTGCCACCCTACCCCAACATGGGCACGGGGCTTAACTTGAAGTTTGTTCTTATTAGTGTGTGCTATCTCAATCGCTATAAGGGACGCCGTACCCTCGAACCGAATGTCGTGGAGGCATATAAAGTGTGGGATTAATTTTCCCTCCGGTCGCATCAGCTGAGGCATCCTGGCTTGGCGGGGATTAGCTCGGTGCCGGGGATGTGGGAAAACTCAACTGAGAGATAGGAATACTCTAGCTTGAACATAGTGGATGGTTATGATCAGATACCTGATGTTTACATACTGTTGTTACAGTCCGTGGTTGTTTTCACGGTAGGTGTACTGGATCTGGTGGATGAGTACACATCTGCAGAGTACAACTTTTTCGAAGAAGCCGCGTCCTCGGATATGGACAGTTGAATGGCCATGTAGCTAGCATTGTGTCAATGTTTCCAAAAAGGAAGTTTTTGGAAGGGAATTTTTTGGAAAGGAAGTGTTGAACTTGGGAAGTTCGGAAAGGAATGGAAACTTATACCGTGGAGGTATCGTCGATGATGAAAAGCCAGATGATGTTATACAAAACAAAATGTTTTGCAAAGAAAACCTTTTCTACTCTAAGCAAAAATTCTGGAAACTGATTCCAAGAAGTTTTGCAAAGAGAAAATATTCTTTAAACAAAAGTTTAACAAAACCTCTTGTACATGTGATATCTACAAGAGAAATAAAACTATATTATTTTATTTTCTTCTGAAGTATCTTCTTCAACGAAGATACAGATTAACCTGACTGCAACTGTGGTGTCATCATATATGAACACCATTGATAGTGAACCCTATTTATGGCCTACCTATTCCACCATATAAGCATATTTGCATGTTGGTAAGTGACATGATGGATGTCTTGCTGAGTACAGTCAAATGTACTCATTATGGTTTCGCCCCTGGTATCTACTTACCAGATTTGGAGAAGGAGCCTTCAAAGGAGATCTATGAAGAGAAGTACGAAGTTGACGGCTTTGCGAACTAGGATCGTCTCCGGGTCAGCAGCCTGTAGGTTAAGGCGTGACTTGGGCTCAACTACGTTGTGTTTTTAAATTGTCTTCCACTGTGTTTGTTAGTTGCCTGCCCTTTGTGGCAGTTGCGTTAAACTTGATCATGTGATCATTTGTGTAACACATTTATGTATTCGTGTAATGGATGATGTATTTCTGTGTGCCAACTTTGTATGTTGTTCACGACTGATCTTTCTGGGATCGTGAATGTATGCATACGTAGGGTTTCAGACTGCCGGTCTGGGGTCCTTACAGCTGGTATCTTGTGAGTATGGTTTATCCACTTGCCAGTACTTAATAGTACTGACCCACGAATCCCTTTCGTGGCTGCATATTCCACATTGCAGTCAACAGGTTTGAAGTCTGACGACGTTAGCTTGGGAGTCCCTTCGGCTTGGCCTGGGCAGGGATTTGGACGCCATCGGTTATCTTCAGGACTCTTAGTCCTATTTGTAACTTGTCCGTAGTCGGACGCTATGTTGTTTCTTCCGCTATTATTTGGATCTTTGTATTGTATCAGTTGTATTCTTGACTTGTTTGAGTCTTCTTGTATATATCTCTTCTGTTGTTGTGGAATATTCGTGAATTGTTGTAATGTTATCACAAGTGGCAACCTGGAATCGGTTATTATGTGGATTTTGGCGGAAATGCTGAAATCTGCATAGTGCCCGATCCCGGGGCTTCACAAAGTATCAACTCCCCCCAAGCTTAGACCTCGCTTGTCCCCAAGCAAAACTGAACTCAGAAAACATGACCACCGGTTTATGGAGTGAAGAGTCGATATATAAAATACGGACAAGAAGCATCACATCTATCTATGCACCAATCGTTATAGACAGCAACTTCCTATCATATAACCTAACTTGAAACAAGTAATTGGAGTCACAAACAAAGATGCAAAAGAGAGAATCAAAATTGGTAATGGCAAACTTCATTCTTTGTTAGAGAACATTTAATGATATCCTGCTTATCTTAGGTTAAGTCTTTATAATAAGGTTCATCTTGTAGAGCTTAACATTTTTAATTATAACAATTCTTTTAAGTGATTCATAGTTTTTCAAAGTAATATTCATTCAGATAATTAAGCATGTGCCGAACAAAGAAGAATAGAAAACATTATTGAATAAATCAACATATAGATGGTGAGATCACAACAACTTGAATGCTTGCTAGAGACAGAAAGAAATAGGTTTACTAACTCAACATAAAAGTAAAAGAAAGGACCTTCGCAGAGGGAAGCATGGATCACTCATGTGCTAGAGCTTTTATTTTATTAAACAGAGGTATTGAAAACATTTTTAAGAGAGGTGTATGATTATGTCAACAAATGGTAAACAGACAATGCAGTACGTCACAATCCAACTAGACTTCATAAGAGAGGCTCCCATATGAGGGACGCAAATGGTGTAGAAGGTCATCCCTCATTCTATTTTGTTTACACGATTATGCTTTGAGTGATAAATCAGGGGCAAAAATAGTGAAGAGAATTTGTGTATTAGTTTTGGGGCTGGGCACCCCGCTGCCAGCTCTTCTAGCATTTGAATAAGCGGATGAAGACACTAGTCCAGGTGTTTGAAGTCCAATCAACAAGTGAGATAAAGATTCTCTATTTACGTCCTCATGAGCTAAAACAGGGGCACAAAACAGGAATAATTTTGAAAGTTTTAAAGGTAGCACATGAGCAATTTACTTGGAGTGGCAATTAAATACCACATGTAGGTAGGTATGGTGTACACAGTGGCAAGGTTTTGGGGCTCAAGGTTTTGGATGCACGAGAAGCATTCCCTCTCAGTACAGGGTTTTTGGCTAGCAAGGTCGGGTAGAAAGCATAGGATTTGGGGGAAAACAAACAAATATATATATATATATATATATATATATATATATATATATATATATATATATATACTAGCACATGTGCCCGTGCGTTGCAACGGAGTACATACTATCGTGATGTTCATAGGTAAAGAAGACGAACATTAAAGATAACCAAATGTTGAAATAAATTATGAACAAAAACAATAACATTGTAATATAAGTTGATTCATTTCTAAGATAGGTCATATTCAAAAACTGAAAACATAATTGCTTCTATCAATTCTTTTCCAACACAACATATATGTTATTTCACACTTCATAACATAACTATGATGTGAGTACATATTTTGTACACAAAAACAATAATACATAGTCCAGTTGAATAAAAAAAATAACAAAATACCGATGGAATTTGAAAATGCATACATGGTCATAACAATAAGTCATATTCGGAGTGTGCGTACCGCATCGATGCAATGTTGCACGAAAGCACCTTACCTTTATCGAATTCCTACAGGATGTCATATGCTTAGACAGAGACTTCAGAAGAACTCCCTGGGTCTCAAAATAAGTGTCTCAACTTTGTCCAAATATGAATGTATGTACACATGTTTTAGTATATACATGCATCCATATTTATACAAAGTTGAGACAATTATTTTGAGACGAGGGAGTAATTAGTTCATGGATCTAATTTAGCATAGCAAACTTACCCAAGAACTGGTTTAGCATAATGTCAGCTTCACGTGGTCCGTCTGACCGTCTCCTTAATTGATGCTTGCAAGCAAATAAAATACCAGGGGTGCTGGACCGCCGCGTGTGCGTGGACGGCGACAAAGACGACGGCGACGACCCCTAGTTATTCCCCCACCCCCACCCCCGGTCTCAGACGAAAACAATGTTCCACTATCCTCCTACCCAGGAACGTCTCTTTGAAGAAGTGCCGCCGCCAGCGACCAGCGCCGCCGCACGAGGCTGCCACCTACTTGCCTACTGCCGCGGTCGGCGTTCACATTCCAGCGTCACTGCGTTCGCATATCTGCTCCAGTGCAGCCGAACTCGGCTATCTTTCCGGCGTCAGCCTGCCATCTCCCCTCACCGTTCAGACCAAACGCCTTCGGTCAGGCTTCGTAGGCCCTGCCCAGAACAATGCGGCGTGTCTCCTAGCAGGGCATCTGTCCTTGAGTGGCCACTCGATCTTCCATGTACGTGTGCCTCGCCTGCTCATGGCTCATGTTCATGACCAGGAAAGGAGATATGATGCTAACGTTGGCAGTGTAAGAGAAGACCAATCTCGTGTGTTGCACGCTGCACGACATTCCGTACTCACAAATCGGCGACCCCGACTAAGTAAAAGAGGAGGAAGTCCGTTTTGCATGTCTTGTCTCATCCAACTAAAAATGAGAACGGATTCTAGTGGATCTAATCAACGGCAAAAAGAGGCGGACACCATTAGACATGATAGGAGCGGCCGATTCATGGCGCCAATTAGAGAGGAGCAGAGGACGCGGTGTGGAAGGGCGCCGCCACACACCAGACGTCCCGCCAGACCCTTCTACGTACCTATCAACGCCGCCGGATGGCGCGTTGGGGAGATCCGTCATACCGGCCGTGGAGCGTGGCCGCTGCTCCGTGAGGCGTCATGACTCATGAGTGATCGCGCCGCTGGGAGTGTTGTTGGGGATGCAGCCACGATCGTCATCTTTGTAGTCCTGGATGAAGACGAACTGCGGCGCCGACAAGAACTCATCGCTTACGAGCGGCGACCTCTACTCATCGCGACATAGGAAATCAGTAAGGGACTACATTGTGCCGAAGTTCATGTCGTTTCTATTTCCCATTAAAACACGTCTAAGTATTTACTCTTTAGCTTCCTTGAGTTGTCATGTAGTGAGTCGAGGACCTAGAATCTACTGCTGCACGAGGCCGTATGGATATGAACAGTACTCTATCTAACGTGAGTTTAGGTAGGATGTGTCACGGGCAAGGTTTTTTCTTTTGGTCAGGTGCTTAAATTTTTTTGGCAAGGTGATTAAAGACGTGCACCTCTACAACTCGATGCAGTCCGCTCAAATAGTCAAGCGTTTCTGATCAGGACTCGTACAAACTGTTTTACAAGCGTCCATGGAGTGCTGATCGGGACTCGTACGTACGAGCAACGTAGGAACGGGACGGACCAAAGGATAAATCTAAACCCTTTTTATATTGTAGAGATAGATATTTTGGTGGAAGGGCAAAACGGTAAAACATGAGGTTGGACCGGAAGAAGGCTTCCTCTCTTTATTATTAGGTAAAGATATATATCTCTACTATATAATTTGTCTTACCGTGATGATGGTTCGTTGGTACGTCTCAGGAAACGGGGCGTACGTTCCACGGTACGGGTACGTCATACGTCGTCGCTAATTTTCTTGGTTTCCTAGGTCGCCTGATTTTTGCCCCCGATCGATGGGCCACACGCAAACGTGTCCTGCTCGAATTGATCTGTCGCACGTACCAAAGGGCAAAAGACCACGTCTCCCCTACATATGCCGCCTCCACAAGACCGTCTTAACCACGTCCGGACCAACAGCCCGCCTCGCCGCCGCCATGGAGCCGAAATCATCGCCGAAGATGTAGCTGTAATGATCTACGAAGATGGAGCAGGAGCTACTGCACCAAGGACTCGGTGGAGTACATATCGTAGGAGCTCTGTCACACCCGTCATCCGCGACATCCTTCAGATGTCTACCGACTCCGAGCTCGATCCGGTACCCTATCTCCCTGTTTTCAGATGTCTCCCTGTGTGCACGGCGAGGTTTGGAGCGTGGCCTGTAGCTTGCGTGCAAGCACGACGTGAAGACGGGCCGCGCTGTGTCGCGCGCGGAGTAAGGTCGGCGGATGCTCGACCTTGGCAGAAAATACGTCCGGGTCGGGAAAGTAGGGGGCCGTGGCGTGGAGCAAGGTCGGCGGAAACTCACCTTGGCAAGAAAGGCGTCCGGGTTGGAATGCAATGGGCGGCGACGTCGCGACGCGGCGGCGGCGAGCATGCGGGGACACGCAGGCGGCGGCGCGCGCTGGCAAGATACGAGGAAACAGTCCGAGCAACTGGTTTCTGGCCCAGCGCCTCCCACACCTCGGGCACCAAACAGTTCCCCTGCCTATCGCCATCCCTTGCCGGCTCGCCGTCCGTGCACCTGATTCGGGCAATCGACATGTCGTCTCTTCACCTAATTCTGGTGACCACGGCCAGGGTTCATACGGAGGCGGCTCCATGTGAAGCTCGAGTTGCTCTGTTAATTTTTACTGATCCAAATTCCCTCTGCCGTGTCCCGCTTGGGTAGTAATGAAGTGCTGGGCTCGATCAATTGTTGTGGTCTGGGAGGAGGCAAGTAGCCAGGAGCGCTATCGAAGCACGCTCGGGCTACCAGCAGAGCACAACTAGCAGCAACATCTTCAGGAAGAAAATCGGGCTTGCATGCCTAGAGCAACCTAGAGCACAAAAAAAAAATACAGAGCACTCTTTCTAGCTAGCACATTTTTTTAGTACACAACTTGATTCCAAAGCTCACTGTTGAAGCATGGAATTAACAAAAAATGGATTAGGGATTTAGGGACCTGGAGCTGTTTGGTTAATTTATTACAATAATTTTGCTATTTTTGGCTCCCATATGATACACGATATTAATATTTTTTTAATCTTTGCAAGGAATAAAAATAATGATCCCAAAAGTAGTAAACTGGAGGAGGCACGAACCAAATATTTACATCATTTGATAAGGACCTCTGACAATGTAGTCATTATTGTTTCCTATCTTTTGCGGTCTAATGCGATTTCGACTCCACGCTAAGTTACTTTCATTCGGAGCGGGACAAGCTGACTGTGTCGGTTTCTTATGTTCTCTTTTTCGTGAGGCAAATAGACCTGGACATTTGCCTGGATAGCTAACGAGAGAGAAATCACGGGTAATCACGGGTGACAGGGGACCTTACGAGGAACAAGCCAGGACGACATGGACGGATCTTGGGGCACTAGAGTCACTTCTCAAAGAGAGATGTGGAAAGGGCATAGTGATACTACAGATACATGGGTCCATCAATCTTGGGGTAGTATTCAATGTGGAAATCGCTAGAGCGCGTCAAGGCTAAATAAAAATCAGCCCGTAGCATAGCACGGGCATATTTGCTAGTATATATATATGTGTGATGAAACCAATCATGCAATCTTCATTGAAATCCCAAGCGATCTTAACATGTGAATACTAAGTTTACGAGATGATAGGCAAATTCCTCTTTCTTCTACTAGCATCTCAAATTATTATTTCTGCTGACCCAAGCTAAGTTTGCCAAACCCAACTAGATTAACTTAATGATCTCTAGAGTGATACCAAATACTAATAAGAAGCTCAACGATATGACAAAAATTGAAAACTGGAATAAAGTGTGCAAGAAATGAATGATGAAACTACTCATTAATATTTCAAACCGGCAACTCACACCAACGGATACAAAAATAACTATCTAAGGAGAGACACTTCCATACTACAAACCATCCTATATGATAACTCCTCTACTCATGATATGAATCTACTGAAAAAGTAAAAAGATGAAAGATAGTGATGTGATACCGCGACACTTCCCCCAAGCTTGGAACAAGCCGAGGGGATGCCAAATGCAATGACGAATCAATTCTTCGGTGGTGGTGGTGAGTCCTTCTAGATGAGCTTATCAATTGATTTCTTCGGATCTTCAATCGCAAACATAAGCATACGCATCACATCAGTATTGCGATCAGTACAGTTTGCCTGCCTCTCGGACTGTGAATCTCAGCCACCAAGATTTTTCCCCCACTCTTCCTTAGGTTGAGAGCTTCCTTCATCTGCACTGTTAGAACGATTGATATCCCACATAGAGGGTAAATCCCTCTGGGGCACCTTTTCGTACTGATAATCATGAATTAGCGAGTGGAAGTGGTTCTTAACGCCCGCATCAGGCGTTCTTGATGCTAAGAAGTGACGTGGAACCTTCCCTCCAGTGCTCATTCACCCGCCTCTCTTAAACTTCAAGCGGTTAGTCTCCACTCTGATGCTTGCGACGGTGGCGCGTGGACGCACTCACGAGTTCTCTTCTACTTCTCCTTCAGCTCCGCTCTCGATCTCCTCCTGCTGATCCCGGTCTTGGACATCATCTTTCTTCGGTCCCTTCCCTTTTTTGTCGTGGGCAGAGACCACGACGCTTCTAAAACTGAAAACAGATCCTGGCAGAAACAACTCAAAACAGAAACACGACGAGAAAACGATATACGGACCTCGGGGGGTCCGGGGGATTATATAGCAGAAAGTTTCACAACTAAAGGGAAGCCCAAGTCAAAAACGAGACGGAGAGGGGCTCCGGGGCGCCCACACCATGGGATGGCGCGCCCTATGGTGTGGAGCATCCGGGCTCCGTCTCCGCCTCTTTTCCGGCTCATAATTTTTCATATTTTCCAAAAACAGTAAAAACAAAAGTTGGAAGATCTTTCGTGAATGTTTTCTTACCAAAACCAATACCTATTCGAAAACTGACTCTCTAGTTTCTGAAATATGCTTCTTAATAAACTCCTATGAGATCATGGCTTGAATACAATCAACATTTTAATTATAAGGATCTCCAGAAGTACAATGCTTGAGTCTTTGTCCATTCACCACTTGTGAAGTGTTGTCTTCAAGGGAAACAATTTTAATTGCCCCCGAACGATATACTTCTTTGATAACAAAAGGTCCTTCCCATCTCGAGAGTAATTTTCCTGCAAAAAACCTGAGACGAGACGTATACAATAGCAATTTTTCACCAACATGAAATTCTCTTATCATGCCATCTTTTAACTTTCTCTTTAAAGAGCTTAGCATTTTCATATGCTTCACTCCTCCATTCATCTAATGAACTTAAGTCAAAGCAACCTTTTCTCACCAGCAAGTTTAAAATCTCTATTTAGGTCTTTCACTGCCCAATAAGCTTTGTGTTCTAATTCTAAAGGCAAGTGACAAGATTTTCCATAAACCATTTTATAAGGAGACATGCCCATGGGATTTTTATAAGCAGTTCTATAAGCCCAAAAAGCATCATTTAATTTCTTAGCCCAATTTTTTCTAGATTTGTTAACAGTCTTTTCCAAGATAGATTTGATTTCTCTATTCGATAATTCTACTTGCCCACGAGTTTGAGGATGATAGCGTGAAGCAATTCTATGATTAACATCATATTTAGCAAGGGTTTTTCTAAAACCACCATGAATAAAATGAGAACCCCTATCAGTCATAAGATATCTAGGTACACCAAACCTAGGGAAATTAATGTCTTTAAGCATTTTTAATGAGGTTTCACCATCAGCAATTTTAGTAGGTATAGCTTCTACCCATTTGGTAACATAGTCAACAGCAACAAGAATATGAGTATAGCCATGTGAAGGAGGGAAAGTACCCATAAAGTCAAAACCCCAACAATCAAACGATTCAATAACAAGAGAATAATTCATATGCATTTCATTACGTCTAGAAATATTTCCAACCCTTTGACATTGATCACAAGATAAAACAAATTTTGTAGCATCTTTAAAGAGAGTAGGCCAATAAAAACCTGATTGTAGAACCATATGTGAAGTTCTATCTCCAGCGTGATGTCCTCCATAAGCACTACTATGACATTTTATCAATATCTCTCGTTGTTCATTTTCAGGAACACATCTTCTCATACTACCATCAACACCTTCTTTATATAAGTGTGGGTAATCCCAAAAATAATACCTCAAATCATAGAAGAATTTTCTTCTTTGTTGAGTTGTAAAGGTAGGAGGCATATACTTCGAAACAATAAAGTTAGCATAATCAGCATATTTGTCACGACCCCGGACCCAGAGATATACATACTGTTATGTGCTCCTAGCCATGGACTCACAAGGGCTTCAGGGTTACCAGCCCCGGCCGCAACAAACAACGACAGGCAAACTGGATTCATCAGCACGTAGTCCGGATCCCAAGTCTACTACTCCTTGTATCCATGCTAGTCATAACCAACTACGCATATGAAAGCATCCACGAATCGAATGAAACTGAAGGAAACGGGACCAAAGCTATACAAAGATGCTATGTGTCCAGAAAGTGCAACAACAATCGAGGGTTACTGGGGTTACCTCGCCCCAGGCCGAATCACATCGGCAGGCGGGCTCGGACATGGATCATCGGCTCCACAACCCCTCGACTGCGACAACTATGTAGGCATAGCCAAAACTGTATAACAATGAGCTCGAAACCGATCAAATAAGTACTCTAGACATGAAGCTTTATTAAACAGGTGTTACTAGAGTATAGCTTACAAGAAGAGGTCACGCGACCCAACATTACATCAGACAACGGAAGGCAAATTATGTTGCTAATCAGCAAGAACCAAAAAGGCCTAAGAGGCCGCAACATAAGGCGACGTCCCAGCCCTTAGATTCCAGGCTCCTACCTGGGAACCCCAAACTACTCGTCGATGTCCACGTTGAATCATCACCGATGGGAGATCTTCTCCTGAACCAAAATTAAGCAAACCTGAGTACGGGAGGTACTCAACAAGACTTAGTTAACCTATTATATATCTGCTATCTTCAGAAAGGTTTTACGAAGGCTGTTTTGCGTAAAGCAATCTTTGTTTTCCAAATCGAGGAGGAATAGCACGTCTCATAGAAGGTTTCCAAAACAGGTGAGAAACTCACTACTGTGATCATCATCATTTCAAACCACCAACATCAATTCCCAGCATCTCACATGCTACAAGGATCACCCCTCTCGGCATCTCAAAGGAGGTACCCTTCATCTATTGCATCCATGCATTGTCAACATCTTTTACGTCACGTTCAAGTTATCTATGGCCACGTAACATTCACCAAGTCGTCCTTAACCGTGGACACGGCTTACTGAAAGATTTATCCCTGCAGGGTCGTACACTTTACCCACACGTACCCTCCGACTCTTAGCGCCACATGTACGCTCTTCCATGGAGCGCGGCATACGGTGGATGGCTCCGACCTTTACCTTGCTCGACCCTATCCATGAGTCAACCCAAACAGGGCCACCCCGTCAACAGGGAGTTGGCCACCTCCTGACAGCACCTGTTCTGTGAGTCGGGATCAAGATCCGTGTACGTCCATCACTTGTCCCTGTGACGCCCTAGTTTTTCTCCAAATCGTTTTCTGACTCACACGCAGATGGAAATAGCAAACTACGTGACTCATGGATGTGGCCAAATAAGTTAGTTAGTCGAGCGAGGTTCATTGGCTCGCGCGTGTGGTTGCACGCTCAGTCTTGGTTTCCGCGGCGAGACCTTAATCCTAGGGTTGGTAAGTACAGGACAAAGAACCACTTCCCAAGTGGCCTCCCGTCCTCACCTTAGTCAGGTTAACCACACATTTCTCATCTCACCACGTCATCATATCATACTAGGTTATCGTAGCTCTGATTCATCAACCAGATGGAGCAGAGGTAAACAAACATGTATGACTAAGCGAAGCAGATATGAGGCTCTCGCGATGCGCACAAGAAAATCTATGGCGGCTAGGAGCAGTGGATCAGGATATTGAGGCAATGCAGTATATAGGTGAACTATATCTAGTAGCATCAAATACTTTGGAATCGAATGCAAAGTACGAGATCAAATGTTGTTAGAAAACATATATGAGCAGATAAGAGGTTATGCTTGCCTTGGTTAAGAAAACCAGATAAAGATCTTCACGAATAAGTGCTTGACTTGTCGGTTAAGATCAAGTATTCGCCATTGGATTGCTGGCCTTCTCTTCGGAGTCACGTTCTACCGAGGGGGAACAAACACCGAAAAGAAGAATAACAATCAACACATGGCATCGATGCAATGCGCAATATGTATGCATGAGAAAATTAATGCACTGAAATAAATCCCTAAACATGCTCGATGAGTTGCTAGTGTTCGTATGTCAGTTATGCAATTTTACTGAAATTATCTTGAAATAGACTCCGGAGGAGCAATTCGGGCAATTATGAATGTAAGTACCATTTTAAAAGCTCAAATGGGCTTGAAAACATCATAAACAGGTTGCATTTGTCATTTTGAGCAATTTGGTATATAACTTCTAATTTTCTAATTTTAGTGAATAAAAACTTATTTTCTCTATTTTAAATGAATTAACAACATTAAAATAATAATCATTTTTCAATTTTCTCAAACATGATTGAAAATGACATATTTGGAGAGAGTATAACTTTCTGAAGAAAACCATACTTTCACTTTATTTTTCTGGTCAATATTTTATTAGGTATTCAACTTACAAAATTAATTATTTTTCTGGAATTCCTGGGATTTCTAAAAAAAGTACTTATGACGTCACTGTGATGTCAATGTGACATCACAGTGCCTTGTTCTTCACAACTAAGCTCGAATTCGGTCAAATTAGCGCGCAATGTTGGGATCGCAGGGCACCACGACGTAGAGTGGCTCGAGAGGGACCTAGGGAAGGCAGCGCCGCTTGCTAAATGTCGTCGGAATCTCGCCGGCGACGAGGGGCGCGGCGGCCGATGGAGGAGCTCGGCGCGGGAGAGCTACGGAGGGCGAGGGAGGAAGGGGAAGGCACATGGGAACTCACCACGGCGCACTGAAACTCGTGGGGTGGTCGGGGAAGGCCGGGGAGAGCTCGACGGCGCCGAAATCGGCGAGGAGCATGGCGGCCGGAAGTGAGGTTGCCGCCCCGATTCCGTCGGCATGGGGCATCCCTCCTCCTGTACTTGCTCGAGGGGAATGAGTGGACGATGGCGGAGCTTGTGGAATCCGCAACTCATCGAATCGTGGTTAGGATCGACGGCGGCGAGCGACGGTTTTCCTTGGCTAGGGTTCGGTCGGCGCAGGGAGACAGAGGAAAAGAGAAAGGGAGCATAGGGGATAGGGAAGAAGAGGAGAAGGAGGGCACGACGTCCTGGCGAGGTAAACCATGCGCGGGGCGCACATCCACAGGCAGGAGGTGGCCACGACGGCCACGCAGCTCTCTGCTGCTTTCTGTCAAGAGGAAGAAGAAAAGAAACTATATTTCTAAAACCCGCTAAAGCTTGAGAGAAAAAGGAAATAGGTCCTTTTCCTTAATAGAATAGAACAGGAAACATACTTTTAAGGGCCTTTTTGAAATCAGAAAAATTGGCAAAAATAATATTTGGAAAGCTTATGGAATTTCAGACCAAACCATGTTTTATTTTGGTGTATTTGAATTATTTTCCAATACAAGATTTTTGGAACCAAAATAAGTACTATTTGTGGGATTTTCTCAAACCATTTAAATTCCACTAATTATATTGGTTAAAACCTGATTAAATTTTTGTTTCATGCATGAATGATGTGAACACAACACCACAACCCTTTGGTAGCAAAATTTGGGATGTTACAAATCTACCCCCCTTACGAGAATCTCGTCCCGAGATTCCCGAAGGAGAAGAAAGAAGGAACACCGGTTTTGAATGATCTTATTGAACCTTACGGTTCTTTTCTCGAAGAGGTTGATCCGTAGCATCTTGAAGTGCTGAACGGATACACCTTAGGTAAGAGGGAAACTCTTAGGAAATGATCTTCACCAAGATCGAGTATCCCATGGGTAACTCATGACAGGATGTTCATAAAGAACTTTTGAGTTAACAGGCATGAAACACATCAAGGTAATGGAGGGAATATGAGAAGGTTTCAAGTTTATGGACGATGGTTCTTGAAAGGATTTAGAATATGAGCTTTGCACAAGACTTTAAATCCTTTTGGAAGAAGAAGGTTGGACAACTAATGACATCAAGGTTTCTTCAAAATAGATTACCAAGATGGAAAGGATTGTCTTGGATACCAAAACATAATATCCACAGAAGAGGGAAAACACGATAAAACACTGTAATTCATGCGTCCGAGAAAAATTTGATACAGAATCATGTTCACTCTTCGGAGTGGGCACAATAGATGAAGGAATTTTCATTCCGTTAAAGTTTGTCGAAAACTTTATCGAAGATCGGAATGTTACTTCACAACAGAAGATGATTAACCGAAAGATGTGGAAACATCGTAACAAAGGAGGAATTCTTTATCACACCATAAGGATGGGTAACCAACAAGGATTGAAACACCGCGAGAAATAAGGAATCTCTTTCCTGTTGCGGTTTAGACGTAGCAATACATCTTCCACATGGTTAAGACCCCATGGGTGAAGTAACTGACAAATTCACACAATGTGTGAGATGAACAGAACTTCAAGTACAAACCACTTGAAAAAGGAAGCTGATCAACGGCGGTTACAAAACACCACGAGATGATTCTCATGATGAACTTGTTTCCACTGAAAGAGAGGTTTGGAGGATTTGGTAGAGAGACATTGGACATAGTAAGTTCCAAGGTCTTCTTGATGTTCCCGATACCAATATCCAGCTTACATAACCCTTCATTAGGTCATCGGTGAAAGTTAAACTCCGGTTTGGAGGAACGGTGAGGAAAACTTGTTGAGAACGAGCCACACAAGTATTCTCATGGAGAGTGGTTGTTCTTATAGATTCAAAGGAGTATAACATTAGGCCTTCCGGCTAATTGTGTCAACCACAACATCAATCATGCCGTATTCTCATCTAGACCTAATTCAATACCCTTAAGGAAACACCAACCATCGTTGCTGCTTGAGATTAAGCTCTGGTTAGTGGATTGATAACTCAGACTTGGTATGTTTGATCAAAGAGGTTGCACCGGTTACAATTGAGGTACATTTACTAGATTCTCAAGATATGGACTATGATGCCACGCTCAAGAAGATGAGCGAGATCGCAGAACTCATGTATTAGCAACTTGCGAAAGACGGTTGCACCTACATGGTTTAGTTGCAACAAAACACATCGGAGTCCTTGTGGGAAAGATGATTACCGAGATAACAAAGTTCTTGGACTTCTTCTCTTTCAACGAACGATCAATCAGTGGCTTGGTGTGGATGCAAACTTCCTCAAATGAATGGAGGTAACAACCTACCATCTTAAGATCAGTCCACACATGCATGACCGACTGGAGATTATTCCCGAGGGAACAATGGAACTATACTCGGATCCACGGCGACAACTTTCACCATAAGCACATCAACCAGGGTGAGTTAGTTCGAACATCCAGAACACAACTTTGTGAGGACACAAAGATGGTTCTTGAAAGTTTAAAACATTAATGCCAATTGTTCAACATGAACCTCTTGCAACTTGGAGAAATAGGTATGTCATCGATGGGCTCGACAACACGCTTATCAAGATACTCCAAGCAGAGGAATTCATATGATATATGAACAAGGCAAAACATTGGTTAGACCAAAGGACATGAAGGTGTACTCGGGCAAAACACCATGAGTGAAAACACCATCAATATAGTCCTCGACTCTGATCTTGATTTGACGATAGCCCAAATCAAATCAAAAGGTTAGAATGATAGCATTTCCGCAAAGGGAATACCATCCTTCTTCAAAAAGATGAGAACTAGACATCCCTTAACGAAGGACCAAGTTGGGAAGAGTTCGTATCTTTCAACTCTCCAAGTTGTTGTTTAAGCTTAACCAACTAGTCCAGGATATCCAGCACTTTTTTTTGGAGAAAGGAGTAGTTAAATTACCCCTTGTTTAGACATCACGACCAAGTAACAACCTGGTCATACTTCTAAAATGACAACCAGAATATCACAACCTACCGGTATGTCTTGGAGTTCGGAAGGGAGGTTTGCTTTTCAAAGCAACTGATATGGTCTTGAGAGATTTGGTATGAACCTAACTCTCTGACCAAAATTGTGCACCGGAATGAAAGGATCTGGTAACACGATCAACTTTAAGTAGAGACTGGGTGACCGATAGTGCTAAGAAGGATACAAATGTTTTCTTAGATCTTCAAAGCAATGGAAATTGCTAGGAACATCTAATACACTCCTCAATGCACACCCAACATTCTTGAGCATTCAAGCTTGGAGTGAAGGTGGTTAAAGATGTGTAAGAGCATCACTTCATCAGTAAGGCCATGAAACTCAACACGACCTCTTGATATATAAGAGTGTGATACTCGAAGGTGGAACAAAACAGGAGCTAATGAAACTTCTTTAATTTGTGAATTACAAAATTTTGACCTGGTCCTAGAGATGAACGCGGTACTGGAGTTTGTTTCTCCTGACATCCCAAGGTGGAATGTTTTGACAGAAAACAAGAGCAAATGCATTGGAAGAATCCAATACACATATGCAACTTGTATTCCAAATAGTAGATGAGGTTTGGAAGAAAGCAAAGAATAGGAACGTGCTCTTGGAAAATCCTGATATCACGTTGGATGCAAAAGGTCATACTCATTTGTAAAACCCATGCTAAAGATTGGTATAGCTGAAATAAGAACGAAGATGTGGATTTCTGGATGATCACTCTTGTTGTGATCCCTTTTAGTTCCGAAAGAAAACCTAGGGATATAAGGGTTGGAATTGCCTAGCCACCCTGAGGTGGAACAGATTCATCGGGATCCAAAGAAACGGAACTTGGGTTAAAGGTCAGCATCCTGTACTGATGGCATGAGCATCACATAGTTATGACCACATGATTCAACCCACCGCAATTCAGCACATTCCGGGACCTTCGGTTCAAGTCCAAAGTTGAGAACTCAAAGGAAGGAGTAACTACTATTGGAGTTCCACAGAGGACACTACAATTAGCAATCACGTAGTATCTTTCAAAAGACAAGCATAGCTCCGGGAGAACTTGAGCAGAGGATAACGGATACATTCGAGATGAAAAGGAAATCTCGAGGTTCAGGATTTTGAGACATTAGAACCGGAGTATGTGGAACCCACACAACTCTGAGGGATTATGATGGAAAGGACATCTCCCAACATGAATCAAGAGGAAAACGGGCTTCAGAACACGCACGACTCTAGAAACTTAACACTAGGTCAACTTGGGTAGAAGACGTCATTGCCGAAGAAGGCACCTAGGTTTTGAATAATCAGAACCTTTTCAAATCAAAACAGGTAAGATGACCCAGAGTTAGAGCAATACCAGATAAGGAGTAAACAGAATCCTAAGAAGGTTTTCACAACTCATTTGAAGTTTCAAAATAGTTTTCACAAACTCTAAACTCAACATCGACCAAGCAATAAGGTTTTCCTACAGGCAGTCCTGCTCTGATACCATGACTTTCACGACCCCGGACCCAGAGATATACATACTGTTATGTGCACCTAGCCATGGACTCACAAGGGCTTCAGGGTTACCAGCCCCGGCCGCAACAAACAACGGCAGGCAGACTGGATTCATCGGCATGTAGTCCGGATCCCCGGTCTACTACTCCTTCTATCCATGCTAGTCATAACCAACTACGCATATCAAAGCGTCCACGAATCGAACGAAACTGAAGGAAACGGGACCAAAGCTATACAGAGATTCTATGTGTCCAGAAAGTGCAACAACAATCGAGGGTTACTGGGGGGTACCTCGCCCCAGGCCGAATCACATCGGAAGGTGGGCTCGGACATGGATCATTGGCTCCACAACCCCTCGACTGTGACAACTATGCAGGCATAGCCAAAACTGAATAACAATGAGCTCGAAACCAACAACCGATCAAAGCAGTACTCTAGACATGAAGCTTTATTAAACAGGTGTTACTAGAGTATAGCTTACAAGCAGAGGTCACACGACCCAACATTACATCAGACAACGGAAGGCAAATTATGTTGCTAATCAACAAGAACCAAAAAGGCCTAAGAGGCCGCAACATAAGGCGACGTCCCAGCCCTTAGATTCCAGGCTGCTACCTGGAAACCCCAAACTACTCGTCGATGTCCACGTTGAATCATCACCGATGGGAGATCTTCTCCTGCACCAAAATTAAGCAAACCTGAATACGGGAGGTACTCAACAAGACTTAGTTAACCTATTATATATCTGCTATCTTCAGAAAGGTTTTATGAAGATGAGAAACTCACTACTGTGATCATCATCATTTCAAACCACCAACATCAATTCCCAGCATCTCACATGCTACAAGGATCACCCCTCTCGGCATCTCCGAGGAGGCACCCTTCATCTATTGCATCCATGCATTGTCAACATCTTTTACGTCACGTTCAACTTATCTATGGCCACGTTACATTCACCAAGTCGTCCTTAACCGTGGACACGGCTTTCCGAAAGATTTATCCCTGCAGGGTGGTACACTTCACCCACACGTACCCTCCGACTCTTAGCGCCACATGTACGCTCTTCCATGGAGCGCGGCAGAGGGTGGATGGCTCCGACCTTTACCTTGCTCGACCCTATCCATGAGTCAACCCAAACAGGGCCACCCCGTCAACAGGGAGTTGGCCACCTCCTGACGGCACCTGTTCTGTGAGTCGGGATCAAGATCCGTGTACGTCCATCACTTGTCCCGGTCATGCCCTAGTTTTTCTCCAAATCGTTTTCTGACTCACACGTAGATGGAAATAGCAAACTACGTGACTCATGGATGTGGCCAAACAAGTTAGTTAGTCGAGCGAGGTTCATTGGCTCGCGCGTGTGGTTGCACGCTCAGTCTTGGTTTCCGCGGCGAGACCTTAATCCTAGGGTTGGCAAGTACAGGACAAAGAACCACTTCCCAAGTGGCCTCATGTCCTCGCCTTAGTCAGGTTAACCACACATTGCTCATCTCACCACGTCATCATATCATACTAGGTTATCGTAGCTCTGATTCATCAACCAGATGGAGCAGAGGTAAACAAACATGTATGACTAAGCGAAGCAGATATGAGGCTCTGGCGATGCGCACAAGAAAATCTATGGCGGCTAGGAGCAGTGGATCATGATATTGAGGCAATGCAGTATATAGGTGAACTATATATACTAGCATCAAATACTTTGGAATCGAATGCAAAGTACGAGATCAAATGTTGTTGGAAAACATATATGAGCAGATAAGAGGTTATGCTTGCCTTGGTTAAGAAAACCAGATAAAGATCTTCAGGAATAAGTGCTACTTGTCGGTTAAGATCAAGTATTCACCATTGGATTGCTGGCCTTCTCTTCTGTGTCACGTTCTACCGAGGGGGAACAAACACCGAAAAGAAGAATAACAATCAACACATAGCATCGATGCAATGCGCAATATGTATGCATGAGCAAATTAATGCACTGAAATAAAGCCCTAAACATGCTCGATGAGTTTCTAGGGTTCGTATGTCAGTTATGCAATTTTACCGAAATTATCCCGAAATAGACCCCGGAGGGGCAATTCGGGCAATTATGAAAGTAAGTGCCATTTTAAAAGCTCAAATGGGCTTGAAAACATCATAAACAGGTTGCATTTGTCATTTTGAGCAATTTGGTATATAAATTTTAATTTTCTAATTTTAGTGAATAAAAACTTATTTTCTCTATTTTAAATGAATTAACAACATTAAAATAATAATCATTTTTCAAATTTCTCAAATATGATTGAAAATGACATATTTGGAGAGAGTATAACTTTCTGAAGAAAACCATACTTTCACTTTATTTTTCTGGTCAATATTTTATTAGTTATTCAACTTACAAAATTAATTCATTTTCTGGAATTCCTGGGATTTCTAAAAAAAAAAGAACTTATGAAGTCACTGTGATGTCACTGTGACATCACAGTGCCTTGTTCCTCACAACTGAGCCCGAATTCGATCAAATTAGCGCGCAATGTTGGGATCGAAGGGCACCACGGCGTAGAGTGGCTCGAGAGGGACCTAGGGGAGGCGGCGCCGCTTGCTAAATGTCGTCGGAATCTCGCCGGCTTCAAGGGGCGCGGCGGCCGATGGCGGAGCTCGGTGCGGGAGAGCTACAGAGGGCGAGGGAGGAAGGGGGAGGCACCGGGGAACTCACCACGGCGCACTGAAACTCGTGGGGTGGTCGGGGAAGGCCGGGGAGAGCTCGAAGGCGCCGAAATCGGCGAGGAGCATGGCGGCCGGAGGTGAGGTTGCCGCCCCGATTCCGTCAGCATGGGGCATCCCTCCTCCTGTACTTGCTCGAGGGGAAGGAGTGGACGATGGCGGAGCTTGTGGAATCCGCAACTCGTCGAATCATGGTCGGGATCGACGACGGCGAGCGACGGTTTTCCTTGGCTAGGGTTCGGTCGGCGCAGGGAGACAGAGGAAAAGAGAAAGGGAGCAGAGGGGGTAGGGAAAAAGAGGAGAAGGAGGGCACGACGTCCTGGCGAGGTAAACCATACGAGGGGCGCACATCCACATGCAGGAGGTGGCCACGATGGCCACACAGCTCTCTGCTGCTTTCTGCCAAGAGGAAGAAGAAAAGAAACCATATTTCTAAAACCCCCTAAAGCTTAAGAGAAAAAGAAAATAGGTCCTTTTCCTTAATAGAACAGAACAGGAAAAATACTTTTAAGGGCCTTTTTGAAATCAGAAAAATTGCAAAAATAATATTTGGAAAGCTTATGGAATTTCCAACCAAACCATGTTTTATTTTGGTGTATTTGAATTTTTTTCCAATACAAGATTTTTGGAACCAAAATAAGTACTATTTATGGGATTTTCTCAGACCATTTAAATTCCACCATTTAAATTGGTTAAAACATGATTAATTTTTTTTTCCATGCATGAATGATATGAACACAACACCACAACCCTTTGGTAGAAAAATTTGGGATGTTACACATACCATGGACTCTCTTGAGAGATCACTTTTATTGCACTTAACTGTTCATTAGGAAAACTATCATTAACATGAATAGGGTCATCAGGTATATTTTCTCATCTAGACAGATTATCAGCAACCGGATTTTCAGCACCCTTCCTATCCACAATATGTAAATAAAATTCTTGCAAAAGAAAGCACCCATCTAATAAGCCTAGGCTTAGCATTTTTATTTTCCATTAGGTACTTAATAGCAGCATGATTAGTATCAATAGTGAATTTAGAATCAACAATATACTGCCTAAATTTATCAAAAGCAAAAACTACACTAGGAATTCTTTTTCAGTGGTAGCATAATTCTTTTGAGCAACATCAAGAGTTTTACTGGAATAATTAATAACATTTAACTTATTATCTATCTGTTGTCCGAGAACAGCACCTACAGCATAATCACTAGCATCACACATAATTTCAAACGGTAAATTCCAATCAGGTGGTTGAACAATAGGGGCAGATATTAAAGCCTTCTTTAAAATTTCAAAAGCTTCTCTACAATCTTCATCAAAAGCAAAAGGTACATCGTTTTGAAGAAGATTAGTAAGAGGATTTGATAATTTAGGGAAATCTTTAATAAACCTTCTATAGAAACCAACATGACCAAGAATACTACGAATACCTTTGACATCCCTGGGACAGGGCATTTTCTTAATAGCTTCAACTTTAGCTCTATCAACTTCAATACCTCTTTCAGAAACTTTATGTCCAAGAACAATTCCTTCATTAACCATAAAATGGCATTTCTCCCAGTTAAGATCAAGATTAGTCTCCTCACATCTCTACAAAACTTGATCAAGATTTTGCAAACAATTATCAGAAGAAGTTCCATGTACGGAGAAATCATCCATGAAAACTTCCACAATTTCTTCACAAAAACCATGAAAGATAGCATACGTGGCATCTTTGAAAAGTAGCAGGAGCATTATATAAACCAAAAGGCATACGTCTATAAGAATAGGTTCCATAAGGACAAGTGAAAGTTGTTTTCTCTTGATCAAGCTTTTTTAACAACAATTTGAGAGAACCTAGAATAACCATCAAGAAAGCAGCAATGAGTTTTCTTAGACAACCTTTCTAACATTTGATCAATAAAAGGTAAAGGATAATGATCTTTCTTAGTGACTTTGTTAACCGTTCTAAAATCAATGCATATCCTAAAACCAACTACTACTCTTTGAGGAATAAGTTCGTTATTTTCATTTGGCACAACGTTCATCCCTCCTTTCTTATGGACACAATGCACATGACTAACCCATCTACTATCAGCAATAGGATAAATAATGCCAGCATCAAGGAGTTTCAATACCTCATTTCTTACCACATCCTTCATTTTAGCATTTAAACGGCATTGATGTTCAACAACTAGCTTTGCATCAGGCTCAATATTAATAGCATGCTGACAAATAATAGGACAAATCCCTTTCAAATCATCAAGAGTATAACCAATAGCACCTCTATGTTTCTTCAATATCCCCAATAATGTATCCTCTTCTTTATCGGAAAGTTGAGAACTAATAATAATAGGGTATAATTTCTTATCATCAATATGGGCATATTTAAGATTATCAGGCAACGGCTTTAAATCAAAAACAGGATCATCCTTGGGTGGTAATGTTGTACCCAAGTCTTCCACAGGTAAATTATGTTTTAGCATTGCTGGCTGATGTAGGAAAATCTTATCAATTTCATTCCTTTCTTCCATAAAGACATCACTTTCGTGGTCTTCCATGTATTGCACCAAAGGATTGTTAGGAGCAAGAGCAATCGCAACCAATTGTTCAACTTAATAATTTTCATTAGGTAATTTAGCTTCATAACGTGTTTTAGCAAATTTGGAGAAATTTAATTCATAAGATTCTCCATCAAACTTTGTAAGGATTTTGTCCTTTTTAAATCTATAACAACACCACAAGTATTTAAGAAAGGTCTACCAAATATGATAGGACAAGTATCACTAGCAGAACTGCCTAGTACTAGAAAACCAGCAGGATATTTAGTTTTACCACATAAAACCTCCACATCTCTAACAATACCAATTGGGGAAATAGTTTCCCTATTAGCAAGTTTAATAATCACATCAATGTCTTCAAGTTCACAAGAACCAATTTCATGCATGATTTATTTATACAGCTCATAAGGAATAGCACTAGAACTAGCACCAATATCACATAAACCCTAATAGCAATGATCAGCTATCCTACCAGATAGCACAGGAACACTATGTTTCCTAGATTTACTAGGATGATAGAAAATATTAGAAGAATATTCACAAAATATAATGTGTCCCTCTTCTACATTTTCAGAAACAAGGTCCTTTACTATTGCTACTGTAGGTTCTACAGTTATTTGTTCCTCAGGTTCTACAAGCTTCTTTTCACTTTTATTAATCACACTAGCTAACATAGAGTGTTCTTTTACCTTAGCATGGAAACGCATTTTATCAATATAAGGTTAAGGCACAATAGAGTCAACAGTATGAACTTCTATATCTCTAGCAGGAACACAATTAATAGTATCTTTATAAGGTGCATGGTACTTATCCCATTCCTTTTTAGGAATATCAATGTAAGAAGCAAAAGCCTTATATAAGTTTGCAGCAACTTGGGAATCAAGACCATAAACAACACTAACATTATGAAAATCCTCAGATGACATAAAGGTTTTAATGCATTCATAGTCATAATTTATACCTCACTTTCTACCTTTGTCATTCTCCCATGCTTCCGTGTTTTCTTGAATACGGACAAGAAGATCCCATTTAGCTTCATCCGTCATACGTGTAAATGATCCAGAACAAGAAGCATCCAATAAATCTTTATCATGAAGAGGAAGCCTTGGATAGAAATTATTAATAACAATATTACTGGGGAGCTCATGAATGGGAGATTTGAGCATTAGTAACTTCAATCTCCCCCATGCTTGGGCAATACTCTCTTTGTCATAAGGCCAGAAATTATATATATAATTCTGATCTCTATGGATTTCACTTGGAGGATAGAATTTAGAATAGAAGAGAGGTACAGTTTCCTCCCATTCAATAGTCTGACTATTTTTCAGCAGCTTGAACCATTCAGCAGCTCAGCCTGTCAATGATATAGAGAATAATTTCCTCTTCACTTGACTCATAGTAATACCTGCACACTTGAACAACTCGCATAATTCATATAAAAAGTGCAAATGATCACCAGCATGGACATTTCCATCACCTGAATAGCAGTTATCCATAACATGTTTAACAATCTTTATAAGTATTTTATAAGGATCCAAATCATCAAGCGGTGGGTCACTTACTACCCTAGTAGTGGCAGCAGTGCCAGCAAATAAGGACTCAAAAGGAGTTCCAAACATAGCGTAATAAAGCAGTAGACAGTAATAAAAACAGCACTTACAACAGAAGCTTCCTTTATCAATTCCACTTCCCAATAGCGCTTCACTCCCCGGAAACGGCACCAGAAAATATTCTTGATGACCCACAAGTATAGGGGTGTATCGTAGTACTTTCAATAAATAAGAGTGTCGAACCCAACGAGGAGCAGAAGGTGGTGACAAGCGGTTTCGATGAGGGAATAACTGTAAATACTGGAAAATATATTTCTAGGTTTTTTTGATATTGCAGATAAATAAAGTGCGAGTAAATAAAATGCAATAATAATAATTGCAGCAAGTGGCCCAATCCTTTCTTCCACAAAGGACAAGACGGTGAGTTTACTAATGTTTAACAAACGTTCTCGAGGACACACGGGAGGTTTCTGTCAAGTGCTTTTGTTCCATGCAGCTGAATCTTTTTGGTGTTTTGATAAGTGTTGTGTGTGGGTGAACCTATGCTAATGTACCGTCCCATCCAAGACTAATACATACTTGTGATTATACCCCTTGCAAGCATCCGCAACTACCAGAAAGTAATTAAGAAATAAATCTAACCACAGCTTTAAACTCTGAGATCCTACGCTCCCTCATGTAATGGTTTCCTAAATGGGGTTTAGGTTTCTGTCACTCCGGCAACCCCACAATTAGTATACAAATACACGATGCATTCACCTAGGCCCATAAATAGTGAAGTGTCATGTAGTCGACGTTCACATGACACCACTAGAAGAATAACACCACAACTTAAATATCAAACTTTAAATATTACTCAACATTACGTCACTACTAACAACTTGAATTCTCGCAAGAACAACACGAACTACTCACAAGACATCATATGGATCATGATCAGAGGTGATATAATGGATGATAACAATCTGGTCATAAAGTGCAAACACCGGGAGAGAGATCTAATGCAAAACAATGAAAAAGGTCCCTAATTGTTACAGCGGGGTGAAGGTGGATGATGAGGGTGACGGTGCTGGTGGTGATGACGATGATGATGACGATCTTGATGATGCCCGGAGTGATGACAATGACGAGGGCGGTGATTTCCCCTCTCCGGAGAGGAATTTCCCTGGCAGATTTCTCTCTGCAGAGAGCTTTTCTCTCTCGGGTGTTTTCCGCCCTTAGGCGGTGGCAGAATAATTCTTCGACGATGGAATGAGGCTTAGGGTTTCCTGGGGGATAGGCATGCCAAAAATATACCCCAGAGGTGGGCCAGGGTGGCCACACCTATAGGTGGCACAGCCAAGGGGGGGGGGGCGCCACCCCATGGTGTGGGCCCATGGTGGCCCCCCTCTGGCTCTCTTTCTGGCTGTGTTCTTCCTCTGAACTTTTAGGACACCCCCGGAGTCCCAATTCTTCTTCTGATCTTCTGAAATATGGTATCCCGACGGTGCTTTTTCCATCAGATTCTTGGTCCCGGTGTTTTTTCTCCAAAAATTATAAAAATGCAAAATAAGATAAAATAACATAAGAGATGCATCATAACATGAAATATATCGATGAATAACATAAAATTAAGATATAAAATAGTGATGCAAAATGGACGTATCAGTGCACCCGAATCACTTCATACTACGCATATGTGTCGTCTAGTTCATCCTCACTGACTTCTAATTCATCGTCACCATAGTGTACTTCCCATTCTTTATGTTGCACACACATTTTTTTTCGATCTTCGATATAAGCCCAAATCTCATATGCTGAAAGGATGCGGTGAGCAATGTCAGTGCGTTCCAGAATAGCCGGAGGCGGAGGATGGGATATCGGGTCAGCAGGAACATCCTCATTGTAAGAGACTTCCACATCTTGATGTGCTAGAATACTAGGCCTCTCCTCCTCATCATTGTCCTCCTCATTATTGTCCTTCTCATGTTTGGACACGTCAAAGGTCCGCCTATGCTGAAATTTTTGTAATATTCGTCAGTGTTCTCCCCCTACATTGTCTGGCATATAAAACACTTTCTGTACCTGGTTTGACAGGATATACTTATCATCCTCGTACCACAAATTGGAAATGTTGATGCTGCTGAACAGTTTATCATACTTTTCCAGTTTAAACCTGCGCATACCCCTGCCTGCTTGAAGACGATACCAGTCACAGCCAAACATAACAACTATCTGTTTATGTTTCTCGATAGAGATATAAGTCAGCTCTTTGATTTCCTTGAGACACCATAAAAATCTCTTCCGTCCCCGCTGTGACCTCCAGCAGCCATGACTCCACTGTTTTGCGTTTTCTTGCCTTTTGCACGCTCAGCGGTGACAAACCGAACTAAGTTCACATGACAAACTGAATATGTTTTAACTTTGCTGTGTGGGCCAAGTGCCAATGCGAACAACTTGTAACAGCCCAATTTTTGGAAGACAGGAAAAACTTGTGTTCAATGACCCAAAAATCAGGGCCAACAAAAAACTTTTTAATATGTTTGACTAATGCTTGTGTTTCTTTTCTATTTGCTTGTTGATTGTGTTTTTGTTTGATTTTGTTAACAACTAACATTAAAACCAATGATCATAACTTTTTTAAAACACAACCCTTGTGATCAAGTCATGACAATAAAGCTTATCATGTTCATTCATCACCCTCTTTTAGCAAAAACCTTTTTAAAAATGATTTGATTTTAGAAGGAACCCAAAGGCCAAGTTATGAGAAAAACAAAAGATAATTTCCAAAACTATATGAAAAGTATTTTGGAGCTAATCATCTCCAACCTATTTTCAACCAAGATGTTTTTGCAAGTATTTCAAAAACTCCTTCTCACTTCCTTCTTTTGCAAAAACAATAGAGGGGACTATGTTACCCCTGTGTTTTACCTCAATTATATTCTTTTGGAAACAACAACCTTTGAGCTGAACCTCTTTAAAAAATCCTCTTGTAATGGAATGTCTTGATCACTACCTAAAATTTACACTTGAGAAAAACACCTGGAAATTAAATTGAAGAACTCAGTTGTTTGAGTGATCTTGTGTGTGTTGTTATTTTCCCTGCTCTATGTGTTATCTTCGCTCACCTTTGCATTGAAGTGATTATATTGGTTTTCATATGTTTGTGTGTTGTTTTAAAGAGAATAAAACCTATTAGTAAAAAGATCAAGCATCTATATCATGTTCCATCACATGTCCATATTATCCTCTGTTTTCCTAAAAACTTCCAACTTTGGAGACATGCCTTTAAGGCAAACCTTGAGCTATTCATCAATGCATAAACATAAATCTCATTGTATATATCTATGCTATACATACAAGTTGTTATTTTGGGTATTGAAACTCTTTGGTGTCTTCTTTCAAAGTCCTTTACAAGGCATCCCTAAATATTGATCATATCCCTATTATCTTGATGCACTTTTTCTGTGTTACTAAAAATCACTCCTTATTGTTTTAAATCTCCATAAACCTACCCTTGTCATATACATGACTTATATATAACCTCCATATGGTCCATTTATTTTCCAATGACCATTTAATTATTCTTCTATTATTGTTTTTTAGCCTATTAAATAAACATCTGTTTTCACACTATTCCACTTGGTGCCTAAAATATTTTCAAAAGAGTTGCTTATTAAAAATCACTTTTGAGACATATATTATATACTGTATCATCCTAACTCAAAAATATTTGTTTTAAAAGCATTTTACTATTTATTATTTTCCATTTTCCAAAAGGCCAAAAATGGATTTTAAAATATTTCGTGAAGGAAAGTATTTCCTAAAATCTTGGAAAAATTACCCAACATGCCTATGGTCATGTGGGACTTATTTGTACTAAAAAATTTGCAAGTTGTGTTGAAAATTTTGGAGAAAACATTTAAAAACTGTTTCTGCCATTTTTTTAATTCCCAAATTTTGTGAAGGAAATATTTTCAGAAAACCTTGAGACCACCACCCCTAGACTCCATTTTCTATTCTCTATCCAATAGACATAATATTGTACTTGTGTTATTCTAAAAAATGGAGAAAAAAAGCAAAAAACCCCACTGGTCACTCTGGTCACTGTTGAGTTCAAGCTTGTCCTGGACAATAATTGGACTCCGTATACCTCTCTCTTGTTCCGAGGGGTAGAAAACATCCTCCCCAAGCTCCTAGACATGGTCTACCCAGACACAACTCCCTCTCTCTCCCTCTAGCTCAGACACCAACACGAGGACAAGGATGGTGATCACTCACCCTTTTTCTAATCCATCTCCTCAATGCATTCCAGGGGCAGCCCTTGCGCCTCAAGCTCCCATTTTGCACATGTGACTCTCTCGAAGAACCCCACCCCTTCCCCTTGTCTCTTTCCTCTATTGCCATGAGATGGCCATGGTGTCTAGGGCGCCCTCGCCACGTCACTCATGTTCCAACACATGGGCAACATGCCGAGCCTTGCTAACTTGTCTACTAGCTCCACGGCCGCTCCACGATCACACCCGTGGCCCTCATTTCCCCCAGCTCGCTCTCCTTCTCCCTCATTTTCCTGTCGAACACCTTCGAGTGAGAACCTAGAGTTATCACCTCTTCTCCTCCATGGACCTCCTATATCCCTCCCCTCCCGCCAGGAGATCCTACTCATCTCGGCCTCACACCCTGACATGTACGCTCTCGCTTGGGCGCCTCTCAGCTAGCCCGCCATGTCCGCCCGAGCCGTTGCTCGTCGTGCTCCGGCGCTGCACCAACACAAGGCGTCCTCTTGCTGTCCACCCTGCCACACCACTTGCCCTCCTTCCTAATTGCATTTCTGCATCAAAATACCCCTCGATTTCTCCTTTGGTTGTTGAGATCTGGCACGGTCTTCCCGCCGGCGAGCACGTCCTCGAGTCGCCGTTGAAGGACTTCTCCGACCTCACCATTCATTCCCTTACCTTCCCCTTGATCTCTGCTTGCTCGTGCTCACCTTACTTCATTATCCTTGCTATCACAGGGGCGCCGACATGGGAGACCTAGGACCCCGCCACCTCACCTCGTCGCGGTCCAACTTCCACACATCTCCTGCAAGGAACGACATGTCTACCGAGTTCGCGCAGTCGCGCCAAGCCCCGGGATCCCCTTTCTTTCCCCGGCGTTGTACTTGAATCTCACCGGAGTTCCCTCCGGTAACCACCGGGCCACCGTGTCCTCCATTGCCCCGCTCGGTTTTGGTCGTCGCCGACGCCTCCGTCTCTAACCGTCAGATTCTAATCCAAGGGCTCGTACCCCTTCACTTGGGGCCTGCCTCCGACGGACAAGCCCAGCCACGACCCACCTTTTGCCTTTTGAATCCTTCCCGCGCGGCAGACGTGCTGCTGGGCCAGCCCATGTTGTTTGGTCCGTTTCCCTCGCAGATCTGGCCCGTGTAATTTTTTCTGCAGGTTGTTTTATTCTTTTCCCTGCAGCTCTATTCCTATCTGTTTGCTTTAATTCGAAATAAAATTGTTAATATGTGAATCTTGCCAAAATAAAAATCACAGTGCTAGATCTACAATTTCGTAACCACCTCCAACTTGCAGATCCATGTTTTGTGTTATATTTTAGGAGAAATAAAATAAATGGCAGATGCACTCATTAACACCTTTTATTTAATAACTTGAGTTTTATGTATCCAAAACATGCAAACTCAACTGTTCTGAGTATCCCTTGATAATGTCTATCTATGGAAGTTGGCCTTGTGTTGACTTGAGTTGTGGTGTGAAAATGACATGCACGTTAGTCTTAGGCCAGAGAGCACTTATGTGATTTGTTTAATTTTATTGGTGATGCTTTTTGATGTGAATCCACTTGTGTTGGTTTTCTAGTGACTAGGAGAACGTTATACTAGATTTTCATGATTTTAGGAGTTACATAATAGCCTTGGTACAATATTTATTGTTTAGCTCTTTTCTGCATATTATTGCTATGCCTTTATTAAATTGTGTGTTATATTGTTTTTGATATAAAATTGATTCCTACCATGTGTAGGGTTTTAATTCATGTTTAAGATGTGTATTGAGTGTTTCACTAGCATGTCAGGATTTATGTGTGAAAACCCATGTTTGTTATAGTTTAAATCTCATAGGGTTGTTTTCCTAGTAATAATAGGTTAAAATTATGTTATTCTTCATATTGGTATGATGAATTGAATAAATTCGTTAGTATTATTTTCCATAGCATACCTATTTTTATTCTATCATATTATACCTTCTTGCATGCTTAAGTGAGATCTACATCAAATTGTCATGCTATGTTAGTTTTAGATGATTTTATGCCATAAGTTGTTATTTGCATGCTTAATTTTTTTAGGCATTGATTAGATTGTTATTTTGATATTAATAGCATGTCTAGGTGTTGTTTTATCTCTTATTTGGATGCTATCTTACAGTTCCATCATGTTAGAATAAATCATGTTTGATGATCTATTATGGTTATGCATGTATGCATGTCTAAATAGCCCCTTTTGCATCTCTAGTTTTAGTGGTCATTTTGCTCCATGATTATTTTCATGTATTGAGTGATGCCATGATATGGTTGTTAATGATTTGTCTCTGTTATTAGGTTTCTTAAATACTGTTATATTATTTCTCCATGTTAAAAAAAAAACATATGTTACTATGGGCTTGTAGATTGCTTGTTAATCTTTTCCTATGCATGTGTAGTTGTTTCTAGATTGTTTTCTTGATATTTTTTTCATCCTCATGAATGACTAGAGAATCATTTAACCTTATTTGGGAATGTTATGAGAGTGGCACACCCACTGGACTCATGCCATTTTGGTTGAGGATCCATAGCATCTATTCTAGTGTTATACATGTGTGTTGTGTGTGCATGTTTTGCTTGATGGTGTGCACCCTAGTAATATTGTTTGTGAGTGTACTTGTTTGATGAAATGCTTGCTGTATGTTTACTTTCTGTCAAGTTCTTTCCTTTGTTTGCTTCTGATTGGGTGTTTTCCTTTTTGAGTTTACGATGTTAGATAACAAAGACGGTACTATTTCCCGGAAAGGTTTTTATTGCAACTCTTGTTTATTTCAAGAGCAAGACCAAGACTGTAGCGTTCCCGCATTTAAATAATGTAAGGACACCTGTGTTATTGTGCTAGTCCCTGGATCAATTGCTAGCACCACAATACAAAATGAAATATCATGCAAATGCATCAAATTCTATTACATCGCAGTCTTAGATTACTAGCAGAACACAAATAAATACAGCGGAAAACATAATACAACATTGTGACCATCTTCTTCATGTGCCACAGGAAAAACATGTTGGCGATAGTCTCGAGATCCTAAACGCAATCCTCACTCGTCTTCAGAAATATCTGCAATATGGAATATGCAGCCACAAGGGAGTCAATACAATTTAATGTATTGGCAAGTAACACTATGGTGGATATAAATGGCAAGACTAATACTACATGCTTATTTGGCTGAGTGGAGTTTAGGCTAAGTTTGCGTAAAGCCAGTTTTGTCCTACCTCTTTTGTAAACCAAACTTTTCTTTTCAAAGGGGTGGCAACATTGGATTAAGATCCAAGAACCACAATACTCTTCACTTGGTCAAAATTTTACTTATTGAAATTGGTGATGAGATTCTTCCGTCAATCCTTGTCCAACTGCTCATAGTTGTCCATAACCGGGGACACGGCTAACATCTTAGTTTGTTGACTCTGCAGAGTTTGTGCACTTTCACATTCAGACTCAAATCAGTTCAAACATCCTATACACCCTGAGTGCATTAAGGAAAGGAGAAGATTGAGACGAGATCTTTCAGAAGAAATTCCACCACCGTTTGGCTTACCCATTCCACCTATAATTATGCTACATCTGCTTGTAAGCCTAGTGAGTTCATTCAACTTAGTTGATCAAGACAGAGCCCATATGACTAAAGGCTGCACGGGAAGCTACTAAACTGTAACACCTGGGGTGTTACCTTAAACAGAAGTTGGTTGTTTTTTTTTTTTTTTTGCATGCATCACATGCATCATAAGCATTGCATCATGTTTTCCAAACCACTCCAAAATTCAAACCAATTAAAACTTCAAAAACATGTCCAAAAATTTATAATTAAACATGGCAACCTAAACAACTCCAATTGTTTTTCAATAATTGAAGTTGAATTGCTTGTTAATAAAACTTTCCCTCTTGTTGAAAACCCTAATGGTAACTTTCCAATTCAACTTAAATTTCAAATCATTTCAATCATAATGGGCATGATCAAATGGTGGTTTAAAAATCAAATTCTTGCAAACTATTAAATTCATTAATGTTTGCATAATTGCTTGAGTTTATTAAATAAAAAATTGTTGCTTTCCAATTTTTTTTTTCCAAATCAAACTAATAGTTGAAATCCAACTAACCATTTAAAACCAAACTAATTTTCCAAATTTTAAAAATCATTACTAACCTTGCTTTTACTCATTGTTTGCAAATCAATAAAATTTAATTATAAAATAAAAACCACCCCAAAACCCCTATCATTTCTCTCTCTTTTATTCTTTACAAAAAAAAATCAACTAATAGAAAAAAATAAAAATAAAAGCATAGAAGAGAGGGGTGAGCTGAGAGGCAGGCCAAGCCCACCTACAACCAGCCCACCCCATCAAGCCCACGCCAGTCACCCCCAACCTCCGTACAATTCCCCTCCCTCTCTGTCGTTTTCTCTGCAGGAAAAGACTACAGCACCCCCCCACCTGCTCCTTCCCCCTCTACAAGAAGCTACCGAGGAGGCATCCAACCCTAACCCTCTCTACTCCTTCTCCCATCGCCGCCATCCCCCTCCTCTTCCAGATCCCCTCCAAATTCTCCTCTGCATATTCTGAAAAAAAATTCCTGTCAAACGCCTCGTGGCCGGAATTTTGATGCCATGGCGCGGCCGCCAAGCTCGTCGTCGAGCCGTCCTCCCGGCGGGAATGGATTCGGGGGACCTCCTTCTTCCCCCGCGCTGCCTCGGCCGGGCCTGGGAGCCACCAAGATCGCCGCGCCGTCGTCGTTTGCCGCCGCTCTTCTCCGGCCGTCAGAGTTCGTCGACAGAGGCATCTCCTTCCCCGCCTCCTTTCTCCACGTCCGCGAGGCCGCCATGGTGAGCACTCCTTCCTGGCCTAGGCCTCCCTTTTCTTCCCCTTGCTCTGCGTGGTCGTCGTCGAGCGTCACCTGTTTCCGTCCGCGGATTGCTGCCGCCATGGACGCCTGCTGCATGATCCCACGAGCTGGTGTTGATCGCTGTGGTCACGTAGACACCAGGCACACACACGTCGTCAGCACCCACTCGTGAACGTACACACTCGATGCCTGCAGCACACGATCGCTTGCCCAGCACACGCCGCTGCCCACCGTCTGCCTCCGCAGATCTCCGTCGGTCGCTGGAACGCTGAAGTTTTTTCAGCTTCGTCAGGTTCACGTCGCTACTACTCTTCAGAAGCCGAAAACGCTGTTTGGTATCACAAGCGAGGCGACAGCCCAGTGGCTAGCGCCCTGTTCCGTCTCGTGGGAGACCCGAGATCGAGTCCCTGCGCCCACGCCCCCTCGATTTTATTTCTCTTTTCTACCGTCTGTCTTTGTCTCTCTGAACCTGAAGACTCAATTTCAGTTAGCATCTACTTTCCCTTCTTCTACCGTTTGATCTGAACTTAGACACCAACACTTGACCAGCCCAGTGGTTAGAACTGCTGCTCCACCTCACAGGTTGTGTGTTCGAATTCCATGGGGGGCATTCACCAATCTTTTTGTCCCATTTTTTTTTCCGATCATCTTTTCTGTGCATGTCCCTGCACTTTGCAAAATGCACCCCACACTTCAAATGATCACAACTCTCAAACCACAAATCCAAATGACACAAATTTTATATGTATCCCCATCAAAATTTCATGAACTTTTCAAATATGCTTTTTGTTTTCTGTTTTGAAATTCCAAAATGCAATTCAAATTTGAATTCAAATAATTCAATTGTATTTTGCTAAAATTCATAACTATTTCATTCTTAATCCAAATAATGCAAATAAAATATGTTTTCCATACCATTTTGAATAACCTTTCCAAATATAAATTTTGTTTCATGGTTTGAATAATTTAAATTGCCTAAATAATTTAATACTTGTTTAATTCATTTAAATTTGATAAAATCATAACTTGCTCAAAATAAAATAATTTTGAACATGCAAAATATGTTTTCAAACCATCAAAGTGTGAACTTTTCAAATGTGAGTTTGAAATTATGTTTTGAACAACTAAAACTTCAATTAAATTCAAACTTGTTTCAAATCCATTTAAAACTTGCTTAATATTGTTTAATTCATAATTAAATTACCCTAATTCCAATTTCAATATTTGAAACATGTAATCCAACTAAAATTTGATGTTCTTTTCAAATATAAATTTTGTTAATTTGTTTTGAACACTTTAAATTGATGAAAACAACAATTGCTTGTGTGACATGTTTAAGTAACCAAACTTTCCACACTTACCCAATAATTTCCAAACTTGTTAAACCTTATTTCAGTTGGTTCTATTGTTGTTATTTTGCTGTTTTCCTCATCCATGCATCATGCTAATCCACCTTCACCTGTTGATTAGTTGGAAAACAATTGTTTCAACCATAATTCATGGGCTGTTCATATGCAACTCAAATTGCATATGGGTCCATTTAAATTTGTTTATCTTGTCAACTAGTTTACCTTGATGCATCTTTAAACTTGTCATGCATCCATATCTTGATCATGCTGGATCTTTTGCCGTAGTAGTAATTGTTGCATCCGGTGTTTGTTCGAGGTTCGTTGCTTCTTCCCGGATAGGACGTTGAGCTGATGTGAGCAACGGCAAGTTCTGCTACCTTGCGGGATCTCAGGCAAGTATACTCACTTGCTGCCAAATGGCTGCCTTTCATCACTTGTTACCGATACTTTCCGTTGTTCTGTTCTGCTAGCCTTAGTAGTAGCTGTTTCTGTTACGAACCTATCACATGAATCCTTTAACCCTGATATTGCCTCACCTCCACACCTATAACCATTGCTTGTGCCCGTGTCTTACTAGCATGCTTAGGGTTGTTTTGCTCGAGTCTGTTACCCGTTACTTTCTGTTATTACTTCATTATGTTCTGGGGGCTCGATGTTAATCAATCAATCATGTTAATGCTAATGGTAATAATAATTTGATGATAAGGCACCGGCAGGAGGCCCTTGTGGTTTTGAGGCCTGCTAGTGTCGACCCTAATAGGAAAAGGGTCTTGTCTACTGATCCATGATGAGCGCACTACCCGCATGTGGGAAGCGAGTATGGGCGCCCCCCTCAATTTGACTCGATTCGCATCTCGTCCAAATCGCCTCATTTAGTTCGGGTTTTCCATTTGCTGCATGCATGATCTTGCGAGCCCTTGGATCCCGGGTGGAACTTTCGTAGTCGGCATATAGGAGGACACGTTCTTAGAGTGCTATGAGGGTCCATTTTCTTCTGGGCTCGATTAGCCGTGCGCCTAAGGTGCTTTGGGCTTGATGCGAAGAAGAGTTGAGTTGTGTTGAGTGCCCCGCTTGGTGGAAGGGCCTTTCCATCTGGCGGGTTATTCATGCGTGTACGGCCAAATTGGTGCAACCCTGCAGGGATAATCTTCTCGAGAAGCCGTGTTTTCCGCGGTTATGGATTACTTGGTGAAAGTACTGGCTAACAAGTATTCAGGATAACTTAAACCTAATGATTAATAATCTTACACCCAATGAATAACAACTTGACTAGTAATAGGCTTATTGACGTAGTAATCTGAACCATCATTAATCCAACTATGTGAGTTATCCTCGGATTGCTTCTTCGGATAAGGGGCGAGATCCAGGATGGGTTTGTTTGAAGTTATCTTTCAGTTGGTTACAATACTCGATCTTATCTTCTTTCTGTTAGCCGGAAGTGGTAGTATCTCTCTGTAGATGGTTAGAGCAGCCCTTTGCCGCTTATTTGCAATAACCCCTTCCTTTCCGTTGATCCTAAAGTATTTGTATCTTGTGATGACTGGCCACGCCGGTAACTTGTGAGTATGGGTTTTATCCCCCTTGCCAGTACTTAACCGTACTGACCCACGAATCTTTTTCGTGGCTGCATATTCAACATTGCAGTCAACAGGTTTGAAATCTGACGACGTTAGCTTGGGAATCCCTCCGGCTTGGCCTGGGCAGGGATTGGACGCTCTCGGTTATCTCCAGGACTCTTAGTCCAATTTGGATCTTGTCCGTAGTCGGACGCTATGTTGTTTCTTCCGCTGTTATTTGGATCTTTGTATTGTATCAGTTGTATCCCTGGCTCGTCTGAGTCATCTTGTATCTATCTGTTTCTGTTGTAATTGTGGAATATTCGTGAACTATTGTAATGTTATCACAAGTGGCAACCTGGAATCAGTTATTATGTGGATTTTGGCGGGAGTGCTGAAATCTGCATAGTGCCCGATCTCGGGGCGTCACAAAATGGTATCAGAGCCTTGGTTCCGATTCCCGAGATTGTTTTGATACGAATGGTTATCGAAGCAACGGGTCCGCAAAGCCTGTAGGTTAACCTCGCTAACGGTCGTTGTTTCTAGAGTGTCAAAAACTATTTCTGCTAAATTATTTTGGAAAACATCTCAATAGGATTCTGGATTTTTCTCCTTACCCCTATTCTATTTCCCCTCCCATCTTATTTGTTTTGGAGTCTCCCCCTTGTCTATCTTTCAAAGTGTTAGGATCCTACGTGGGTGGACGTTTTCTGAGCCCTTAACCTAATAGGTTCGATCATCAGAAGGTTCCCGGTGGAAGAACATCGTCATCAGCCCGAGCAAGAATATCTTGTTAGTGGTGTCGAGAAACCCTTGTTAGTGGTGTCGAGGAGATCAGCCGGAAGCATGAAGAATCGATAGTAGAACTTCTTTCCCCTCCCGGGTTAGCAGGTGGATTGCGAGGGCGCAATCCCTTGTTAGCGGTGTCGTCTGTAACACCTGGGGTGTTACCTTAAACAGAAGTTGGTTGTTTTTTTTTTTTTTTGCATGCATCACATGCATCATAAGCATTGCATCATGTTTTCCAAACCACTCCAAAATTCAAACCAATTAAAACTTCAAAAACATGTCCAAAAATTTATAATTAAACATGGCAACCTAAACAACTCCAATTGTTTTTCAATAATTGAAGTTGAATTGCTTGTTAATAAAACTTTCCCTCTTGTTGAAAACCCTAATGGTAACTTTCCAATTCAACTTAAATTTCAAATCATTTCAATCATAATGGGCATGATCAAATGGTGGTTTAAAAATCAAATTCTTGCAAACTATTAAATTCATTAATGTTTGCATAATTGCTTGAGTTTATTAAATAAAAAATTGTTGCTTTCCAATTTTTTTTTCCAAATCAAACTAATAGTTGAAATCCAACTAACCATTTAAAACCAAACTAATTTTCCAAATTTTAAAAATCATTACTAACCTTGCTTTTACTCATTGTTTGCAAATCAATAAAATTTAATTATAAAATAAAAACCACCCCAAAACCCCTATCATTTCTCTCTCTTTTATTCTTTACAAAAAAAATCAACTAATAGAAAAAAATAAAAATAAAAGCATAGAAGAGAGGGGTGAGCTGAGAGGCAGGCCAAGCCCACCTACAACCAGCCCACCCCATCAAGCCCACGCCAGTCACCCCCAACCTCCGTACAATTCCCCTCCCTCTCTGTCGTTTTCTCTGCAGGAAAAGACTACAGCACCCCCCACCTGCTCCTTCCCCCTCTACAAGAAGCTACCGAGGAGGCATCCAACCCTAACCCTCTCTACTCCTTCTCCCATCGCCGCCATCCCCCTCCTCTTCCAGATCCCCTCCAAATTCTCCTCTGCATATTCTGAAAAAAATTTCCTGTCAAACGCCTCGTGGCCGGAATTTTGATGCCATGGCGCGGCCGCCAAGCTCGTCGTCGAGCCGTCCTCCCGGCGGGAATGGATTCGGGGGACCTCCTTCTTCCCCCGCGCTGCCTCGGCCGGGCCTGGGAGCCACCAAGATCGCCGCGCCGTCGTCGTTTGCCGCCGCTCTTCTCCGGCCGTCAGAGTTCGTCGACAGAGGCATCTCCTTCCCCGCCTCCTTTCTCCACGTCCGCGAGGCCGCCATGGTGAGCACTCCTTCCTGGCCTAGGCCTCCCTTTTCTTCCCCTTGCTCTGCGTGGTCGTCGTCGAGCGTCACCTGTTTCCGTCCGCGGATTGCTGCCGCCATGGACGCCTGCTGCATGATCCCACGAGCTGGTGTTGATCGCTGTGGTCACGTAGACACCAGGCACACACACGTCGTCAGCACCCACTCGTGAACGTACACACTCGATGCCTGCAGCACACGATCGCTTGCCCAGCACACGCCGCTGCCCACCGTCTGCCTCCGCAGATCTCCGTCGGTCGCTGGAACGCTGAAGTTTTTTCAGCTTCGTCAGGTTCACGTCGCTACTACTCTTCAGAAGCCGAAAACGCTGTTTGGTATCACAAGCGAGGCGTCAGCCCAGTGGCTAGCGCCCTGTTCCGTCTCGTGGGAGACCCGAGATCGAGTCCCTGCGCCCACGCCCCCTCGATTTTATTTCTCTTTTCTACCGTCTGTCGTTGTCTCTCTGAACCTGAAGACTCAATTTCAGTTAGCATCTACTTTCCCTTCTTCTACCGTTTGATCTGAACTTAGACACCAACACTTGACCAGCCCAGTGGTTAGAACTGCTGCTCCACCTCACAGGTTGTGTGTTCGAATTCCATGGGGGGCATTCACCAATCTTTTTGTCCCATTTTTTTTCCGATCATCTTTTCTGTGCATGTCCCTGCACTTTGCAAAATGCACCCCACACTTCAAATGATCACAACTCTCAAACCACAAATCCAAATGACACAAATTTTATATGTATCCCCATCAAAATTTCATGAACTTTTCAAATATGCTTTTTGTTTTCTGTTTTGAAATTCCAAAATGCAATTCAAATTTGAATTCAAATAATTCAATTGTATTTTGCTAAAATTCATAACTATTTCATTCTTAATCCAAATAATGCAAATAAAATATGTTTTCCATACCATTTTGAATAACCTTTCCAAATATAAATTTTGTTTCATGGTTTGAATAATTTAAATTGCCTAAATAATTTAATACTTGTTTAATTCATTTAAATTTGATAAAATCATAACTTGCTCAAAATAAAATAATTTTGAACATGCAAAATATGTTTTCAAACCATCAAAGTGTGAACTTTTCAAATGTGAGTTTGAAATTATGTTTTGAACAACTAAAACTTCAATTAAATTCAAACTTGTTTCAAATCCATTTAAAACTTGCTTAATATTGTTTAATTCATAATTAAATTACCCTAATTCCAATTTCAATATTTGAAACATGTAATCCAACTAAAATTTGATGTTCTTTTCAAATATAAATTTTGTTAATTGTTTTGAACACTTTAAATTGATGAAAACAACAATTGCTTGTGTGACATGTTTAAGTAACCAAACTTTCCACACTTACCCAATAATTTCCAAACTTGTTAAACCTTATTTCAGTTGGTTCTATTGTTGTTATTTTGCTGTTTTCCTCATCCATGCATCATGCTAATCCACCTTCACCTGTTGATTAGTTGGAAAACAATTGTTTCAACCATAATTCATGGGCTGTTCATATGCAACTCAAATTGCATATGGGTCCATTTAAATTTGTTTATCTTGTCAACTAGTTTACCTTGATGCATCTTTAAACTTGTCATGCATCCATATCTTGATCATGCTGGATCTTTTGCCGTAGTAGTAATTGTTGCATCCGGTGTTTGTTCGAGGTTCGTTGCTTCTTCCCGGATAGGACGTTGAGCTGATGTGAGCAACGGCAAGTTCTGCTACCTTGCGGGATCTCAGGCAAGTATACTCACTTGCTGCCAAATGGCTGCCTTTCATCACTTGTTACCGATACTTTCCGTTGTTCTGTTCTGCTAGCCTTAGTAGTAGCTGTTTCTGTTACGAACCTATCACATGAATCCTTTAACCCTGATATTGCCTCACCTCCACACCTATAACCATTGCTTGTGCCCGTGTCTTACTAGCATGCTTAGGGTTGTTTTGCTCGAGTCTGTTACCCGTTACTTTCTGTTATTACTTCATTATGTTCTGGGGGCTCGATGTTAATCAATCAATCATGTTAATGCTAATGGTAATAATAATTTGATGATAAGGCACCGGCAGGAGGCCCTTGTGGTTTTGAGGCCTGCTAGTGTCGACCCTAATAGGAAAAGGGTCTTGTCTACTGATCCATGATGAGCGCACTACCCGCATGTGGGAAGCGAGTATGGGCGCCCCCCTCAATTTGACTCGATTCGCATCTCGTCCAAATCGCCTCATTTAGTTCGGGTTTTCCATTTGCTGCATGCATGATCTTGCGAGCCCTTGGATCCCGGGTGGAACTTTCGTAGTCGGCATATAGGAGGACACGTTCTTAGAGTGCTATGAGGGTCCATTTTCTTCTGGGCTCGATTAGCCGTGCGCCTAAGGTGCTTTGGGCTTGATGCGAAGAAGAGTTGAGTTGTGTTGAGTGCCCCGCTTGGTGGAAGGGCCTTTCCATCTGGCGGGTTATTCATGCGTGTACGGCCAAATTGGTGCAACCCTGCAGGGATAATCTTCTCGAGAAGCCGTGTTTTCCGCGGTTATGGATTACTTGGTGAAAGTACTGGCTAACAAGTACTCAGGATAACTTAAACCTAATGATTAATAATCTTACACCCAATGAATAACAACTTGACTAGTAATAGGCTTATTGACGTAGTAATCTGAACCATCATTAATCCAACTATGTGAGTTATCCTCGGATTGCTTCTTCGGATAAGGGGCGAGATCCAGGATGGGTTTGTTTGAAGTTATCTTTCAGTTGGTTACAATACTCGATCTTATCTTCTTTCTGTTAGCCGGAAGTGGTAGTAACTCTCTGTAGATGGTTAGAGCAGCCCTTTGCCGCTTATTTGCAATAACCCCTTCCTTTCCGTTGATCCTAAAGTATTTGTATCTTGTGATGACTGGCCACGCCGGTAACTTGTGAGTATGGGTTTTATCCCCCTTGCCAGTACTTAACCGTACTGACCCACGAATCTTTTTCGTGGCTGCATATTCAACATTGCAGTCAACAGGTTTGAAGTCTGACGACGTTAGCTTGGGAATCCCTCCGGCTTGGCCTGGGCAGGGATTGGACGCTCTCGGTTATCTCCAGGACTCTTAGTCCAATTTGGATCTTGTCCGTAGTCGGACGCTATGTTGTTTCTTCCGCTGTTATTTGGATCTTTGTATTGTATCAGTTGTATCCCTGGCTCGTCTGAGTCATCTTGTATCTATCTGTTTCTGTTGTAATTGTGGAATATTCGTGAACTATTGTAATGTTATCACAAGTGGCAACCTGGAATCAGTTATTATGTGGATTTTGGCGGGAATGCTGAAATCTGCATAGTGCCCGATCTCGGGGCGTCACATAAACTTAGAAGGACATAGTAATCTCTTTGTTCCTGGGTGGCCATCCGCAAGTGACAACCTCAAGTGGAATAACCCTTAGATAAGGGCCCTGAGGAAACACTCAACATAATCCAGTCTTACCACTTCCACCCAGGTGGTTCATTTATTAGTTATACTTAGAATTTTTCCTCCACATCTAGTAAAACCATTTGTAATATTGCATATCATTTACTAAGTTCTATGGCTATCAAAATAACAAGACCAAAAAAAAAATGGCTACACACTACTAGGATAATAGCATAGCATAATATAACTTAGTAAAATTTCCTATCATGCATACTACTCAAAATCAACTAATGCATATAGAAAATATTGGGTAGTTGATGGTGTGTTACTTGCCTTGTTGAAGTTGGTGAAGATACCGCACTCTCTTCACAAAGGATCGTTGCTCTCCGTACAATCTACTCATTGAAAACACAATAACAAAATAAACAAACATGCTATCAAGCAAACATACAAGTGAAGAGATCATACAAAGCAATAACATAGCCAAAGGAGTTTAACCTAGTTGGTTAGGACAAGGTCTAGGTTTGAGTTTGAAAGATTCATTCTCTAATGGTCTCATACTTGTTAAGGAAATTCCAATGGTTTACTTGGGAAGGACTAGGTTGAGTTTGATGTGATCAAAATTTATTGTAAACATATTTATCTAAGAAGTTCCAAGGGTTCACCAAAGATGATCTCACTATTTCAACTAAAGTATCACATCATAAAGTGTAACACTTAGTTATTTTCATCAAAACATTTGAGTGATCTAAGTTAGTCCTTCCAATTTGGTTGAGGCTAGGTCTAGGTTCAACTAACTTCATAACAAAGGAGATAACAAGTTAAAGTCTTGGTATTTTCCATTTGGGTCAATGGTTTGTCAAAAACAACTTGTTAGTCTTGAACTTGTGTGGATGGCTCCAAGCCTTCATATGCTTGTCTTCTTGAAGTTCATCTTCCTTCTTCATATGCTTGTCTCTTGTACTTGATAAATCTTCATGATCTTTACTTCACTACTTGGTTTAGGTATGGGATGGGCACAAATACCACTAAGTCAAATTGGAAAGAATATAAGAAGAAAGATAGAAAGAGAGAGGAAGATGTCTTTTTCTTCATTTCTTCATAGACTTGTACTTCCTTGAGTTGCTTCTAGTTGTGGAGTCTTTTCTTCAAAATTTCTGCATTGATCTTCCTTGTAGCTCTTCATGTTGCCACCAAGTTGAATGTGAAGATCCTTCTACTGCTTGAGTCATGTTTTCCATTTTCTAACTTGACGGATTCTTGAAGCAAGAATAGGGGGATGGAGGAGTAGATAGAAAAATATAGTACTAGTGTTTGAGGTTCACTACCTTGTCTCTTAGATGGTTTACATACTAGGGACTTGGTCTTGGATTCAAAATGGCCACAACAAACAATGGTAGAAAGAATAGGAACAAAATATAAGGCATGGTCAACTAGTGGCTCACTAAGATGGATTTTTGGTCCAACTTACAAGTAAATGGTTCAAGGTTGTCCAAAAGGTTTAGGTACTGATGTCTCTGGTTCAAGGATACCAAAAGGAGCAATTTTTCTTAAGGGAACATATTCTAATTATTTATAAAATTAATTCTATCCCAAAAATATTAAATAGACAACTTTATTATAATTTCAATTTTAATTTGAGCAAAAATTATTTTGGGGCAAAGGGTATGAAATTACACATCCTAAGGTTTCCAATTATATTTTATTTGCAAATTTTGGATTTTTTGAATTTGAATTATGTCAAAATTCATCAAACAAACATATTTGAATTTTAACACATTTTAAATGGTCAAATTGAAATTTGGCCAGTGCCAAAAGTTTCTACACGTTGTTCTGATTCCAAAAAGTCCAAGTTTGTTGAATTTGGATTTATGGATAAAAAGTTGTGATGAATTTAAGTTGCAGGGACTAATCTGTAAAACTGCTAGTTAAATTATATATCCGAATAAAACCAGAAAAAAGAGCTGGGCCGCTAAGCGCTGCACTGGGCGGTAGATAAGGACTGGGCTTGGGCCGGTTTCACGCCGCGCTGAGCGACGGTTAGCACTATAACGCGCAGCTGACTTGGCGCTGAGGTGGCGCGATGTGGTTGGCTAATACCCGTTCGCTAAGTGGATCTGTTCCTAGCCACTGGAACTACATCGGACGGCTACGATACAAGAAAGGGAGAGAGGCTCACCGGGCGACGCAGGTAGTCGCCAGAAAATGGCGACGCGGCGACCGACGTTGCTGTCGTCGACGACGACGGGGCTACGGAGGGTTCCCGAGCACGTGGATAGCACGGGGATGCTCAGCGCAACGCGGGGATCTCTCTGGTGGTGATGGCGCACGTCCCTGAATCCTGGATCGACGAAGCCAACTAGATCCCGAGGCGGAAATGGTGGATCAATTCCGGCGAGCTTGATCTCCTTTTCCCTGTGCTCCTGTTCGGTGGAAAACGATGAGTAGGTGCAGGAGAAAGAGAGGAGAAGGACGAGGAACCAAAAGGGGGCGAATAAACCTTTGGCGTCGATCGAAATCGAGAAAGAACGGCGGCGGGGACAGAGTATTCCGGCGAGGAATTTCGGGGGCCTGGGGGCATCTCGGGATGCGATTCTTTAGGGGAAATGGAGAGGGCGTCTAGGGTTATAAGTAGGCAGGGTCGGGGCACCGATTACTCCACTTAATCGCGCGGAATCAAGGCTCGAATTCAAAGTCCGAAACGTCCGTGGCAGTTTCCATAAGGGAAGAAGATGATGACGTCATCTCCCTTTTTTTCTTTTTTTTTCCATGTTTTCTTCTTTTATTCATATCTTTAGATTTAAAAATCCAAATGACCTCAAATAAACTTCAAAATAATTCTTAAAATAAAATCTTTTTGTTTAGAACATTTTTATAAACTTTTCAACACATTTCAATTTTCATATTTTTGAAAATATAAATAATTCACTAATAGTGATAAATGTACATTTTAAATAAAAATAATAATAATATGAGGTTTGGATTAAATAAAATTCAGAGACACTAAACATGTCAAATAATAATCTTGAATGTCATTTCACATCACTTTCATATTTTATAAATATAAGGTTTGAGTGATTTACTAAAAGTAACTTAATTCTATTTTTTAAATAGAAAATTAAATAAACCTAAAAGTGGATTAATAAAATTTGGGAAAAACCTACAAGTCATAATATTGTTTTCAATGTCCTCTTTTATGTTATTTTCAAAGCAATGCATTTTATTTTCAGACCTTTATGTTTAAAACTTGGAATAACAACTAAAAGTTATTATTAAAAAAAATTATTCTCATCAAATATTTTTTTAACCTTAGAACTTTATTAAGGGCTATAAATCTTTGATTTTTGTTGCCATAAACTATTTTCAAAGTAATAGTTGAATTATAAACATGTTATAAAATAAGATTGTCTAAGAGAAAACAATTTCTTTGAATAATATATATTTATTTTGAATGGGCTTTTAGGGTTTATGGAATAGAGGTATAATGGATTCTTAATTTCAATTTTCATTGAGTTATATATTGTTTCCTTTTATTTCTTGTATCTCATTGGTTTTTGGTGACTTGCATAACATGAAAACAAAAAGTTTCAATTTTTAGTGATTTTTGGACTTTCCAAAAACCAGGGATGTTACAGACTACCACCCTTAAAAGAAATCTCGTCCCAAGATTTGGGAAGGCTAGAAAGAAAGATTAGATTTGGGTAACTGGGTTCCAGAACACTTGGGTGGGCTACCACCCTTAGAAGAAACTTCTGTGGATAGTCTATTTTCATTAGATTGGAGTCTAGATGGATTCCAGATTGGCTTGAGTAGAAATTTCCTTCATGGTAGAGTTATAGACCCACATAGATCTATTGAACTACCTTTGACATTGAGGGGTCACTCTTTGGATCAATCAAAAGTCTTTGGGTTCCTCTCAACTTGGTATTTTGATATTCTTGGAAAAATCTTCCATCGCTTGATAGCTCGGTTGACTTGATCCTCACCGAAAATAGTACGTTTTCAGTAACACTAACATAAGGTCATTATTGTATTTCTACCATTCTATGGTTCATGTTCAACATCGTCGTCTCTCTAATAGGTATGTCACACAGATTTAACATTCCTCATAGCAAAAGTAAATAATGTGAGTAGTCACCATGGGGGCCAATCCATGTTGCACTCAATCATTACCTTGTACTTGGATTGATGAATCTTGTTTAATAACACTAGGTCACCTCACTTGTCTAACAGAAAGTTTCCAATCTGCAAGACAAAGTTGAGCTAAACTATCATTTCTCAACTAGTGGGTTGCGTAAAACTCTTATGTAACACAAACTGGATAGTTGTGTTTCTTCATTATTTCTTCTCTTGGTGTAGTTGGCTCTGGATTCTCCATAGCTCATACAACTTGGGGTTCACTTGTTGATTGGCTTTGCTGCTCCTTATGATGTAGTTCACATTGATCATGGATGTGATTGTTCCTTCACACAAAAGGATCTTGAAATCTGTGACATTCCTCAATTGTATGGCTTGTGTCTCTATAGAGAACTAGTCATGACATTCTTGGGTGAAAGATTTGTTGTTGCACTTCATATGGTATCCCAATATGGTTGGTAAATGGGTATATGTTTTGGTATGGCTTAGCATGAAAGAGTAGAGATTAGAAAGAGACTAAATAAATTCCCACCCCAACACATCAGATCAAGGAAACTAGTCTTGCAAACAACACATAACAAACATATAGCAACACATTCATCACACCAAACATAAAGGTTTTAGAAAACAACTAATATTGTCATACCACACTCATTGGTATGATCAATACACTAACACGTTCACGTTGTTATAACAAAGTAACTAGATTGGTGGTCTCATCTATATCTTCTTGAGTTTTTCTTCAGATTCTTCTCTCAATGTCTTGAGGTGTTCTTGATTGTTGTGAAGTCTATGATTTTCTTAAAATTCTTCAATAATCTTGAGTGTAGGTCTTCATGTGGTGAAAATACTTCTTGCACTTCATGGTATGATCATAAACATTCCGGTTTTGATCGTATTGAAGAGGTAGGTCATCTAGAAAATTTTGAAGGTGAATAATAGATGAGATTATATGAGAAGAATTAAGATGATTGTTTTGTTTCTAGAAAGTTTGAACATAGTAAAATTTTCAATCCTGGGGTCTTTTCCAAACTTAGGGTCTCGAGTTCTATAGGCAACACAATGCTGTCATACCAGTAGCGTTCCCACATTTAAATAATGTAAGGACACCTGTGTTATTGTGCTAGTCCCTGGATCAATTGCTAGCACCACAGTACAAAATGAAATATCATGCAAATGCATCAAATTCTATTACATCGCATGATCCATTCTTTACAAAATAATATTACAACTTGCATAGTCTTAGAATACTAGCAGAACACAAATAAATACAGCGGAAAACATAATACAACATTGATACCATCTTCTTCATGTGCCACAGGCAAAACATGTTGGCGATAGTCTCGAGATCCTAAACGCAATCCTCACTCGTCTTCAGAAACATCTGCAATATGGAATATGCAGCCACAAGGGAGTCAATACAATTTAATGTATTGGCAAGTAACACTATGGTGGATATAAATGACAAGACTAATACTACATGCTTATTTGTCTGAGTGGAGTTTAGGCTAAGTTTGCATAAAGCTAGTTTTGTCCTATCTCTTTTGTAAAACAAACTTTTCTTTTCAAAGGGGTGGCAACATTGGATTAAGATCCAAGAACCACAATACTCTTCACTTCGTCAAAATTTTACTTATTGAAATTGGTGATGATATTCTTCCGTCAATCCTTGTCCAGCTGCTCATAGTTGTCCATAACCGGGGACACGGCTAAGATCTTAGTTTGTTGACTCTGCAGAGTTTGTGCACTTTCACCTTCAGACTCAAATCAGCCCAAACATCCTATACACCCGGCGTGCATTAAGGAAAGGAGAAGATTGAGACGAGATCTTTCAGAAGAAATTCCACCACCGTTTGGCTTACCCGTTCCACCTATAATTATGCTACATCTACTTGTAAGCCTAGTGAGTTCATTCAACTTAGTTGATCAAGACAGAGCCCATATGACTAAAGGCTGCATGGGAAGCTACTAAACTTAGAAAGACATAGTAATCTCTTTGTTCCTGGGTGGCCATCTGCAAGTGACAACCTCAAGTGGAATAACCCTTACATAAGGGCCCTGAGGAAACACTCAACATAATCCAGTCTTACCACTTCCACCCAGGTGGTTCATTTATTAGTTATACTTAGAATTTTTCCTCCACATCTAGTAAAACCATTTGTAATATTGCATAGCATTTACTAAGTTCTATGGCTATCAAAATAACAAGGGTAAAAAGAGATGGCTACACACTACTAGGATAATAGCATAGCATAATATAACTTAGTAAAATTTCCTATCATGCATACTACTCAAAATCAACTAATGCATATAGAAAATATTGGGTAGTTGATGGTGTGTTACTTGCCTTATTGAAGTTGGTGAAGATATCACACTCTCTTCACAAAGGATCGTTGCTCTCCGTACAATCTACTCATTGAAAACACAATAACAAAATAAACAAACATGCTATCAAGCAAACATACAAGTGAAGAGATCATACAAAGCAATAACATAGCCAAAGGAGTCTAACCTAGTTGGTTAGGACAAGGTCTAGGTTTGAGTTTGAAAGATTCATTCTCTAATGGTCTCATACTTGTTATGGAAATTCCAATGGTTTACTTGGGAAGGACTAGGTTGAGTTTGATGTGATCAAAATTTATTGTAAACATATTTATCTAAGAAGTTCCAAGAGTTCACCAAAGATGATCTCACTATTTCAACTAAAGTATCACATCATAAAGTGTAACACTTAGCTATTTTCATCAAAACATTTGAGTGATCTAAGTTAGTCCTTCCATTTTGGTTGAGGCTAGGTCTAGGTTCAACTAACTTCATAACAAAGGAGATAACAAGTTAAAGTCTTGGTATTTTCAATTTGGGTCAATGGTTTGTCAAAAACAACTTGTTAGTCTTCAACTTGTGTGGATGGCTCCAAGTCTTCATATGCTTGTCTTCTTTAAGTTCATCTTCATGCTTCTATTGTAGTTTCCTCCTTGTTGTGAAGCTTCTCTTGTACTTGATAAATCTTCATGATCTTTACTTCACTACTTGGTTTAGGTATGGGATGGGCACAAATACCACTAAGTCAAATTGGAAAGAATATAAGAAGAAATATAGAAAGAGAGAGGAAGATGTCTTTTTCTTCATTTCTTCATAGACTTGTACTTCCTTGAGTTGCTTCTAGTTGTGGAGTCTTTTCTTCAAAATTTCTACATTGATCTTCCTTGTAGCTCTTCATGTTGCCACCAAGTTGAATGTGAAGAGCCTTCTATTGCTTGAGTCTTGTTTTCCATTTTCTAACTTGATGGATTCTTGAAGCAAGAATAGGGGGATGGAGGAGTAGATATAAAACTATAGTACTAGTGTTTGAGGTTCACTACTTGGTCTCTTAGATGGTTTACATACTAGGGACTTGGTCTTGGATTCAAAATGGCCACAAAAAACAATGGTAGAAAGAATAGAAACAAATCTATGGCATGATCAACTAGTGGTTCACTAAGATGGATTTTTGGTCCAACTTACAAGGAAATGGTTCAAGGTTGTCCAAAAGGTTTAGGTACTGATGTCTCTGGTTCAATGTTACCAAAAGGAGCGATTTTTCTTAAGGGAACATATTCTAATTATTTATAAAATTAATTCTATGCCAAAAATACTAAATAGACAACTTAATTATAATTTCAATTTTAATTTGAGCAAAAATTATTTCGGGGGCAGAGGGTATGAAAGTACACATCCTAAGGTTTCCAATTATATTTTATTTGCAAATTTTGGATTTGTTGAATTTGAATTATGTCAAAATTCATCAAACAAACATATTTGAATTTTAACACATTTTAAATGGTCAAATTGAAATTTGACCAGTGCCAGAAGTTTCTAGATGTTGTTCTGATTCCAAAAAGTCCAAGTTTGTTGAATTTGGATTTATGGATAAAAAGTTGTGATGAATTTAAGTTGCCGGGACTAATATGTAAAACTCCTAGTTAAATTTTATATCGGAATAAAACCAGAAAAAGAGCTGGGACGCTAAGAGCTGCACTGGGCGGTAGATAAGGACTGGCCTTGGGCCAGTTTCACGCCGCGCTGAGCGACGGTTAGCACTATAACGCGCAGCTGACTGGGCGCTGAGGTGGCGCGATGTGGTTGGCTAATACCCGTTCGCTAAGTGGATCTGTTCCTAGCCACTGGATCTGCATCGGACGGCTACGATACAAGAAAGGGAAAGAGGCTCACCGGGCGGCGCAGGTAGTCGCCGGAAAAGGGCGACGCGGCGACCGACGTTGCTGTCGTCGACGACGACGGGGCTACGGAGGGTTCCCGAGCACGTGGATAGCACGGGGATGCTCAGCGCAACGCGGGGATCTCTCTGGTGGTGATGGCGCACGTCCCTGAATCCTGGATCGATGACGCCAACTAGATCCCGAGGCGGAAATGGTGGATCAACTCCGGCGAGCTTGATCTCCTTTTCCCTGTACTCCTGTTCGGGGGAAAACGATGAGTAGGTGCAGGAGAAAGAGAGGAGAAGGATGGGGAACCAAAAGGGGGCGAATAAACCTTTGGCGTCGATCGAAATCGAGGAAGAACGGCGGCGGGGACAGAGTATTCCGGCGAGGAATTTCGGGGGCCTAGGGGCATCTCGGGATGCGATTCTTTAGGGGAAATGGAGAGGGCGTCTAGGGTTATAAGTAGACAGGGTCGGGGCACCGATTACTCCACTTAATCGCGCGGAATCAAGGCTCGAATTCAAAGTCTGAAACGTCCATGGCAGTTTCCATAAGGGAAGAAGATGATGACGTCATCCTCCCTTTTTTCCATGTTTTCTTCTTTTATTCATATCTTTAGATTTAAAATCCAAATGACCTCAAATAAACTTCAAAATAATTCTAAAAATAAAATCTTTCTGTTTAGAACATTTTTATAAACTTTTCAACACATTTCACTTTTCATATTTTTAAAATATAAATAATTCACTAATAGTGATAAATGTACATTTTAAATAAAAATAATAATAATATGAGGTTTTGATTAAATAAAATTTCAGAGACACTAAACATGTCAAATAATAATCTTGAATGTCATTTCACATCACTTTCATATTTTATAAATATAAGGTTTGAGTGATTTACTAATAGTAACTTAATTCTATTTTTTTAAATAGAAAATTAAATAAACCTAAAACTGGCTTAATAAAATTTGGGAAAATCCTACAAGTCATAATATTGTTTTCAATGTCCTCTTTTATGTTATTTTCAAAGCATTGCATTTTATTTTCACACCTTTATGTTTAAAACTTGGAATAACAACTAAAAGTAATTATTAAAATATTTTATTCTCATCAAATATTTTTTTAACCTTAGAACTTTATTAAGGGCTATAAATCTTTGATTTTTGTTGCCATAAACTATTTTCAAAGTAATAGTTGAATTGAAAACATGTTATAAAATAAGATTGTCTAAGAGAAAATAATTTCTTTGAATAATATATATTTATTTTGAATGGGCTTTTAGGGTTTATAGAATAGAGGTATAATGGATTCTTAATTTCAATTTTCATTGAGTTATATATTGTTTCCTTTTATTTCTTGTATCTCATTGGTTTTTGGTGACTTGCATAACATGAAAACAAAAAGTTTCAATTTTTAGGGATTTTTGGACTTTCCAAAAATCAGGGATGTTACAAAGACCAGTGCCAATGCAAGCCACTCTAAATGCTTCCTATTGTTTTACTTATCATTATCTATCACGCATGCTTTACTTCTGAAGTTTAACAAAAGTGGATTCCAAAAACTATTTCCTCATGTGGACTATACCACTATTTATTTTATGTATAGTTAGGACCAGTTATCTGATGTTTGCAGTAAATGGCTACCTCTTCAACTGGGTTTTGATCTAGAGCTCTTCAACTGGGTTTTGATCACTAGTTAGGACCAGTTATCTGATGTTTGCATACTGTCTTGGACAGTCCGTGGATGTTCACGGCGGATGTACTGGATGTTTTGGATTGTGTACACCTCTGCAGAGTAAAACTATTCAGAATAGCCGCGTCCTCGGATATGGACAGTTGAATGGCCATGTAGCTAGCATTGTGTCAATGTTTTCGAAAAGCTGGAAAATTTTTTTGGAACTTGTACCTAGGAGTTACGTTGAAAGGGAATGAGGGTACCTTTGAGGTACTGGAAAAATGATGATCTTGAAGATGTGTCTTCCAAGAAGTTTTGCAAAGAAAACCTTTCTTCTATTTAGAATGCCTTATCAAAACCTTGTGGACATGCAATATCTACAAGAGAAATAAAATATCTTTCGAAGTATCTTCTTCAACAAAAACAACTAAAACTTGTGCACCTATGATGGGTCTTGAATTCATCATGGCTAGTTTAACCTTAAGTACAGCCTTTCTACCACCTATATATATGCATACTTGCATGTTTTGTTTTCTTTTGGGGTGTCTTGCGAGAACATTCCAATGTACTCACAATGGTTTCGTCTCTGGCTATTGTCTTAGCCATACTTTGAGCATAAACCCGGAGAACCTGAAGAAGATGGTGTTGCTGATGACTACACGAACTAGGAACGTCCCCGAGTCAGTCGCCTGTAGGTAGTCAAGGCATGACTTGGGTATACCACGAGTGTGTTTTTGAAGACTTCCGCTGTTGTTAGTGTGTGTTCCTGCCATGCGTGGCAGTTTTTTTCAACCGAGTCATGTGACCAGTTGTGTAAGCCGTGTATTCGTGTAGTGGATGTTGTAATCTGCAATGCCAACTCGAGTATGTTGTTCACTACTAACTGATCATGGGACCGTGAATGTATGCATACTGGAGGTCTCAGACTGCTACTCTAGGGTCCCCACACAACTCATCTTCATGAACTTCTGGTCTTTCCCGTGCCTTGTTCATCATCTGTGTACCACAGAAAAAAAAAGAAAACAATATGGTCAAAATCATGCAATGAAATGCAAAAGGTCAAAGAGAAATGCAAAAGTAAACGTGCATGCTTTTTGAACCATCTTGGAAAATCCTGGTCAACCATAACTTCGACATCAGGTGTCCCTTCTTCCTCCAGCTTTGTCCTGAACTTTCTGCAAAATATGAAGATTTATTAAACTCCGGTAACTATGGGGTATACAATGTGTAGGGTAATTGTCGTGGTGGTGTCACGGCAGATGCCATGGGATGGCTAAAGATGTGGGAACGATGGACGCTGGAGGTATTCGGGGAGGGATCACGCGACGAGTAGCCGCGTGAGGTAAGATCTACACAATGCAAACAACACGATGTACCCAGGTTCAGGGCCCTCGTGAGGACGTAAAACCCCTACTCCTGCCTTTCTCTATGTATTACGATGTCTCACCGAGTAGCCACAGTACAAAGGATCTTGCTACCGAGTAGCCACTTGGCCTTCTACGTGATGAACTAGGTCAAGGACTTAGGGTTTCTAGGGTTCCAGTGAGCGATCCCTCGCGCAGGAGGCGGCGGGGCACCTTATATACACGGTGCCCAGCCGGATACGTCCAAATACGGACAAGTGTCGACATAGTGTGCACACCGTCCTTTCTCCGAGTACCCGCTGACAGCTTTGGTTCCTAATCTTGGCTGCTTCTGTAAAGTCGTTGGGCAAAACTAGGGGACATACTGGTATCACTGTGCCAAACACAGAGTAGGGCCCCCTTATCCTGCCACCGCCTGCTTCCATGCTGTCACTGTCAGGGAGACCGGCCCCAGATGAACAGTAGTTCGAATACTGCCAAGTACGGACCCAGGATACGCGGGATCCTGTGTCAGAACGGCTCCTTTGACTTTCTGGCCCGAGTAGGTTCCCGCCAGTTCTACTCGGGCCAACTCTTCTACTCGAGCGGATAGAACTTGATTGATTCTTTCTTCTGGTCTTCCTTTCGTAGGACCGAGTAGCACTCGACCGGGTAGCAACTTACCGGGTAGAACGCTACTCGGGCAAACTTCTATTCTGACCCTTGCCTTTATCACTTGCCTTTACCCTACTCGGGGGTAACCCCCCGACACTAGTCCCCGAAGCTGGTAGAATCTTGCGAACTTGTTCACTAGGCTCTGCCAGCTTTAAACCAATCTTTGTGACTCTGCCCTTGAATCTCAGGAAGCCGAGTAGAAACTCCGAGTAGCTCTCCGGAAAGTACCTTGAGTTCCTTCTCTTCCGAGTAGCACTTGCTTTCTACTCTGTCCCCGAGTAAAAGGACTAAGAGAAATTTTCTTAGATTGAGCCTCTGCAGCGCAGAGCACAATCCAACCCTTCACGCAGCAACTGCACACGTGTCAAGCATCCATGACCTTGTCGTTTCGTTGCCCAGGACACGACGTGCCACGTGCCCAGTTTTCACGCTGTGGGCCCACCGGCCGTCGTGTCCCATCAAGCGTAATTATAGGCCACGATTCGGTGGTGGGATCAATTGCGGCCGTTACGCGCGCAACCCGCGCTTGTGTGCGTTTCTAGCCGGCCACAGGACCCACCACACGCCACGATCGATCCCACTCCCACGACGGTAACGGTAAACTCGCGGAGGAGGTATAAATACCTCCGCCGGTAACTTCCTTTTCCCCTTCCTTCGCTCTATTCCCTTTTTCGCCTCCTGCTCTTCTCCGCCACCGAGCTCTCCGCCGCCGCACAAGCTTTCGCGCCGCCGCGGACTCAATCCACCGACCAACTCCCTTCGAAATCTTCCACTCCCCCTACTCGCAGCAATGGCCAAAGCTGGCTGGGCCGGTTCCTCCGTCACCACCGCCGACTGCGCCCGGCTCGTGACCACCAGGAGGGTTCCTCCCGGCGTGGAGTGCCGGGCGCCTGATGACGAGATCGTGCCAGCCCCGCGGGAGGGAGAGCGCGTGGTCTTCATGTCGCATTTCGAGCGTGGGTTCGGATTGCCGGCCTCCGATTTCCTCCGGAAGTTCCTCAATCACTTCGGCCTCCAGATGCATCACTTGCCGCCCAATGCCGTCGTCTTCCTCGCCTACCACGCCGTGGTCTGCGAGGCCTTCCTCGGCATCCGGCCCACGTGGGAGATGTGGCTCAGGTACTTCCACCTGCGCCAGCAATCCACCGGGAAGAAAGACGCCGCGGGCGTCCCCCGCGCCACCGACACCGGCTGCGCCATGATGGTGCAACGGGCCGGGACGAACCAACCCCGCATCCAGGGGCTGGACTCCTGCCGAATGTGGCAGAGGACGTTCCTCTACGTCAAGAACGTCGCCGCCGCGGAAGGAGCCAAGGTCGACGATCGAATCAACTTGCCCGCTTGGAGCAATCGCGCTCCGATCGGGATGAACTGGAAGGAGAAGCCCGCCAATAACGAGGACGCCGTCGATATAGAGGATAGGCTTGGCTGGCTGAAGAAACAAGGCCTCAAGAATGACGATCCGGTGGCTTCCTGGATCAAGCGCCGAGTGCTGCCCCTGCAGGAGCGCTGCCATCTCATGTGTTACATGGGAGGCCCCCGCGACTGCACCAGGACAACCACCATCGAGATCGACAACATCGACGTTCCCTGGCACGCAAGGAACATCTTGAAGACGAGTCTTGGCGACAATTGGCAATACGGGTTCGTCCCGTATAGCCGTACGAAGCCAATTGAGCGGGTACGCCTTTCTTACTTTGCCTTCTGCATTTGCTTTCCGAGTAAGTAACCTCTCCTTCTTGCCCCGACTAGCAATTGCCTTGTGTATCGAGTAGGATACTTAGTCGAATCGCCTTAGGCTTAGTGTGCTTTGTGCCTGCACGCCTTGTCGAGTAGGATTTTCAGTAACCATGCTTAGGCTTAGTATGCTTTGTGTTTGCACGCCTATCCGGGTAGAATACTTAGTAAGTTGCCTAGGCTTAGTGTGCTTTGTGTTTGCACGCCTATTCGAGTAGAGTTCCATCCTGATACTCGGCTAATCTGTGATTCTTCTCTGTCCTTCAGACTCTCACTCGCCAGAAAATCGAGAGCAGCGAAGTTTTCGAGGGCAATTGGTTTGACGATCGTGAGGAGGACGATGTGCCCTCCTTCGATGCCGCGGAGCAGAGCAACCCCTCTCATTCCCCCACCACTGATAAGCGCGACGCTCTCCGCACTTGGTCTGATGAGGATTTCGACGGTAATAACATTTTCACCTTGTTTGTTTCCGAGAAGCACCAATTCCTTGTTTTGCTGTTTCTGATTCGCTCCTCTTCTCTCTTGACTTTCTTAGACGAGGTTGCTGTGGAGAAAGATGACGAGGATGAAGACGAGAATGAGGGCGATGCGCCCCTTGTCGTCAAGCCTCTGTCTGTTGCCGCTCCCGAGACCCGCAAGCGGACCGGCAGCGGGGCACAAGCACCCCCCGCCAAGAGGAAGAAGCCCGCCGAGAAGAAAGAGCTCGCCGAGAAGAAGAAGCCAGCCAAGGTAGTCACGAAAAGGGCGAGGCGACAGCTCCCTTCCACCACTGCGTAAGTTTTCTTCTCGGTTGTCTCTCTTCTCGCGCCGTGCTATTTTCCCCAATCTCCTTCTGATTTCTGACTTCTCTGCAGACCTCCCATGGACGCGAACGCAGCTCTCGCGTCCGACCAGGCTAAGGAAACACCAGTGCCTCTGATCAACGTTGATGACGACGAGGACGACACCGCCAATGCTGCCAATGCACAGACCAGTGATGCTCAAGGAGCAGAATCAGGGCCAGCAGCACAGGACACCACCGTCCACCACGAGAGACCCCCTTCTCCTCCGGCTAGCAATGCCGAGGAGAACCAAGATCAAGATACGCAAGACAATACCGCCCACGAGCGGCCAGAAGCAGAACAAGAGCAGCCCACCATAGGGGCTGCTGCACAAGAGAATCTCGCTGCCGAGCAGCGAGTAGAAGACACCACCGCCATGGACGCCACCATGACGGATGCTTATCCGTTGAGCAGCGTGCAGCCAGGCGATACACCGAGTAGCGCCCAGCCAGGAGCTGCACAAAGCGATGAATCCGTGGTGCCACCCACTGCGCAAGGCCCTACACCGCCAACTTCCTCGTCGCTGCAGACCAAGGACGCAGCCAGCCCTCCTGCCGGGCGAGTAACCAGGCAACGAGCCCTGGATGCTCTGAAGGACGAGGTTGATAGAAGGGCAGCCGAGAAGGAAGCTGCTGAGAAAGGCCCTTCCGAAAAGGAAACTGCTGAGAAGGCAGCCGCCGAGAAGGCGAAGGCCAAAACTGACGGGAAGAAGGCCGAGGAGAAAACTGCCGAGAAGGCAGCCGCCGAGAAGCAGAGGGTCGAGAAGGAGAGAACGAAGAAGCGGGCCAGAGATCAGATGCCGCCACCATCCTCGGGTGGAGCACTCGTGATTCACGAGTCCGGCCCAATTCCCGCTGCACTCTCTGCTGACGCTCGAGCTGCTGGCCAGCCTTGCTACCCGGAGTATGTGATCGAGGTTAGCCACCAGAACTTAATCGGCTTCCCTCCCAAGGACAAAGCATTAGCTGTATCGAAGGGAAGGAAGGTTGTAGCCATGAACTCCCCTCCCTTCGATCCAACACAGAACAAACCCGTCAACATTGCTTCTCGGGGAGTTCAAGACAAAGCAATAACCTCCAAGGGCCTTGAGCAGGTATTGGACACTGTTGGCTACATCGACGCCAAGTGGGATAGCAGGGTTCTCGGGGAGGAGAAGTGGCACGGCCTCAGCCTTGGCGGCATCGACCACATGCGCGTGGATTGGAACAAGGTTGACTTGGGACACAAACCCATGTCCGTCTCCACCGAGACCGCGACCCTCGCAGCCAAGATGTTCCTGCACCACAAGAATGCCGAAGACATCGAGCAGGCCTACGCAGTAAGTCCTTCTTGTCTTTTCCGAGTTGAATTTTCTTCTCTTCTATTCGCCTTCCTTCTTCGTTACCATCACCCCCAGTCCCCGAGATTCTGGTCGAGTAGACGGATACTCTCCGAGTAGCCTCCTACTCGGGTTGAATCTTCTCTGCTCTGTCTAACTTGTTTTCTTCTCGTTTCTCAGGATAGCGTTCTTAAGCGGACCCACTTATACCGCGTTCTCCTCTGGAACCATTCTATCGCCAGGAGGCGAATCGCCGTACTGGAGAAGGAATAGCCAGCTGCTGAGGCACTCAGCAAGAATGCCAGCGACAGCACGCAGCAGCTGGCTGAAGTGCAAGGTACGCCTTTAGCTACGCGGTTCATGCGTTTTTTGTTTACGCCCGCTTCTGCTTTCTTTTGCGCTAACTTTTTCTACTCTGCAGAGAAACTGAAGGCCTTAGCCGATGAGCATGTGAAATGCCGCACCTTTGTGGAGAACGCTGAGGCCACCATAAAACGACTAGAAGGTGAGTTTGTTGTTTACTCGGTTTGATCTTGAATCTGTTTCTTCTCTGCTCCTCTGCTAACCTCATCTATCTCTTCGCAGAAGATCACAAGTTGTTTGCTGAGGCACACCAAGATTGTGTCAAGCCAGCAGAGGTGCAGAAACAGATGTCCGACCAGGCCATCGAGCTGGTGAAAGACCACACTACGGAGATGGAGAAACTGCAAACCCAGCTGCAGAAGGCACTCCAGGATGCCATCGACATCGCTGGTGAGAGGGACAAAGCAATCTCCGAGAAGGCCAAGGCTGAAACATCATTCCGAGCCAAGGAGAGGGCCCTTGAGCAAGAGTGCGAGACGCTGAAGAAGACCAACGCTGATCTCTTTGCTCAGATGACCACTCTGCGCTCGATCCAGGAGAGGCACATTTCCAACGAGGAGTCCTGGAGGACCCAGCTGCAGCAACTGCGCCGCGAACTGACCGGTAAGTCTTCTCTTTACTGCATCTTTTCTTCTCGGTCTTATTTCTTCTCGGTTTTTCTCTTCTTGGTTCTGAATCGTTCCCTTGCTATTTCAGAGATATGGCCTCATCTTGATTCTACTTCTGCGCCTACTGTGGCCAAGGCCCAAGCAGCTCGTCTTGCGAAGGGTGAGGCAGCTGATACCAGAGCTGAGATCGAGGACAGCTTGCTGGTGCTGAAAGGCTACTTCGAACAGCTAGCCGGCATTGGCACCGACTTGGTGCACGTGAGCTTTAAGCTCCACAAGCTCTTCTGGCCTTAGGATCCTGAGCCAAGAACCATGCGGGGTCTCGCCTTCAAGCTGGAGAACGTGAAGGCCGAGTTGAAGAAATGGCGTGCCTCAGGAGCTCGAGCAGGCGCGGATGTGATGCTTCTCTGCGTGGCATCCTGGTATGAAAACCTCAACATGCAGCGCATCCGCGGGAAGCGCAATGATTCCAAGTGGGAGGTGGACGCCGACTGCGTGGCCATGCGCAAGCAGATCGCCTACGAGGTCGCGGAGTGCGCTGAGACGGAGACCTTCATCGAGGGCCTCCCCGAACCCGACACCGAGTACGAAGAAGAAGAAGGGGAAGAGGACGAAGAAGAAGACCACTTGGACGGCTTCTTCGAATCTCCCAAGGGCAAGGCCGGGAAGGGGAAGGACGCCGCCGTCGCGAGTAGCGATGAGGACGAGTGCGCGCACATCGACACCGCCACACTCGACTTCGGCACCTCCTCAGGCGCTGCTCTCGACGACACGGTGCCCCCTCCTGGCCACGCTTCTGGCTCCTCTTCGGCCCCAGGGCCCGTCTCGGTGGCCACGGCCACTTCTGACCAGGTGGCCACCCAGCACGATGCCGAGTTGGAGGAGTCCGCCACCGTCCAGACGGAAGCGGATGCCACCCACGCCAACACTGAAGAAACAGCCGCCAAGGCCGCCACCGAAGAAGCAGCAGCCAAGGACAGCACCGAGAACACTGCCTCCTCAGCTTGAAGCAACCTGCGGTCTTTTTTCACTTGAACACTTATCAGATCCCCGGGATGCCGGGAGCAGATGTAACAGACTATAATTGTTTTTGCTTGCTACTCAACTTTTATCCCCCCTTGGTTTAATTTGGAATTAGTCAATTGAGCAACTCTGGCTCAATGCCGGGTTGCGTTATCATGCGAGTCCCCGAGTAGCCTTTCTTATTCACTCCCTCTTCTCATCTCAGCTCTACCTGCAACTTGTTGCTTTTTTGGTATTCGAGTCACAAGAGTTGAAGAGCAGAGCTGCAAGTACTTAGCCGCTTAGAAACAAACATAGTAACGCAGCCCACCACTTAGCCGACAAGTCAAGACAGAGAACAAAAGTAACAAACTCTCTACTCGGTTCCTGCACTTTTTCTTCCTTAGCGATTTTCTTGTGCTCATTGACCTTTTGCTTGTTCTCTTGCTTGCCATGAAGCCGGGTTTCGGACAACAGCGAAGTCGAAGAGTTGGCATATAGGTTTAGGCACAGTACTCAATACGCTTATGAATTTCGAAGTGAAGTAACCGAGTAGACAAACAGGAAAGCCGAGTGAAAACACTTAGAGCAATTAGGACGAGGGCAGTCCCCGAGCACAGTTTTAGATTGCAGAGTAGAAATTTCAACTCGGTTCAGAGGGTACATACACATTTTTTGCTCACGAATGAAAACGACGAAGTAGTGCTACATTCCAAGGGCGCTTGGTTTCCTCTCCAGCTTTATCTGCCCTGTTCGCCTGTGATGGGCGCACATCTACAAGGTAGTACGCATCATTGTGCAGCGCTTTGCTCACGATAAAAGGCCCTTCCCATGGAGGAGACAACTTGTGCATCCGGCTGTGCGCTGCACAAGCCTAAGGACCATGTCTCCTTCTCGGAAAACCCTTGGGTTCACCTTTCGGCTATGATAACGCCACAGGTTTTGCTGGTAGATAGCCGAACGTGACAGAGTCAGCTCTCTTGCTTCTTCAAGCAGGTCAACGTCGTCTTCTCGAGCTTCTCTCGCCTCCACCTCAGTGTAGAGGGCTACTCGGGGGGAGTCATGCTCTAAGTCTATTGGCAACACGGCCTCAGCCCCGTATACCAAGAAGAATGGCGTGTAGCCGGTTGACCGGTTAGGGGTAGTCCTTAGACTCCACAACACCGCTGGCAACTCTTCTAGCCAACACCCAGGTGTTTTCAGCAGCGGCTCAATCAGCCTTGGCTTGATGCCTGCCAGTACCATTCCATTTGCTCTCTCGACTTGCCCATTGGAGGCAGGGTGCGCGACTGACGCAACGTCTAGTCGGATATGCTTATCTCTGCAGAACCGCACCATTGCCCCCTCTGCGAAATTGGTGCCGTTGTCGGTGATGATGCTGTGCGGGTAGCCATATCTCATGATCACGTCCTTCACGAACTTCACAGCTGTGACCCCGTCACACTTTCGAATAGGTTTCACCTCAATCCACTTGGTGAACTTATCCACCATGACCAAGATATGTGTCATGTTGCCTTTAGCTGGTTTGAAGGGGCCAACCATATCCAAGCACCAAACAGCGAACGGCCATGTGATAGGAATTGTCTTCAACTCGGAAGCAGGCATGTGAATCTTACTTGCGAACATTTGGCAGCCATTGCACTTCCTCACGATGTCCTCAGCTTGCTGCAAGGCTGTGAGCCAGTAGAATCCATGCCGAAAAGCTTTCTTGACCAACGCCCGAGAAGAGGCGTGATGCCCACATTCTCCTTGGTGTATTTCTAGCAGGATTTCTTCTCCTTCCTCTGGGCTCACACACCGCTGCAACACGCCTGTGGCACTCCTCTTGTGTAGTACTTCTCTTACTATTGCATAGCCCTTGGATCTTCTCTGAATCTGCCTTGCAGTAACTTCGTCTTCTGGCAATGTACTGTCCCTCAGAAAGGATAATATGGGCATAGCCCAACTCGGCGTCTCCCGCGCGGGAAACACTGGTTCGTCCAATTCCATTGGGACAGACACTTGCGGTTGCTCTGGAGGAGTAGGAGCGCTTCTCTGCAGCCCAGACCGATTGGCGAGAACTTCTTCAATGAATGCGACAGCCTCTGGGTTGAGGGCAGCAGTCCCCGAGTGTAGATTGGCAGTCCCCGAGTAAGAAGTGGCAGTCCCCGAGTAAGGAGCGGCAGTCCCCGAGTAGGAAACGGCAGTCCCCGAGTAAGAAGTGGCAGTCCCCGAGTAAGGAGCGGCAGTCCCCGAGTAGGAAACGGCAGTCCCCGAGTAAGGAGTGGCAGTCCCCGAGTAAGGAGCGGCAGTCCCCGAGTAGGAAACGGCAGTCCCCGGGTTCTGTGCTGCACTCTCCCAGTCAATATCCATGGGATCAGATTCCTCACTTGGCAGAGAAGGAACAAAGATAGATTCCGAGTTGGGAGAAGGCTTGATGGATGGCTTCCTCAAATGCTCCAAGGCAATCCCTGCTGGGATGGACTGCCGAGAAGATCCCAACTTGGACAGCTCGTCTGCTGCTTCATTCTCTGCTCGGTGAATATGTTGGAACTCGCAGCCCTCGAAGAATCCAGTCATAGACTGCACCAGAAAGCGATATGATGCCATGTTGGCGTCCAAAGCATCCCAAGTGCCTGAGACTTGCTGCACCACCAGATCGGAATCACCATAGCATATGATGCGCTGCACTCCAACTTCCTTGGCTACTCGCAAGCCGTGAACAACTGCCTCATACTCGGCAACATTATTGGACGCCTTGAAATGAATTTGCAGCACATACTTGAGTTGATCTCGCTTAGGTGACGTGAGCACGACACCAGCACCAAGACCTTCCTTCACCTTTGAGCCATCGAAATGCATTCTCCAATAGTTGGAGACTGGAGCGGGAGGTTCATACTGCATCTCGGCCCAGTCCACAAGAAATTCTGCCAGCACCTGAGACTTGATGGCTTCTCTTCTCGTGTACGCGGGAGCGTACGCGGCTAGCTCAATCGCCCACTTGGCTACTCTGCCACTCGCCTCCTTGTTGCCCATGATATCCGAGATGGGAGCAGAACTCACGACCGTGATGGGGTGCTCCTGGAAATAATACTTCAGCTTCCTGGCGCCTAGGTACACACCATAGGTCATCTTCTGGTAATGCGGGTAGTTCTGCTTGGAGCTAGATAGCACCTCACTGAGATAGTATACGGGGCGCTGCACACTTTTGCCTTCTTCTTCTCGCTCTACCACAATCACCACACTGACTACTCGGTTAGTTGCAGCAATATACAACAGCATTGGCTCCTTGGGTAGCGGACTAGCCAAGATGGGAGCGCTACCCAGCATTGCCTTCAACTCGTTGAATGCCACGTCCGCTTGCGGAGTCGAGACAAACTTGTCACTTTTCTTCATCAGCTGGTATAGAGGCAGGGCCTTCTCGCCCATTCGACCGAGAAAGCGACTCAGAGATGCCAAGCAACCTGTGAAGTTCTGCACATCTTTCAGTGATCTCGGCAAAGACATGCTCTCAATAGCTTTTATCTTTGAAGGATTGGCTTCAATGCCCCGACTAGAAACTAGAAACCCGAGTAGCTTTCCAGCTGGCACACCAAAGGTACACTTACTCGGATTCAGTTTCATTTTGTACTTGCGTAGGTTAGCAAAGGTTTCCTCAAGATCGGCAAGCAGAGTATGTGTTTTATTCATTTTGATGACAATGTCATCTACGTACACCTGCACATTCTTGCCGAGCTGATCATGCAAGCATTTCTGCATGCATCTCTGATAGGTTGCACCCGCATTCCTCAAGCCAAAACACATGACACGATAGCAATAAGCCCCGTACGGGGTAATAAAAGCAGTCTTTATTTGATCAGCAGGGTTGAGTGCAATCTGGTGGAAACCAGAGTAGGCATCAATGAAAGACAACAGTTCACAACCAGCAGTGGAATCGATCACCTGATCGATGCGAGGTAGCGGGAAAGGATCCTTGGGGCATGCTTTGTTCAAGTCGGTGTAGTCGACGCACATACGCCATGCGGTAGCAGCCTTGGGATCCTCCTTCTTCTTCTCGACCATGACCGGGTTGGCTAGCCAATCCGGATGCAGCACTTCCATGATGAAGTTACTTATCAGCAGCTTGGTGATCTGATCACCAATGGCCTTCCTTCTCTCATCCCCGAAACGGCGCATAGCCTGCTTCACGGGCTTGGCGTCAGGACGCACATGCAAAGAGTGCTCAACCAACTCCCTCGGGACTCCTGGTAAATCTTCATTGGTCCAGGCGAAAACATCCCGATTCTCACGAAGGAAGTGGATGAGCTCGCTTTCCTATTTCTCCTCCAACCCGGAGCCAATGATGGCCACGCGGTCGGGAAACTCAGGGTCGACCTGGATCTTCTTTGTCTCCTTGGCAGCTTGGAAGGCAGTACCGTGCTGGGTACTCGGCACACCTTGCGCACCAGCTTGTGCGGACTGAGCCATGGCCACCACCTCGTACATCTTCTTCTTCTCGGCCTCAATCACCATGGACTCTGCCAGCTTGGAGCTAGCTGACGCACACTCGATGGACTTCTTGTAGTCGCCAGCAATAGTGATGATGCCATTGGGGCCAGGGATCTTCATCTTGAGATATGCAACATGCGTGGAAGCCATGAACTTGCTCAGAGCAGTCCTGCCGAGTAGAGTATGATATGGGCTTTGATGATCAACCACCTCAAACTGCAGGCGCTCTGTGCGACAGTTCTCCCGAGTACCGAATAGCACATCTATCCACACTCGGCCAATCGGGTTGCAGGAGATCCCGGGCACAATCCCATGGAAGGTGGTCTTGCTGGGCAGCATCGTGTTCTCTGTCATGCCAAGCTTCTCGAGTGTATCCTTATACACAATGTTGATGCTGCTGCCGTTGTCGATTAGCACCTTGCTGAACCTCACATTCTTCTCGGGCCCCAAGAAGGTAGGATCTAGCACCAAGGCGTAAGTACCTGGGTTAGGCATCACCCTGGGATGATCTACTCGGGACCACTTGATCTCCGGGTCGCACCAGTACATGTAATGAGGAACAGCCGGAATCACTGCATTGACCTCCATGGCACGCCTGTGCTGCGATTGCTTGTCGACTGGCTCTGAAGTGAAGATCATGTAGCTCTCATGGTGCTCTTGGTACTGATTGGTGCCTCCACCCCCATTGTTGCCATTGTTGTTGTTGTTGCCCTGGTAGTTGTTGTTGTTGCCTCTGTTGTTGAAGTTGCGGTTGTCGTTGTTGCGGTAGCGCTCGTTGTTGAAGTTGCGGTTGGCTCCTAAAGCCACCTGGTTCACATTCTCTCTTCTCGGGTACACTGGCGGCCGAGCTGCGGGTGCGCGAGTAGGCTGAACAGGAGCAGTTGCGGCCGGCAGGGGAGGAGGAGGAGGCAAGCCATCACTCTTGATTATCTCCCACCATTCGCATTGCTGAGTGGTGTGGTTCGCAGGCCTTGAGGGATGGTGAGTGTGGAAGCTGCACGGGCCATCCTTCATGTCATCAAAGACAAACTTCTTCGGCTGCTCGGTGTTACCGCTACCGCTACCCGACTGAGGAGTACGGAATGGTTTCTTGTTGCCCTCGCCCTGGTTCTGGTTCTGCCCGTAGGCTCCAGCAGGTTTCTGCCTTTGGCCACCACCGCCCCCAACATTCACTGCATTGACCTCTTCAGCATCATACCGAGTATCTACTCGGCGCTTGTTGCGGAACTCGTTGCGCTTGCTGTTGTTGAAGTTTCTTCTCGGCTCAGAGGAGTCCATCAGCGGCTGAGTGGGGTCACCGAGTGCGTACTGATCCGCAATCTTGATGGTTTCCGCCAGAGTGTTCGGCATCTCCCTTTGCAACCTCTGCCACAACATACTGCCATGTCTGCATCCCTGAGCAAACCAAGTAATGGCCTGCGCCTCATTCACACCCTCACAGGTGTTCCTCAGTGTGCTCCACCGAGTAAGGTACTCACGATCCGTCTCGTCTTCTCGTTGTCGGCAAGCCGACAGCTGCTGCGGCCTATTCGGCCTCTTGTACGTGCTGGTGAAGTTGCTGATGAACGCCTCCGAGAAGTCCAGCCAGCAGTTAATGCTGTTCTTGGGCAAGTTGTTGAGCCAAGTGCGGGCCGGACCCTCTAGCATCTGCGGCACATAGCGCACAGCCCACCTTCTGTTGCCACTCGCGATGTGAACCGCAGTGACGTAGTCATTCAGCCAATCTTCTGGCTTGGTGCTGCCGTTGTAGCTCTTGGTGCCTCTAGCAAGCTGAAAGTTCTTCACGGAAGGATCGTTCATGATGCGCGGGCCAAAACACGCAGGACCGGGAGGTCCCGTGTTCTCTAGCCGCGCGGATAGGCTGATCCGATCCAGCTTGTGACGAACATCAGCAGGCTCCAGCATGCGCTCTCCTACTCGGTCCAGGATGTCATACCCGGCCAGCCCCATAGCCGAGTTGCCGTCATCATATCTGTCCTCCTCCATGGCCACAGGCTGCTCCACCAGGTTGGCTACTCGGCCAGCCGCACGCGGTTGAGCAGCAGCTGCCTGGCGAGGCCTCGGCCGAGTAGGCTGAGCAGCCTGCTGCCGCGAAGTACTCGGACGATCTCCTCCTCGCGTTTGGCTTTGAGCTCTATGGGCTTGAAAGCCTGCTCCAGCAGAGTTGTGTTCTCGGCCGGACCGACGCTGCACAGCTAACTGTTTCACGGCGTCAGTCGGGTCATACACCTGCAGTTGCCTGTTTCCACCCGAGGTGCGACTGCGGTCCTTTTCGCGACTCGGGTGCGGGGATGAGGCCTGATCCGTAGATCTAGCCGCACCCGAATGCACCACCTGCGAGCCGCCAGCACCCGGGTTTGCCTTCCGGAACTCCTCATTCTGCCTTGCGGCCTCCAACACCAACTCATTGAGGCGTTCTTGCTGCCTAACGCGCGCGTCGCCCTCGAGACGAGGCAACTCGGCAGCTACAGCCTCTGCAGCCCTAAGTGTTTTGGCGGGGGTGCTGTATCTGGGTCTGTTGGAAGTGTTTGCTGTGGCTGACTGGCTAGGAACCTCTCCAACTGTTGCCATCTCAGCGCCTAAGTTGCGCCGAGTAGGACCTACTTTGCTAGCATGCCTAACAACTGGCGTGAAGCCATGTGCCTTGTTGTACTCGAGCTGGTCCAGACTAAGCTCTAGCCTAATCTTCTCAAACTCCGCCTGCTCGGCAAGAAGCGCCTGGAGCTCCCTCTCAAGCTCCTCCTTCATGCTCAAGAGCTCAAGATCGGTGGGAGGCAACATACCAAGCCTTCCTGCGGACGCAGGGATGGTCGGAGTAGTAGAGAGAGGAGGGATGCGGTTGCTCTCCTTCTCATAGGGCTTGTGCTGCTTCCCGGCAGTGCTCGAGCCAGCAGGGTCGTTGACGACGGCCGAAGTGCCAGTAGTGCCCTTGCCCGCGTTCGTAACCTGGCCAGCCACCATCACCTCAACGCTGTCCGCGGAAACGCGCGTAGGCCTTCCGCGAGCAGCAATGACGGCAGGAGGATCTTCTGCCACCAGCACCTCCTCTGGAAACTCGTTGACGACGGCGGTGGCGACGTAGACGAGGTGGGAGCCGAAGGAGATCACCGTGCCGCCCTCCGGCATGGCCTTGCCGCCGAAATCGCCTGCGTTGTCGGTGACGAAGTCGAAAGAGCCGAACCTGTGGACAAGGCCATAGACCACGCGCCCCGATGAAGAAGATCCCGTCCGAACAGAAACTCCAGCCAGCGCCGCTGGTTGCCCCACGGTGGGCGCCAACTGTCGTGGTGGTGTCACGGCAGATGCCATGGGATGGCTAAAGATGTGGGAACGATGGACGCTGGAGGTATTCGGGGAGGGATCACGCGACGAGTAGCCACGTGAGGTAAGATCTACACAATGCAAACAACACGATGTACCCAGGTTCAGGGCCCTCGTGAGGAGGTAAAACCCCTACTCCTGCCTTTCTCTATGTATTACGATGTCTCACCGAGTAGCCACAGTACAAAGGATCTTGCTACCGAGTAGCCACTTGGCCTTCTACGTGATGAACTAGGTCAAGGACTTAGGGTTTCTAGGGTTCCAGTGAGCGATCCCTCGCGCAGGAGGCGGCGGGGCACCTTATATACACGGTGCCCAGCCGGATACGTCCAAATACGGACAAGTGTCGACATAGTGTGCACACCGTCCTTTCTCCGAGTACCCGCTGACAGCTTTGGTTCCTAATCTTGGCTGCTTCTGTAAAGTCGTTGGGCAAAACTAGGGGACAGACTGGTATCACTGTGCCAAACACAGAGTAGGGCCCCCTTATCCTGCCACCGCCTGCTTCCATGCTGTCACTGTCAGGGAGACCGGCCCCAGATGAACAGTAGTTCGAATACTGCCAAGTACGGACCCAGGATACGCGGGATCCTGTGTCAGAACGGCTCCTTTGACTTTCTGGCCCGAGTAGGTTCCCGCCAGTTCTACTCGGGCCAACTCTTCTACTCGAGCGGATAGAACTTGATTGATTCTTTCTTCTGGTCTTCCTTTCGTAGGACCGAGTAGCACTCGACCGGGTAGCAACTTACCGGGTAGAACGCTACTCGGGCAAACTTCTATTCTGACCCTTGCCTTTATCACTTGCCTTTACCCTACTCGGGGGTAACCCCCCGACAGTAATATAAAATTCAGACATAGGGAACATACTGGATATAGCCTGTAACTTTGATGCAATTGTTTAGGACATACCAATCCATTCTATGAACCTCTGTTGACAGGGTCTCAGTTCTATCATGATTGATCGCACTATATGCTCCAACTAAACACGCACCATGGCTAAACACATCACAAGATGATTCTTCTTGTTCAACTTTTTGTTGAACCTCATATCTCCGCTGCCGGTTGTACCCTGTCTCAATATCTTCTTTCAAGTATCAAGAGGCAAATGTCAAGCACTCGGAGGCAATGTACGCCTCTGTAATTGAACCTTTTTGGATGTGCCATGTTCCTCACATATCTCTTCAAAGTACACAACATTCTCTCAATTGGATACATCCACCCATAGTTCATAGGGCCTCGGAGCAAAGCGTCGTCAGGTAAATGCACAACCAGGTGGACCATAACATCAAAAAACACCGGCGAGAAGATGATTTCAAGCCTGCACAAGACTACTGGTATTTCAACTTTTAGACGGAGCAGAACACTTCTTTCCAACCTTTTACTGCAAAAGTCCTTGAAATTTTTGCCTAGGTCACCTATCACCCGATAGACATCGTGTTTCAATAATCCCCGCAGCCCAGCAGATAATGTTCTCTTCAACAGGATGTGGCAGTCATGGGTTTTAAGTCCCGAGATGTTGCGTGTTTGTACGTTGACACACTTGGACATGTTGGAACAAAAACCATCTGGATATGTACAGTCAAATAGAAACTGGCATAGTTGTGTCTTCGCATATTTGTTTAGGATATAGTTTCCATATGTCATTACACATTTATATTTCTTCGGGTCCATGTCCGGGGGCATTACCGGTGGATCCAGGTGCAATTTTTTTCTAATGCCAAGGGTACGAAGATCCTTTTTGGCATTGACGGTGTCCTTATTCTTCCCTTCGAGTTCAAGGACGGTGCCAAGGATGCTGTCTAAGATGTTCTTTTTGATGTGCATCACGTCGAGATTATGTCGAAGTTTCAACTTTTGCCAGTAATGCAAGTCCCACCAACCAAGCCTACGCTTCCAGATCGGTGTAGGTTCTCCACGCTTCCTACTCTTGCTGATGCTCTGGGGACCAATTCCTTGTTTTAGATGTCTAACCTTCCCCAGCTCAGCTTCTAACTCTTTATCAGTAAATTACTCTAGCCGCTCGTTCTTGACGAAATTTTACCTCGAAGGTCTGTCTTTCCCCGCCACAAGTGGTCATGGGGGAGGAAAGAATGGTGCCCAATGTAGCACAATTTGTTGGTTATGGGCATTGATAGAGGATCTTTGTCACAATGCAGTCATGCAACATAGCCTTGAGTGGTACGCCCAGACATAGTGCCACAAGTTGGGTAGTCGTGTATGCACCAGAGTACCGCAACACGAAGATCAAACATTTCCCTAGAAAATGAATCATAAGTCCGCACACCCTTCCAAAGGTCCTGCAAATCTTCAAGCAACAGCTGAATGAAAAGACAAAAGTCCTTTCCAGGACTTATTTTGCCAGGGATTAGCAAGCAAAGCATGTAGTATGTTGGATCACTGAACTCCTCTGGTGAATGGTTGTATGGCACGACAAACACAAGCCACATGATGTAGCTTGTGCTCATGGTTCCATAGGGATTGAATCCATCAGAGGAAATGCCAAGCCTTACGTTTCTAGGATCGCCCGCAAATGTTTTGAATTCATCATCGAAAGCCTTCCACGCTGCACCATCAGTCGGATGAGTCAATATGTCCTTTTCGGGCTTCCTCTTTAACGCATGCCACTGCATGTTCTTCGTTATTTTCCTTGAAGCAAACAATCTCTTCAATCTCGGTGCTAAAGGAAAATAAGGCGACACGTTAACAACAGATCTCTTTCTCTCCGGATACTTCCACCTTGATGCTTTACACTCTGGGCAGTTATCCTTATCAGCACAATCCCCTCTGAAAAGTATGTAGTTGTTTGGTCACACGTGTATGATGTCATATGAAAGACCCAGCTCCTTGATATAAGCTTTTGCTTCTCTATATGATTTGGGCAATGTATTGCCGTCTGGAAGTGCCTTGGCAAATATAAACATCCAAGCATCAAAAGCAGCATTGCTGACCCGGTAGTATGATTCGTGATGAAGTAGCTTTATCATTAATGCCATCCTACCGACGTCTTTATTTCCCGGGTAAAGCGGGCGCTCTGACTCTGTCAACAATTTTTCAAATACTTTATCATACCCACCTTCGACCTCAGTTTCTGTTCCTTCATGGGTTGTTGCTCCCGTGAGGTATTTCAACATTGCTTCCATTTCATCGGCTTATCTATCTGCCTCATCTTCGTCATCCATATCCATATTATGATTCCCATGATCGACATTATCATCCTCATCACCACCATTGCCATCATTATGTGGAGGATCTTCAATAATCACGACATCACTTGGCTCTCCATGATGTATTCACCGAAGGTAGGTACTGGAAAATTTGTGGATCTGTAAGTGTCGGGTCATCTCTCCAAAATGTTGCATCTTCATATTTAGGCACCTCGTGCATGGGCATCGAACACGACAATTATCGCCGTTTCTCTCCTTGACTAAGCTTAAGAACTCTTTGATTACATCAACATATGGAGGCGTCCAAGGTCTACCACTTGAAATCCAACGCCTATCCATTTGTTAAAGAGATAAACAAACTATTATTGGATTTGTCTGAAAGGGGGTACTCATTTTTTATAACAGGCTACTCAATTTGCAGAACAAACTAATCGAGTTTAACGAACATCAAATCACTAACCAGGAAAAAACTAATAACAGACCATGAACAAACTAATCAATTGGCAGAACAATTTAAAGAACAGTTCTAGGTATTCTTACTTTCTTAGCAAGTAGCACAAGGATGGGAGGGTTCTTTACCTTTCCTTGCGGAGGCGACTGGAAGGGGAGCCCCAACTAGTCGAACAGTACAGGCGTGCGTGGGGACTACGGCCGGAAGGGGAGCCCCAACTAGTCGAACAGTACAGGCGTGCGTGGGGACTGCGGCCAGAAGGGGAGCATCAGCGACATAAGCCGTGGAGAGCGGGCGAGGAGACGGCTGCCACGGAGGGGGGCGCTGGTGGGGGCGGCAGGATGAGCCTCTGGCGGCTTGCCCAGCCCCAGAAAAAAGGACGGAAGGGGTGAGATCAGTGGAGAGCACCGTCCGCCGCCGCTGCCGCCGCCACAGCCAAGGGTGGAGAGAACTGGATCTAGTTTCGAAACCTAATTTTGCTCTGAGCCGTGATGGGTCCCACATTGTCGCACCCTGACTTCTAGGGGATACTCATCGGGCCGAACTGGATAGCAGGTGCTTGGATTATGGGGCATAACTGCTCCCACGTCCCAGCTTCCTGGTAGGCCTGCGCTTATGCGCGACAACACAAGCCCTGCTATTCCATCGTCGATGTAAACTATCAACTAGAGGTCAAAGGCACTACTGTCGACGTACTTCATAACACTCACGCAGGGTACGTCAACAGCGTTAAACGAAATGATAACACAGAATGTCTCTAAGACACAAAAGATTGAAATAAGGTTGCAAATAGCCTTCAGTAAGGCAGAGAATAGCAAATACAATCATTCAGAGGACACATGTCCCAACATAGCATTCATTACATCAGCGGAAGCAAACAAGGTGTCTGAGTACAGACAAATCCAAAAGGCTTAAGAAGCCGGGGAAGATAAAGAAGACGAAGCCCATCCACGTAGTCTTCGGATCCTGCCCGGGTCCGCTATCTACTCGTCTGCAGTCTCGTCGAACTCCACGAAGTAGCCATCCTGGTGATCATCGTAGTCATAGCCGTAGTCTGCGTAAACCACAGCCCCAACGGGGTCAGTACATCCAAGTACTGGCAAGCAAGACTCACACCTTAATCAAAGAGTTACCCCGTCAACACAAGCATAGATGCTTGGGATCAACGGAAGAGATAGGTATTATGAAAGCTGCAGCGGGCTACTATAACCAACTACAGAGATAACTACAAGTTCCGGCTAACAGAGAGAAGATAAGATCGAGTATGGTAACAAACTGAAAGATAACTTCAAACAAACCCATCCTAGATCTCGCCCCTTATCCGAAGAAGCAATCCGAGGATAACTCACGCAGTTGTATTAAAGATGAGTCAAGTTATTGTGTGAATAAACCTATTACTAGTCAAGTTATTAATCATTGGGTGTAGCATGGTTAATCATTAGTTCAAGTTGTCCTGAGTACTTGTTAGCCAGTACTTTCACCAAGTCACCATAACCGCGGGAAAACACGGCTTCTCGAGAAGATTTACCTGCAGGGATGCCACAATTTAGACGTACACGTATGAATAACCCGCCAGATGGAACGGCCATTCCACCAAGCGGGGCACTCAACACAACCCAACCCTTCTTCGCATCAAGCCCAAAGCACCACGTGATGTGCGTGCGCGGCTAATCAAGCCCCCAAAGAAAAGGGGACCCTCATAGCACTGGAAGACCACGCCGCCCTAAATGCCGACTACGAAAGTTCCACCCGGGATCCAAGGGCTTGCAAGATCATGCATGCAGCAAATGGAACACCCGAACTAAATGTGGCGATTTGGACGAGATGCGAATCGAGTCAAGTTGAGGGGGGCGCCCATACTCGCTTCGCACATGCAGGTAGTGCGCTCATCATGGATCAGTAGACAAGACCCTTTTCCTAATTAGGGGGTCGACACTAGCAGGCCTCAAAACCACTTAGGGCCTCCTGCCGGTGCCTTATCATCAAATTATTATTACCATTAGCATTAACAGGATTGATTGATTAACATTCGAGCCCCCGGTACAACAATAATAGTAAAAGAAGTAACCGACAATAGACTCGAGCAAAAGCAACACTAAGCATGCTAGGTAAGACTAAGGCAACAAGCAAGGGGTTTTAGGTATGGAGGTGAGGCAATATCATTGGTTCAGGTTATCATGTGATAGGTTCGGAGAGCAAGCAACGATACATAGGGCTAGCAAAAGTAGACAAAGGATAGTATCGACAACAAGTGTGGAAAGGAACTCGATGATTCATGTGAGTGATAACTTTCCTGCACACCCAGTAGCCTGGTACTGAGCTAAAAATCCTTAGAAGGGGTAACGTACGTATCGTCGGTCTCAACGTCGTCGTCTAAAGCGAGAAGAAGCAAACACACAATCGAAAGAGACGAACAATCAATAACAGAATATCATGCACAATCATGGGATGATGCATGTCAATTAATAGATGCATCAAAGTAAACTACTTGACAAGATACCACAATTTAAATGGACCCATATGCAATGTGAGTTGCATATGGATGCACATGGTTAAGGTTGAAGCAATGATCTACAATTAGTTAACATGTGTAAGTGGTTTATCATGATGCATGCATGATGAAAACAATAAGGTAACAATATTAGATGCAATTGGAATGATAGTTAACAAGTTAAGGAAATATTTGTTAAGTTTGGAAATTTTGGTTACTTAATGATGTTACACAAGTAGTTGTTGTTTTCATCAAGTTAAATTGTTCAAAACAGAAGACAAAGTTGATATTTGAAAAGAACACCAAATTTTAGTTGGATTACATGTTTCAAATATTGAAATAGGAGTTAGGATGAATTTATCTTAACTTAACCAATATACACAAGTTTTAAATTGGAATTAATTCAAATAGGAATGTTGATTGAATTTTTGTTGTTCAAAATATTAACCCAAGTTCATATTTGAAAAGGTTATGTTTTTTCTGGTTTGAAAACATATTTTACATGTTTAGAAATAATTTAATTTGGGCAAGTTATGATTTTAGCAATTTTTAATTGAATTAAACAAGATTTAAATTGTTTAGGAAATTTTAATTATTCAAAACAGGAAACAAAAATTATATTTGGATAGGTGGTTCAAAATGGTATGGAAAACATATTTTATTTGCATTTATTGGATTAATAATGAATTAGTTATAGGTTTTAGCAAATTGCATTTGAATTATTTGAATTCAAATTTAAATTGCATTTTTGAATTTCAAAATAGGAAACAATTGGATTATTTGGGTAGGTAATTAAATTTAGAACAACAAACATATTTGGAGTTTATTATTTGGAGTTAGAAAACAAAAGTTATTAAAGTTTTAAGTTTAGGGACTAAACTGCAATTTTAAAGGATTGGTTTTTGAAATCAGAAACGTTGGAAAACTTTGGTTACAACACTGTGGCCTAGCCACGGACACTGCTCGTGGGCCACGGGCCAGCGTGGCGTAGGCGTGTGCTGCGCTGGCGGCACGGGTGGCTGACGGGTGGGCCCCTGGCGCAGGGGAAAAAATCCCAAAAGAATTGGCGCTGCGGGGACTCGAACCCACGACCAAGCGCAAGGGACAGGTGCAGTGCTACCACTGCGGTAAATTCAGTTCGACGTTAGATACAGCGTTGCAGTGAGGTTATACTTCAACGTGCGTAACTGAATTTTCTGACGACCAAAACCTTCCGCGACCTGACAGAGGCGGAGCGGCGCCGTCGACGATGTGCGTTGTGCTCGTGCTCGATGCAGTGCTGGAGAGATCTGGGGGCGTGGACGTGCACGGATGCAAACAGAGAGGAGAGGGAGGGTAGATGGTGGCGCTCACCACCGGAGTCGTGGAAGCAGAGGCCTGGGGTAGCTCCCGCGGCGGCGACGGCGATGCAGCAGATGGCGGCGGTGATCCACGTCATCCACGGCACCGCTGCGGTGTCCAACAGCTAGAGGAAGTGGAGCTGAGTCCGTTCCCGCGGTCAGCGAAGGATGAGGGGTACAGAAACGGCGGCGGCGTCCACGGGTGCAGTCGACGGCGAGGTGGAGACGCGGACAGCAGCGAGGACGGCGGCGTCGGTTGCGAGTGTCTCCGGGGTAGTTAGAGTGTCCAACAGAGAGAGGGAGGTGAGACGAGCTTGTTCCCGTAGCTAGGTTGGCGAGTGGCACGTCGAGGCGGCGGTGTTCAACGCGGGTTCAGAGAATGGCGGCGGTGGTGGTAGGTTGCAGAGAGGGGGATCGGCCGCGGGGGAGAGGGAAAACGGCGGCGTGAGGTAGGTAGCTAGGGGGCCTAGGGTTAGGGCACAGCTGCGGGTCCGTAGGGGTAGATATAGGGCGCGGGGGTCGATGTTGGCCGTCGGGATCGTGCGCTGCCGCCGTGGCACGCCCCGATGCCCTGCCGTACGCGGGGCAGACGACGGGGGCGGCCACGAAGGGGTACCGGGCCGCGCGGTAGGTAGGGAAATGGGCTGGGCCGGGGGTAGTTAGCTGCTGCGCGCTGCGTTTCCTTTTCCTTTTATTTTTTTCTTTTCTGTTTTTTTTTTGTAGCAAAGAAAATGGAAGAGATAGATAGGTTTTGGTGCTAGGAAAATTTTGGGAAATTTATGGTTAGATTAGTTTTTATAATGTCAACTAATTGACAACTTTGTTTTTTCCAAAACTTTCAAATTTAAAGTGTTGTTTGAAATTAATTCAAATTTAGAGGTAAAATAATATTGAAAACAAAGGTTTTAATAGGGTGAACCCTATTGATTAATGTGATTAAAACATTAGAATGGTTTGTTAGTTTTCATGAGTTGGAATTTGGTGCTGTTTGAAATTGAGTTTGAGTTTGAAAACAATTTGGGAATTATTTAATTGAAATAAAAGCACCATTTTATTAATTGATCAATGTGGAATGATATGAAAGCAAAAATTGGTTGTTTTTATTTGAAATAACATTTGGAAATTGTAACATCACAAGGATGAAACAAAAGGTTTGAATTTTGGTTTGAAATTCAAATAGAAAACAAAGGAAAACAAGCAAAACAAATGCAGTGAACATGATGCCATGATGCAAAACATAAAATAACAGAGAGCAAACATTCTAAAAGCTATTTTTCAGACTTGGGATGTTACAAAACGCCCCCCCTTGAAGGAATCGCGCCCCGAGATTCCTACTGAGAAAAGAAAAGGTCCGGATACTTCTTGCGAAGATCCTCTTGAGCTGTGACACGTGAAACACATCGTGCACATTGGATAGTTTTTCTGGAAGTTCAAAACGATTGGAATTCCTGGCAACTCTTTTTAAAGACGTCAGGGGATTTGGAAACCACCGGAATATTTTCAAGTAAAAGGAGAGGTTTTGTATGGATGTTGTATAGCTGAATAGAATTTGATTCATTTGGAGAATAGACTATCTGTAATAAGAGTGGAACAGAGTTATTGACATCAATCCAATACCAAGAGTGACATCAATGTCAGAATTGCCAAGCATTATGAGAGAAGCAAGGAATATGTGGCCTCCCATTAGAATTGGATTGTCCTTACTTATGTTGGATGTGAACATTTGAGATCCCGAAGAGTGAACGGTGATTTGATTGCTTAGTGGAACCAGAATTAGGTTGCATGTTGTTGCAAAGATTTTGACACAAAGGAATGTGATGCTCCGGTATCAAACAACACTTTAGCTGGAATAGAGTTTAGCAGATGAACGGGTAAACTATGATTAGACGCCGGTAGAAGAATTGAAGTGGAAAACAACAACAAGATTTGAAAGGACGAAGGGTTCTTTAAAAGAACAGGATATTGAAGCAACATCGGGAAAACGAGACCAAAAATCATGAGGTACTACGGATAACCCAAAACACGTGAAATCCTAACTTGAAAGTTCAGATGAGAAGGGAAAAATCAACGTTGCACTTCCTTACCAGAAAAAGGGAGGGAGGGTGGGGAAAAGAAGAAAAAGAACAGAATTCCTACTCTCACGTTTCATTTTTCCTATATAGCTACAAAATAGTTTCTATACTCAACTGCGACCAGTAAAAAGGGATCCTACAGGCGACAGGCTCTGATACCATTTGTCGCACCCTGACTTCTAGGGGATACTCATCGGGCCGAACTGGATAGCAGGTGCTTGGATTATGGGGCATAACTGCTCCCACGTCCCAGCTTCCTTGTAGGCCTGCGCTTATGCGCGACAACACAAGCCCTGTTATTCCGTCGTCGATGTAAACTATCCACTAGAGGTCAAAGGCACTACTGTCGACGTACTTCATAACACTCACGCAGGGTACGTCAACAACGTTAAACGAAATGATAACACAGAATGTCTCTAAGACACAAAAGATTGAAATAAGGTTGCAAATAGCCTTCACTAAGGCAGAGAATAGCAAATACAATCATTCAGAGGACACATGTCCCAACATAGCATTCATTACATCAGCGGAAGCAAACAAGGTGTCTGAGTACAGACAAATCCAAAAGGCTTAAGAAGCCGGGGAAGATAAAGAAGACGAAGCCCATCCACGTAGTCTTCGGATCCTGCCCGGGTCCGCTATCTACTCGTCTGCAGTCTCGTCGAACTCCACGAAGTAGCCATCCTGGTGATCATCGTAGTCGTAGCCGTAGTCTGCGTAAACCATAGCCCCAACGGGGTCAGTACATCCAAGTACTGGCAAGCAAGACTCACACTTCATCAAAGAGTTACCAGTCAACACAAGCATAGATGCTTGGGATCAACGGAAGAGATAGGTATTATGAAAGCTGCAGCGGGCTACTATAACCAACTACAGAGATAACTACAAGTTCCGGCTAACAGAGAGAAGATAAGATCGAGTATGGTAACCAACTGAAAGATAACTTCAAACAAACCCATCCTGGATCTCGCCCCTTATCCGAAGAAGCAATCCGAGGATAACTCACACAGTTGTATTAAAGATGAGTCAAGTTATTGTGTGAATAAACCTATTACTAGTCAAGTTATTAATCATTGGGTGTAGCATGGTTAATCATTAGTTCAAGTTGTCCTGAGTACTTGTTAGCCAGTACTTTCACCAAGTCAACCATAACCGCGGAAAACACGGCTTCTCGAGAAGATTTACCCTGCAGGGATGCACCAATTTAGCCGTACACGTATGAATAACCCGCCAGATGGAACGGCCATTCCACCAAGCGGGGCACTCAACACAACCCAACCCTTCTTCGCATCAAGCCCAAAGCACCACGTGCTGTGCGTGCGCGGCTAATCGAGCCCCCAAAGAAAAGGGGACCCTCATAGCACTGGAAGACCACGACGCCCTAAATGCCGACTACGAAAGTTCCACCCGGGATCCAAGGGCTCGCAAGATCATGCATGCAGCAAATGGAACACCCGAACTAAATGTGGCGATTTGGACGAGATGCGAATCGAGTCAAGTTGAGGGGGGGCGCCCATACTCGCTTCCCACATGCGGGTAGTGCGCTCATCATGGATCAGTAGACAAGACCCTTTTCCTAATTAGGGGGTCGACACTAGCAGGCCTCAAAACCACTTAGGGCCTCCTGCCGGTGCCTTATCATCAAATTATTATTACCATTAGCATTAACAGGATTGATTGATTAACATTCGAGCCCCCGGTACAACAATAATAGTAAAAGAAGTAACCGACAACAGACTCAAGCAAAAGCAACACTAAGCATGCTAGGTAAGACTAAGGCAACAAGCAAGGGGTTTTAGGTATGGAGGTGAGGCAATATCATTGGTTCAGGTTATCATGTGATAGGTTCGGAGAGCAAGCAACGATACATAGGCCTAGCAAAAGTAGACAAAGGATAGTATCGACAACAAGTGTGGAAAGGAACTCGATGATTCATGTGAGTGATAACTTGCCTGCAAACCCAGTAGCCTGGTACTGAGCTAAAAATCCTTAGAAGGGGTACCGTACGTCTCGTCGGTCTCAACGTCGTCGTCTAAAGCGAGAATAAGAAAACACACAATCGAAAGAGACGAACAATCAATAACAGAATATCATGCACAATCATGGGATGATGCATGTCAATTAATAGATGCATCAAAGTAAACTACTTGACAAGATAACACAATTTAAATGGACCTATATGCAATGTGAGTTGCATATGGATGCACATGGTTAAGGTTGAAGCAATGATCTACAATTAGTTAACATGTGTAAGTGGTTTATCATGATGCATGCATGATGAAAACAATAAGGTAACAATATTAGATGCAATTGGAATGATAGTTAACCAGTTAAGGAAATATTTGTTAAGTTTGGAAATTTTGGTTACTTAATGATATTACACAAGTAGTTGTTGTTTTCATCAAGTTAAATTGTTCAAAACATAAGATAAAGTTGATATTTGAAAAGAACACCAAATTTTAGTTGCATTACATGTTTCAAATATTGAAATAGGAGTTAGGATGAATTTATCTTGACTTAACCAATGTGCACAAGTTTTAAATTGGAATTAATTCAAATAGGAATGTTGATTGAATTTTTGTTGTTCAAGATATTAACCCAAGTTCATATTTGAAAAGGTTATGTTTTTTCTGGTTTGAAAACATATTTTACATGTTTAGAAATAATTAAATTTGAGCAAGTTATTATTTTAGCAATTTTTTATTGAATTAAACAAGATTTAAATTGTTTAGGCAATTTTAATTATTCAAAACAGGAAACAAAAATTATATTTGAATAGGTGGTTCAAAATGGTATGGAAAACATATTTTATTTGCATTTATTGGATTAATAATGAATTAGTTATAGGTTTTAGCAAATTGCATTTGAATTATTTGAATTCAAATTTAAATTGCATTTTGGAATTTCAAAACAGGAAACAATTGGATTATTTGGGTAGGTAATTAAATTTAGAACAACAAACATATTTGGAGTTTATTATTTGGAGTTATAAAACAAAAGTTATTAAAGTTTTAAGTTTAGGGACTAAACTGCAATTTTAAAGGATTGGTTTTTGAAATCAGAAACGTTGGAAAAATTTGGTTACAGCACTGTGGCCTAGCCACGGACACTGCTCGTGGGCCACGGGCCAGCGTGGCGTAGGCGTGTGCTGCGCTGGCGGCACGGGTGGCTGACGGGTGGGCCCCTGGCGCAGGGGAAAAAATCCCAAAAGAATTGGCGCTGCGGGGACTCGAACCCACGACCAAGCGCAAGGGACAGGTGCAGTGCTACCACTACGGTAAATTCAGTTCGACGTTAGATACAGCGTTGAAGTGAGGTTATACTTCAACGTGCGTAACTGAATTTTCTGACGACCAAAACCTTCCGCGACCTGACAGAGGCGGAGCGGCGCCGTCGACGATGTGCGTTGTGCTCGTGCTCGATGCAGTGCTGGAGAGATCTCGGGGGCGTGGACGTGCACGGATGCAAACAGAGAGGAGAGGGAGGGTAGATGGTGGCGCTCACCACCGGAGTCGTGGAAGCAGAGGCCTGGGGTAGCTCCCGCGGCGGCGACGGCGATGCAGCAGATGGCGGCGGTGATCCACGTCATCCACGGCACCGCTGCGGTGTACAACAGCTAGAGGAAGTGGAGCTGAGTCTGTTCCCGCGGTCAGCGAAGGATGAGGGGTACAGAAATGGCGGCGGCGTCCACGGGTGAAGTCGACGGCGAGGTGGAGACGCGGACAGCGGCGAGGACGGCGGCGTCGGCTGCGAGTGTCTCCGGGGTAGTTAGAGTGTCCAACAGAGAGAGGGAGGTGAGACGAGCTTCTTCCCGTAGCTAGGTTGGCGAGTGGCACGTCAAGGCTGCGGTGTTCAACGCGGGTTCAGAGAATGGCGGCGGTGGTGGTAGGTTGCAGAGAGGGGGATCGGCCGCGGGGGAGAGGGAAAACGGCGGCGTGAGGTAGGTAGCTAGGGGGGCTAGGGTTAGGGCACAGCTGCGGGTCCGTAGGGGTAGATATAGGGCGCGGGGGTCGATGTTGGCCGTTGGGATCGTGCCCTGCCGCCGTGGCACGCCCCGATGCCCTGCCGTACGCGGGGCACACGACGGGGGCGGCCACGAAGGGGTACCGGGCCGCGCGGTAGGTAGGGAAATGGGCTGGGCCGGGGGTAGTTAGCTGCTGCGCGCTGCGTTTCCTTTTCCTTTTATTTTTTTCTTTTCTGTTTTTTTTTGTAGCAAAGAAAATGGAAGAGATAGATAGGTTTTGGTGCTAGGAAAATTTTGGGAAATTTATGGTTAGATTAGTTTTTATAATGTCAACTAATTGACAACTTTGTTTTTTCCAAAACTTTCAAATTTAAAGTGCTGTTTGAAATTAATTCAAAATTAGAGGTAAAATAATATTGAAAACAAAGGTTTTAATAGGGTGAACCCTATTGATTAATGTGATGAAAACATTAGAATGGTTTGTTAGTTTTCATGAGTTGGAATTTGGTGTTGTTTGAAATTGAGTTTGAGTTTGAAAACAATTTGGGATTTATTTAATTGAAATAAAAGCACCATTTTATTAATTGATCAATGTGGAATGATATGAAAGCAAAAATTGGTTGTTTTTATTTGAAATAACATTTGGAAATTGTAACATCACAAGGATGAAACAAAAGGTTTGAATTTTAGTTTGAAATTCAAATAGAAAACAAAGGAAAACAAGCAAAACAAATGCAGTGAACATGATGCCATGATGCAAAACATAAAATAACAGAGAGCAAACATTCTAAAAGCTATTTTTCAGACTTGGGATGTTACACACATGCCAGCCCCTCTAGCTCCGCATGCTGGCAAGGCGGCAACGGGATTTTCGTGGGTTCTCCACGTGTTCCCTTTGGCACCATATGTCTGCCACAGGTTGATTTTCGTTGGACTTTATTCTCCACTTCAGTTAATAGCCGAACATACGCGGAGAGAGAGCACTATATCCCCTTCCAGTGAGAGAAAACCCCCGCCGTTTTTCGCCACGGAGAGATAACCGCCCCCGTCGCCGTTCTTCTTCACAAGCCGCGAGGTTCTTCCATTTCCCTTCTCCTTTCTTTTCCTCCGCGCGCATGGCGAGCGCGAGGAGAGTGAATCTCACATTTTCGCGTGCATGCATGTAGCGGTACATGTGGCCGAATCTGTCCCTGGGGTCATCATTGGCGACGACGCAAAGGGTCAGCAAAACACCGGCGACGACGCTCTTCACCATTGGTAAGCACCCTCTTCATCGGTGGTCATCATCGGTTTGAATCTGCTGGGCTATTTTTGACGGCCATGGCGGATGAACAGTACAAGTAGTACTACTACCTCCGTTCCATAAACTATCTTAATAGAAAGGCTTACAAGAACGGAGGGGAGTACTAATTAGTACTAGTATTTTGCAGGGGTTTCTGCAGATTGTGCTGATTTAGTACTAAAATTTTAGTATTTATGCAGATCATTAGTGTTGTTATTTGTGTAGCTATATCATGGATTCTGTTCTAATTAATACGCTTGTTTTTGTGTTTAAAAATCAGGAATGGACCTATGTGAGTTTTGTTCTCATGAACCTGACATGTGTCTCGCCGGCAGTGAACTGCCATTATTGACTTTTAGAGTGAGGATGAGGGAGTCTACAGAATTTTGTCATCAAACGGCACTAAGTATCCTTGACACTACAATTATGTTGTTCTTGAGCTTTTAATTTGTTGACGAATAGATGGGTGCTTATTCTATTAAATTGTATATATGTGTACTATATAGGATCTACCTTGTTCTTTTCATAAGCGTATAGAGCAATTTGCTGTTGGTCCACATAAGGCATGGATTGTCTATAATGTCAATGAATACCACTTCTACGTGGAACATGGGCCTGGAATGACTTATATATGTGGACCATATTGGACAACATTTTTTCAAGCTTATGACATTCAACCGAACGATCTTGTGAGGTTTGATTATGATGATCTATTCGGTATGTTTGAGGTTCGAGTAACTAATGCAAACAATGAGGTCAAATCTTGGGTTCTAGACCCTGGTATGTAATTGCACGTTGGCTTGTTTTCCTTACACATTAATTTACTAGCTAGTTAATATATATGTTTCAAACTTTCCAAGATGGCCTTGGTTATGTAATTGCACCTTCACGTGTTTTTCCCTTTGCGACCAGAGTGTCGTCCTATCGTACCATCTTGCAATATGACTCTACATAAGAGCCTATTTTAGTACCCATGTGAGGTCAGTAGTTCTGAAATGAATGTGATATCCTTAGCTTTTTACAAGTAGAATAAGATGGACCTGTAAAATGTGGAGCATATTATTGTCCCTCGGTTCTTTGTGCACAGGGTGCAGGATCAAGAGGAACTTAATGAGTTGGTTAGTTAATTACATGATCATTCTTTTCCTGCTTAATTTGAAAAAAATGTGATTTAGCTATCTATGCATTTCTGATATTAGTCTTAAATGTACTTGGTCAGGATGTCCCTTTAAAATGCATAAATGGGTATATACTTCCAAGAGTCGGGCAATCTCGTATATGCATGAAAGCTGATGGGGCCAATGAAGTGTTGGGTTCATATCACATTGATGAAGAAGAAGAACCTTATTACTTCAAGTTCACTGAGGGCTGGTCTGAATTCGTTGTTCAACCGCGATTCCAAATAGATGATCTCATCGTCATACAAGTAAAGGTGACAAAGGACTATATCAGGTTGGTCGTAGAGGTGGTCAGTGACAATGCGGACGGCGACGTTAAATCACAGGAGGACGATGGGGGCAGTGAACTTTGCAGTGTAGTTGGTGAGAACTTCTGAGTAATTTTAGAGAATGATAACAAACTTGTGTTGTTGTTTTATCAGCTAGTTTGGTGGTCAGAACTTGTGTTAAATTGTTTAATTAATTAGCATGTATATTCCTCGTGTATAGATGTAGTAGTACCACAAATTATGTCATTTATTGTCCTACCAAAACTATCTCATATAAACTTGTAGTAGTACCAGAAATATTGTCTTTTGTTGTCCTACCAAACTATCTCGTGAGAACTGTTGTTGCAAACTATCTCCTTTGTAGTGATTACTTTCAAACGTAGTCCAAATATTTCTGAGCATTCTTAAGAAACAAATTATTGAGATAAACTATAAAATTAGTAAACACAACTTAAACATAGTTTGACACTAATCTGCGATAAACTTGCAAGTGCACACACAACATGTCTTAAACTGAAAGAAATGGATAGCAGGTAACCTGGGACAAGCCCCAAACACGCTCACGCAGGAGCAATGTAGCTTAATTTGAAGCCCCGCTCTGGAGGAACGTCCCTTGCTTGGCCAGTTCGAGTTCCCTGCAGAGGAGAACAATTTCCATGTTTTTCAGCTCAATCTTCTTTTCGTGGAATGAGACTGTGCTCAGTATGTCGACGTTTTGCATCAGCTTCTCATTCAGCTCACGGCATATTTCTGACGCAGCCCTTTCGTCCTCCGGATAGCAGGAAATAGATCCTTTAGCCTTGCGACCATTCTCCCTACACTCCTCTTCCATATTCTTTAACTCCTCGTTCAGTTCTGCCAAATGGGTCTTGAGCGAATCGACGACGCCCACCGGCCACAACAGCGAAGGCGATCCGGTGCAGACACTGGAACCACCGGCGCTGCACAAAGGGGAACCAGATGTTGAAATAAATCCAAAGGAATTGAAAAGGTGGAATCTAAATGAAGGAAGAAAAGTTGTTGAAACAAATCATGTTGAAACAAATACCTTGTTGCAGCAGAAGACGACATCGTCGGTGGCGACAAGCAGAAAAGCACGAACGAGCGGTGGAGGGACAACTGATTTTGCTTCGAGGAGAAGAACTGCTGGTTTCTGGGGAAGAAATGCACGAACGAGCGGAGGGAGAAGAAAACCCTAAATAGAGCGGGGTGTGGGGAGGAAGAGGGAGAAGACGAGGAACCCACGTAGCGGATTCTCAGACCGTACTTTTCCTTGACTTTGAGTCATTGACAGCTGGATGCCACGTCTCATGGGAGGCATCCACGACCAATGCATGCAAGCAAGCTGCGTGCAGAGTTGGCTTCTTTCTAATTTAACTCGTGGGAGCCTCTCCTTGGAATTTTTTGTACGTTCAAAAAATATAACCTGAAAAAACAAAATTTGCCAAGAACGCAAACTATATGTGAACGGAGGGGAGTACTTCAATATATGTTCAGTCACAAACTTCAACATTGGATGGCAGTACACATTTAGTCTTAATTAAACTGAAATAAAATCATAACACAAATACTACCGAGGACAAGCCCCAAACACGCTCACGCAGGAGCAAATCGATTTAGATCTGGCCGGGCTGCCCTGCTTCCTTGTCCAACACTTCAATCTCACCTTGGATGAGATTAGCTTCCTGTTCTTGCATCTGAATCTTATTCCAGAGTTGTTCCATCTTCCTACCCAAGTCATGGTTGACCGGCAGAATCTCAGCCATGCTGGTAGCAGCCCTCAAACCTCTCTGCTTCAGCTCCATCTCGAGTGCACAATATTTCATCTCCCGCTTGGCATTCGCGAGGATCTCTTTCATGATCATGTCTATGTCCTGGTTCCGGATTTCTATCTGCCCCATGGTGACCTTGGCATCTAGAACCTTCCTCGAAAGGAAACTGTGGTCCAGGACTAAACCAGGTTTCTGAGTGGAACAACCGACCCTGTGGGAACTTTTGTAAGAAGATGCATGAAAAATCCAAAATGTGGAATAAAAAATGAACGTTTGTACGTTGAAACAAAAACTCTGCTGCTAGGGAATCCTCGGTCCTCCTCTTCTTAGACGCAGAGGAGATCGGTGAAGACGACATCGTTGGTGAGAAACAGAGGAGGAAGCGAACTGATTTCGGCGTGGGGAACGAGAGGGGGAAGAATAGATAAAATGCAGGCGTGTGAAAGTGGCGATATTATCACGACCCCGGATCCAGAGATATACATACAGTTACGTGTTCCTAGCCATGGACTCACAAGGGCTTCAAGGTTACCAGCCCCGGCCGCAACAAACAACGGCAGGCAGACTGGATTCATCGGCATGTAGTTCAGATCCCCAGTCTACTACTCCTTGTATCCATGCTAGTCATAACCAACTATGCATATCAAAGCGTCCACGAATCAAATGAAAATGGAGGAAACGGGACCAAAGCTATATAGAGATGTTATGTGTCCAGAGAGTGCAACAACAATCCAGGGTTACTGGGGTTACCTCGCCCCAGGCCGAACCACATCGGCAGGCGGGCTCGGACATGGATCATCGGCTCCACAACACCTCGACTGCGACAACTATGCAGGCATAGCCAAAACTGTATAACTTTGAGCTCGAAACCAACAACCGATCAAAGCAGTAATCTAAACATGGAAGTTGTATTAAACAGATGTTACTAGAGTATAGCTTACAAGCAGAGGTCACATGACCCAACATTACATCAGACAACGGAAGGCAAGTTATGTTGCTAGTCAACAAGAACCAAAAAGGCCTAAGAGGCCACAACATAAGGCGACGTCCCAACCCATAGATTCCAGGCTGCTACCTGGGAACCCCAACTACTCGTCGATGTCCACGTTGAACCACCACTTAAGTGACGAACTCCACCTGAACCAAAATTAAGCAAACCTGAGTACGGGAGGTACTCAACAAGACTTAGTTAACCTATTATATATCTGCTAGTTTCAGAAAGGGTTTTATGAAGACTGTTTTGCATAAAGCAATCTTTGTTTTCCAAGTCGAGGAAGAATAGCACGTCTCATAGAATTTTTTCAAATAGATGATAAGCTCACTACTATAATCATCATCTTTTCAAACCACCAACATCAATTGCCAGCATCTCACATGCTACAAGGATCACCCCTCTCGGCATCTCCGAGGAGGCACCCTTCATCTATTGCCTCCATGCTTTGTCAACATATTTTCCGTCACGTTAGGTTGTATATGGTCTTTGCCTTCACCAAGTCGTCCTTAAACGTGGACACGGCTTTTCGAAAAGATTGCCCTGTGGGGATGTACACTTTACCCACACGTACCATCCGACTCTTAGCCCCACATGTACGCTCTTCCATGGAATGCGACAGAGGTTGACTGGCCACGACCTTTACCTTACCCAACCCTATCCATGAGTCAACCCAAGACAGGGCCACCCCGTCAACAGGGAGTTGGCCATCCTCCTGACGGCACCTGTCTCTGTGAGGCGGCGTCAAGATCCGTGTACGTCCATCACTTGGCCCCGGTCACGCCCTAGCGGAGCATTTTGTTTCAAAACCGTTTAAAAGGTTTTATTTGCGGTGCCTAAAGGAAATCTCAAACTACGTGACTCATGGATCTGGCCAAACAAATTATTTGGTCGAGCACGGTTACTTAGACCCCGCGTGTGGTTGCACGCTCAGTCTTGGCTTCCGCTCGAGACCGTAATCCTAGGGTTGGCGAGTATAGGAAGAACAACCACTTCCCAAGTGGCCTCCCATACCAGCCTTAGTCAAGTTATCCACACAAAGCTCATCTCACCATGTCATCATATCATACTAGATTACCGCAGCTCTGATTCATCAACCGGATGGAGAAGAGGTAACAAACATGTATGACTAAGCGAAGCAGATATGAGGCTCTGGCGATGCGCACAAGCAAATCTATGGCGGCTAGGAGCAGTGGATCAGGATATTGAGGCAATGCAGTATATAGGTGAGCTATATATACTAGCATCAAATACATTGGAATCGAATGCAAAGTACGAGATTCAAATGTTGTTCGAAAGCATATATGAGCAGATAAGAGGTTATGCTTGCCTTGGTTAAGAAAACCAGATAAAGATCTTCTGGAATAAGTGCTTGACTTGTCGGTTAAGATCAAGTATTCCCCATGGAGTTGCTGGCCTTCGCTTCAGGGTCGGATTCTACCGAGGGGGGGGGAGGGAACAACACCGAAAAGAGGAACAACAATCAATCATGGCATCGATGCAATGCGCAATATGTATGCATGACCAAATTAATGCACTTAAATAAATCCCTAAACATGTTCGATGGGTTGCTAGGGTTCGTATGTAAACTATGCATTTTTATTGAAATTATCCCGAAATAGACCCCGGAGGGCAATTCGGGTGATTCTAAAAGTAAGTATCATTTTAAAATCTCAAATTTGTTTGAAAACACCATAACTAGGTCGCATTTGTCATTTTGAGCATTTTGGTATATAACTTGTATTTTTCTAATTTTATTGAATAAAAACTTATTTTTCTATTTTTAAATGATTAAACAATATTAAATAAATGCTCATTTTTGGACTTTCTCAAACATGTGTGAAAATTACATATTTGGATAGAGAATAATTTTCTAATCAAAATCATACTTTTATTTTATTTTTCTGAGTAACATTTTGGAAGATATTACTTAAATAATTTCATCCATTTTCTCGAATTATTAAACAAAGGAAATTATGACATCACTCTGATGTCACTATGACATCACAATGCTCTGTTCTTCACATATGGGTTCAAATTCGTCGAAAATAGCGCGCAATGTTTGAAACAAATTATACACTGAGGAAGAGTAGGTGTAGGGGGACCTAGGGGTGGCGCCGGTTGACCATATGCTCGCCGGCGACGAGCAAAGGCGGGGGCGGCCACGGGTTCCGGCGATAGGGAGCTTCAGAGGGAGAGAGAGAGAGGAAACGGAGGGGTCCGGGAGGACCGCAGGCTCACCCTGGAGACGATGGGATGGACGACGGGGCCGCAGGAGCGAAGGCGGCCATGGAGACAGCGAGTTGCTCCTACTGTCACGAGGAAGGAGACAAAAGGAATAATTTCGAAAACCCCCTAGAATCTCTGGATTTTACAAATTGGTCCTTTTCTTTTATGAAAGAGTACAGAGAACAAAGTTTTGAGTCCCTTTTTGCAAGAATAAAATTTGGCAAAAATACTTGTTGGAAAGCTTATAAAATTTCCAACAAAACCATGTTTTGCTTTGGTGTATTTGAAATATTTTCTAGTACAAAATTTCGAAACCCATTTTAAGTACTATTTGTTGTATTTTTTTCAAACCGTTGAAATTCATAATTTAAATTGTTTCAAACATGGTGTAATTTTTATTTTCATGCATGTATGATATTAACACAACACCACAACCCTTTGGTAGCAAAATTTGGGATGTTACAAATCTACCCCCCTTACAAGAATCTCGTCCCGAGATTCCCGAAGGAGAAGAAGAAAGAAGGAACACCGGTTTTGAATGATCTTCTCGAACCTTTCGGTTCTCTTCTTGATGAGGTCGATCTGTAGCACTTGCAAAGATATCCAGCGGCTACACCTTAGGTGAGAGGGAACACTCTTAGGAACTGATCTTTTTGAAGATCGAGTATCTCATGGCTAACTCATGACAAGAATGTTTGTAGAGAACTGTTGAGTTAACGTGCATGAAACACATCAAGGTAACATAGGGAATATGAGAAGGTTTCAAGTTTATGGATGATGGTTCTTGAAAGGACTTAGAATATGAGATTTGCACAAGACTTTAAATCCCTTTGGGAAAGAAAGGTTGAACAACTGATGACATCGAGCTTTCTTCATGATAGAATACCAAGATGGAAAGGATTGTCTTGGATACCACAATGTAATATCCGTAGACGAGGAAGAACATGATACACGCAGGAATCATGCATTCAATATAAAGGTTTGATACGGAATCATATTCACTCTTCGGAACGGACACGGAAGATGAAGAAACTTTCATCCCACTAAAGTTTGTCAAAATATTTGTCAAAGGTAGGAATGTAACTTCATGACAGAAAATAAGTAACCAAAGGATGTTGGAACAACGTAATGAATGAGGAATTTTTGGTCACACGATAAGGATGGGTAACCAACGAGGATTGAAACACCGAGAGGAGTAAAGAATCTGTTTCCTATTGTGGGTTATCCGTAGCAATACGTTTACCAGATGGTTAAGACCCCATGGTTGAAGTAACTGACAAATTCACACAATGTGTGAGATGAACGGAACTTCAAGTACAAACAACTTGAAAAAGGTAACTGATCAATGGCGGTTACAGAACACCACGAGATGATTCTCATGATGAACTTGTTTCCACTGGAACAAAGATTTTGGAGGTTCAACGGAGATGTATTGGAAAGATCGACTTCGAAGTTATCCTTGATGTTCTAGATACCAACAGCAGGCTCATGACAAGCCTTCTATAGGTTATCAAGTGAATGTAGAACTGAAGTTTGTGAAAACGGGGAGGGAAAACTGGTGAGAATGAGTCACACAAGAATTCTCACGGAGAGTGGCTATTCTTACGGATTCAAAGAGATACGACATTAGGCCTTCCGGCTAATTGTGTCAACCACACATCAACCATGCCGGACTCTGGAAAAACCTAATTCAATACACTTGAGGAAACACCAACCATCGTTGCTGCTTGAGATTCAGCTCTGGTTAGTGAATTTATAACTCAGACTCGATATGTTTGATCGAAGAGGTTGCACCGGTTACCAACGAGATACATAAGCTAGATTCTCAAGATATGGACTATGATGTCACACTCAAGAAGATGAGTGAGATTGTAGAACTCATGTATTAGCAACTTGCGAAAGACGGTTTCACCTACATGGCTTACTTGCGAAGAAACACATCGGAGTCCTTGTTGGGGGAAACGATACAAAGATAACGAATGTAACAGCCCAAGTATGAAAACCTACCATTTAGAATGTTTGATTTCTTGTTATTAAAGTATTGCATCATGTCATCATATTGTTGCATTTGTTCCTTTTGTTTTGCATCTGTTATTCCTTGTTTTCACAATGAAAATCAAACAATTTCAACTTCTTTGTTTTCATACTTGTTCTGTTACAACTTTTGGAATAAAAATCACAAATTAAAATAACCAATTTGTTCCATTTTATTCCATGTTGATCACTCATTAAATTGTTGGTTTTAATCAAACCATTAATTCAATCAATTAATTAAATCACCTTCAATTTCAAATCAAATGCATCAAACATAACCACTTTTGAATTTATAAACTTTAACAAGCCAATCAACTAATTTTTAATCAAATTAACCATAGGGGTCACCCTATTAAAATGCTTTGTTTTCATCATGTTTAAGTAATATTAAAATTCCTTCAATTTTGCTTTAATTCCTAAACAGCAATAATTTTTGAAAACTTTGTGAAAACAAAAGCTAGCATTTGTTTGCTATTAACCTAATAAGCTTAAACTAATTTTTCTAATATATTTACTAACCTACAAACCATCCTTTTCCTCTAATTAGTTTTCTGCAAAAAAAAATATAAAACGGAAAAGAAAAAGAAGAAAACAGCGCAGCGCGCAGCAACTAACCTACCTACCCCGGCCCAGCCCAACTAGGCGCACGCATGGCCCGATACCCCTTCAGAAGACGCCCCCGTCGTCTTCAGTTGTACGGCAGAGCATCCATGGACGCCACGGCAGCACAGTAACCACTCGACGGCGATCCGCCACCCCTAGCCCCTATAAGATCCCCTCCTAGACCCCGCAGCCCTAGCCCAGAACCCTAGGGACCTCTGTCCCCTCGCGCCGCCGTTTTTTTCCCTCTCTCTCCCGACGCCGATCGCCTTCTGAACCCTGCACCACCGCCTCCCCTCACCGCCGTCAGACCACCGCCACCCTCCCATCTCCACAGCCACCTCGAGGAGTATCCGCGGCTGGGAATGGAAACGCGGAGGTCCCCCGAGGCTCACCGTCCCCTCGCCAGCTGCGGTGAGCCCCTGAGTTGGCTGCGCCGTCGCCGGACTTTCCTCCTCGCCACTGTCAGTCGACAGCGTCGACAGCAGCCCGACGCAAGCGCGGTGAGCCCTCTGCTACTCCCTTCCCCTCTCATGTTCGCATGTCCACACGCGCACGCATGGCCCGCACGCACACCCCGGCGAGCACAGCACCACCTCGCGACGCTAGCACGAGCTCACCGTCGATCACCGTCTGCCCACGGTCGAACTCTATCAGTCGCGGATGAGTTTGATCGTCAGAAAAATTCAGTTACGCGCCGAACTGAAGTATAACCTTACTGCAGCGCGCTACCTGTCAACGATCTGAAGCCACCGCAGTGGCAGTAGCCCTGTGCGCGCGAGCCACAGCTCGTGGGTTCGATCCCCCGCGGGCACACCCCTTTTTCTCTTATTTTCCCATCGCGCGCAGCAGGTCCCACCCGTCATCGACACCTACGGCCACCTCACAGCGCACCCGCCTCGTTGGCACGCCACAGGGGCACGGGCCCGCACGGCAGCGGCTCAGGCCAGGAGTGCACTGGGTGTAAAACGCCCAGGGGCTCCTCTGCAATTCCGTTTCCTTCTTCTTAGGTCCCTGCATTTACTTTTTGGCCCCTAAAATGGAAATGTGAATAACTTTCAAATGCCAAATCCAATTAAGATAAATAAAATATGCACACTGGTCTAAATTAAATTCTCTATCTATTGGTGCCATTTGTTTACTGTTTTGAAATTCCAAAATGCAATTTAAATTTGAATTCAAATACTTCAATTGCAAATTGCTAAAATCCATAACTAATTCATTATTAATCCAAATAATGCAAATAAAATATGTTTTCCATACCATTTCACCTCACCTTTGCAAATATAATTTTTTTCCTGTTTTGAATAATTTAAATTGCCTAAACAATTTAAACCTTGTTTAATTCATTTAAAATTGCTAATTTCATAACTTGCTCAAATTAAATTATTTCTAAACATGTAAAATATGTTTTCAAACCAGAAAACCCTAACCTTTCCAAATATGAGCTTTAATTAATATTTTGGACAATTAAAATTCCATTCATATTCCTATTTGAATTAATTCCAATTTAAAACTTGTTTAATATTGTTTAAGTCATAATAAATTCATCCTAACTCCTATTCCACTATTTGAAACATGTAATCCAACTAAAATTTGATGTTCTTTTCAAATATAAACTTTGCCATCTGTTTTGCACAACTTAACTTGATGAAAACAACCAATTGTTTGTGCAACATCATTAAGTAACTAAAATTTCCAAACTTAATAAATAAATTCTCAACTTGTTAATCCTCATTCCAATTGCATCTAATGTTGTTACTTTATTGTTTTCATGCATGCATCATGCTAATTCACTTACACATGATGTTTAGTTGTAGAACAATTAGTTCAACCATAAGGCATGGGCTTTCTATATGCAATCCAATTGCATATGGGTCCATTTAAATTGTGTTATCTTGTCAAGTAGTTTACTTTGATGCATCTATTAACTTGACATGCATCATCCCATGATTGAGCATTACTTTCTGTTATTGATTGTTCGTCTCTTTCGATTGTGTGTTTGCTTCTTCTCGCTTTAGACGACGTTGAGACCGAAGAGACGTACGGTACCCCTTCTAAGGATTTTAGCTCAGTACCAGGCTACTGGGTTTGCAGGCAAGTTATCACTCACATGAATCATCGAGTTCCTTTCCACACTTGTTGTCGATACTATCCTTTGTCTATTTTTGCTAGCCCTATGTATCGTTGCTTGTTCTTCGAACCCATCACATGATACCCTGAACCAATGATATTGCCTCACCTCCATACCTAAAACCCCTTGCTTGTTGCCTTGGTCTCACCTAGCATGCTTAGGGTTGCTTTTGCTCGAGTCTGTTGTCGGTTACTTCTTTTACTATCTTATTTATTTGTACCGGGGGCTCGTATGTTAATCAATCAATCCTGATAATGCTAATGGTAATAATAATTTGATGATACGGCACCGGCAGGAGGCCCTAAGTGGTTTTGAGGCCTGCTAGTGTCGACCCTAATAGGAAAAGGGTCTTGTCTACTAATCCATGATGAGCGCACTACCCGCATGTGGGAAGCGAGTATGGGCGCCCCCCTCAACTTGACCCGATTCGCATCTCGTCCAAATCGCCTCATTTAGTTCGGGTTTTCCATTTGCTGCATGCATGATCTTGCGAGCCCTTGGCGCCCGGGTGGAACTTTCGTAGTCGGCATATAGGGGGACACGTTCTTAGAGTGCTATGAGGGTCCATTTTCTTCTGGGCTCGATTAGCCGTGCGCCCAAGGTGCTTTGGGCTTGATGCGAAGAAGGGTTGGGTTGTGTTGAGTGTCCCGCTTGGTGGGTTCGCTTCCCATCTGGCGGGATATTCATGCGTGTACGGCTAAATTGGTGCAACCCTGCAGGGATAATCTTCTCGAGAAGCCGTGTTTTCCGCGGTTATGGACTACTTGGTGAAAGTACTGGCTAACAAGTACTCAGGACAACTTAAACATAACGATTAACCATGTTACACCCAATGATTAATAACTTGACTAGTAATAGGTTTATTCACACAATAACTTGACTCATCTTTAATACGACAGTGTGGGTTATCCTCGGATTGCTTCTTCGGATAAGGGGCGAGATCCAGGATGGGTTTGTTTGAAGTTATCTTCCAGTTGGTTACAACACTCGATCTTATCTCCTTTCTGCTAGCCGGAACTTGTAGTTATCTTCTGTAGTTGGTTAGAGCAGCCCGCTGCAGCTTTTATAGCACCTATCTCTTCCGTTGATCCCAAGCATCAATGCTTGTGTTGACGGGTAACTCTTTGATGAAGTGTGAGTCTTGCTTGCCAGTACTTGGATGTACTGACCCCGTTGGGGCTGTGGTTTACGCAGACTATGACTACGGCTACGATGATCACCAGGATGGCTACTTCGTGGAGTTCAACGAGACTGCAGACGAGTAGATAGCTGGACCCCGGGCAGGATCCAGGACCTACGTGGATGGGCTTCGTCTTCTTTATTTTCCCGGCTTCTTAAGCCTATTTGGAGTTGTCTGTACTCAGACCCTTTGTTTGCTTCCGCTGATGTAATGAATGATATGTTGGGACTTGTGTCCTCTGAATGATTGTATCTGATATTCTCTGCCTTAGTGAAGGCTATTTGCAATCTTATTTCAATCTTTTGTGTCTTAGAGGTATTCTGTGTTATCATTCTGTTTAACGTTGTGGACGTACCCTACGTGGTTGATATGAAGTACGTCGACGGTAGTGCCTTAGATTTCTAGTGGATAGTTTACATCGACAATGGAATAGCAGGGCTTGTGTTGTCGCGCATAAGCGCAGGCCTACCAGGAAGCTGGGACGTGGGAGCAGGTATGCCCCATAATCCAAGCACCTGCTATCCAGTTCGGCCCGATGAGTATCCCCTAGAAATCAGGGTGCGACAACGAAGTTCTTGGACTTCTTGTCTTTCACGAACAATCAGTCAATGTCTTGGGGTGGATGCAAACTTCCTCAAATAAATGGAGGTTACAGCCTACCATCTTAAGAGTAGTCCACACATGCATAACTGACTTGAGATATTCCAGAGGGAACAAGAAAACTATACTCGGTCCCATGGCGACAACTTTCACCATAAGCACATGAAACCGAGAAAGTCACTTTGAACATCCAGAACACAACTTCGTGATGACACAAAGATGATTCTAGAAAGTTTCCAACATTAGTGCCAAGTGTTCAACATGAACCTCTTACAACTAGGGAAAATAGGGATGTCATCGATGGGCTCGACAACACGCTTATCAGAGCACTCCAAAAAGAGGGATTCATATGTTACATGAACAGGGCAAAATATTGGCCAGACTAAAGGACATGAGGGTGTACCTGGGCAAAACACCATGAGTAGAAGCATCATAAAGATAGTCTTTGGATCTGGACTTGATCTGACAATAGCCCAAACCAAATCAAGGTGTAGCATGATAGCATGTCCACAAAGAGATACTATCCTTCTTCAACATGATGGGAACTAGACATCCCAATGCGAAGGAACAAGTTAGGAAGATCTCTTGTCTTTCAACTTTCCAAGTTGTTGTTTAAGATCAACCTACTAGTCCGGAATATCCAGCACAATTTCTTGGAGAAAGGAGTAGTTCAGATACCCCTTGTGTAGACATCACGGTCAGGTAAAACCTGGTGATACTTCTAGAAAGACAACCAGAATATCACAACCTATCGGTATGTCTTGGAAGTCGAAAGGAATTCTTGCTTTTCAAACCAACTGATATGAACATGAGAGCTTCAACATGAACCTAACTCTCTGACCAAGAACTTGCACCGAAATGAACGGATTTGGTAACACGGCCAACTTTAGTAGAGACCGGGTGACCGATAGTGCTAAGAAGGATACAGATGTTTCTTAGATTTTTCAAAGCAATAAGAATTGCTAGGAATATCTGGTACACACCTCAAAGCACAGACCCATCATACTCAAGCTTTCAAGCATGGAGGAAGGGTGAGTGAAAATGTGTAAAATCATCACTTCATCGTTGAGGCCGTGAAACTTAACACAACCTCTTGATATAGAAGAGTGTAATACTCGAAGGTGGAACAAAACAGAATGGAAGCTGATGAAACTTCTTTAATCTGCGAATTACAAAACTTTGACATGGTCCTTAAGATGAACGAGGTACTGGAGTTTGTTTCTCCTGACATTCCAAAGTGGGATGTTTTGAAGGAAAACAAGAGCAAACGCATTGAAATACTCTAACACAGATATGGAACTTTGTTTCCAAACAACAGACGAAGTTCGAAAAGAAGATAAGAGTAGGAACATGCTTTGGAAAATCCTGAGATCACGTTGGTCGCACAAGGTCATACTCATGTGTAGAACCCATGCCAAAAGGTTGGAATATCTGAACCAAGAACAAAGATATGAGAATCATAAAGAACACTCTTGTCGTGATCCTTTTGATTCCTATAGAAAACCTATGGCTATTGGAGCTGAGATTACCTAGCCACCCTGAGGTAAAACAGATTCCTCAGGATCCAAAGGAACTAAACTTGGGTTAAAGGTCAGCATCCTGTACTGGTAGCGTGAGAATTACATGGTTAAGAAACCACATGATTCAACCCACCGTAGTTCAGCACATGCCGGGACCTTTGGTTCAATTCCGAGGGCTAAAAACCAAGAGAAAGGAGTAACTACTCTCTTAGTGTCTTAAAGGACACTATGAATAGAAATCACAAAGTATCTTTCAGAAGAAAACATAACTCCGGAAGAATTTGAACCAAGGACGAAGGATACATTCGAGATGAGAAGCAGATCTCGAGGTTCAGGATTTGGGACTTTAGAACATGATAATGTGGAATCCACACAACTCTAAGAGACTAGGATGGGAAGGAAATCTCCCAATTGAAGAGATAACGTAACATGGAACACACACGACTCTAGAAACTTTAACACTAGGTCAACTTGGGTGAAAGAACGTCATTGCCAAAGAAGGCACCTAGGTTTTGAATGACTAGAAGAGATAGCAAAACCTTTTCAAACCAAAACAGGTCAGGAGACCCAGAGCTAGAGCGATACTAGATAAGGAGTAAAAAGAATCCTAAGAAGGTTTTTCACAATCCATTTGGAGTTTCAAAACAGTTTTCACAAACACTAGACTCAACATCGACCAAGCAATAAGGTTTTCCTACAGGCAGTCCTGCTTTGATACCATGACTTGTCACGACCCCGGACCCAGAGATATACATACTGTTATGTGCTCCTAGCCATGGACTCACAAAGGCTTCAGGGTTACCAGCCCCGGCCGCAACAGACAACGGCAGGCAGACTGGATTCATCGGCAGGTAGTCCGGATCCCCAGTCTACTACTCCTTATATGATGTAGCCCACCGTATTCCACCAAGCACAACATTGATACGCAACAAGGTGAACTCACTCCTATCTCCGTACGTCTCCGGTGACTTGGTGAACGGTGCTCTACCTCATGAAATACCCCTCTACATGCATAGGTGGGATCACCACATGGAGACCCAAGACGCTGCCCAAGATGCTCAAGAACACAACCAAGAAGGTGCGCATGAAGCTAGGAAGAACGTGGGTGAAGACGGCGTCAAGATCGGAGTTCCGAGGAGGAAGAACGGGGGGAAAAAGGGGCTCCCGGCCTCACCCTGGCCCCAGGCCGGGCTAGCCTGGCCCCAGGCCGGCCTACCCTGGCCCCAGGCCGGCCTCCTCATCCCACCCTGGCCCCAGGCCGGGCACCAGGCCGGGCACCAGCCCGAGGGAGCCGGACTCCCACCCTGGCCCCATGCCGGGCACCAGGCCGTGCACCAGCCCGAGGGGGCCGGCCTCCCACCCTGGCCCCAGGCCGGGCACCAGGCCTCTGCGCCCCACCCTGGCCCCAGGCCGGGTTCCAGGCCGGCCAGGCCGTCTCCCAGGCCGGGGTGGCCCCGAAATGCACGGGAATTGCCCGTTTTGGCACCGTTTCGACCCCCGTTTCGACCCCGACTATATAAAGGACTCCGGTGGCTAGATCTAGGGTTAGGAATAGATTTGAGGATTGTTTTAGAGAGTTCCGGGCTTTTCCCTTGTATCCCTCTTTCGAGGTGACTCCTCTTACGAGGCTACTCCTATGTTGATGATGTTCATCTAGGATTGTATCAAGATCTCTCCAAGGGGCTACTCTCTCACATAGTGATTCTAGTAGCGCTTGCCAACCTTCCCCTTGCGGCTTCTGCTGGATCGGTGGACCGGCCGGTAAGAGAAACGGTTTCATTTAGCGTGTTGTTGACTTGGGTTTGCGATGCCTCGTAGGCTTCACGAGTTATCTTCCCCGATTTGTATTTCCCCGCGATTTACCCTCGATTCCCCCTCTCGTGTTCATCGCGTTCTTCGTGTTCTTCGTGTGTTCTTGTCGATTCGTGAAGATCGGGCCAACAAAGAGGTCAACACCTACATCATCTGGTATCCAGAGCTAGATTGACACGAATCCGACACCCCCAACACTTTCCATCCACCAATTTTTCTTCTATCCACCAAAAATTCGAAAATTTGACCAAAAATAGCCGAAAGGGAATTCGACCGATCTCCCGATTTGTTGAGTTTCTCGTGGTTTTGTTTCATAGATTTGTTGCCAAAAACCATTCCCCACCTTTCTATTCAGCCACAATTCTTGAATTTGCCCAAAAATTTTCTTGATTTGTGAGGAATTTCGAAATTGAGCAAAAATCTCAGAAAATTTCAGCTCTTCGATTTCCGGGCAGATTTTGTATCTTGTTTTTCTTTGTCGTCGTTGCTCCGATTTGAGTGAGGCAAGTTCCTACGCGTAGCCATCGACATCGCCTACGCATCTACATCAACGGATCGCCACGACATCGACATCCATCGGCCGCAAGTCCGAGATCATCCACCGCATAGGTATAACTTGCTTCCACTTGAACCACCCCACCCCATTGTGTTACTTACCTACTTGGACTAGTTATTTTACACCGCTTGGCATCGCATTGTGGCACCGAGAGTGCGAGTTTTGCCACTTGTGAGAGGTTAGCTTCGAGTAGGCATTGACATTTGGGAATCATCTCCGCATCACCATCATCAAAAAGCGAAAAATCAAAAAAAAAAAAAAAAAAAAAAAGAGGAGAAAGAGCAAAAGAAGCAAAAAGATCCAAAAGAAGAAAATGATCGATGCCAATTGCTACCATTTGTAGGAACGCCTAGCTTCGAGTTGCAAGAGAGAAGAGAGTGACCGGTTGCCACATTGCGAATCTTGTTGCCTCTAATTAATTGCGGTTTGAGCTAGCGTCCTCTTTGCGTTGGTGTGGCATTGAGCTTAGTCTTCGATAGGTACATTTCGTCTCCGCTCGTCCATTGGCCGCACTAACCCCATTTATCATTTGTGTGTGTGTGTGTTTTTTCGTTTTCCACCATATCATTTTCCTCCACTAGGTTTGGTTTGTGTGCTAACTTTTCTTTGATTCTTCTCCACGTTTTACAATATACTTTTCTTTGGATTTGTCGTTTTCTCGCCACATTTCTAACCCATTGCCATCCACCCATAAGCCGAGTGTGTTTTGGAGCGTGTTTTTGGGGATTTTTCGAACTCAAGTCACTTCATTCTCTTAGTTATCGGTTTCTCTTGGCTTGGTCCACTAGTTTCCAACATTTGCTAAAAGGTGAGGTTGAGCTCTTAGGTCCTCACACTCTCTATATATACACTTGCGCTTGTGTCTAACCATGTATAGCGAGAGCGAAGACTTTGGAGGCCATGATGATCATGATGAGTCCATGATGGACCACTACGACTACAACGAGCAAGACATGGACCTCCACTCCTACGAGCATGACGTGGTGGACGACAACTACTACGAGCCCGACATCGTGGATGACCACTACTACGAGCATGACATGGTGGATCACCACCACTACTACGACCACGACGTCGAGCTCTACACCGACTACTCCTCCCCAAGCATCACCGACATGGAGGAGCACCACAACGACCACGACGTCGAGCTCTACACCGACTACTCCTCCCCACCCATCATCGACATGGAGGAGCACCACAACAACCACGATGACTCCGACTCCATGAGCTACAACGAGGACACCGCAAGCTTGGTTGACGAAATGGAGCCATACTACACCGACAAAGCATCCTCGAGCATGGCGGAGTGCTACACCGACTATGACTCCGACATGGACGAGCTCACCTACAAGAACTTCCTCGCCAAGCTTCGGTTGACAAGAAACTCCGATGGTTCATGCTCACCACCACGTAACTACAAGGAGAATGCCAAGGCCAAGACAAGACAACGCCCTTCAACCTCAAGATGGCGCAACGACAAGAAATCCGGCAAGTTGGCAACGTCAAGATGGTCCCCTTCGACATCAAGACGGCGCCACAAGAAGGACATCATCGAGGCCCCATCTAGCGAGAAGTCAAAGAAGCCAAGGCATCCAAATGACTTTCGGAGTCATCCCACACATGAGGTGCGGGAACGCCGCAAGCTCCATCGTCAACACCGTCGACATGATCATCCCCACGCTCATCACCGAGACCGTCGCCATGATCATCAACGCCATATGGAAGAGAGTGGTACACCCACCTCACCACATCTTCCACCACAAGTTCCGCGACGACATTGGTTTGAGCATCGCTCGCCATCACCACTACCTCGACCTCGACACCGACAAGGTCGTGGTGACCCTCTTCAAGATCACCCTCTACGACCGGATATTCTTCATCACCCACCTTCTCCAAGCTCGACTCATGACTATGGTCTACATGGCTTCGTGGATGGTGCTTGCCCACATTCAAGGCTTCCAAGGAAAAATGTGTGTCACCACCACAATGACCACCAAGACCAAGGCCATTATCAAGAAGGTGCCTTCGACATGGCTTCTAGTGAATGCCTCCCTCGACTCCACCACAATGACCACCGGCGCCATCCTCTCCATCATGACCGCCATCGCCAAGTCAATGAGGATGACCCACATGATCTTCCGCTACCGTTCTTCCATGACACACATGAGCTTCCGCTACCCATCTTTGAAGAAGACCCACATGAGAGACTTCCGCAACGCCAAGCAAGTGAGAATGCTCCATATGGCTTGTCTTTCCCCTTCTTTGAGGAAGACCCCAATGAGTGTCCACTTCGACATCAACCAAGTGGGATTGCTCAATTTTATACTTCACTTACCATCTTTGATGAGGACCCCTATGAACACAACCATCAACAACAATCAAGTGGGAATGCTACAAATGATATCTCATTTCCTCTCTTTGATGAAGACCCCTATGAGCGCCCACTTCGACAACACCTAGGCGCGGATGCTACTCATGATCTCTCATTCCGCTTGTTTGATGAGGAACCTCTTGAGCGACCACGTCAACACCAAGCAAGTGAAGATGCTCCAAGGGACATCTCACTTCCTATTTTTGATGAGGACCCACATGAGCGACCTCGCCAACAACAAGAAAATGGAGTTGCTATCCATGATTCTCCTCCTACCATATTGGATGAAGCATCGCACCAACTCGACCATGGATTTCCATTGCATCATCACCAACATGAAGAATGGGAGCCTCCACCTCATCTTCATCAAGAATGTGCTTTCTTCTCGCACACCGCCTTCGACAAGGATCAAGAGCATGAGCTTCCCTTCTCGCCACAAGCGCAACAACAACATCAAGAGTGCGAAGCTATTCCTCCCATAACACAAGATCGACATCACCATGCGTATGAGGATACCACTCTTCCACTCTATGATCAAGACGTTGATGCATGTGACATTGTCCAAGAGGCTCTTTCCTTGCCATCACCTCTAAGGCATTCTTCTTCTTCGTCTCCAATGACACAAGTGCCAACTCCAACCATCAACAAGAGAGCTTCCAATGCTACAAATGAGATGACCTTGGTTGCCAACCAAAATGGTGACCATGCCTACATGAGTGAAGGCCAATACTATGCCTTGCACCAACTAGCTCTCAATTCCTTGGACATGCCCACCAATGGTGACGAAAGCGTCTATTGCAATGAGGCCGCGAATTCATCGCGAGTGTTGACACGAGTTCTTCAAGCCTATCCTCAAGATAAGGACCAACGATGCAACCTCTCTCGAGCCGGCGTCAATGTCTCATCCAGCCTTGATGGAGGTAACGACGAATTGGGTGACACACTCCCCTTGCCTTCAAAGCATCTCATGCCAACCTCTACAAGGCCACGCTCAAGCCACCATTCTAGCCAAGGATGTCTTCATCATCATCATCGACCATTTGAGGATGCTACAAGGCATGGCTTACACTACCACATCATGGAGATGATGGATCCTTCCTCGACACAAGCCATGAACCTACCTCCTCCTCCAACCAAGCCACCCTTTCCACACTTGGAGATCAACCCAAGAGATGAGATGATTGAGTCCTCCTCGCCACATGCTATGACACTAACGACTCCAAGCCATGCAACGACTTCGACAAACCCGCACACCTTTTGTTCCAAGACTTGGGAGCCTTCTAGTGTCCCCTCTCAAGCTTCTAGTGAGATGAGTGGTGAGAGAGAGATCCACATTCACGTGAGTGAGCGCCACAAGCCCATAATGAGTGGAAAAAGCATGAGTGTTCCTAGAGGCATTGCCATGATAGCCACCAATAGTGAGATGAGAGTTGAGAGCAAAATCCCATGTGTGCTTATCGACACTAACGGCTTACCAACTTTCTCTCCATCTTTGTTGTCTATTTTGCAGAGATTTGGTGACCCTATCAAGCATCCTCGACCTCATGGACTACTCCACATACAAGGCTCTCCACAACGCATGAACATCGACACCGACTTGAAGAGTTGGAAGGATCACATTCCGCTCAGCATGATCCACATGGAGATTGACAAGAGATTCTACGACAAGGCATTCTCCACCCACACTCCTCAAGTCAAGATCTACACGGCGCGTTACAAGCACTTCGACATCACCGTCTTCTACACCTACATACCACATGTCACGATGTGCATGGAGTTCGACAAGCGCATCCACGACAACGACTTCTACGCCTACAACCCTCATGTCAAGATGTACTTGGAGTTCCACATGCGCATCCCCGACAACGACTTCTTCATCTACATCCCCTACGTCAAGATGTACTTGGAGTCCGACAAGCGCGTCAACGACAATGACTCCCACGACTACATACCAATTGTCAAGATGCACTTGGAGTTCGACAAGCGCGTCAACGACAATGACCACCATGACTACACATCAACCGCCACGAGGTACATGGACATCGACACGAGCATCAACAACAACGCAACCCATGGAGCGGTATGCAACCAATGCGTCAAGTTCATCTACACTCTACCGCTTCCGCAAGCTCATCCTCATCCACCCATTGAGGATTATGTCAAGATCGTCATCACCTTTGGACCACACCCTCCACGAGCATACCTTGGCATGATCTTCGATAAGAGGCTCAACTTCAACGACTACAACGCCTCGCAAGTTCTTCACCACCCTTCCAAGGAGGAACATTTCATGATCTTCATCACCTTTGGACCACACCCACTACGAGCCTACCGTCACATGAGCTTCGACAAGCGGCTCAACTTCAACGACATCTTCGTTGTCAACATTCCTTCTCCCGCTCACATATGGATGGAACGAGAGTCGAGGACGACTCTTTTTCAAGGGGGGGGGAGATGATGTAGCCCACCGTATTCCACCAAGCACAACATTGATACGCAACAAGGTGAACTCACTCCTATCTCCGTACGTCTCCGGTGACTTGGTGAACGGTGCTCTACCTCATGAAATACCCCTCTACATGCATAGGTGGGATCACCACATGGAGACCCAAGACGGTGCCCAAGATGCTCAAGAACACATCCAAGAAGGTGCGCATGAAGCTAGGAAGAACGTGGGTGAAGACGGCGTCAAGATCGGAGTTCCGAGGAGGAAGAACGGAGGGAAAAGGGGGCTCCCGGCCTCACCCTGGCCCCAGGCCGGGCTAGCCTGGCCCCAGGCCGGCCTACCCTGGCCCCAGGCCGGCCTCCTCATCCCACCCTGGCCCCAGGCCGGGCACCAGCCCGAGGGAGCCGGCCTCCCACCCTGGCCCCAGGCCGGGCACCAGGCCTGTCGTGGGATAATCACGGCAGATGTTACCGGGGGTAACTGATCTTGGGGCAAGACGACACAGGCGTTTGGGAGAGGGTTTAGCTCAGAGGAAAACATGATGATGATCGATCTGATAACCGGCAATCAAATCGCCGAGTCTCCGATCGTAAGGCAATAACTCAACTCTCGAATTACACTGGATGCTCGATATTTGGCGATATGGCTATGACTTAGATCTCTGTCAAAACTAGACCTAGGGGTCGGTTTATATAGCACCCGTACCCCCTGGCCTGCCCTCCAAGGCGCGGCTTGAATCCTATCCGGACACTGCTTACAAACCCTAGCTTTCCTTACCGCAACCCGCAATCCGGGTTACGAGGCCTACAAACTTTGGGCCTTCCAGAAATTCCATTATCCTTAGCCGGATTGCGCACCGTGTTCCTTGGGCTGGGTTATGCCTTGGAGTTGGCCTACCGGGTTATTATCCCTCCATCAGTAGTCCCCAGAATAGCTTGGGCATCACGGATTCTTCCTTGAAGCACTGGCTATTCCCTGCAAAAATATCAAATGCTAGAGCTTATGAAAGCCCGGGTTAAGGGGCTCTGATATATAGCTAGGCCAAACTCCATAGTGACCGCATAATAGCCCGACTTTTTCTCCAGATACTTCGCTTAACTTTCCCGGTCTAAACTTTGACAGAAACGCTAAAAACTCTACACTTTGCTCGATAATTTGAACCTGATACCACGGAAGGTATCCCTTTATCTTTTTCGTCCGGATCTCTCGCTCAGTACTCAACGCACATCCCACAAAATCCGCGTGGATAGCAATTACCCCAAATCTTCCGGATTCCGCCCGTTGGGATAGGTTTATCCGCCCACACCTTATAAATAGAGCCCAAGAGGTAACTTGGACTCCCACACACCACTCCAATCTTTCATTGGCTCCCTACTCCCTGCGCCCCGCAGCACCTCAAGAATCCCGAGCACGCCACCGCGACCAGACCGCCGCCGGCTGCCTTCAACCCTGAGTCGCTCCGCGCCACCATCAAACTCCGCCACCGCGCCTCTGCTTCGCTCATCAAGGGCTGCGAGGGGGGAACCTAGATCACGACACCGGCCGCCGCCAAGCCACACTCCAATTCCTCTCAGTAAGTACTCGTCAATCTAGCCCCGCAACTTTTGTTGATTTAATCTAGATTGGATCTGGTCAATCCGCAGACCATGTTTCCCGTCACACCGAATTAGATGATTTAAATGCTCGCCATCTCCTTCAACAACCTGTTGGATGATCACACGCCACCCTCCTATCGTTATTAATCATCAATTTTCCCGTAGAATCGTTCGCAAGTTTCCCAATCTAGATCCATTTCATTCAAATTTCCGCGCACATCATTAACACCCGGAAAATCTTCCTTTTCCGGCTATTTTGCTTGCAGTAGATACATGGGCAACCATCCGTCTTCCCCAAACTCATTTCAATACGTAAGTGACCAATAATTTCCATAGCTGTACTTGATACCCGGATAATTCGCAACCTTCACTCCGTGGCACAATACCCGGATAGTTCTTAGTTTTCACATCTTCTTGATACCCCAAATTTATACTCGGATATCCCAATATTTCCGAGTCTCATTCCCTGTATCTTTTTCCTGGTTCTTCGCAGGTTGATCCCATGGCTCCTAAGAGACAGGGATAGCAGCCGGCTCAGGCGAAGGCAACCCAGACCATATCCGCCAACTGGGGGAGATCCACAGCTACGAAGGCCAAGCTAGAAGGGCTGGCTGAGTTGGGAGTTCTCCCTTCCTAGAAGGAAATCCACTGGAGGGCGCCAGGTGACGAAACCCGGCCCATACCCGCCGACAACGAGGTAATATGCTTCGTAGAACACGTGACCCGGGGATTCCGTCCTCCGGGTCATCCTTTCTTTCGGGAGGTCCTTAACCATTATGGCCTCCGGGTGTTCGATATAGGGCCTAACTCTATATTGAACATAACCCACTTCATCGTCCTTTGCGAGTCTTATTTGTGCATTCCGCCAAACTTGACTCTTTTCGTAGAACTCTTTCAATGCAAACTGTGCCGCGAAAGCGGTGACGGGGCGCTCTTGACTTGCGGCGGGGTTTCCGTCCAACGCCGCAAAAACTCCCCTATGCCGACTCTTAACTTAAATTCTCACGTTAAGCACTGGCAACTCTCCTTCTTATATTGCCAAGACACCTCCCCTTCCGGCGAGAGGAAACTGTCGGGTTACTCGGAGGCTCCTTTAGAGATTTCCGAGTCTTTCAATGCCTTTCCCCCTGAATCGGACAGGGAGGCCATCCATCCTTTGCTGGGTAGGTTAGCTGTTCTCTCAGCCCAAGGCCTTCTTGGGCTCAATTTGGCGAAGACGTGGGTTGAATTCCGAATTCAGCCCAACTCCATTCGTACCAAGTTAATGTACGAGTACTCGGGGCACACTACAGACGCACTCCGATACTCCACCAAGAACTTTGCGGCCGGTGATACCAACAAAACCATCAAGAGTTTCTTGACGGAAAAGTTGGACGTGATAAGGAACATCACCGGGTTACCCCCATTTACTCGAGAGAACCCGGCTCCAGCGGTAAGATCCAATACTCATGATCTGTTTCCATACTTTGACCCGAAGTAGCTCGCAATTCTTACTTTCATCTTTTTGATTTCAGGCTGACGACCTTTTCTGGAGAATTGAAACCTCCCCTCCTTCTAGAGACCCGGAAGAGGAGGACGAGCCGGCCGATGACGATGAAGGTGCTTTCCCAAATCTTATGTTCTCCTTTTACCTGTATTATTTTCCTGCCACTCATCTTTTTCTCGTTTGATACGTACTCGACTTTCAGGGTTGGAGGACGAGGAACAAAAAGAGGAGGATGACCCGGAGGCCACCGAATCCGACCAGGAGGCCACAGTCGGAACCAAGAGGAAGGCCAGAGGAGTGGTTGCAAAGGTTCCTTTTTCCTTCATGTCTTCTGAGCCTTACTCCTTCGAAACTATGTGTGAACTTAATCAACGATTGTCACACTCACCATTCTTGAAGGATCCCCTCCCGGCTAAGCGCAGGGTGACCCGGAGTTCCCCGGGGGATAATCCCCTTAACCCGGGTATCTCCACTTCACCTGCTCACCGAGCCAGCACTCCTCCACCTCAGCCCTCCAAATCTCCTCAGCGCCATCCATCTCCTAACCACCCACTCGCTGGGCAATTCCGGGTACCGCAGTCGGTACCTTTGACAACTTCATCCGCCTCCAGCAGCGAACTCCCGCCGGATTATGCTGTGAACACCGGGTAAGTCTCCTTCACTCGATATCCTTTTACACCCGATAACTTTTAACATATACTGCTAACCACTTTTTCCTCTTTCCCTTTAGCGCCCAAGTTACCACTAGTGACCCGGAAATCCCTGAAGCGGAAAGACAGGGGGAGGAAGAGCCGAATATTAACACGGACGCTGCAGTTGATGATGAGGCTGAGGACGGGCAAGAACAAGACCCCTTCAAGGACCCGGCTCAGCCGGAGACCGTATATCCCAAATCCTCTGAAGAGGTAGATGAAGACATTATCTTGGAGACAAAGTCGGGCTCTCCTAACCCGGACACCCAGACGGTCCGGGTTTCGACCCCAAGAACCGGAAAAGTCCTTCAACCGGAAGGCCAATCTGCTGGCCCTTCAAGAATTCGCCCTGAAGACATGACGTTTGCCCAAATGCTTGATGCCCTCTACACCTTGAGGGCCGACGAAGAAAATATTCTAGATGCCTTGATAACCAAACACAAAGTAAGTCTGAGTAATAACATCTGTTTCCTTATATAGTCCCCAAGTTCCGAGTGAATTACTAAGTAATTTGCTTGGAACTTTGTATAATATTTCCGACTGACCCTTCTTTGTGTTTCCACCTAGGACTTTGTTGCGCAATCTGAGAAGAAGCTGGCCAAGGCTGCCAAACGCATCGAGAAGGAGACGGCCCTTCGCGAAGCAGCTGAAACTGAAGCTCGTAGGAGCGAAAAAATCACGAGAAAGTATAGAAAAAGAGCTCACATGGCTGAGGACAGATTGACAACGCTCTCCGTGCAAATTGCCGATATCTATCGCACCGCAACTGGTACGATCCTTTGATTTTAGCAATCAAGACCCGGATTTCCTCTGGATGAATAACCGGATCTCCTTGTTCATTACTTTTTCTTTCTTTTTGCAGGTCCGGGTGACGCAACCCCTGAAGAAGATGACACTGCCAAGCTGAAACTTATTAAAGATACTATCCGGCAGCTTAGTGCCGGAGTTAGATGGATTCTTGATGAGTTACGACTTCCGGGTGTCGGGCCAGGCAACATGAAGAAGTTGCTGGAATTCTGCTCCACTATTCCTGAGTGGATTTGGCATTGGAAGCGCTCATCCTGCCGGTTTGGAGTGACCCGAGGACTTGCGCTGGCTAAAGCTTATTTCCCTAAGCTAGAGCCGGCCAAGCTGATGGGCGGGTTTCCAGAGTTCAACCAGGATGGGTCCAAGTTTTCACCTAAGAACTTCAAGGCTATTCAGAAGGAAATCCGTCACCCGGCCAGCGTGATCGCCGACAGTTTGGACATTGACTCCATTCTTCCTGCATACGATGCTAATGACAAAGTTATCAAGGCGGACCGCCCCAAGCCATACGACATGCTTACCCGGTGGAAGGAAGAAGCTACCAAGATAAGGGAGGAGGCTGCCAAGAAGAAGGCCGAGGCCGACTCCGCGCCTGCTACCTCTACGCCTGTCGTTCCCCCACCCGCGCGAGTCGGCATTGCTGTTGACCCGAATGGTGCTGCTACCACAAGTGACGGCAAGGGCAAGGCCAAGATGGACCCCGCGGCTTAGAATATCGAGTAATATCTGCCACTTCATATGCGTCAGTCGGCCGATGTGCCGTTTGAAACAATTATTTTTTGAATGTGCGCTTGTGCGCCTTTGATACTCTTTGGTGAAACTTTGTAATGCACTCTAAGTTCCTGGTACACCTTGTGCCTCTTCTGGCTTAAATTTATCCACTTTTGAACTCGTTTGTTCTTGATATCCAACCTTCTTTACTCTTGATATCCAACTTTCTTTATTCTTGATATCCGACTTTGTTTATACTTGATATCCGACTTTCTTTATTCTTGATATCCGACTTTCTTATTTTTCCTTTTGCGAGACTCGGTGTCCGGGTTTCATGGGTGTTTGGCAAGCGGGCTTGCTTCTAAGTCCCCAAGACTCGGATATTTGGGTTTTTGAAATTTTTAACAATTAAGCAATTTTTTCTCTTTCAAGATCTCGAATCCCCCGGACCCGGATTTCCGAGTCTAGGACGCGTGATCTTTAAAGGAGAACGAATTGCCTGCCGCTAAATTCACAAAGATCCCAGAGTCGTTTCACATAGGATTTGAAGTTATGCTTAATAATCGTTGAGTTTCCAGCTATTAGCCTTGTACTCTGCATAACTTGTGGTTTAGATGACCCTTTTGAGTATCTTGTACTGTAAGCCGGCTTTCGCGTGGATACCATGTTGTTACATCTATACGAAAACGGGACCAGGCAAGTCCCATCGGGCTTCATGGCTGACTGTAATCGTAAGCGAACAAATCAGGCCACTTTAGTGCGAGTCACATCGAGCTTAAGTAAGAATAGTCAAGAAATTTGGACTTCTTTGTCCGGTTATAAGATTGTAGCCGTACTCGTTTGCGAGTAATCGGCCCTTATAACTCATAGGCATCAAGGCCGGGTCTTTGAGTTTGCAACTGTGCTTATCCATGCAATCAGCCCTCAAGACTTAACTATACGCATCATATTGAGAGTAGAGGACACAATAATAAGCACCTCTTTTCTTGATAATCACCTCTTTATTTGATATGAAAAATTAGGTCAGCAAGCCGCCTCATTCAAAACCCGTCCAGTCCCCAAGGGTACCCTGAATAGGAAAAGAGTACGTCTGAAACTTGCTGCCTGTTACATCGTTCAATTCCACGTGCCAACATAATCCTTGCTAAGTATAATATGGACGTAGCTGAGCCACGTTCCATGGTCTGTCTCTTTCTTGCATAGATGAAGTGGTATGAGCAGTGTCATTAACTGTGGCCGATTCTTCCCTTGCATCTATCAAATAATATGAGCCGTTATGCAAATTCCGGCTTATGATAAACGGTCCTTCCCATGGTGGTGATAACTTGTGTTTTCCTTCGTTTGACTGAACCAGGCGCGGAACCAGGTCTCCTTCCTGGAAGACCCGGGTTTTCACGCGCCGGCTATGATACCTCCGTAAATCCTGCTGATATATGGCTGATCTTTCTAGGGCTTGTTCTCTTTGTTCTTCTAACATATCCACGGCATCCTGCCGGGTCTTTTCGTGCTCCACTTCGACGTAAGCTGATACTCGCGGTGAATCATGAATAATATCACTTGGTAGCACTGCCTCCGCGCCATAGACCATGAAGAAGGGCGTCATCTGAGTAGATCTGTTAGGTGTAGTATTGATACCCCAAACCACGGCAGGAAGTTCTTTGACCCATGCACCAGCAGCCCTGACACAGGGGACTCGCAGACGTGGCTTTAATCCGCGAAGCAGTTCTTGATTTGCCCTTTCGACTTGTCCATTGGCCTGTGGATGAGCTACTGATGCTACGTCAAGCCGGATTCCATTGTTGCCACAGAACTTTTCCATCTCGCCAAGGGACATGTTGGTTCCATTGTCGGTAATTATGCTATGAGGATACCCGAACCGGTAGATAATTCTTTTCAGGAACTTGACTGCTGTAGCCGCTTCACAATTAGTAACTGGCATAACCTCTACCCACTTGGTAAACTTATCAATAGCTACCAAAGATGTGTCTTTTTGCAAGGTGACATATGAAAGGGGCCAACCATGTCCATACCCCAGACAGCGAACGGCCAAGTTAACGGGATGGTCCGTAACTCCATAGCCGGCACGTGAATTTGGCGAGCGTACCTTTGACATCCGTCACACCTTGCTACTAATCGTTCCGCATCTGCCAGAGCCGTGAGCCAGAAAAATCCGTGTCGATAAGCCTTGGCCACGAGTGATCTTGTAGACGCGTGATGCCCACAATCACCTTCATGGATTTCCTTGAGGATCTGTCGGCCTTCCTCTGGTGCCACACAGCACAGAAAGACCCCCGTGGCGCTTCTCTTATATAACTCCCCATTGATGATAGAATATCCCTTTGCTCGTCGCAAAATTTGCCTTGCTAACACCTCCTGCTGTGGCAACTCGCCTCGTGATAGGTAGGCCAAAAATGGTTCTGTCCACTCGGGAATAGCGCGTACAGTGGCCACGAGCTCCAAGCCCAGGTTTTGATTTGCCAGTTCCTCCTCAGACTCGGTTTTAACTGATGGTCGCCATAATTCGTCCAAGAAGACGTTAGGTGGAACCGGCTCTCTGCGCGAGCCGAGTCTAGCGAGGGCGTCTGCTGCCTCATTCTTTCTCCTGTCTATATGCTCCACCTCATACCCGGAAAAACATCCAGCCACCCTATCGACTTCCCTGCGGTATGCTGCCATAGTTGCGTCCTTTCTATCCCAAGTTCCCGATACCTGCTGTACCACAAGGTCCGAATCTCCAAAGCATCGTATCCTCTTAATGTTCATCTCCTTGGCTACTTTTAAGCCATGCAATAGGGCCTCATATTCGGCTACGTTGTTGGAACAATCAAAGTGAATCTGCAATACATAACTTAACTTGTCTCCTTTGGGTGACGTTAGCACCACTCCAGCTCCTGAACCCTCGTACTGCTTTGATCCATCGAAGTGCATGATCCACGACTCGGAATTTGGAACTATGGTAGTCATGCCTGTGTGTGTCCAATCATTAACAAAATCGACCAAGGCCTGTGATTTGATTGCTGACCTAGGCTCGTAGCTGATGTGATAATCCCCCATCTCTATCGCCCATTTGGCTATTCTTCCGGTTGCATCCGAGTTTCTGATGATATCCGACATTGGTATTGAGCTAACTACTGTTATAGGGTGTTCCTAGAAATACGGCTTCAGTTTCCGGCTGGCCATGAAGACCCCGAAAACCAGCTTTTGCCAATGCGGGTAACGCTGCTTTGCTTCGGATAATACCTCGCTGACATAATAAACCGGCCTCTGGACTGGATAACCCTTTCCGTCCTCTTTGCGCTCCACGACCACTACTGCACTAACGGCTCGGGGGCCAGCTGCCACGTATAACAACATAGGCTCTTTAGGACCCGGGGCCGCTAGTACTGGTGCTTCAGACAACTGCTTCTTTAGTGCCTCGAACGCCTCATCCGCCTCTTGATCCCATACGAATTTATCGGACTTCCTCAAGAGCCGGTACAAGGGTATTGCCTTTTCTCCAAGCCTGGATATAAACCGGCTCAAGGCTGCTACGCAGCCTGTAAGCTTTTGAACCTGCTTAAAATTTTCCGGCTTTTTCAGATTTTGGATAGCTTTGATTTTGTCCGGGTTTGCTTCAATTCCTCTCTCGGAAACGATAAAGCCGAGTAATTTCCCAGCTGGAACCCCAAATACACACTTTGTCGGGTTGAGCTTCATCTGATACCTCCTTAGATTTTTGAACGTCTCCTTTAGATCGTCAATAAATGTCTCTGCCTTCCTGGTCTTGACGACCACATCATCCACATAAGCATGGACATTGCATCCAATTTGGTCTTCGAAACACTTCTGAATGCACCGTTGGTAAGTTGCGCCAGCGTTCTTCAATCCAAACGTCATGGTTTTGTAAAAGAAGGCCCCAAAAGGGGTTATAAACGATGATTTCTCCCAATCCTCCCTCTTGAGCTTAATCTGATGATACCCTGAATATGCGTCCAGGAAACACAACAAGTCACTCCCGGCTACTGCATCTATGATTTGGTCTATCCTTGGTAGTGCGAACGGATCCTTTGGGCAATGCTTGTTGAGACTCGTAAAATCAATGCACATCCTCCACTCATTGGTCCTTTTCATCACTAGAACCGGATTTGCTAACCAGTCCGGGTGAAATACTTCCATGATGAAGCCGGCTGTTAGTAGCCGTGCAATTTCTTCACCTATAGCTTTCCTCCTTTCCTCATTCATCTTTCTTAGGCCCTGCTTCACGGGCCTGGACTTGGGGTCTACATGCAAACTATGCTCTGCCAACTCTGTAGGGATACCCGGCATGTCGCTAGGTGTCCAAGCGAATACGTCCGCATTTGAACGAATAAACTCCACAAGTGCCTTCTCCTGCTCGCTTTTCAAGTTAGACCCTATAGTAAATTGCTTAGTGGGGTCATCTTCAACAAAATCTATTTTCTTGGTGTCCTGTGCTGCCTTGAATTTTTCTCTTTCGTCCTCAGAGTCCGGCCTTTTCAACGATGTTCTATCATCCGGATCTACCTGAGACCGATAATATTTGAGTTCTTCTTTTCTGCAAGCTTGCTCAGCCATCACTCAATCTCCTTCATCGCACTCAGCCGCTATATCCCGGCTTCCATGTATGGTGATGGTCTGCTTAGGACCCGGAATCTTTAGCTGCAAATACACGTAACACGGCCTAGCCATGAACTTAGCGTAAGCCGGTCTTCCGAACAGCGCGTGATAAGGACTACGCAACTTGACCACCTCAAACGTGAGCCACTCAACTCGATAATTATCCACTGATTCTCCGAAAGAAACCTCCAATGTGATCTTTCCCTCGGGGCGCGCTGAATGACCCGGCACAATTCCATGAAAAACTGTTGAACTTTTCTGTAGCTGGGATTATTTAAGATTCATGCGTAAGAAGGTTTCCCAATACAAGATGTTAATGCTTCTTCCACCGTCCATCAGGACTCTTTTCAACTCGTAACCATTGACCTGCGGTGCAACCACCAACGCCAAGATTCCCGGGCGCTCTATTCCTTCCGGGTGATCTCTTCTGCTCCACGTTACCTCTTGTTCCGCCCATCTCAGGTATCCCGGAACGGCCGAAGAAACCGAATTTACCGTTTGCCTTAGTGTCTCTTTGTCCCAGCTAGAAGTTCCTGTAACATGCACATGATATTGTCCTTTTAAATCAAACGTACGTACCATACCGATGAAGATATTGATCTGACCGATCGTCACAGTAGATCCGGATTTGAGGTGATCCGACTCTGGTCCCCAGCCGGAATCGTCCACCACCTTAAATCCTTCGTGGTCGACGTAGATCTCGCCGACGACGAGATTCTCCATGCTCTTCCGAGCTTCTCCCGTGATGTAAACACCTTTGGACGCAGGCCCCACGGTGGGCGCCAACTGTCATGGGATAATCACGACAGATGTTACCGGGGGTAACTGATCTTGGGGCAAGACAACACAGGCGTTTGGGAGATGGTTTAGCTCAGAGGAAAACATGATGATGATCGATCTGATAACCGGCAATCAAATCGCCGAGTCTCCGATCGTAAGGAAATAACTCAACTCTCGAATTACACTGGATGCTCGATATTCGGCGATATGGCTATGACTTAGATCTCTATCAAAACTAGACCTAGGGGTCGGTTTATAAAGCACCCGTACCCCCCTGGCCTGCCCTCCAAGGCGCAGCTTGAATCCTATCCGGACACTGCTTACAAACCCTAGCTTTCCTTACCGCAACCCGCAATCCGTGTTACGAGGCCTACAAACTTTGGGCCTTCCAGAAATTCCATTATCCTTAGCCGGATTGCGCACCGTGTTCCTTGGGCCGGGTTATGCCTTGGAGTTGGCCTACCGGGTTATTATCCCTCCATCAAGGCCGGGCACCAGCCCGAGGGGGCCAGCCTCCCACCCTGGCCCCAGGCCGGGCACCAAGCCGGGCACCAGGCCTCTGCGCCCCACCCTGACCCCAGGCCGGGTTCCAGGCCGGCCAGGCCGGCTCCCAGGCCGGGGTGGCCCCGAAATGCACGGGAATCGCCCGTTTTGGCACCGTTTCGACCCCCGTTTCGACCCCGACTATATAAAGGACTCCGGTGGCTAGATCTAGGGTTAGGAATAGATTTGAGGATTGTTTCCGAGAGTTCCGGGCTTTTCCCTTGTATCCCTCTTTCGAGGTGACTCCTCTTACGAGGCTACTCATATGTTGATGATGTTCATCTAGGATTGTATCAAGATCTCTCCAAGGGGCTACTCTCTCACATAGTGATTCTAGTAGCGCTTGCCAACCTTCCTCTTGCGGCTTCTGTTGGATCGGTGGACCGGCCGGTAAGAGAAACGGTTTCATTTAGCGTGTTGTTGACTTGGGTTTGCGATCCCTTGTAGGCTTCACGAGTTATCTTCCCTGATTTTTGTTTCCCCGCGATTTACCCTCGATTCCCCCTCTCGTGTTCATCGCGGTCTTCGTGTTCTTCGTGTGTTCTTCGTGTGTTCTTGTCGATTCGTGAAGATCGGGCCAACAAAGAGGTCAACACCTACATCATTATATCCATGCTAGTCATAACCAACTATCCATATCAAAGCGTCCACGAATCGAATGAAACTAGAGGAAACGGAAGCAAAGCTATATAGAGATGCTATGTGTCCAGAAAGTGCAACAACAATCGAGGGTTACTGGGGTTACCTCGCCCCAGGCCGAATCACATCGGCAGGCGGGCTCGGACATGGATCATCGGCTCCACAACCCCTCGACTACGACAACTATGCAGGCATAGCCAAAACTGTATAACAATGAGCTCGAAACCAACAACCGATCAAAGCAGTACTCTAAACATGGAAGTTGTATTAAACAGATGTTACTAGAGTATAGCTTACAAGCAGAGGTCACATGACCCAACATTACATCAGACAACGGAAGGCAAGTTATATTGCTAGTCAACAAGAACCAAAAAGGCCTAAGAGGCCACAACATAAGGCGACGTCCCAGCCCATAGATTCCAGGCTGCTACCTGGGAACCCCAAACTACTCGTCGATGTCCACGTTGAACCACCACTGAAGTGACGAACTCCACCTGAACCAAAATTAAGGAAACCTGAGTACGGGAGGTACTCAACAAGACTTAGTTAAGCTATTATATATCTGCTGGTTTCAGAAAGGGTTTTATGAAGACTGTTTTGCGTAAAGCAATCTTTGTTTTCCAAGTCGAGGAAGAATAGCACGTCTCATAGAATGTTTCCAAAACAAATGAGAAGCTCACTACTGTAATCATCATCTTTTCAAACCACCAACATCAGTTCCCAGCATCTCACATGCTACAAGGATCACCCCTCTCGGCATCTCCGAGGAGGCACCCTTCATCTATTGCCTCCATGCTTTGTCAACAAATTTTACGTCACGTTAGGTTGTCTATGGTCTTTGCCTTCACCAAGTCGTCCTTAACTGTGGACACGGCTTTTCGAAAATAATTCCCTGCAGGGATGTACACTTTACCCACACGTACCATCCGACTCTTAACGCCACATGTTCGCTCTTCCATGGAACGCGACAGAGAGTGGCTGGCCAGGACCTTTACCTTACCTGACCCTATCCATGAGTCAACCCAAGACAGGGCCACCCCGTCAACAGGGAGTTGGCCATCCTCCTGACGGCACCTGTCTCTATGAGGCGGGGTCAAGATCCGTGTACGTCCATCACTTGGCCCCGGTCACGCCCTAGCGGAGCATTTTGTTTTCAAATCCGTTTAAAAGGTTTTATTTGCGGTGCCGAAAGGAAATCTCAAACTACGTGACTCATGGATTTGGCCAAACAAGTTATTTGGTCGAGCACGGTTACTTAGACCCCGCGTGTGGTTGCACGCTCAGTCTTGGCTTCCGCTCGAGACCGTAATCCTAGGGTTGGCGAGTATAGGACGAACAACCACTTCCCAGGTGGCCTCCCATAACAGCCTTAGTCAAGTTATCCACACAAAGCTCATCTCACCACGTCATCATACCATACTAGATTATCGCAGCTCTGATTCATCAACCGGATGGAGCAGAGGTAACAAACATGTATGACTTAGCAAAGCAGATATGAGGCTCTGGTGATGCGCACAAGAAAATCTATGGCGGCTAGGAGTAGTGGACCAGGATATTGAGGCAATGCAGTATATAGGTGAGATATATCTACTAGCATCAAATACTTTGGAATCGAATGCAAAGTACAAGATTCAAATGTTGTTCGAAAGCATATATGAGCAGATAAGATGTTATGCTTTCCTTGGTTAAGAAAACTAGATAAGGATCTTCTGGAATAAGTGCTTGACTTGTCGGTTAAGATCAAGTATTCGCCATGGAGTTGCTGGCCTTCTCTTCGGGGTCGGATTCTACCGAGGGGGGGAACAACACCGAAAAGAGGAACAACAATCAATCATGGCACCGATGCAATGCGCAATATGTATGCATGAGCAAATTAATGCACTTAAATAAAGCCCTAAACATGTTCGATGGGTTGCTAGGGTTCGTATGTTAACTATGTATTTTTACTGAAATTATCCCGAAATAGACCCCGGAGGGCAATTCGGGTGATTCTAAAAGTAAGTATCATTTTAAAAGCTCAAATTGGTTTGAAAACACCATAACTAGGTTGTATTTGTCATTTTGATCATTTTGGTATATAACTTGTATTTTTCTAATTTTATTGAATCAAAACTTATTTTTCTATTTTTAAATGATTAAACAATATTAAATAAATGCTCATTTTTGGACTATCTCAAACATGTGTGAAAATTACATATTTGGATAGAGAATAATTTTCTGATCAAAACCATACTTTTATTTTATTTTTCTGAGTAACATTTTGGAAGATGTTACTTAAACAATTTCATCCATTTTCTCGAATTATTCAATAGAGGAAATTGTGACATCACTATGATGTCACTGTGACATCACATTGCTTTGTTCTTCACAGATGGGTTCAAATTCGTCGAAAATAGCGCGCAATGTTTGAAACAAATTATACACTGAGGAAGAGTAGGTGGAGGGGGACCTAGGGGTGGCGCCGGTTGACCATATGGTTGTCGGATTCCTCGCCGGCGACGAGCAAAGGCGGCGGCGGCCACGGGTTCCGGCGACGGGGAGCTTCAGAGGGAGAGAGAGGAAACGGAGGGGTCCGGGAGGACCGCAAGCTCACCCTGGAGACGATGGGACGGACGACGGGACCGGAGGAGCGACGAAGGCCATGGAGACAGCGAGCTGCTCCTACTGTCCCGAGGAAGGAGAGAAAAGGAATAATTTAGAAAACCCCCTAGAATCTCTAGATTTTACAAATTGGTCCTTTTCTTTTATGAAAGAGTACAGAGAACAAAGTTTTGAGGCCCTTTTTGCAAGAATAAAATTTGGCAAAAATACTTTTTGGAAAGCTTATAAAATTTCCAACAAAACCATGTTTTGCTTTGGTGTATTTGAAATATTTTCCAGTGCAAAATTTCGAAACCCACTTTAAGTACTATTTGTGGGATTTTTTTCAAACCATTTAAATTGTTTCAAACATGGAGTAATTTTTTTTCATGCATGTATGATATGAACACAACACCAGAACCCTTTGGTAGAAAAATTTGGGATGTTACAGATATTAACTCGGTTGCAACTGCACTGCTGACACACGTGTGGAAGTGAAGATGAAAAACTGCATTCACTCCTCCCACACGTGGGATTATCCCACATTTTCAGCATGTACTATACGTTGTATTGACATCTTGGCACGTTCAAGTTGTGTTGTCATGTAGGCACACTCGAGGGATACGTACATGGACGACATTCGAAAGAAAAGAACATGGTATGCCAAGGGACTAGGGTTTTTCTGGAGAGGGGCTCCGGAGCGTCTGAATGCCACCACATCACATGGTATGCGATATCATGTGTGTTAGAGTGTGGCATGGGTCTTCTATACCAAATATTCCCTCACTCTCTGGTTAGGGCTTCAACGGCGTCGGATTCGCTCTAGCGGGTTGCACGACTACTTAGAGTCCGAAACTCCCGGATCTGACAGAACGGGGGGAGGGGAAGTCTTACCAAGAGTTTGGCCCTACAATTTATTTGGGTGTTCCTTGCGCCTAATCTAACACAACCAAGAAATTGGTTCCACATTTCTACCCCCTTCTGGCTCACGTAGAGGGGCCAGAACGGCAGTTCCGTCTTTTTCCCCAAGGGGCTAAGGTTTCTCCGAAGAGGGGCTCTGGAGCGTCTGAATGATGCCACAACACCTGGTATGCCATACCATGTGTGTTAGAGTGTGACATGTTTCTAGTATGACCAATATTCCCTCACTCTCTGTGTTAGGGCTTCACCGGCGTCGGATTCTCTCTGGCGGGTTCCAGGACTACTTAGAGCCAAAACTCCCGGATCTGGCGAAATGGGGGGAATATTGCCAAGAGGTGGTACCTAACATTGTATTTGGTGTTCCTTGGACCTAACCTAACAAAACCAAGAAATTGGTTCAAGTTTTCTAGCCCCTTTCGGCTCATGTACGCGGAGAGGCCAGAACGGCGGTTCTGTCTTTTTCCCCAACGCGGCTAGGGTTTCCCCGGAGAGGGGCTCCAGAGCGTATGAATGCCACCACGGCACATGGTATGACATACCATATGTGTTAGAGTGTGTCATGGGTCTTTTATGCCAAATATTCCTTCAGTCTCTGTGTTAGGGCTTCACTAGCGTCGGATTCTCTCTAGAGGGTTCCACGACTACTTAGAGCACGAAACTCCCGGATCTGACAGAATGGGGAAAATATTGCGAAGAGGTTGGCCCTACCATTGACTTGGGTGTTACTTGGACCTAATATAACTCAACCAAGAGATTTTTTCCACCTTGCTACCCCCTTTCAACTCACGTAGAGGGGCCATAACTGCAGTTCCGTCTTTTTCCCAAGGGGTTATGGTTTCCCCGAAGAGGGGCTCCGGAGCGTCTGAATGCCACCACAGCACATGGTATGACATACCATGTGTGATATAGAGTGTGGCAATTGTCTTGGATGACCAAGATTTCCTCACTCTCTTTGTTAGGACTTCATCGGTGTCGGATTCTCTCTCGCGGGTTCCAGGACTACTTAGAGTCGAAACTCCCGGATCTGTCGGAACGGGGGGAATCTTGAAAAGAGGTGCGCCCTAACTTTGTATTTGGTGTTCCTTGTACCTAACCTAACACAACCAAGCAATCGGTTCCACTTTTCTACCCCCTTCCGGCTCATGTACGCGGAGAGGCGAGAATGGCGGTTCCGTCCTTTTCCCCAACGGGGCTAGGGTTTCCCCGGGGAGGGACTCCGGAGCGTATGAATGCCACCATAACACATGGTATGCCATAACATATGTGTTATAGTGTGTCATGGGCCTTGGATGCCAAACATTCCCTCACTCTCCGTGTTAGGGCTTCACCGGCGTCGGATTCTCTCTAGCGGGTTCCACGACTACTCACCAAGAGGTTGCCAAGAGGTTGGCCCTACCATTGACTTGGGTGTTCCTTGGTCCTAATATAAAAAAAACCAAGCAATTGGTTCCACCTACCATCACTCTTTGTGTTAGAGCTTCACTGGCGTCAGATTCTCTCTTCCGGGTTCCAGGACTGCTCACACCCCGAAACTCCCGGATCTGACATAAAGGGGGAATCTTGCCAATAGGTGGGACCTAACATTGTCTTGGGTGTTCCTTGGGCCTAACATAACACAACCAAGCAACTAGTTACACTTTTGTTTCCCCTTCCGGCTCATGTAGAGGGGCCAGAACGCCAATTCCATCTTTTTCTACATCGTGGCTAGTGTTTCACCGGGAAAGGGCTCCAGAGCGTCTGAATCCTACCAAAACCAAGGTTTTTCCATACCATGTGTGTTAGAGTGTATCACGTGTGTTGGGTGCCAAAGAAACCATCACTCTTTGTGTTAGGACTTCACCGGCGTTGAATTCTCTCTTCCGGGTTCCAGTACTGCTCACCCTGAAACTCTCGAATCTGACGTAACGGGGGGAATCCTGGCAAGAGGTGGGCCATAATATTGTCTTGGGTGTTCCTTGGGTCTAACATAACACAACTAAGCAACTAGTTCCACTTTCCTACCCCTTCCGGCTCACCAAGAGGGGCTAGAACGCCAGTTTCGTCTTTTTGTACACCGGGGCTAGGGTTTCACCGGGATGGGGCTCCGGAGCGTATAAATCCCACCAACACCAAGGGTTTGACATACCATGCATTTTAGAGTGTGTAATGTGTCTTGGGCCCCCAATATACCATCTCTCTTTGTGTTAGGGCTTCACCCACGTCGGATTCTCTCTTCCGGGTTCCAGGACTACTCACGCCCCGAAACTCCCGAATCTGACGGAACGGGGGAAATCTTGCCAAGAGGTGGGCCCTACCATAGTATTGGGTGTTCCTTGGGAATAACATAACACAACCAAGTAACTAGTTCCACTTTGCTACCCCCTTCCGGCTCATGTAAAAGGGAAGGGAACGAGGTAACCAATATGAAGCACGCGAAGACATGATGTATTCCCGAGTTCCTCCTTGTTAAGCGGGTACATCTCATTGGAGGGTTGTGATATCTCCACAAAGGCCTACTCAACTCCACAAAGGCCTCACCCTATTCTCCGATGAACCTTGCCACAAAGGCCTAGTCCACCTTCCACTATTGATCCCCTTTGAGGCGGGAATCGAATCCTTTACAAACAAGATTGGGGCACACACCCACAACCAAATTGGGGCCTCCCAACTCCAAGAATCACCAAGTGTAGCAAGATGTCTAGGTTATCCATAAATGGAAACCCTAGACTCAAATCCCTCAAGTGAATGAGGGGGAAATGAAGAATGGCCTGGTGAAGATGTAGATTGGGGCCTTCTCCTTCAATCCTCCAAAGATCAAAAAATTTGGTGGGAGGAATTGGAGTAATTGATGATTTGGTGAGCTCAATAAATGTTATTCAACGCAATGGATGAACTAGAGATCAAGGAGGAAGAGGAGGGTATTTATACCCCCTCCTCAAATCTAGTTGTTTGAGCAGGAAAACAGGTGCCGGAATATCCGGTCCAAACTTTGATCGGAATATCCGGTTGGCTTCTTTCTTCAGAGCTGGAATTCACTGCGTTGACTTCAGCCGTATTATTCGATTGGGAGCGAATAATCCGGCTAGCTTTTGTCCCGTACTAGCTCCAGAACCGGATTATCCTGTTGATATTGGAATAATCGGGTTCAAATAATTCGGTTGGATTAGCCAATTTTGAGCCAAAACTACCACAACCGGAATATCCGGTTTCTCCCGAATAATCCGGTTACAATAATTCGGCTCTCCTCTGTCCCGAACTGGGATGAGACCACCCTAACAGGAATATCCGGTTGCCCTGAATAATCCGATTCGAATAATCCGGCTCATCTCTGTCTCAAACTTGGCTAGGATCATCCTAACCGGAATATCCGGTTTCCCTGGAATAATCCGATTCCTCTATGTCCCAAATCTCAGTGGCCAATCTTCACTGATCTTTTGGTGATCGATGCGGATGTTATAGATAACACCAACACACTCAACACCTCGATAAATAATGTACTTAGTATTGTTAACTAACACACAAAACAACGGGAAAACGAAATGCACTTTCACCTTTCCCGCCAACTGAGCGGGAAGGACGCCCAAAACAAAGGTATATAAGGAGTCCCCTGGGCTCCGTAGGAAGGGAGGAAGGAAACTGACATCAGATCCTTAGTCTGAACAGAGCACAAGTGCACACCTTGTACTGTATCAATCCTAGTGCAATACATAGACAAGAAGGAGCAGGGTTTTACACCCCAAGGTGGCATGAACCTGGGTAAACCCCCCGTGTCTCCATTATTGTCAGTATGAAGTTTACCTCACGAAGCCTGGTGTCTTGTGAGCGGGGTTAGAACCCACTGTTCGATCCTTCAAGAGAGCCCATGTTCCTTCACATCCTCGCCACCACGGTTGCCTCTCGCGCTGAGCGTTCTGGCCACAAGGCCCGGTCCTAGAAGTGGGCATCCCTTAGAGTCCCCGACTACAGCTTATCCAACAAAAAACATCATCGCTCCCGATCCATCGCACTCTTCCGCCGACGTGACACGACGCCCGTCGGTGAGTCCGACACGGACCCGACCGGGCCCGTGCAGTCTCCTGCGCAGGTGACGCTCGCCCGCGGCCATCGTCCGTGCATGATCATGGTCGACACTACTTGCAAGAAGCCCTGCCAAGAGTACAGGGACCTAGCGCTATCTGTCCAACGCCACCGTCCACGACCCTCGGTTGGTCCCCACCACTGAGCTCGTATCGGTTGCTGGAGCCAAGTCCGTAACGCCCGGCATCTCATCCGTCACCCAGGAGCTCATTAGCTCCACCACAGAGGCCACGCTCGTGGTCAACACCGCAGAGTCTTGCACGCACGAGACTCAACTCCACACAGCGGGCGAGGTGCCCATGCGCCTCCCTCAAGACAACACCCACGCAAGCCCGGAGCAGCCCAGCTACCGCGAGCGACGTGCGAGTGTCAGAGCGGGGTGCTGCTACGCGTTCTCTAGGGATCTTTGGGAGGCAAGGTGGCCTTCCATGTTCCGTCCTTTCCTTCCTCCTCGCTACACCGGCGATGCTCCCCCCCTCCGGTTTCCTACGGAAATATGAGGAGAGCATCCAAGCCGCCGGGGGGTGCGACAGGTGCTTCATTTGGTACTTCCCCTTGTGCTTCGGGTTGCGCCCCTCGCATTGTTGCTAAACCTCTCAGGCAGCTCAGTGAGCACTTGGGAGAACTTGCGCGTGTTGTTCTTCTGCCGTTTTCTACACTACGACCATTTACCCCTCGACCAGTCTAGGAGTCACATGGTCCTTTGGTGCTTTGCCCAATGGAACAAAAGAAGCAATCGCCACAAGAAAGACAGCTCTACCACACCACTTAGCCACGTGGTCTGCATCCTACGTGGCTCGCTAGCCCCTCACTCCAGCCGCCACCTGAAGAAAGCCTCGCCAGAGGTCAATGACGTCCATCGGGAGGATAGTTAACCACCGCGACCCCTCAATTGGTTGCAACAAGAAATCTCCTTTGCATCACCGAGAACCCAAGGCCGACCGGCACCATGGGCGCCATACCCCTAGTCTGCACCCCCACAATTAACAATGGTGCCATCCCCAATACGCTCGTGGATGGGGTGTGAGCCTCAACGTAATCTCGCTGGAGACCTTCAAGAAGCTCCATGTGCCTCGTGAGCGCCCGAGGACAACAAGGACGTTCATGGGCGCCACCAGCGGCACCACCGTCCCCCGAGGATGGTGTACCTTGTTGTCAAATTTGGCACACGCTAGAACTACCACACCGAGAACATCGACTTCGACGTCACCAACATCGGGCTCCCCTACAACACCATCCTCGGCTACCCCGCGCTGGCCAAATTCATGGTCGTCACGCACCATGCGTACACCCTCGTCAATATGCTAGGAAGTTGTAGGGCTCTCACCATCCACGGAGACGTCATGGACGTGGTGCGCTCCATGGAGGACTCCTACAAGGAGGTTGCAGCATCACATCCCATCGAAAAGGATAGCGAGTGCATCATCGAGCCTCCAAACAAGAAGTAGTTGTTCTCTCAAGAGGGCAGCCACAAAAAAATCTCCATGAATCACAGCGGCACGGGGCCTACTCTCACCATTGGATCCTGGTTCCCCCCCAAATAGGAAAGCGCGCTCGTCGCCTTCCTTTGGGAAAATGCTGATATGTTCGCACGAAAATCATCACACATGCACGGTGTACCAAGGAAGGGGATTGGCGCCACTTCGCCGTGTGCCCAGGTGCCCCCCTCCCCGTCAAGGAGAAGGCCCGACGCTAGGGCCCTTCATCATCCAGGAAGTAGTGAAGCTGCTGAATGCGAAGATCGCCCGCGAAATCATTCACACCGAGTGGATCTCCAACCCGGTCATTGTATTAAAAGCACACCGTCGGAGGACGGTTTTGTGTCGACTTCACAGACCTCAACAAGGCCTGCCCCAGGATCCCTACCCCCTCCCAAGGACTGACCATATAGTGAACTCCACCGAAGGGTGTGACCTCCTCTCACTTCTAGATGCCTTCTCGAGGTATCACCATATCAAGATGGCCTAAGAAGATTAAGAGAAGACCGCCTTCATAACACCATGCATCATCTTCTGTTACGTATGCATGCCCTTCGGCCTGAAGAACACCGGAGCAATCTTCCAAAGGCTTATGGGCATTGCCCTGGAAATCCAAACAGGGAAGAATGCTGAATTCTGTGTTGACTACATCGTCGTGAAAACTCGCAACGAGCGCAGGCTCATCGACGATCTCGAGGATACCTTCCAGAATCTCCACAGGGTCAACAACATGCTCAACCCTGACAAGTCTGTGGCACCCTGACTTCTAGGGGATACTCATCGGGCCGAACTGGATAGCAGATGGTTGGATTATGGGGCCTATCTGCTCCCACATCCTCGCTCCCGAGTAGGCCAGCGCTTATGCGTGACAACACAAGCTCTGCTATTCCATCGTCGATGTAAACTATCCACTAGAGATTAAAGGTACTACTGTCGACGTACTTCATATCAATCACGCATGGTACGTCAACAGCGTTAAACGGAATGATACCACAACATATCTCTACGACACAAAAGATTGAAATAAATTGCAAATGGCCTTCACTAAGGTAGAGAATAGCAAATACACTCATTCAGAGGACACATGTCCCAACATAACATTCATTACATCAGCGGAAGCAAACAAAGCGTCTGAGTACAGACAAAATCCAAATAGGCTTAAGAAGCCGGGAAATAAAAGAAGACGAAGCCCATCCACGTAGTCGTCGGATCCTGCCCGGGTCCGTTATCTACTCGTCTGCAGTCTCGTCGTACTCCACGTAGCAGCCTTCAAGGGGATCCTCGTAATCGTAGTCTGCGTAAACCACAGCCCCAAAGGGGCCAGTACATTTAAGTACTGGCAAGCAAGACTCACACTTCACCAAAGAGTTACCCGTCAACACAAGCACGGATGCTTAGGTTCAACGGAAGAATAGGTAATGTAAAAGCTGCAGCGGGCTGCTATAACCAACTACAGAGACATACTACAACTTCCGGCTAACAGAAAGAAGATAAGATCGCGTACTGTAACCAACTGAAAGATAACTTCAAACAAAACCCATCCAATGTCACCCCCTACTAAGGAAGCAACCCAAGGATAACTCACGCAGTTGGATTAATGGTGACATCATTCTTATGGTTGGAGTAATCTATATTACTAGTCAAGTTATTATAGTTAGGTGTAAGTTGTCTGAGTACTTGTTAGCCAGTACTTTCACCAAGTCGTCACATAACCGCGGACAACACGGCTTCTCGAGAAGATTTATCCCTGCAGGGTGTGCTCCAGTACCCGTACACACTCAAGCCACCAACTAAAACTCAGGTTGGCTCGACACGACTCGAACCATCTCTACAGCCTGTCCTGGAGCCACGGAGCTATAAGGTCCCAGCCACGCAGCCGAATACTCAGCGCAGGTGTGCAAAACTCCCGCAGGACACAACACCCCGGCACTACAGGCCTCGTCCTATATGTGTGCGTCATCATCATCATCAGTAACCATGGGAGCGACCCATTCATGCGTATGAGCCAAATGGAACACCCGAACTAAGTGTGGCTCTTCGGACAAACTGCGGATCAGGTCAAAGTCGAGGGGGGTTCCATACCACCACCCGTATGCGGTGAGCACGCTCATCATGGATCGGTAGACAAGACTCTTTTCCTAGTTTCGACACCAGCCGGCTCCAAAACCCTAACCCGGGCCTCCTGCCGGTGCCTTATCATCAAATTATTATTACCCATAGCATTAACAGGTTGATTGTTTAACATCGAGCCCAAGTGAACATAAGCAAGATAGAGTAAAAGAAGTAACCGACAACAGACTCAAGCACAAGCAACCCTAAGCATGCTAGTAGGACTAAGGCAACAAGCAAGGGGTTATAGGTGTGGAGGTGAGGCAATATCAGGGTTCAGGATATCATGTGATAGGTTCGGAGAACAAGCAACGATACATAGGGCTAGCATAAGTAGACAATGGATAGTATCGGTAACAAGTGTGGAAACGAGCTCGATGGTTCATGTGAGTGATAACTTGCCTGGAAACTCAGTAGCCTGGTACTGAGCTAAAATCCTCAGAAGGGGTGTTGTAAAGATCGTCGGTCTCAACGGCGTCGTCTAATCGATAAGAAGCAAACAAACAATCGAAAAAGACGAACAATCAATACATGATATAATGCACAATCATGGGATGATGCATGGCAAATTAATTGGTGCATCAGAATAAAATAGTTGACAAAATAACACAATTTAAATGGACCCATATGCAAGGTGAATTGCATATGGATGCACATGGTTAAGGTTGAACAAATGATCTACAATTGATTATCAGGTGGAAGTTGATTAGCATGATGCATGCATGATGATAACAATAAGGTAACAACATTAGATGCAGGTGGGATGAAATTTACCAAGATTAAACAAGTTTTAATTGGAATTAATTCAAGTGTGGATGTTAATTGAATTTTATTTGTTCAAAATATTAAACCAAGTTCACATTTGAAAAGGTTATGTTTTTCTGGTTTGAAAACATATTTTACATGTTCAAAAATAATTTAATTTGAGCAAGTTATGAATTTAGCAATTTTAAATGAATTAAACAAGGTTTAAATTATTTAAGCAATTTTAATTATTCAAAACATGAAACAAAATTTATATTTGAATAGGTGGTTTGAAATGGTATGGAAAACATATTTTATTTGCATTATTTGGATTAATATTGAATTAGTTATGGAATTTAGAAAATGTGAAAGGAATAGTTTGAATTTGAAATTTGAAATTATTTGCAATGCTCAAAACAGAAAACAATTGATGTAAATAGGTAGAGAATTTAATTTGGTTCAGATTACATATTTTATTTATTTTAGTTGGAGTTGTGATTTAAAAGTTATTTGGGTTTGAAGTTTAGGGACTAAACTGTAATAAAAACTGGACTTAAATTAAAGAAAAAGGGCCGAAATAGTTAGGTGCACCGCGCAGTGGCCAGCCCCAGGCACTGACAGCGGGGCCAGCGCCTGCATGGTGCCGAGGTGGCCTAGCTGGGGGTTGACGTGGCCGCTAGGGCCCATGACACGCGGGGCCCAGTGCGCGCGCATGAGGGAAAAGAATTGGGGGCGAAAATCGCCCCCCGCGGGACTCGATCCCGGGTGCTAGCGATTGGGCGCACGGGGCGGTAGCCAGTTGGGCTGGCTCGAGTTCGTGACAGTACAGGGCAGGTTTGGGGTATATTCTTCTGTCTGCGCGCAAAACTGAAATTAATTGAAATCGATCGCAGGTGCGGTTCTGACGTCGACGAGCGATGGCCGCTGGCGGACGAACGCTCGCGGTGGCTCGCTGCTGCGCCGCCGCGGCGCGAGTGCTGCGTGTGTGTAGCGGGGCGGTGGTCGTGCGGGCCGTGCGAGAGCAGAGAGGAGGAGGCGATGGCGGGAGGTGGCGACTCACCGCGAGGAGATGAAGGAGACGGGGCGGTCAGCTGCAGCTCGGTGGTGCGACGGTGGCGAAAACCCCGGGATGGCGGCGGAGCTCCCGGTGCTCCTGGCGGAACCCGAGGCCACGGCGAGGAAGAGGGAGCCGCGCCATTTCTGTTCCCGGCCCAAGCGCGGCCGGGCGGGCACCGTGGCGGCGGCGCTACGGAGAGGAAGGCGGCGGTGAGGACCTCGATGTGGTGTTCGAGTTATAGAGAAAAGGAGGAGCAGTAGGGTGCAGAGAGAAGGAGAAGGAGCTGCGGCGCTCGAGGGAAAGGAGGAGGATTAGGGCAGGAGGAGGGGCTCGAGGTCAGGTTAAAAGGGAGGAGGGGAGCATCGGATCACCGTTCTTCTCTGCAAACGCTACGTGGACACCATCGATGAAGGTCGTACAGGAGGAAGAAGACAACAGGTGGGGGGTACGGGCCAGGGGGCAGTTGGGCTGGCCCCAATTGGGCTGGTTGCCCCTTTGCCCCCCTCACCTTTCTCTTTAAACTTTTCTGCTTATTTTTTTTTTTTTTTTTTTGCTGCAAAGGTAAAAGAGACAAAAGGAGAGGTTTTGTGCTAGGGAAAAATTTAGGGAAATTTGTAGAGTTTTGTTTTTGGTCACAACATCATAAAACAAACTTTGTTTTCCAAAGAAATATTTTATTTAGTTGATGTTTGGCAATTAAATGAATTGAGCAATGTTGGTATAAAAAGAACAAATGCCACTTAAGCCAATTTGAGTTTTTGGATTCCAATTTTAGTGGAACAATTATTTGTTTGTTTTATAGTTGTTATTTGAAACATGTAACATAGCAAGTATGAACAACAATTGAATTTTTGTTTGGAATTCAAATAGAAAACAGATGGAAACAATTGAAATCAAAAGGCAATGATTATGATGACATGATGCAAAACAATAACTTAACAAGAAATAAAACATTCTAGGGGGAGATTTTTCATACTTGGGATGTTACAAAACGCCCCCCCTTGAAGGAATCGCGCCCCGAGATTCCTACTGAGAAGAGAAAAGGTCCGAATACTTCTTGTGAAGATCCTCTTCGGTCTCCCACGTTGCCTCTTTATCGGAATGATGCGACCATTGCACTTTCAAGAACTTGGTGCTCTTGTTGCGAGTCTTACGAACGGTCTCATCGAGAATTCGAGTAGGGTGCTCCTCATAAGAGAGATCATCTTGCAGTTCAATGGAATCATGATCAACTGCACGATCTGGATCTTTAAAACACTTCTTGAGCTGTGACACGTGAAACACATCGTGCACCTTGGATAGTTTTTCTGGAAGTTCAAGACGATAGGAATTTTCCGCACGCCTTGAGAGAATGTTGAAAGGACCAATGTATCTCGGTGCTAGCTTTCCTTTTACACCAAAACGATGAGTGCCTCTGAGGGGAGTTACACGGAGATATGCTTTGTCACCAGGTGCATAGATCATATCCCTGTGCTTGCTGTCATAGTAGCTTTTCTGACGAGACTGAGCAATCTTGAGATTGTCACGAATGATTCGAACTTTATCTTCGGCTTCCTTAACAATGTCAGGACCTAAGAGTGAACGTTCACCAGCTCCAGACCAATTGATTGGACTCCTGCATCTGCGGCCATAGAGAGCTTCAAATGGTGCCATGCCTAGGCTTGCCTGGAAGCTGTTGTTGTAGGAGAATTCAGCATATGGAAGACATTCCTCCCATTTCATGCCAAAGGAGAGACCACATGCTCTGAGCATATCCTCGAGAATCTGATTGACTCTTTCGACTTGCCCTTGAGACTGAGGATGATAAGCTGTGCTGAACAGTAGTTTAGTGCCCAATGCTTCTTGGAAACTCTTCCAGAAATGAGAAGTGAATATGCTTACACGGTCTGAGCTTATTTCCAATGGAACACCATGAAGAGGAACAATCTTTGCTGTGTAGAGTTCTGCTAACTGGCTAGCTGAGATTGTTTCTTTGACAGCAAAGAAGTGAGCTACCTTAGTGAGACGATCAATGACAACGAAGATTGCATCGTTGCCCTTCTTGGACTTTGGAAAACCAGTGACGAAGTCCATTTCAATCATGTCCCACTTCCACTCAGGAATTTTTAGAGGTTGGAGAAGACCGGCTGTTTTCTGATGAACTGCCTTAACACGTTGACAAATGTCGCATTCAGAAACGTATTGAGAAATTTCACGTTTCATGCCAGACCACCAATACAGCGTCTTGAGATCCTGGTACATCTTTGTACTTCCAGGGTGTATGGAAAGAGGAGTTTCATGAGCCTCCTTGAGAATAACATCTTTGAGACTTTGAATTTGAGGAACTGCAATGCCTCCTTCGAAGAACACAGTTCCCTTGTCATCAATTGAGAAGCACTCATACTTCACATTGCCTGCTTTGATGTTATTTGCGATCTTCTTTATCTCAGCATCACGAAGTTGTTCAGATCGAATCTTGTCCTCGAGAGTTGGACTGGCTGTCAAGTTTGCAAGATAACCTTGAGGAACAAGACCTAGGTTCAGCTTCTGGAATTCTTCATGAAGAGGAGGCTGGCTTTCCATGATCATGAGATTATTGCAATACGACTTGCGACTGAGAGCATCAGCCATAACATTAGCCTTGCCTGGAGTGTAAGAAATGGTAAGATCGAAGTCTTTGATCTTTTCAATCCATCTCCTTTGCCTGAGGTTTAGATCTGGTTGAGTGAAGATGTATTTCAGACTCTTATGATCAGAAAAGATTTCAGTGCGGTTACCCAACAAGTATTTCTCCATTTCTTGAGGGCAAACACCACTGCTGCGAGTTCAAGGTCATGAGTGGGATAGTTTTGCTCATGGGTGTTCAACTGACGTGAAGCATAGGCCACAACTTGACGTTCTTGCATAAGAACTGCTCCTAGACCTTGGAGAGAAGCATCACAGAATATTTGGAAAGGTTTGGTAGTATCTGGGCCAACCAGAACTGGTGTAGAAGTGATTTTAGTCTTGAGGAGGTTGAAACTTTCATCACATTGTGGAGACCAAACGAACTTCTTGTCCTTCTTGGTGAGATCAGTGAGAGGCTTGGCAATCTTGGAGAAGTTTTGGACGAAACGACGGCAATAGCTAGCCAAGCCAAGAAAACTTCTGACTTGCTTCACCGTCTTACGAGGTTTCCAATCAACAATTGCTTTAACCTTTTCTGGATAATGGCTATAACCTTGGCAGAGATGACATGACCAAGGTAAGCAACTTCTGAAATCCAGAACTCACATTTCGAGAACTTGGCATAAAGACGATGCTCGCGAAGTTTCATTAGAGTGAGACGAAGATGTTCTCCATGTTCTTCCTCGGATTTTGAGTAGACAAGAATATCATCAAGATATACCACAACAAACTTGTCGAGGTATTCATGGAAGACAGAATTCATGAGTCGAGAGAAGGTCGCCGGTGCATTGGTGAGACCAAAGGACATGACGGTGTATTCATATAGACCGTAGCGAGTGGTGAAGGCTGTCTTTGGAATATCTTCCTTTCTGATCTTTATTTGATGGTAACCCATTCTCAAGTCCAGCTTGGAGAATATTGAGGCTCCAGCAAGTTGATCAAAAAGATCATCCATACGAGGAATTGGATATTTGTTTTTGATGGTTTTCTCGTTAAGAGGACGATAGTCCACAACGAGTCTCTTTGTTTGATCCTTCTTCGCAACGAACAGAGTTGGGCAACCCCAAGCCGAGGAACTAGGTTGAATGTAACCTTTCTCCATGTACATATTGATTTTCTCCTTTAACAATTTCAGTTCAGGAGGAGCTATCTTGTATGGATGCTTAGAGATTGGAGCAGTGCCTGGTTCAAGTTCGATCACGAACTCAACTGCTCTGTCAGGAGGCATTCCTGGCAATTCTTCTGGAAAGACATCGGGGAAGTCACAAACCACCGGAATAGTTTCAATAGATGGTAGAGGATTTGCATTGAGAGTGTAGAGTTGAACAACTGGATTTTCAGCATGGAAGTAGACTATCTGGCCAGAAGGGTGTGTGATTTTGACAGACTTAGCAGGACAATCAATGACTGCTTTGTTGGCTACCAGCCAATCCATCCCAAGAATGACATCAATATCTGAAGAGTGGAGAGCTATGAAAGATGCCCGGAATGGAAGGTTTCCAATTGTGATCTCGATGTTCTGGCTAACTTTATTGCTTTGCGAGCTAGATCCCGGTGATTTCACTAGGAGAGGGATAGACAATTGTTCCAAGTTGATTTTACTGGTGTTTGCAAAGCATTGAGAGATGAAAGAGTGTGAAGCACCAGAATCGAACAAGACTTTAGCACGAAACGAGTTCACAAGAAGTGTGCCCATTACAACCTCTGGAGATTCTTCTGCTCCCTGGGCCTTGACATGGTTCACCCTCACAGTTCTCAAGACAGACTTGTTCTTGTTGCGGGGCCTAGGAGAAGAAGTGTGTACCATCACATGATTAACCTTAGAGATAGGTAGTGATGGTAGCTTGTTCTGCGGGCACTTGTAGGAGTAGTGTCCTGGTAGACCGCACTTGAAGCATGTACTAGCAGAACGAGGAGCTGTTGGACCTGGCTGAGATGAAGCACCTCCTAAAGATACCACTGGGGTGGGAGGGCGGGTAAGAAATCCTGCCGGGCTTGGCAAGCAGATGGGCGGTGTTGGAGTGGTATATGGAACCCAAACTCTTCGTTTTTGTGGAGGCATGATAGCTTTTGAGAGATTAGCCTGTTCACGAGAGTGCTTACGAGATTCCTCAACCAACTTGCGCCCATGCTCTTCATTTAGAGCGATGTTGATGAGGTCCTCAAAATTCTTGGCCTTGACGTTGGTGAGAGCATACTTGAGTTCCGGGTTGAGACCCCTGCGGAACTTTTCCATCTTTCTCGCTTCTTTGGAGATTTCATCTCCGGCGTAGCGAGCCAGACGATTGAACTCTCTTGGGAATTCGAGAACGTCCAGATTGCCTTGTGTGAAAGAATAGAATTCCTCACGCATTTTCTCCATGAGCCCATCGGGAATGTGATGGCGCACGAAGGCTTGCTTGAAATCCTCCCATGTGATTGCCACACTAGAACCTCTCATTTCTTGGAAATTCTCCCACCAAGACATGGATTGTCCACGGAGAAGGTAGGTCACATAAGGAACACGGTCCTCGTCAGCCACATGAGCTACCATAAGAGTACGGTTCATTTCACGGAGCCAGTCATCAGCATCCAATGGCTCGGAGGAGTTATCAAACGTGCGCGGGTTGAGCTCAAGGAACTCCCGAATAGACACACGGGCGTTGCCATTACTCCCAAGGTCTTGGTTCTGCTGCATCTGCTTTATAACTTGTGTCATCTGAGACAGCACTTTCCCCATCTCAGGTGGCAGTGTGTGTTCATCGTCACCACTTTCCATCCTGAAGAGGATACCAAGATTAACACACTAACCGGATAACAAAATCCAATATAAGTGCTTAAAAGGATTACTTCAGACGGTAAGAAGGTAGCATGGAGCAAACATATACTACCCTCAACGTTCACCAAAAATGGTTTGAGTACGAAAGGATAACTAAACATAGCTAGGAATGGATACATCGGTACTCAGTGATGAGCATTGGAGTACACCTTGTGGTTAGGCGCCGGTAGAAGAAATGAAGTTGAAAACCACAACAAGATTCAATGGACGAAAGGTTCTTGAGAGAAACATGATATTGAAGCAACATCGGGGAAACTCGCGACCAAAACTCCTAAGGTACTACGAAAGAACCCAGAACACGTGAAATCCTAACTTGAAAGTTTAGATGAGAAGGGAGAAATCAACGTTGCACTTCCTTACCAGAAAAAGGGAGGGGGGTTGGGGAAAAGAAGAAAAAAGAACAGAATTCCTACTCTCACGTTTCATTTTTCCTATATAGCTACAAAATAGTTTCTAGACTCAAACTGCGACCAGTAAAAGGGATCCTACGGGCAGACAGGCTCTGATACCATTTGTCGCACCCTGACTTCTAGGGGATACTCATCGGGCCGAACTAGATAGCAGATGCTTGGATTATGGGGCCTATCTGCTCCCACATCCTCGCTCCCGAGTAGGCCAGCGCTTATGCGCGACAACACAAGCTCTGCTATTCCATCGTCGATGTAAACTATCCACTAGAGATCAAAGGTACTACTGTCGACGTACTTCATATCAATCACGCATGGTACGTCAACAGCGTTAAACGGAATGATACCACAACATATCTCTACGACACAAAAGATTGAAATAAATTGCAAATGGCCTTCACTAAGGCAGAGAATAGCAAATACACTCATTCAGAGGACACATGTCCCAACATAACATTCATTACATCAGCGGAAGCAAACAAAGCGTCTGAGTACAGACAAAATCCAAATAGGCTTAAGAAGCCGGGAAATAAAAGAAGACGAAGCCCATCCACGTAGTCGTCGGATCCTGCCCGGGTCCGTTATCTACTCGTCTGCAGTCTCGTCGTACTCCACGTAGCAGCCTTCAAGGGGATCCTCGTAATCGTAGTCTGCGTAAACCACAGCCCCAAAGGGGTCAGTACATTTAAGTACTGGCAAGCAAGACTCACACTTCACCAAAGAGTTACCCGTCAACACAAGCACGGATGCTTAGGTTCAACGGAAGAATAGGTAATGTAAAAGCTGCAGCGGGCTGCTATAACCAACTACAGAGACATACTACAACTTCCGGCTAACAGAAAGAAGATAAGATCGCGTACTGTAACCAACTGAAAGATAACTTCAAACAAAACCCATCCAATGTCACCCCCTACTAAGGAAGCAACCCAAGGATAACTCACGCAGTTGGATTAATGGTGACATCATTCTTATGGTTGGAGTAATCTATATTACTAGTCAAGTTATTATAGTTAGGTGTAAGTTGTCTGAGTACTTGTTAGCCAGTACTTTCACCAAGTCGTCACATAACCGCGGACAACACGGCTTCTCGAGAAGATTTATCCCTGCAGGGTGTGCTCCAGTACCCGTACACACTCAAGCCACCAACTAAAACTCAGGTTGGCTCGACACGACTCGAACCATCTCTACAGCCTGTCCTGGAGCCACGGAGCTATAAGGTCCCAGCCACGCAGCCGAATACTCAGCGCAGGTGTGCAAAACTCCCGCAGGACACAACACCCCGGCACTACAGGCCTCGTCCTATATGTGTGCGTCATCATCATCATCAGTAACCATGGGAGCGACCCATTCATGCGTATGAGCCAAATGGAACACCCGAACTAAGTGTGGCTCTTCGGACAAACTGCGGATCAGGTCAAAGTCGAGGGGGGTTCCATACCACCACCCGGATGCGGTGAGCACGCTCATCATGGATCAGTAGACAAGACTCTTTTCCTAGTTTCGACACCAGCCGGCTCCAAAACCCTAACCCGGGCCTCCTGCCGGTGCCTTATCATCAAATTATTATTACCCATAGCATTAACAAGTTGATTGTTTAACATCGAGCCCAAGTGAACATAAGCAAGATAGAGTAAAAGAAGTAACCGACAACAGACTCAAGCACAAGCAACCCTAAGCATGCTAGTAGGACTAAGGCAACAAGCAACGGGTTATAGGTGTGGAGGTGAGGCAATATCAGGGTTCAGGATATCATGTGATAGGTTCGGAGAACAAGCAACGATACATAGGGCTAGCATAAGTAGACAATGGATAGTATCGGTAACAAGTCTGGAAAGGAACTCGATGGTTCATGTGAGTGATAACTTGCCTGGAAACTCAGTAGCCTGGTACTGAGCTAAAATCCTCAGAAGGGGTGTTGTAAAGATCGTCGGTCTCAACGGCGTCGTCTAATCGATAAGAAGAAAACAAACAATCGAAAAAGACGAACAATCAATACATGATATAATGCACAATCATGGGATGATGCATGGCAAATTAATTGGTGCATCAGAATAAAATAGTTGACAAAATAACACAATTTAAATGGACCCATATGCAAGGTGAATTGCATATGGATGCACATGGTTAAGGTTGAACAAATGATCTACAATTGATTATCAGGTGGAAGTTGATTAGCATGATGCATGCATGATGATAACAATAAGGTAACAACATTAGATGCAAGTGGGATGAAATTTACCAAGATTAAACAAGTTTTAATTGGAATTAATTCAAGTGTGGATGTTAATTGAATTTTATTTGTTCAAAATATTAAACCAAGTTCACATTTGAAAAGGTTATGTTTTTCTGGTTTGAAAACATATTTTACATGTTCAAAAATAATTTAATTTGAGCAAGTTATGAATTTAGCAATTTTAAATGAATTAAACAAGGTTTAAATTATTTAAGCAATTTTAATTATTCAAAACATGAAACAAAATTTATATTTGAATAGGTGGTTTGAAATGGTATGGAAAACATATTTTATTTGCATTATTTGGATTAATATTGAATTAGTTATGGAATTTAGCAAATGTGAAAGGAATAGTTTGAATTTGAAATTTGAAATTATTTGCAATGCTCAAAACAGAAAACAATTGATGTAAATAGGTAGAGAATTTAATTTGGTTCAGATTACATATTTTATTTATTTTAGTTGGAGTTGTGATTTAAAAGTTATTTGGGTTTGAAGTTTAGGGACTAAACTGTAATAAAAACTGGACTTAAATTAAAGAAAAAGGGCCGAAATAGTTAGGTGCACCGCGCAGTGGCCAGCCCCAGGCACTGACAGCGGGGCCAGCGCCTGCGTGGTGCCGAGGTGGCCTAGCTGGGGGTTGACATGGCCGCTAGGGCCCATGACACGCGGGGCCCAGTGCGCGCGCATGAGGGAAAAGAATTGGGGGCGAAAATCGCCCCCCGCGGGACTCGATCCCGGGTGCTAGCGATTGGGCGCACGGGGCGGTAGCCAGTTGGGCTGGCTCGAGTTCGTGACAGTACAGGGCAGGTTTGGGGTATATTCTTCTGTCTGCGCGCAAAACTGAAATTAATTGAAATCGATCGCAGGTGCGGCTCTGACGTCGACGAGCGATGGCCGCTGGCAGACGAACGCTCGCGGTGGCTCGCTGCTGCGCCGCCGCGGCGCGAGTGCTGCGTGTGTGTAGCGGGGCGGTGGTCGTGCGGGCCGTGCGAGAGCAGAGAGGAGGAGGCGATGGCGGGAGGTGGCGACTCACCGCGAGGAGATGAAGGAGACGGGGCGGTCAGCTGCAGCTCGGTGGTGCGACGGTGGCGAAAACCCCGGGATGGCGGCGGAGCTCCCGGTGCTCCTGGCGGAACCCGAGGCCACGGCGAGGAAGAGGGAGCCGCGCCATTTCTGTTCCCGGCCCAAGCGCGGCCGGGCGGGCACCGTGGCGGCGGCGCTACGGAGAGGAAGGCGGCGGTGAGGACCTCGATGTGGTGTTCGAGTTATAGAGAAAAGGAGGAGCAGTAGGGTGCAGAGAGAAGGAGAAGGAGCTGCGGCGCTCGAGGGAAAGGAGGAGGATTAGGGCAGGAGGAGGGGCTCGAGGTCAGGTTAAAAGGGAGGAGGGGAGCATCGGATCACCGTTCTTCTCTGCAAACGCTACGTGGACACCATCGATGAAGGTCGTACAGGAGGAAGAAGACAACAGGTGGGGGGTACGGGCCAGGGGGCAGTTGGGCTGGCCCCAATTGGGCTGGTTGCCCCTTTGCCCCCCTCACCTTTCTCTTTAAACTTTTCTGCTTATTTTTTTTTTTTTTTTTTTGCTGCAAAGGTAAAAGAGACAAAAGGAGAGGTTTTGTGCTAGGGAAAAATTTAGGGAAATTTGTAGAGTTTTGTTTTTGGTCACAACATCATAAAACAAACTTTGTTTTCCAAAGAAATATTTTATTTAGTTGATGTTTGGCAATTAAATGAATTGAGCAATGTTGGTATAAAAAGAACAAATGCCACTTAAGCCAATTTGAGTTTTTGGATTCCAATTTTAGTGGAACAATTATTTGTTTGTTTTATAGTTGTTATTTGAAACATGTAACATAGCAAGTATGAACAACAATTGAATTTTTGTTTGGAATTCAAATAGAAAACAGATGGAAACAATTGAAATCAAAAGGCAATGATTATGATGACATGATGCAAAACAATAACTTAACAAGAAATAAAACATTCTAGGGGGAGATTTTTCATACTTGGGATGTTACAAAGTCCGTCTTCAGAGTCGGGGCATGGAATCTGCTCGGTTTCCTTGTGTCTCACCGTCACATTGAAGCCAACTCCGACAATGTAACATCCAAGTATGAAAACTCCCTAGTTGTTTTATTCCTTGTTTAATTTAAGCAATGCATCATATCATCATCCTCATTTTAGTTCTGTTTGCATTGTTTTTCATAATGAAAATTCAAACTTTAATCAACCTTTATTTTCATACTTGTCTGTTACAATCTTTTCCAAATAAGAAATGCAAATCAAAAACCTCCTTTGTTTCCAAATAATTCATTAGTGATCACTTATTAAATTGTTGGTTTTAATAAAACCATTAATTCAAATAAATTAATTCTAAATCATTTTCAAATTCAAACAAGGTCTTCAAATCAGTACCCTTTAGAATCTATGAAGTTCACTAAACAATTATAATCTTTAATCACATTAAATCATAGGGGTAACCCTATTTAAAAGGTTTGTTTGATTAATGATCTCTTAATAATAAAATTCACCTAAATTTGGTTTAGGTTCAAACAGCAAGCAAATATTTAAACTTTTGAAAATAAAGTTAACAAATGTTTGCATTTTGGCCTAAGGAACTTCCTCTAATTTTTCCAAATTTTTCTCTAACCTAAAAAACACCTTTTCCTTCCAAAACCTTTCTCAGCAAAAAAAAACCAGAAAGGAGAAATAAAAAGTTCAAAGTTTTGGCGCCAAACAGCGAGTGGGCTGCGCCCAGCCCATTTCTCTTTTCCTTCCCCTCGACTTCTTCCGTAGCGCAACCCAGCCCGCTATTCCCCGAAGAAAACGATTCGTTTTTTTCTCGTTTCTATTTTCTTCGTCACTCTCCTGTACGGCGGCCATCGGGGGCAGCCACGACGGCATCTGCGAGCTCCAACGGCGATCCGTTGATCCCGAGGCCCTATAAGTACCCTAGGGCACAGCGCCGCCAACCCTAGCCCCCCTAGGTCCCTGTTCCTCGCCTCCGCCGCCGTTTCCACCCCTCTGCCATCGTTTTTCCCCCCTCTGATGTACCTCACCGGAGCCGCCGACCTGAATCCGTTCACCGCGCCGTCGCCATGGCTTTCCACTCCCCTACCTAGACCCTAAAATCGAAAGCCCGCTCCTTCCTCTACCTCTTGGACACCGGAGCGCCACCGGAGAACGACCACAGACGCGTCGTCGTCCACTACTCCGCCGCTGCCGCCGTCGTCATCCGTCGTCAGCAAACCTATGCTTCCTCTGCACCGGTGGTGAGCCACCGTATCTTTCCCCTCTCTCCCTTCTGTTGCATCCGCCACGGTACCGTGCACGTCCACCACCCCACTGCACCCCAGCAGTTCGAGCACGGCCACGGTGTTCCCCCCGCCGGCGAGCAGCTTTGCTTCTGTTCAGTCGAGGATGGATTTGGTCGTCAGTTAAATTCAGTTGGTGCCTGGATCTGAACTTCAACCTGTTTTCGCCCCCGTTACTGTCAAACGCAGCGCAACAGCGCAGTGGTTCAGTCCCTTGTGCGCGCAAGCGAGGGCGCGGGTTCGAATCCCTCGCGCCGCGATTTAATTCCACACTTTTGCATCTCTGGCTGACAGGCAGGGGCCACACGGCAGTGACCCTGGCTGCCACGCCAGCGTCCAGCGCCACGCTGGCCCCCGTGGCCCACCCTGCAGTGGCTGTGGCTAGCTGCTGCACGGTGTAAAAATGTTTAACACGTTTTCTGTGTAATTTCTAAATCATTTAAATGGCAGATTTAAACACTAAACTTTAAACATTAATAACTTTTAATCCATAACTCCAATAAATAAAAGTTATATATGTTTTTTGCTCCAAATTTAATTGTCTATCCAATTATTCCAAATGTGTACTGTTTTGAAAACTCCAAATGCATTTAAAATTCAAACTCAAATAATTCAAATGCTAATTTCTAAATTCAATAACTAATTCATTATTAATCCAATAAATGCAAATAAAATATGTTTTCCATACCATTTCAACTCACCTTTTCAAATATAATTTTTGTTTTCTGTTTTGAATAATTAAAATTGCCTAAACAATTTAAATCTTGGTTAATTCAATTAAAATTGCTAAAATCATAACTTGCTCAAATTTAATTATTTTTAAACATGCAAAATATGTTTTCCAACCAGAAAAACATAACCTTTTAAATTATCAACTTTGTCATTTGTTTTGAGCAACTTAACTTGATGAAAACAACAACTACTTGTATAACATCATTAAGTAACCAAAATTTCCAAACTTAATAAATATTTTCTTAACTTGTTAACTATCATTCCAATTGCATCATATTGTTATCTTATTGTTTTCATCATGCATCCATCATGCTAAATCACCTACACATGATGTTTAGTGGTAGAGCAATTAATTCAACCATAATGCATGGGTTTTCCATATGCAATCCTTGCATATGGGTCCATTTAATTTGTGTATCATGTCAACTAGTTTACATTGATGCATCTATTAACATGACATGCATCATCCCATGTTTGTGCACCTATGCCATGTATTGATTGCCCGTCTTCCTTCGTTGTTGTTTTTGCTTCTTCTCGCTTTAGACGACGACGTTGGTACCGACGAGACTTACGACACCACTACCCAGGACCTAGCCCAGTACCCGGCTGCTGAGCTTCCAGGCAAGTTATCACTCACATGAATCATCGAGTTCCTTTCCACACTTGTTATTGATACTATCCTTTTGTCTACTATTGCTAGCCCTATGTATCGTTGCTTGTTCTCCGAACCTATCACATGATTCCCTGAACCAATGATATTGCCTCACCTCCATACCTACAGCCATTGCTTGTGCCTGTTCTTATCTAGCATGCTTAGGGTTGCTTTTGCTCGAGCCTGTTGTCGGTTACTTCTTTTACTATGTTATTATTATTATTGTACCGGGGGCTCGAATGTTAATCAAACAATCCTGTTAATGCTAATGGTAATAATAATAATTTGATGATAAGGCACCGGCAGGAGGCCCTAAGTGGTTTTGAGGCCTGCTAGTGTCGACCCTAATAGGAAAAGGGTCTTGTCTACTGATCCATGATGAGCGCACTACCCGCATGTGGGAAGCGAGTATGGGCGCCCCCCTCAGTTTGACCCGATTCGCATCTCGTCCAAATCGCCGTACTAGTTTGGGCTTTCCATTTGCTGCACAACATATGCAGGTACGAACCCGAGGCCAGGGTGGAATTTTTGTAGTCGGCATTTAGGGCGGCGTGGTCTTCCAGTGCTATGAAGGTCCCCTTTTCTTCGGGGGCTGGATTAGCCGCGCACGCACAGCACGCGGTGCTTTGGGCTTGATGCGAAGAAGGGTTGGATTGTGTTGAGTGTCTCGCTTGGTGGGTTTGATTCCCATCTGGCGGGATATTCTTACGTGTACGGCTACTATGGTGCACCCCTGCAGGGATAAATCTTCTCGAGGAGCCGTGTCTTCCGCGGTTATGGTTGACTTGGTGAAAGTACTGGCTAACAAGTACTCAGGACAACTTAAACATAATGATCAACCATGTTTCACCCAATGATTAATAACTTGACTAGTAATAGGTTATTCACACAATAACTTGACTCATCTTTAACACAACGATGTAAGTTATCCTCGGATTGCTTCTTACGTGTGAGTTATCTTCGGATAAGGGGCGAGATCCAGGATGGGTTTGTTTGGATTTACTTGCAGTTGGTTACAACTACTCGATCTTATCTTCTTTCTGCTAGCCGGAACTTGTAGTTATCTTCTGTAGTTGGTTAGAGCAGCCCGCTGCAGCTTTTATAACACCTATCTCTTCCGTTGATCCCAAGCATCTATGCTTGTGTTGACGGGTAACTCTTTGATGAAGTGTGAGTCTTGCTTGCCAGTACTTGGATGTACTGACCCCGTTGGCGCTGTGGTTTACGCAGACTACGACTACGGCTACGATGACCACCAGGATGGCTACTTCATGGAGTTTGACGAGACTGCAGACGAGTAGATAGCTAGACCCGGGCAGGATCCAGGACCTACGTGGATGGGCTTCGTCTTCTTTATTTTCCCCGGCTTCTTAAGCCTTTTGGATTTGTCTGTACTCAGACACCTTTGTTTGCTTCCGCTGATGTAATGAATGCTATGTTGGAACATGTGCCCTCTGGATGATTGTATTTGCTATTCTCTGCCTTAGTGAAGGCTATTTGCAACCTTATTTCGATCTTTTTGTGTCTTAGAGACATTCTGTGTTATCATTTCGTTTAACGCTGTTGACGTACCATGCGTGATTGATTTGAAGTACGTCGACATTAGTGCCTTTGATGTCTAGTAGATAGTTTACATCGACGATGGAATAGCAGGGCTTGTGTTGTCGCGCATAAGCGCAGGCCTACCAGGAAGCTGGGACGTGGGAGCAGTTATGCCCCATAATCCAAGCACCTGCTATCCAGTTCGGCCCGATGAGTATCCCCTAGAAACCAGGGTGCGACAGACAATATCCGAGCCATCGAAGGAATGCAACCTCCGCGACGGCTCAAGGACATGCAGCGTCTCGCGGGATCCGTGGAGGCGCTGGGGCGCTTCATCTCCAATTTTTTCGTCAAGGTTCTACCATTCTTTAACTCTTGAAGACAATGGGTCCATTGAAATGGACCCCCGAGGCAGTATCTGCATTTGAGGAGCTCAAGAAGTATCTGGCAAGCCCGCCCATCTAGGTCGCTCCACGACCTCGTGAGCCGTTGCACCTGTACCTTCCAGCCACCCCTCAGTGTCGCTCTCGTCGTGGAAAGGATATATGACAAGAAAAGTGTGGCCATGCCCGGCAAGGAGCCCACACCCGCCTCTCCCAAAGAAAAAATAACTACACAGCAGGACCTCCACAAGGAGGACCCCCTCAAGCCTCAAGGGAGCGCCAATGCATCTGAAGAACTCACTGCCAGCCCTTCCGCAAGATCTCACGTCAAACACCATGTCTACTTTGTTAGCACTGTGCTTCGAGATCCCCGCGAGAGGTACCCCGTGCAGCAGAAGCTCATGTACGCTCTCCTTGTGTCTTCCAGGAAGCTCCGCCACTACTTCTAGGGACACCCCATCACGGTGGTATCTGCCTTCCCCTGGATCAAATCTTAGCAACTCCAACGCCACGGGGCATCTCAGAGAATGGGCTGTCGAACTCCAGCATTTTGAGCTCGAGTTCATCACTACCAAGACAGTCAAAGAGGATCTCTGGCAGAGTTCAATGCAGAATGGAAAAACCCGCCGCCAGCAGACCCTCAGGAGGAAACCGATGCACCAGGGAAACTGGTCCCAGGGACGTGGACCATGTAGTTCGATGACGCTATCTCCTACAAGGTCTCGAGGAATGTGCCATTCTTACATCGCCAACAAGCGACAAGTTCACTGTTTTATTTTATTCTACAAAATTCCTTGAGGGATGTGTACAGAGAAGGTAAGTTCAGTTCTTGACTTCTTATAGACAAATGAACAAACACGCATAGTGCACTAAATTATAATTGAAACAATTAATGGATTTGCACAAGTTTACTCTGCATCAAACAGAACATCGAATGGGACATTTTGCCACAAGAAATTAATCACCATCAGATATACAAATGTATATCCATAGAGGCCACGAGGAAATCTGGACAACACCGTGGCGGACATGTCTAAGTTGGAGAGTAAAGCAACGTCGCTTTAGCTTGGCCACCCCTATGATGCATCCATGGTGAATTGGTTCCTCAAATCACCGGTCACTAATCACCATACAACGCATGCAGGATTGTTGCCCTCTAGGAAGCAGGACGGCGCCGACGACGAAGCTGGTCTGAGCTCGTGAGTTGGGAGAGGTCGGAGAGGGCGGAACCCGTGTTGCTGCTCCGCACGAGTCCCCGCGCCTGTCTCTCATATGCCACCGACCTCTTGCCGAAGGTCACAGTATCTTATGACTCTTTAACACACCAGATGCTAGCAAGCCTTGATGGCTCAATCTCTCACGCAACCGTAGCAGACAAATGGAACCCACTTAATCTCCCAATCCACCAATTTGTCACACCCTCTTAATCTCTCAATCCATCCCTTAGTAGAACCTGCAATTGTGCAGACAAATGGAACCCAATTAATTTTGACAGCGAAGAACATAATCTGAGGGCATGCTTAAAGCCCCCAAGTCAGCCGATTATTTTTGTCATTGTAATGTGAAGGTTACAACGTGATGCAGTAGAACCCGATCTGGTTTTCCCTTCTCTAAATCTGTCTCTCTTAGTCTCCCACATTTGATAATCAATCTAAACGCACCAATTAAGAAATCAACCATCCGAACTATGCATCCACTAATTCGAGAAGTTCATTAGTAAGTAGTAGCTAGCAGTTTGACTTTTAGCAAGGTAGAAGATGACCAAACCTGGGACTGGATGGGCCAGATCGAGATGCAGAGGAGCTGCAGCACGGACATCCCGTATCGCAGGCCTGAGGCAGCGGCACTTTGAGAGATGCGTGGAAAAAGTAGAGAGCAGCCGAGGGGATAAGAGAAGAGCATCCAGGTGAGGAGCGGACGTGCGGGGTGGGGGCGGGCGGCTAGTGGCGGAATCGGGAGAGGAAGGCGAGACGGGGAAGGATAGGAGCAGCCGGGGCAGTAGGAGAGGAGTAGACTGATGGGGACGGCGCAGCGGCTGCGGATGCGTCAGGATGAGAGAAAATTGTCGATGGTGCCGTCTCGACAGCAGGTCGCTCTTACCGCCGATTTTGGTCAGGTCGAGCTCCGACCGCTCCCTTCGCTGCTCTCCTGCTGCCGATTTTGGTTGGGACAGGGAGCTCCGGTCGCTTCCCTCGTTGCTCTCGTGCTGCCGATTTTGGAAGGGGCGGCGAGCTCGCTGTAGATGATGCCAGGCGAAAGGGGGTCTCCGTGGTTGGATCTGCGATGGGAGGCAGCGGTGACATGGACCACGAGTCCGCCATGGAATGGGAAGTGGGCGGTGGCACGGGTAACGCCGTTTGTTCGAGGTGGAAGAAAAGAAAACAAGCGAATCGGTACAATGGCATATTACACGTAATATGGGATTTGGTGGGAGGGCAATTCGGTAAATTTGTGTTGGACGAAAAAATTGGCAGAAACCTTAATGCCTTTATTATTACTAGGAATAGGAAATATGCCCGTGCGTTGCAACGGGAAGAACAAATACACGAACACAAAATCATATTCCTTTAAATTGCACAATGAGTGCATAAAGCTATGTGTGCAGAATATAAATATATTGGCAGACTTAAAATAAGTGACCACAACCTCCGAGCTTTTTTCTGCCCTAGGAACGTCACACGCTATCTTGTTTGCATCTTTTCCAACCTAAAGTAAAATGCTTGTATTGAGTGAATATTTTTAGTAGAAGATTGTTGAATAAGAAATTTGTGAAATATATATATGGAGAAATTGATTGAGCTTATGAAAATATGTATCTAGAGAAAATTATTGAGCTTACTCAATAAAACTCGCACGGCCAATCATTTTGGATTTTCTTTTATGTAAAAATACCTTTTTATATAAAAATATATTATGTCTCGGAAAATATTAATTTCTCTAGAACAATATATTCCACATAAGATCGTGCACGAATTGACTATCATAATTTTATGAAAAATTACGCATTTCAGTTATGAGCTGAATTTCCAGCATTTATATTCCAAAGAGAATGCAGTTGTAATCTATAAACCAATCATTATACCATTATTGCAGCTAGGAGTAATACCAGTTTACTTTACAATTTACACATCCGCACACACAAACCAAACTGAAATATATTTGGAAAAATTAGAGCATCTAAACTGCTGTACGTATGTACTACCAAATAATGGCTAATGGCAACTAAACACAAAAAACTAAAATATTTTACACTTGACATGTAAGTCAACCAACTATTCTACTGTAGAATCTGCACGGAACTTTTCATCGTTGTTTGCGAAATTCTCGATCAATATTTCCATTTTTCTCTTATACATTGGTATATAATTGCCATTGATCATGCATGGTATTAGACATTTGGAACTTGCTGTAAGGACGACTCGGTGTTCTCCTATATTCCAACAGTGCACTCATAGTGATAACAGGATCACCCGGACCAGTAATTTATAGTTTCATGGTCACTCAATAGAGCCTCTTCTTTTTCTGTTTCCTAGTGATCTGACTAAATCTCGCTGCAAGGAGCGATTCCCAGCGATCAGCCACTTCATGTGTACTGCCTTGCGTAGGGGAGGCTTCACGGGACCAAACCTTGGCATGCCCCGGGTCAAGAAGACGTTTGCGTGGTTCTGAAGCTGTGAGATGGCGGCGCTCGGCATGCCGCGGCTGGCCTCGACGGCTCTTGTGCACGCGGAGAACGCCATGCCCCTAGCCCGCAGGTTAACCCTTTCGCATGCTCATCTTCTCCTCCGAGCTCGGGCTGTTTGCATCGCCGCACCAACCTAGCAGTGTGATCTCATCTGTCTCGTCGTCGCGGCCGCGTCACTCCGGATGTGAGGGAAGCCGACCTTCGACGGCTGCTTCCGAGTTCCGTCGACGCCGTCCGTGTCGCCTCCAATCACGAGTCCACCGCTCCGTGGACTCCAAGTTGGATCATCAGTCAGGTTGCGCAGATTCTTGGAGAGCGCGGCATGGAGCACCTGCGTGACTTGGGCACCGCCGTTTGTCGTAGGCGGCGGAGGAGTGCACGCGGAGAAAGAGCTTCACCAAGTTGAGACCTCCGGTCGCTGTAACATCCAGAGACGGATTGGAAGCATGGGAGGACGGTGGTGGCGTTCTCCGTGTATCTCCCGGCTGCGGCCACGGGCGGACTACAACCACGGTGCAATGGCAAAGACGCTCGTGCGGGCGCGTTGGAATCGGTTGCGAACGTGCCATGGGTGTCAGCAGAACGGAGGTTTGACACTGCCTAGTCGATTGGATGTCTATGGTCGGGTGCCGACCGCCGAGACCGGAAGTCTTGCGTGCGTCTCGAATATTTTCAATCTCGTCTTCTCGATCTGATCTCACTGCTTCGTTATATAGGCAACTTGTCCAATGAAAAGCTAAACCCGATATAGCTAGGAGTAGCTTTTATGTACTACGAGAACTCTATCCGGATAGAGTACATCGCCAGGAGTCTCGAAAGCTCGCGCGGCCGTGTTGGAAAAAAAATAGTTAGATACGAACGATCGATGTGATCTCACCAGTCACCGCTCCTATATAGGCAACCTGCCCAATGAAAAGCAAAACCTGATAGAGCTAGGAGTAGCTTTCACGTACGAGAAGTCTATCCGGATACGTATATGGCGAGGAGTCTCGAAGGCTTGCACGGCCGCGTCGGAGAAAAAGAATCAGATAGGAACGAACCGGAACATAACTTATTGGTGATAGAGGTGGATAATTATTTCGAACTTTAGGGGCGATTGCAACGACGTACCAAGCAACCAACCAGGGAAGTCTTAATGCCTTTATTATTAGGTAAAGATATATATATATATATATATATATATATATATATATATATATATATAGGTAGAGATTATTATTATTATTATTATTATTATATATACTAGCAAACGTGCCCGTGCGTTGCTACATGTGAAAGGCATCTACAAAGGTTTCACGAAGCTATGATATTTTACATGAAGGATCTTAAATCTTTGTACAACCAAATGAGAGGAGATTTGTCCAATTAGTTGTTATTTCCAGTGAAATTTCTAACGCCAAGTAATTTCGATCTACAATACTTTGTTAGTCCACGTTTAATTCTCTCCTCTTTTATCATATCCAGCATTAGAGCAACTATTGCAGCATAAATGCCCCTTTGTGTGATATATTTCATTCAAGCTTTAGCCTTTTCATGGACGGTTGTATCTAGCCCTAGCAATTGTTATGGGTTCGTTTTATTGAATTTTTCAGGACATAAAGAATTTATACTGCAAGTAATTTTGATCTACTTTAATTTGTTAGTCCACGTTTAAATCTCTCCTCTTTTATCATATCCAGCATCAGAGCAACTATTGCAGCATAAATGCCCCTTTGTGTAATATATTTCATTCAGGATTCAGCCTTTTCATGGCCGGTTGTATCTAGCCCTAGCAATTGTTATGGGTCCGTTTTATTGAATTTTTCAGGACACAAAGAATTTCAATGGTGAAAATCAAGTATATGTTGATTGGAAGAGAACTTCTTGACTCGGGGTGGGGAGGAGGAGAACAATGTCCCATCAATAATGAGAGTGATTTCTTCTCGGGTCAATCAGACTGGACATCAACATAGCAGGACACATATATTGTAGAAAAATTCTTTGGTGCTGCCAAAATGTTAGCATGGCATAGTCTAATTTAGGCGTTACCGTGTAGAATACTCGTTGAAACACTTGACTCGCTTTCATTTCATGTGGATGTGCCTAAAGAAAAAAAAACCTAAAGCAAGGTCGAATGTGGCCGATATAAAAGCCCAATTGCTCCAGAAAATAATCATTTGAACCTAGGTATAAAGGCTCCTACCTAAAAAATCCACGTGCCAGAGGTTAAAAAGTTTCAAAAAAAATAGGGGCATGCATACACAAGTTCTATGTCATAGTGCAAAATTTTGTGGGGGAAACGACTTTTCTTTTGTTCTGTGTAAAAAGAAGACAAATATGTAGCACTTAATTTATTTTTACGTTGCCAAAGTAAATACGAATTCGTCACGAAACTCAATCGCCGCACATTGATTTTGCATTACCTAGGTATATGTTTTTTCATATATTTTTTCGACTTTTAAAAGTGGATAAATTAATTAATACTTCAGGAAAAAAATTGGTGAGAGAATATGCTCGTTGGTTCACATCAGCCGCTCTCCAATTGCTCCGTGTAATTAAAGAGAAATCTACACATACTTTCCACTTAGACAAAAGATGAAATTAAGTACTATGCAGAGCCTCATGCGCGATTGACGGCTTTGTTTTAGGGACTTGCATGCCAGTGGGTCCAAAATATTTGACATACATAATGAGAAGAACACCCTAGAAAAAAAAATATAAACAAGGTGTCATGGTCTTCATACTTTGCAAAGAAGCCTTGGGTACGCGTGTAGAAACGCAATCTGGTAAGCACGACCTTCAGCTGTAGCTTCGCTCCATCGGACGCCATGCCAAGCAGTCAAGCACCGGTCTAGGTGAGCCATACATATATGTAATCCCACACATCGCCACCCTCTGCCACCATGGTGCAATCGTCGGACCCGAACAGGGAGCAGACGCCAGCTCGTCACAAGTGTCAATCCAAGCATATCAAACTTATGCTACGACAGGGCGCTGGACCTGCGGAGCAAGATGTGGAACCCCCAGATCTGCTAGGTTGGGCAAAGCTCTGCTCGTTCTGCTCCCTGCCGGCTGCATCGACCGGCCTCGGGCTCCAGATCAAGGAGATAACCACGGAGAGCATCTAGTTCGGCTTCAGCACCGCTAGCCTCGCCCCTCGTCTGGGTTTTCTACCTGGACCGCATCCAAGGCCTCAACCCGCTCCCTTCTAGTCGGTTTTGCGCCGGAGATCTCGGGCGGAGGCAAGCGCGCCCGAGCGGCCAGGCGGGGCACAACGACCGGATTTTCGCTCTAGAGCAGGGCTCGGTGGGGTCAAATTTGGGGAGAAACCGAACGGCACCAGGTATGGTAGCCACAGGGCTTGGAGGAGGCCATGACGAGAAGGACAGGGAAAGAGAACAACCGAACCGGTACTATGGCAAATCAGTAGTATGTGTTTTGGTGGGAGGGCAAATCGGTAAATTTGTGTTAGACGAATTTTTTGGCAGAAACCTTATTGCCTTGGTAGAGATTATATATATATATATATATATATATATATATTATTATTATTATTATTATTATATTATTATTATTACTAGTCAAAATGCCCGTGCTTTGTAACGGGTTGAATTAAAGAAGTATATTTCCCCATTTAAAAGCACCACCGCTTCTCTTCTGTATCTAAGAGTGTTGTTACAAGCAGCTTTGTTTTCATCTAGATTTTGTTTTTATACAATTGAAACATCAAACTGATCGGATCACTAATTTTTGGAATAGCCATGCAACCCTGTTAGCATATACTATTGGAAACTTCAGGCTCAACAATCAGTCATCGTGTCGTTGTTCTCGAAAAACAAAAAATTTATGAACTACTAAATAACCAACCGCGTCATGAAATATTTGTATATGTGTAAATATCATCAATTTGGACACATGAGAATGGACGCGTTAAGGTCTTATCAAGAAACAAGCTTTTCTTATTTCGTTTTTCAATAAAACAGAAACAATATTGACCACGTTATATTCACCTAGGCCAGCGTTCTCAAAATAGAATACAGTTCCAACTTGAATCAATATGTACAAAATAAGAAAGAAGCTTTGCTTGTTTCCATCTAAATGAAATACACGTTTAGTTAAATGTGTTACACTTTTTCAACATATAGAACTGGAAGGAATTAGTTTCAGAATTTAAGAATATATGCTACAATAGCATGTAGTATGCGCAGCAGTATTAGCAATTATAGAGGTCATCTAATATGCAGAATCACATCAACCATTTGAAGTCAGTATAGAGGACATTGGTTGTCTTCAGAAAGTTAGGGGAAAATGGAATGCCGCATACTTGGAGCTCAGAAGAAATTGCAGGAAATCCCCGCAATTAATTTGGTCCTCCTCCCATGTCCACATCAATTTATTTCACCTCCTACAATTCCGTGAAAAAAAAACTGCCTACAATTTCTAGCTGACGAACCTGATTCAGAAGAAAGGAACAAATTTCATCAGTTTCGAGCTTGATTTTAAATACTAAAGGTGTCATAGGTTGCCAGTCCATACCAATTAAACTCATGTAAATGTAATTCTAAGGTAATTGTGAGCTGCCAAGCAGATTGTTCTTTCCGTGAAACACGTTGCCTGCTGTTGGGGGCAAGTCAACAGGCGATGGCGGAAGGCGACCCTGGCGACGGCGGCCCTGACGGCCCTAGCCCCGATTCTGCTGCCGCTGCCCTGGTAGGGCTGGGCGGTGGCCGTCGAGGAGGGGTGCCGGAGAGGGTGCGGCGACTGACCTTGGCGCCCGGGGGGCTTGCGCCGCCCATTCCAGGAGCGGGATCTCGGTTCTCCGCCCTCGAGGACGAGGAACCGGAGACGCTGCAGGCCGAGGTGACGGCGACGGCGTGCGGGGAGCAGGTGCTGGCGGAGCACCGCGAGGTCTCCATGCAAGATGTCCGGCGGGAGCCGAAATCCGACGAAGTGCTCGCAAAAGAATTTTGGGACGACATCGGGTTTCCGACCCCGGCGTCACGGTACTGGGAGAGGTCGAACTCGTCTAGCGAAGGTGAGTCCGTTTCTTGCAGGTTCGAGGACGCCGCGGCGGAGACGACGCCGGAGACGGAGGCCAAGGGTACGAATCCGGCCACGACTACAGCTGCGCAGGGCATACCAGTGCGGACGTCACCGGTGAAGTTGGTGTGGCGTGGCCCTCTTCCCCGCCCTAGGGTCACGCCCCCGGCTTGCCTTGGCGACTTCTTGCCGCCTAGTCTGCACGGTGGTGCTGGCCGGGGTTCGCCGGACGGCGACTCAGTTGATTTTTCGATTCTTGTCGATCCACGTTTTCCGCGCGGGTCCGAGGATCAAAATCCTGAGCCGCTGTCGGGTGGACCTAGGTCGGGGCTAGCCACGGCAGAAATCTGGGGCCACCTAGCCGATCGATTTGAGGGAGTCTGGGCACGCGATCGCTGTGACTCCAATCATATCGATCAGCCGCAGCCGCCGACTCCTTGTAGGGCTGTGCAGCCAGGCTGACCACCGGAACCCTGCCGTCGATCCTTCGCGAGCGTCCTCATGGCGGCGCCTCATCCCACCGCGCCCGGTACTGCTCCTCCGGCGGTCGCTGCGGGTCGGGGGCGTGGAGGTGAGGTGTTCGGGGCCTTCGCCGGGCCACCTACGTTCGCCCCGGCCGTTCCGAGAGCCGTGGCTCCGGTCGTGGGCGGACAGATCACCGGTGCGGCGGCGCCTGGTGTCGGCAATGTGCCACACGGGACCGGGGCTTCCTTCGGCCGCAGACCGCCGTTGTTTGCCCCTGTTCCTCCGAGGACGGGGATGCCGAACAACGCCGTCGGTCTCCAGCCGGGAGTGCCCGGGTTTGCGTTTGGTGTGACGCTGACCGTGGCGCCAGAACCGAGTCAGAAAAGAAAGAAGAAGAAGAAGAAGAAGAAGAAGAAGAAGAAGGCGCAGCCCGCAGTGCAGCAGTCGGATGGTGTGGTGGTCGGCGCGGAAGTCACTACGTCGCAGCCGGTTAGCGCGACACAGCAAGTGGGCGCATCGGTGGCTGCGGTTACGGTGGCTGATCGGGTAGCAAAGAAGACCAAGTCTTGGTGCTGGAAGTGCGGGGTCGAGTCTCATGCGACAAAAGATTGCACGGTGCAACACTATTGTTTTGTGTGTGATAATGGCGCGCATCCGACGAAGAAGTGTCCAGTGTTGAAGTTGACGAGGCCAAATGTGATAGTGGCAGGCCAAGGAAACAGGGAGACTATGTTTAGCATGCTACCAGATAGTGTCTTCAAGATGGGTCTGGCGCCTATTTCATCGCCGACAGCTCTGGTCATGGTGGAGGGAACATCGGCGACGGCGTCGCAGGTGGAGACGCAGATTGCTCGGATGTGCCCGACACAATCTTGGGTGTGGGAGGCGGTACCTAGAGGAGATGATTCTTTCACGGTGCGTTTTCCCACCAAAGATGATCTACTGCGGTTTGACGGAATGGTCCTTGGTATACCAGCTCAGTCCACGAGACTGTTATTCAGCCAGTGGTCGCCAGCTGTGATTGAGCCTATTATGGAGCTGCACCAGCAGTGGGTTCATGTCACGGGTGTGCCGGATGAGATGAGACACTTTCTTGGTCTGTGGGCTGCGGGTTCTCTCATTGGCACTACTATTGATGTGGATTTGCTTGCGCTTCGTCGGCAAGGTTTAGTCCGCATCAAGCTGGGTATGGTTGATGATGATTGTTTCAAGAAGACTGATGATCTAGGACCGTACATTACGACGACAGGGGTGCTTTTGCTGAAGGGATATGCCTTTACTTACCGTCCGGAGCCGGCGAGCTATGTTCCCGACCCTGACTTTGTACCATTTATGTGGGAACGTCGAGGTGACTCAGATAGAGGTATGGAGGATGGGGATTCGGCTGGGCAGTAGAGACATGGAGATCCACCAGTGCAGGGTTCTTCGGATAGCGACCATATGATGATTGATCCGAGGCCTGAGGGTGGTTCATCTCAGCAGCAGGGGTTGTCTTTGGCGGCGTTGTTGAGAGATGTCGCGGTTACTCCTATTAATATGCATCCTCAGACGCCGCGGGGTAAGGAGATTGTGCGCCAGCTCTTTTCTTCTGAGGGAAGGAGCGTGACGGATGTGGTACTGCGGAATTCTGGGTTGGCTCCGAGACAGCTGAGACCGAAAGTGCACGATGGTACGGAGTTACTCGGGAAGTTTGATGCGGCAGGGGTGGAGCTGCTGGACGTCGTTGGGCATCCACGGACTTCGGTGGCGATTGACGTCGCTGCGGGCGTGCCATCTCGCGGACCGCCGGGGGTGCAGACTGCTGCGCCAGGTGGTGCGCAGCTGGTTGTCGCGCAGCAGGTGGGGCGAGCGGCAGGCCCATCAGGCGGGTGTCCCACTGCCGTCTCTGCAGGAGGTACGGCGCAGCGGCCGGCTGCTCTGGGCGACGAGCAGCTACGCGTCGCCCCGCTGCTTCGGGCCGCACCCAGCCCGGTGGGGCAGGTCACGTCGGGCGTAGCAGGGGGCGTGCCGGAGCTGGTTCCTGCTCCGTGCGCCGAGCGTGTGGCGAGCCCAGCTAGGGACCGGCCCGCTGCCGGTTCCCCTGCTGGTTTGCCGCGTGGCGAGTGTGACGCCCAGCTGGGTGTTACACGCAGCCCAGCTGCGCTGACACCGGCTGTGCGGCCAACGGCGGACGGTACGGGAACGGACTTCGGATCTCCGGGTTCGTCTAAACCGGGCTTCACTGTGGTCGAGGGGGCATCTTCACCACCGCCGCCCCCTTCCGCAGTGCCGACGGCTCCTGTGGTGAACAACGCTTCGATTCGGCGCAGTGCTCGGCATGCAGTGGCGGCGGATGGATCTTCGGCTATGGATGAAGATGCACTCGCCAAGGCTATGCGTCGTAAAGCGGCGATGTTTTCTACTAATGTTGTGGGTACGTCTACCAACTCTAGCTCATTTATACCTTTTTCAACTTCTAAAATAGCATCTTCCTTAGCTCATGTAGGAGTTTTGTTAGGTAATAATGAGAAAGAAATTAATGTATCGGCTAATGTATTGAAACACGTGGAGTATGATCGCCTTCGGGTCTCTCCAAGTGGATCTACTAAGTCGATTATCTCACCCTTAGATGATGAGGAAGTGCATGCCACGATTGATGGACAGCTTCTATCACACTTGGTGGGTGAGGTGACGGAGGTGGGTATGGATGAGGATGGGCTAGGATCTTTAAATGATCTGTATGGCTCAGGCCGTAAATCTAAATCTGCCAAGGAGAAAAGAAATAAATTATCTTGTAAGAACGAGAAGAAAAGAAAAACCCCATATGTTTCCCAATGAACGGCATATTCGCTAATAGCAGCGGTCTCGGCGACTTGGCTAAGCACTTGAATTTTTCTCAGTATGTGGTGGATCATAGGTTGGAGTTTTTGGCTATTTCGGAAACGGGTAGAAGGGATTTTATACCGAGTGTGTTGGACCGTCTTTCAGGCGGTGTCCAGTTTACTTGGCATTCTATTCCTCCTCGTGGTAGATCTGGCGGCATCTTATTAGGCGTTAAATCGGATTCTATGGATTTATTGGCAGTCTCGGATGGTGACTTTCATATTAAGGCACATATCCGAAACAGGTCTGATAATTTCATATGGAGTTTGGTTGCCGTCTATGGTGCTGCCCAAGAAGAGTATAAAGCAGATTTCCTTCGCGAGTTGGTGAACCTGGCAAAAGATAACCCGTATCCTATGATTATAGGTGGGGATTTCAATATGCTAAGATTCCAACATGAAAAAAGCAAAGGAAGATTCGATAGACATTGGCCTTTCTTGTTCAATGCGGTCATTGACAGCTTGGATTTGAGAGAGGTTCATATGTCTGAGAGACAGTTCACTTGGGCTAATAGTCTCCCGGAGCCGACATACGAAAAACTGGATCGAGTACTTATGACCACTGATTGGGAAGATAAATACCCATTGGTAACAGTACGAGCTCTAGAACGTATTGAATCTCTATCAGATCATGCACCCATTCTACTGTCTACTGGTACATTAAGGCCATCGGTTCAACCACGGTTCAAATTCGAATTGGGTTGGTTGCTGCGGGATGGTTTTGATGAACTAGTTAAAAAGGAATGGGCTAAACCAGTGGTTGGGTGTACTCCGATCGGAAGATGGAACATTAAGATACAAAATGTTCGTAGATATCTTCGGGGTTGGGCTAGACATACCGCTGGTAATTTAAAAAAAGAAAAAGAGCGCGTGTGCACCATTATTAATGAGCTTGACCTCATAGCAGAAAGTAGGCTACTAAATCAACAGGAAATTGAGCTAAAAAGCCAATCTAATGCGAAAGTAGCCACACTGTTGCGTGAGGAAGAGATCAAATGGTACCAGAGATCAAAGGCTAAATTCATCTTAGAAGGAGACTCGAATACACGCTATTTCCATAATCTAGCCAATGGGCGACATAGGAAGAAGCGGATTCACTCTCTGGTACAGGATGAAGGTCTGATCGAAGGACAAGAACAACTCAAAGCCTATATTACAAAGTTCTATAAAGATTTGTTTGGGGCTCCGATGGATACGAATGTATCGATGGATGAGTCACGAACAGATGATATTCCCCAAGTATCCGTCGAAGAGAATAACTTTCTTAATGCTCCCTTCACTGAAGAGGAGATTAAGAAGGCTGTCTTTTTGATGGAACATAATAAGGCGCCAGGACCAGATGGCTTTCTGGCAGAGTTTTACCAACATTTCTGGGACATCATCAAGTATGATTTACTGGAATTATTTGGTTGCTTGCATGAGGGCCAACTGGATCTCTTTCGTCTTAACTTTGGAGATATCATTTTGTTGACTAAGGTTAAGGAAGCAGAAAGGATTCAACAATACCGACCAATCTGCCTTCTTAATGTCAGCTTCAAAATCTTTACGAAAGTTGCTACCATGCGGCTTAACGCGGTGGCTGATCATGTGGTGAAACCTACACAAACTGCGTTTATGCAGGGTAGGAATATCCTTGATGGGGTCGTGGTTTTACACGAGACTGTCCATGAGATGCACACAAAAAAGCTAAATGGAGTGATCTTCAAAATAGACTTTGAAAAGGCGTATGATAAAGTTAATTGGTCGTTCTTACATCAAACTCTGAGAATGAAAGGTTTCTCGGATGAATGGTGTGCCATGATTCTTAATTTTGTTTCTGGAGGTAGTGTTGCTGTAAAACTCAATGATGATATAGGCAAATACTTCCAGACAAAAAAAGGATTGAGGCAAGGTGATCCGCTATCGCCCATACTATTTAATATTGTGGCAGATATGTTAGCGATCATGATTCAACGAGCAAAAGAAAATGGCCTCATTGAAGGAGTGGTCCCCCACCTTGTGGAGGGGGGACTATCTATTCTTCAATATGCAGATGACACAATTCTTTTTATGGAACATGATCTCCAGAAAGCAACGAATCTAAAGTTAATTCTTTCAGCATTCGAGCAGCTATCTGGATTAAAGATCAATTTTCATAAGAGTGAATTGTTTTGCTTTGGCGAAGCCCAGGAGGCAATTGCTCAATACTTTGAGCTATTCGGATGCGAGCAAGGCCAGTTTCCTATTCAGTATTTGGGTATTCCAATACATTATAGGAGACTGAGTAATGCCGAATGGAAAAATGTTGAAGAACGTTTGCAAAAAAGGCTAGAAAGTTGGAAAGGAAAATTATTATCCCTAGGTGGAAGATTGGTGCTCATAAATTCAGTCCTAACTAATATGGTACTGTATATGATATCATTCTTCCAATTACCCAAAGGAGTCTTTTTTTTGGCAAGGGGATAATGAGAAGAAAAAATATCGACTGGCAAGATGGGACGTGGTATGCAGACCCAAAGATCAGGGAGGACCGGGGATACATGACCTTAAGGTCAAAAACTCAGCACTTCTAGGTAAATGGCTATTTAAGCTGCTTACAGAAAATGGTGTTTTGCAAACCCTCTTACAAAGAAAATACATCGGCACAAAAGCGTTATCACAGGTTGTTTGGAAACCAGGTGACTCGCATTTTTGGGCCGGCCTAATGGCGACAAAGAAGCATTTCTTTCGCTATGGGGTATTTAACATCAGGGATGGCTCTCAGATACGGTTTTGGGAGGATCAATGGCTAGGAAATGCCACCTTACGAGACCAGTATCCGGCCTTATACAATATTGTTCGACACAAAGGTGATACGTTAGCTACGGTAATGCAAACGGTTCCACCAAATGTGTCGTTCAGGCGAGATGTCATCGGACCAAGACTGCAATCATGGAATGCCCTGCTTGATAGATTGGCTGTGATTCAGCTATCACAAGGCGCCGATGAATTTCGATGGAGTCTGACTAAGAATGGACAGTTCTCAGTTGACTCACTGTATAGTGAGTTGGTACATTCTGATATGCCAGTCGATAATAATAAAAAAATATGGCTCAGGAAGATACCTCTGAAGATGAAAATCTTTGCATGGTACCTTCGTAAAGGAGTCATATTAACTAAAGATAATCTTGTCAAACGCAATTGGCATGGAATTACAAAGTGTGTCTCCTGTCCGATGGATGAGACGATAAAACACTTATTCTTCGAGTGCGCCTTTGCGAGATCTATATGGTCAGCTATCCAAATGGCTTCGAACTTATATCCTCCAACATCCATTGCAAATATTTTTGGCAATTGGTTGAATGGAATTGATAATAGGTTTAAAAATATGTTTAGGATAGGAGCGTTAGCCGTTATATGGTCGCTCTGGCTGTGTAGAAATGGCAAGATTTTTAATGATATAAATTTCTCTCGTTTGCAGGTTCTATTCCGTTGCACAGGTATTCTCCGTTCGTGGTGCATATTACAACGTGCGGAGTTTCGAGGCCTTTTTACGGAGGCGTGTGTACGGCTGGAAAAAGTGGCGAGGGATATTTTTATCCCACATGGATGGCCGCTTGATTTACGGATTACGGCTTCATAGGCGACAGTTGATTCTTCACCTTGATTGTAATTAACTTGTTGCGCGTTCGAACGCTTTTTTATTTTAGACTTCTGTCGGCCGTGTGCATATTGTTATGCAGAAGCCGGGTGTAATACTTTCTCAAAGTAATAAAGCCCATTATCCAAAAAAACAAGAACTAAGAAAAGAAAACAAATCATTTATCTGTGTCAAGCAAAAGATTTCTTTGTTTTATGAAGAAGAAATCATTAGAACCATCAGGGATTGAACATGTATCGATCCATGTTTACAGAGTACAATATGTATGTTGAAGTGCACAGTATTAGAATGAATCGGAACTTTACAGCGTACAATATATAGGCTGCAGTGCATCAACTAAATACATGGCACGATCTAAAGAGTCTGAGAAATAGTGGCCTGACATAAGACTAAGTCAATAGGGTAATGGAAACATAATACAATGTACGATAAACACTACTTTATCAGGCACCAGCCCAATCTCCTTTATCTTCTCTTCATGCAAACCAATACAGACCAAGGGCTGATTACCGTAAATAAAAGATACAGGGATGATCCTCTTGATTACTCAAAGCAACAATAGAATGGCGGGTACGCTCTGAGTCTGAGGTAGAGTTACATAAGCCTCGGTATAATGGGTGGTTGGCACCGCAGTCTAGTTCCACCAGCAGTTTATCCAAGAGCAGGGCCTGACCAAGAGGATGTTGTCGGGAGCTGAGAGCTGGGCTCATTGTCGCCAAGCTTAGAATGACATGCTTACTCCGGCCGTAGTAGACATCGAACATTCAGAATTTTTTTATCTCTTTAAAATGTTTTTGTCCCTTTTCATTTAAGAGAAGCTACTGCTTCACTATGTTCAGCATTAGGCCTAGTAGGGCATGGTAAAGCAGAGAACAACAGAGAATCTCTCGCCAACACCAGTGCCTCTCCACACCTACACCATCACCTACACGCTGCAGTTGAAGAAGCTGGACACCGTCATCTGGGCGTCCCTTGTCGCCATGACAGCTGACTGCAGCATGCACCTTGCCGCCATCGACGCCTCATGGCCCTTTCCACCTCTCATCCACAAGCTCTATGACAACCCTGGCGCGTGTAGCTTACCAGACGGCGGCACCGCCGTCACCCTTCAATTCTACATAAGACCAAGGTCAGCAGCTAGGATAACATTAGACTAAGAGGCCACACGACAGCCCCATCATGACCGAACCGGCCACTGAGCATTTTAGCGGAAGGATCTGCCGGCAGGACCTGTACCGGTGTAGGCGAGGTCGAACACACTGCTGCCAAATACATGAGCGCAGAAGCGGAGGTAGAAGCAAAGATGTCTCCGCCCCATGTATGGGCAGTCTGAAACTCCGTGAGCGCGGAGGCGGTGCTGACCACGCCGGCGCTAGACGGAGGAGGTGGAAAGACGGCCTCGCCGTACTTAGTCGAGGTTGCGCCAAAAATGCATCGGAGCCGCATTGCTGGGTCATGCACACAGGCGGCCACCAAATCGATCTGGGGACGGCGACCATCACGGCCGAATCGGCCACAGAGCATATTAGCAGCAGGCTGCAGGACGTGCACCTGTACAGGCAAGATCGAACGCCATTGATGTCCAACACATGAGCGTGGAAGCGGATGTAGCAGGAAAGTTGTTCCCACCCCAAGGTCTAGACCGCGAGAGCGCGGAGGCGGTGCTGACCACACCGGCGATGGCCGGAGGAAGTGGAAAAAACTGCTTCACCGTACTTAGTCGAGGCTGCGCCAATAACGCATCGGAGCCGCGTTGCTGACTCGTGCACACATGCGGGAACCAGAGATGGGCGTGGGGGGGCTCGAGGCAAAGCATGTTCCACACGGAGCAGGACGGGGATCTGGTGGATAGAGATTGAGGGGTGGTGGCGGATCGTTTTTTTTTTTTTTTTGAAACATGTACACCCGAAGGCATACATCACTTGTATTTATAGTAAAAAGACAGTACAGGTACACATACAAGTAACAGGATACGAGGAGGATACAAACAGCAATACTGCTGCAAACCAATCACGCGGAGGTCCAGCCCTCCGTCCTCGTCACAACCCCCAAGTGCCCACCACCTTCGCCGTCGCCGGAGAAGAAAGAGAGCACTCGCAGTATGACCAAGCCCTTGCAGTGAAGATGCTCCTAGCCCGAAGGCGTTAATGAGTCGCCACGGCCACCAGCCCTGAAGAACTGGATCTAAACAACCAAGATAGAGTATCGACCGGAGGAACCCTCCAAACATCTCCACCGCCGGATCCGGGGACGAATCCACCCCCACCAGCAGCACCAGGCTGTAGCATCCCAACTTTTAATAAAGATGGAATACCTGTGTTATTGTGCTAGTCCCTGGATCAATTGCTGGCACCACAGTACAAAAAGAAATATCATGCAAATGCATCAAATTCTATTGCTTCGCATGATCCAGTCTTTACAAAATAGTATTACAACATGCATAGTCTTAGAAGACTAGCAGAAAACAGAGATATACAGCGGAAAACATAGTACAACATTGAGCTCATCTTCTTCATGTGCCACAGGCAAAACATGTTGGCGATAGTCTCGAGATCCTAAACGAAATCCTCACTCGTCTTTAGAAATATCTGCAATATGGAATATGCAGCCACAAGGGAGTCAATACAATTTAATGTATTGGCAAGTAACACTATGCACTGGTAGAAAATAGGCCTTCGGTATGCCAGCATCAGTCCCCAAGCGTCGCGCCCCGTGACTAATGAGTCTTTAGTCCCGGGTCGGCAGGAGACCCGCGACAGAAGGTCAGACGTCGCGGTTTGGGAAACGCGTTCCCGCGCGTGGAGGGAATTAATTCCGGTTGACCTCGCCGCCCGGGACTATTGGTCCTTTATTCCCCGTTCCCGTGGCCAACCGGGACCATTGGCTCTTTATTCCCCGTGCCCGTGGCCAACCGGGACTAAACATCGGCTTCTCGCCTCCCCGCGGCGGTTTTTATTTCGCGAAGAGGCAGAAGGGCGCCATTTCCACTGCTCGCTCTCTGTTCTTCCTCTGTTCTTCCTCTCTCGCTCTCTGTTCTTCCTCTGTTCTTCCTCTCGCCATTTCAAGCACACGCACGCAAAATGGCTGAATGGACGCATTACAATGGGAAGTCACCATGCGGCAAGGATTTGGACGTGCTCTTCACCAACAGTTGCGCGCGGCTGCATGAAGCTCTAGAGCATTTGGCCGAGCTGTATTGGGCAGCTCCCGAAGAACACCGGTTCTTTGGGCTCGATCTGGAGTACACGGCGAATCAGAACGATGTTGCCGTCATCCAGATTGCGTTCAAGGAGTCGGTGTTGGTCTTCCAATGGTCAAGGTACGTAGAAGCTAGCACACGTGCACGTACAAATCTTGCATGCATTTCGGGTTTTTTTTGTTGCATGTGAAGAATACATGTGCTGCAACTAATCTAACACATAGCCTATTTTTGTTGTTACAGTAGCTCAAGGCATTGCCCGGACCTTGTTGATTTTCTTGTCTACTCGGGGTTTGACTTTTGCAGCGTTGACATCACGCAAGACCGCGTGAAGTTGGCGCGCATCGGTATTGTGATACCTGAAGATCACTACGTTGATCTTCAGAATCTTATCCAGTTCACCGGGCCAAAGACCGGGATGGCTGTCATGGCAAGCACCTTAATCGACCCCTGCTATCACCGGATGAAGACTGATTTCCACCGGGACAATCACTACTATTGGGAGGAGACCCCATTGCACATGACGAACCTCAAGTATGCGGCCATAGATGCATATGTTGCGTACGAGTTGTTCCGCATCTACTCGGCGGGGCCATAGATGATGTATGCGTTCGATATCTATGCGCATGTAATGGTTATCTAATTAGTAGTATATATATGTAATGGATATCTTTTGTGATCGATCTATATATATATGTTAATTATGAAATGTGATCGACTCTATGTTTGTGTTATGTGTGATCGACTCTATGTTTTGTGTTATGTGTGATCGACTCTATGCATGTAATGAATATTGTTTGTATTGTTGTTCTTTATTTTTGATATATTTTTTCATTTTAAGATTTTAAAATGAATTAGTATTATTTTTCTTCATTTTTTGATATATTATTTGTATTTTTAAGATTTTAAAATGAATTAGTATTATTGTTCTTAATTTTTGATATACTATTTGTATTTTAAGATTTTAAAATGAATTAGTATTATTGTTCTTCATTTTTGATATATTATTTGTATTTTTAAGATTTTAAAATGAATTAGTTGTATTTTTCTCAATTTTTGGATATATTATTTGTATTTTTAGAAATAATACAAATTAAAAGTTAATGTTTATTTATTTATTCACAATTATTAATTACATCATTACTTTTGTTTATTAAAAGTTATTTGCAATTCAAACAATTAAGAAATGTGGCTTCGACTAACATGTTAATAAGATTGATATGATACTACTATCACATACATGCGTGAGAAACACTTGGATTCGGGACGGGATGGAACTCGGAAGTTAAGCGTGCTAGTGCTAGAGTAGTGGGAGGATGGGTGACCGAGCGGGAAGTATGACCATGAGTAAGTAATTTGACTAGGGATAATCTTAGTTAGACACTAAGCAAATAATACAAATTGTGAAAAAAAAAGGGAGTGAAAAAAAGGGAGTGAAAAAAGGTGAGAAAAATAATTAGAAACCAAATGAATTAAAAAAATTACGAAATAAATCTAGTCCCGGTTCATGTGGCCAACCGGGACTAAATGTCCTCCGACCCCAGGCTCCGCCACCCGCCCACGTGGACGGGCCTTTAGTACCGGTCCGTAAGTAGCGGGACTATAGGGGGGGGCCTTTAGTCGCGCGTAGCTAGTCCCGGTTGCCTGGACGGGATTAATGGGCCTGGCGAACCGGGACTGTAGGCCTTTTTTCTACCAGTGATGGTGGATATAAATGGCAATACTAATACTACATGCTTATTTGGCTGAGTGGAGTTTTGGCTAAGTTTGCATAAAGCCAGTTTTCTCCTATCACTTTTGTAAAACATCTGCTTGTCAAGCCTGGGCTGAACCCTCACAACTTAATTGATCAAGACAGAGCCCATATTGTCAAAAGGCTGCACGGGAAGCTACTAGATTTAGAGGGACATAGTAATCTCTTTGTTCCTGGGTGGCCATCCTCAAGTGACAACCTCAAGTGGAATAACCCTTAGACAAGGGCCCTGAGGCAACACTCAACATAAACCAGTCTTACCACTTCCACCCAGGTGGTTCATTCATTAGTTATACTTAGAATTTTTCCTCAACATCTAGTAAAATAATTTGTAACATTGCATAGCATCTAATAAATTCTAAGGCTATCAAAATAACAAGGTAAAAGGGATGGCTACACACTACTAGGATAATAGCATAGCATAGTATAACTTAGTAAAATTTCCTATCATGCATGCTACTCATAATCAACTAATGCATATAGAAAATAATGGATAGTTCATGGTGTGTTACTTGCCTTGTTGAAGTTGGTGAAGATATCACACTCTCTTCACAAAAGATCGTTGCTCTCCGTACAATCTATTCATTGACAACACAAAACCAAATAAACAAGCTTCCTAACAAACAAACATACAAGTGTAGAAAACATACATAGCAACTAACATATCAAAAGGGGCTTAACCAAGTTGGTTAGGACAAGGTCAAGGTTTGAGTTGAAAGATTTATTCTCTAGTGGTCCCATTCTTGTTAAGGAAATTCCAATGGTTTACTTGGGAAGGACTAGGTTGAGTTTTGTAGAAAACTAACTTTATTATAATCATACTTGTCGAGGAAGTTCCAAGAGTTCACTTAGAATAAACATATTACTTCTTCAACTAAAGTAATACATGCAAACACTTGGTCATATTCACCTTCAAAAATATTTAAGTGACTATGTTAGTATTTTCCATTGTGGTTAGGGTAGGTCTACTAACTTCATCATCAAAGGGAAAATATTACTAAGTCTTGGGTTTTCCATTTGGGTCAATGGTTGGACAAAAACAACTTGTTATTCTTCAACTTGTATGGATTGCTTCTATACCTCATCTGATGGCCTTCTTGAAGATCATCTTCATGCTTCTATTGTAGTCTTGTTCCTTGGATGGATTCTTCTCTTGGTCTTGATAAATTCTTCATGGCTTTCACTTCACTAATTGTTTTGGGTATGGGATGGACACAAATACCACTAAGTCAACTGGAAAGAATATAAGAAGAAAGATAGAAAGAGAGAGGGAGATGTTTTCTTCTGGGTTTCTTCACACTTGTAATTCCTTGAGTTGCTTCTAGTGGTGGAGTCTTTTCTTCAAAATTTCTTCATTGATCCTCCTTGTAGCTCTTCATGTTGCCACCAAGTTGATATTGAAGTTTCATTCTTGTGTTTGAGTCTTGATCTCCATTTTGCTGACTTGGTGAATTCTTGAAGCAAGAATGGGGGAGTGGAGAAGATAGAAAACTAAAGTTCACTACTTGGTACTATATTTGATTGACACATTCTAAGGACTGGCTTGGCTCCAAATAGACATAACATCCAGGAATAACAGTTGAAAACAATTTCTAAGACATGGTGAAAATGGATGTATCACTATGTTGGGTTTTTGGTCAAATAATCATGGCCATGGTCCAAGGGTGTCCAAAATAGTTGGTAAATTACGTTTCTGGTTCAATGCTACTAAAAGGATCAACTTTGCCTAAGAAAACATTTTCTAATTATTTATAGAAATAATTCTATGTCAAAATACTCAAATAGACAACTTAATTCTAAACTGAATTTTAATTTGTTCAAATATTATTTTGTGACAGAGGATATGGAAGTACACATTATAAGGTTTCCAAATATATTTTATTTGCAATTTTTGGATTTTTAGAATTTGAATTATGCCAAATTTCATCAAACAAGCATATTTAAATTTGAACAATTTTAACTTTGTCAAATTTGAATTTGGACAGTGCTAAAATATTCTACAGGTTCAGGTGATTTCAAAAAGCCCAAGATTTCTTAATTTAGGCTTATGGATCAAAAGTTATGATGATTACAAGATACAGGGGCTAAACTGCAAAATGATCTATTTCTTTATATTCGAAATATAACAGAAAAATGGTTGGCCACGCGGCGTGCTCTCATTGGTTGGCTCTGCTGACTGGGATGTTGACCCAGCGCTGACTGGATTCGCTGACGTGTATAAGTGAAATGATAAGGATCGTTAGATCCAGATCCAAGGGTTGGGGAGCGTACCGGTTCGGGATTTAATCCTGGCCGTGGGTGAAGAATCGCACGGTGCTGGACGACAGGGAGGCTCGGGGTCGCCGATGATGGAGTTGGTGGCGGCGCTCCGGTGGCCCGTGGGAGAAAAACGACGGCGACGGGGCTACGGTGGTCCTCTGGGATCGTGGAGGATACCACGGTGACGAGAGCGCCTCGGTGAGGTCGATGATGACGGCTGCGTCCATCTTCGTTTCTCGGAACGGCGGAGCGGATCAACCGGAGTGGCCCAGACGACGGCGAGCTTCGAAGACGATGGCGTTGGCGCTGGAGGGGGTCTCTGGCTCGGCTCGGGCACGGGGAGGCGCGGAACGGCGAGGCGAAGCTGATGGTGTCGGTGGTGTTGACCTGCGCGTGAAGGGGCGACGGCGAGGAGTGATCAGAGGTGGCACAAGCGCCGGTGACCATCGGTTGTGTTCGAACCGGCTGATTTCCTGCGGGAAAAATTAGAAAAAAAAATTTCAGGAGGTGCGCACAAGGGAGTGGAAGATAGTAGAGTAAAATGGAGGCGACACAATGCTCTTTTGTTGCCGGAATCGAAGATCAACGGCGGCAGATCCCGTGGACTCCGGCGATGAAATTTGGCGGCCTCGGGGCACGATTGACACGGGGAGGAGAGGGTAAATAGAGAGGGGGGCCGAGGCTTTTAGGGAGAGGAAACGGGGCTCAAATCAATGGCCTGAAATGGCCACAATTAAGGAATTAAAATTCCTCTTCCACGGGTAGAAACAGCAGAAGAGCACGGGCCTGGGTTGATGACGATGATGACGTCATCATGATGTCATCATTCTATTTTCTTTTTCTTTTTGTTCCTGTTTTAATATCTTTTGATATACAAGTCCAAAAGACCTCAAACCAATTGCAAATTCTTTGTAAAAATAATATCTTTCACTTAGAAACATTTTTGTAAACTTTTCAACATGTTTTTATTTTTGAATTTGGAATATTGTATAATTCCCTAATAGTTTCTTAAAGTTGTTTTTAATTTAGAAAATTAACAAATATAAATATTTGTCAAATAAAATTTCAGTGGACTTATGATGATCAAATATTACTTTCCAAAACCATTTCAAAGTGTTTTCATCTCTTTTATGTTTTGAAAATATAATTAATTCACTGATAGAACTTAATACCATTTTAAAATAGAAAATAATAAAATGGGGTTTTTGATTAAATAAAATTTCAGAGACATTAAACATGTCAAATACTATTTTTGAAATTCATTTCACATCACTTTTATATTTTATAAATTTAAGATTTCAGTGATTTACAAATAGTAACTTTATTCCATTTTAAAATTTAGAAAATTATAAATTGATGTTATTGTCTAAATAAAATCTCAGAGACATTTTACAAGTCATATATTATTTTTGGAAAGTCATTTTCAAACCTTTTTCACATTGTATAATTTTAGGATATGAAGGATTTTCTAATAGTAACTTAATGCTATTTAATTTAGTTCATATCAAATAATTAATATTGTTGATCAATAAATTTAGGATAAAACCACATGTCATAATATTGTTTTCAAAACCCTTTTTATGTTATTTTCCAAACAATGCATTTTATTTTCACACCTTCATGTTTAAAACTTGGAATAACAACTAAAAGTTATTACTAATAATTTTATTCTCATCAAATACTTTTAAGGCCTAGAACTTTATTAAGGGTTACAAAACTTTCATTTTTGATTCCATAAAATATCTTCAGATTAATATTGGAGTTGTAAACATTTTAGGTAAAGGTTTGTTAATAAAAGATATTCCCTTTATATAAAGAAACTTATTTTTGTTTTGAATAAGGCATAATTGGATTGGTAAACTCAATTTCATTGAAATATTGTGACGCCCCGAGATCGGGCACTATGCAGATTTCAGCATTCCCGCCAAATCCGCATAATAACCGATTCCAGGTTGCCATTTATGATAACATTACAATAGTTCACGAATAATCCACAATTACAACAGAATCAGATAGATACAAGATGACTCAAACGAGCCGGGGTTACAACTGATACATTACAAAGATCCAAATAACAGTGGAAGAAACAACATATCGTCCGTCTACGGACAAGATCCAAATTGGACTAAGAGTCCTGAAGATAACCGAGAGCGTCCAATCCCTGCCCAGGCCAAGCCGGAGGGATTTCCAAGCTAACGTCGTCAGACTTCAAACCTGTTGACTGCAAGTTGGAATTTGCAGCCACGAAAGAGATTCGTGGGTCAGTACGGTTAAGTACTGGCAAGGGGGATAAAACCCATACTCACAAGTTACCGGCGTAGCCAGTCATCACAAGATACAAATACTTTGGGATCAACGGAAAGGAAGGGGGGTTATTGCAAATAAGCGACAACAGGCTGCACTAACCAACTACAGAGATTCTATTACTTCCAACTATCAGAAAGGGGATAAGATCGAGTGATAGTAACCAGCTGAAAGATAACTTCAAACAAACCCATCCTGGATCTCGCCCCTTATCCAAAGAAGCAATCCGAGGATAACTCACACAGTGGGTTAATGATGGTTCAGACTATTGTGTCAATAAGCCTATTACTAGTCAAGTTGTTAATCATTGGGTGAAAGGTTGTTATTCATTAGGTTTAAGTTGTCCTGAGTACTTGTTAGCCAGTACTTTCACCAAGTAATCCATAACCGCGGAAAACACGGCTTCTCGAGAAGATTTACCCTGCAGGGGTGCACCATAGTAACCGTACACGCAAGAATAACCCGCCAGATGGGATGCCTCCCACCAAGCGGGGTACTCTACACAACCAACCCTTCTTCGCATCAAGCCCAAAGCACCGCGTGCTGTGCGTGCGCGGCTAATCGAGCCCCACGAAGAAAAGGGGACCCTCATAGCACTGGAAGACCACGCCGCCCTAAATGCCGACTACAAAAGTTCCACCCTGGCCTCGGGTTCGTACCTGCATATGATGCAGCAAATGGAACACCCGAACTAGTACGGCGATTTGGACGAGATGCGAATCGAGTCAGTTGAGGGGGGCGCCCATACTCGCTTCCCACATGCGGGTAGTGCGCTCATCATGGATCAGTAGACAAGACCCTTTTCCTATTAGGGTCGACACTAGCGGGCCTCAAAACCTCAAAGGGCCTCCCGCCGGTGCCTTATCATCAAATTATTATTAACAGTAGCATTAACAGGATTGATTGATTAACATTTCGAGCCCCCGGAACGGTAACAACAATGATAGTACGATAGTAAAAGAAGTAACCGACAACAAGCTCGAGCAAAAGAAACTCTAGTCATGCTAGATAAGAACAGGCACAAGCAAAGGCTGTAGGTATGGAGGTGAGGCAATATCAAGGTTAAGGGATTCATGTGATGGGTTCGTAACAGAAACAACTACCACTAAGGCTAGCAGAAAAGAATCAACGGAAAGAATCGGTAACAAGTGATGAAAGGCAGCCATGTGGCATGCAAGTGAGTATACTTGCCTGAGATCCCGCAAGGTAGCAGAACTTGTCGTTGCTCACATCATCTCAACGTCCTATCCGGGAAGAAGCAACGATCCTCGAACAAACACCGGAATGCAACAATTACTACTACGGCAAAAGATTCAGCATGATCAAGATATGGATGCCTGTCATGTTTAATAGATGCACCAAAGTAAACTAGTGGATATGATACACAAGTTTAAATGGATTCCATATGCAAAGATTGCATATGGCAAACCCATGCCTTATAGTTGAATTAATTGTTCTAACACTAAGCATCATGTGTAAGTGAGTTAGAATGATGCATGCATGATGAAGAACAAGAAGATAACAATATTAAATGCAATTGGAAGGATGGTTAACAAGTTTAGAAAACATTTGTCAAGTTTGGAAATTATTGTTACTTAATGGTGTTAAACAAGTAGGGGTTGTTATCATCAAGTTAAAGTGTTCAAAACAAATAACAAAGTTTATATTCGAAAAGAACATCAAATTTTAGTTGGATTACATGTTTCACATTTTGAAATTGGACTTTGGATTATTTAATTATGAATTAAACGATATGAAACAATTTTTAATTGAATTAAACAAGATTTGAATTGTTTAGGCAATTTAAATTGTTCAAGCCAGAAAACAAATTTTATATTTGAATAGGTTATTTAAAATGGTATGGAAAACACATTTTATTTGCCTTATTTGGAATTAGTATGAATTATTTATGAATTGTTGCAAATTACAATGGAATTATTTGAATTCAAATTTGAATTGCATTTTGTAAATTCAAAACAGAAAACAATGGCATATTTGGGTAGACAATTTAATTTAGAACAATAAACATATTTTACTTTTGTTATTTAGAGTTATATTTTGAGAGTTATTAGCAATTTAGAATAGAGGACTAATCTGTAATTTCTAAGGGCTGAAAATTAAAACAGAAAAGTTAGAAACTTGCTGTTACTCTGCAGTGGCTGCACACAGCCACTTACAGAGGGCCCAGCGCCACAGAGGCGCACACGTGGCGCGGCTGGAGGTGGACGTGGCTTGCAGGGCCACTGACGGGCGGGTCCCACGCGGGGCGCGCACAGAAGGAAAAAAGGGGGGAGGCAAATGCCTCCCCTGGGATTCGATCCCGGGTGCTGGGCCTTGGGCGCACGCTGCGCTAGCCACTTGGGCTGGTTCGGTTTTGGTGACAGATACAGAGCAGGTTGAGTTACATAGTTCAGTTTTCGTCAGTTATATTTTTAACTGAACTTTCTCTGCGTGCAGGTTCAGGAACCGCGGACAGACATCGATCGGAGGCCAAGGACGGGTCTCCGGCGCGGTCGTGGCTGCTCGCGGGCTCTGTCCGCGGTGGCGCGCGGTGGCCGGCCGTGTGCGTGCGGGCTCGTGCGAGGCGGAAAGGGAAGGGAAGGGAGATGAGGAGACTCACCTGCTGATGGTCGCTGTCGTCGTACTGCCGCGACGGGCCACTGCCGGCGACGGCGCGGCCGCCGTGGGCGCTCCCGGCAAACGACGAGTGGGCGGGGAGGCGCACCGCACCGCCGCGGTTCCATTCCCTGCCGCGGCTGCTCCTCGAGGTGGCCGGGCTACCGGCGATGTGTGGTGGTCTCGGTGGTGTTCGGTGTGGTGTTCAGACGAACAGAGAGATGAACTCGGGGGGGGGGGGAAGAGAGGGAAACGGCGCTAGGGTTAGGGAGATGGCGGCTCTAGGGTTACAGAGAGGAAGGTGGTTGCTTTTAAGGGGAAGATCGAGCTCGCTTGGCAGCAATCGGGAGGGGGGGAGCTGATCGGATGGTGGTTTTGATGTTCGTACAGGGTGACGTTGGCAGGAGGAAGAAGACAGAAAAGATAGAGGGGGTATGGGCCAGCATGTTTGGTGGGCTTGGGGCAGGAAAAGAGAAGGCTGGGCCATGCCCCTCTCCTAGGCTTTGCTTTCTTTTTATTTATTTTTCCGTATTATTTTTTTTTTGTAAGAGATAAAGAGAGAGAGAGAGAATTAGGGTGGGGTGTTTTGGGGTGGTTTATTTCATTAAATAATTTTATTACTTTCCCAAAACATGAGATGAAAGCAATGTTGGCATTATTCTCAAACTTGGAATTATTAGTTGGAATTTTAAAGTGGTTAGTTGAATTTTCAAATAAGGTTTGTTTTGGGAATTTTTGGGAAATAACCAATTTTATTTAATAAGCAACAAGCAAAGTTACAAACATTATTGAAATTAGTTTGTTTGCCAAATTTTAATTTTTGAGCCCATATTGAGATATGGTAAATAAGTTTGATTTGATTTGAATGTTTGGAATTTGCCATTAGGGTTTTGAACAAGAGGGTAAAAATTATTAACAAGCAATTGGATTAAACAATTTCAAATTATTGAAAAAACAATTGAGTGATTTAGTTTGCAAGTTTGAAATTGGGAATTTTGAGCAAGGGTGAAAGTTTAAATTGTTTTGAAATTTTCAGTGGTGATGCAAACATGGTGCAATGCAATGTGATGCATATGATGCAAGCAAAAAAAGAAAACAAACACTCTCTAATAGGGTAACACCCCAGGTGTTACAAATATGTATTGTTTTCTTTTTTTCTTGCTTCTCATTTGGTTCTTGGTGACTTGCATAACATGAAAACAAAAAGTTTCAATTTTTTGTGATTTTTGCATTTTCCAAAAATCAGGGATGTTACAGACTACCACCCTTAAAAGAAATCTCGTCCCGAGATTTGGGAAGGTTAGAAAGAAAGATGGGTCTGGGTGATTGGGTTCCAAAACAACTTGGTGGCTACCACCCTTAAAAGAAGCTTTGATGGGTAGTCTATTTTCATTAGATTAGAGTGTAGATTGATTCTAGATTAGCTTGAGTAGATCTTTCCTTTGTGGTAGAGTTGTAGACTAACATAGGTATGTTGTACTATCTTTGACACTGAGGGGTCACTCTTTGGGTCAATCAAAAGTCATTGGTTCACTCTCAACTTGGTCTTTTGATGTCCTTGGCAATCTCCCATCTTGTTGGTTGTCATCCTTGAAGGTAAACACCATGCTATTTCTAAGGAAACTCTCATGGTAGGAAAAATTTCCATTGCTTGATAGCTCCAAGGTTATCTTGATCATTATTAGGCAGTTGGCATTGATCATGGATGGGATTATTCCTTCACACAGAAGAAAGAAATTTGATACTAGCATTCCTCAAATGGGATGGCTTGTGTATCAATAGGGTAAAGGTTGTATGATTCCAAATGGTTCTCACTATGATTGGTGAATGAGTATGGTGTTGGGTTTGGTCTAGTAGGGATGAGTAGAGATTTAGAAAGAGATTGAAGGAATTCCTATCCAAACACAACAGATCAAGGAAACTCATCTTACAAACAACACATAACAACCACAATCATCACACCAGACAATAAAGTTTTCAAAAACATCTAGTATTGTCACACCACACTCATTGGTATGATCAATACACTAACACGTTAATGTTGTTCTAACAAAGTAACTAGATTGGTGGTCTCATCTATATCTTCTTGAGGTTTCTTCAAATTCTTCTCCCGATGTCTTGAGGTGTTGTTGAATGTTGTGACGTCTGGGTATATCTCCAAGTTTTCTTCAATAATCTTGAGTGTAGGTCTTCATGTGGTGAAAATACTTCTTGCACTTCTTGGTATGATCTTCAACACTCCTGTCTTTATGGTATTGAAGAGGTAGGTCATCTAGGAAATTTTGAAGGTGAATAATAGATGAGAGGATATGAGAAAGATCAAAAGGATTATTTTGTTTCTAGAAAGTTTGAACATAGAAAGTTTTCAATCCTAGGCTGATCAATGGGTTATTAACAACTTGTTGCAAATTGGATATTCACTATAGTGAGAGATACAGGCACCCGCAAGCCAATCAAGGAACGGTCTCGTGTCCGTGGACACGTAAAGTTGTCCGGGCCGCTTCATCTCACTATGCCGCTAGGATCCAAAATACTCTAAGGAGATAATAACATGATCAAAAATGGCTTCCAAACCTAAGGGTCTCGAATTCTACAGGCAACACAATGCTCTGATACCATTTTGTAGCATCCCAACTTTTAATAAAGATGGAATACCTGTGTTATTGTGCTAGTCCCTGGATCAATTGCTGGCACCACAGTACAAAATGAAATATCATGCAAATGCATCAAATTCTATTGCTTCGCATGATCCAGTCTTTACAAAATAGTATTACAACATGCATAGTCTTAGAAGACTAGCAGAAAACAGAGATATACAGCGGAAAACATAGTACAACATTGAGCCCATCTTCTTCATGTGCCATAGGCAAAACATGTTGGCGATAGTCTCGAGATCCTAAACGAAATCCTCACTCGTCTTTAGAAATATCTGCAATATGGAATATGCAGCCACAAGGGAGTCAATACAATTTAATGTATTGGCAAGTAACACTATGGTGGATATAAATGGCAATACTAATACTACATGCTTATTTGGCTGAGTGGAGTTTTGGCTAAGTTTGCATAAAGCCAGTTTTCTCCTATCACTTTTGTAAAACAAACTTTTCTTTTCAAAAGGGTGGCAACATTGGATTAAGATCCAAGCACCACAATACTCTTCCCTTGGTCAAAATTTTACTTATTGAAATTGATGATGAGATTCTTCCGTCCATCCTTGTCCAGCTGCTCATAGTTGTCCATAACCGGGGACACGGCTAAGATCTTAGTTTGTTGACTCTGCAGAGGTTGTGCACTTTCACCCTTTGTCTTCAATTAGCCCAAACATCCTATACACCCGGAGTGCATCATGGAAAGGAGAGAATTGAGACGAGATCTTTCAGAAGAAGAAGTCCAAACCCACCGGCAAGACCCGTTCCACCTATAATTATGCTACATCTGCTTGTCAAGCCTGGGCTGAACCCTCACAACTTAATTGATCAAGACAGAGCCCATATTGTCAAAAGGCTGCACGGGAAGCTACTAGATTTAGAGGGACATAGTAATCTATTTGTTCCTGGGTGGCCATCCTCAAGTGACAACCTCAAGTGGAATAACCCTTAGACAAGGGCCCTGAGGCAACACTCAACATAAACAAGTCTTACCACTTCCACCCAGGTGGTTCATTCATTAGTTATACTTAGAATTTTTCCTCAACATCTAGTAAAACAATTTGTAACATTGCATAGCATCTAATAAATTCTAAGGCTATCAAAATAACAAGGTAAAAGGGATGGCTACACACTACTAGGATAATAGCATAGCATAGTATAACTTAGTAAAATTTCCTATCATGCATGCTACTCAAAATCAACTAATGCATATAGAAAATAATGGGTAGTTCATGGTGTGTTACTTGCCTTGTTGAAGTTGGTGAAGATATCACACTCTCTTCACAAAAGATCGTTGCTCTCCGTACAATCTATTCATTGACAACACAAAACCAAATAAACAAGCTTCCTAACAAACAAACATACAAGTGTAGAAAACATACATAGCAACTAACATATCAAAAGGGGCTTAACCAAGTTGGTTAGGACAAGGTCAAGGTTTGAGTTGAAAGATTTATTCTCTAGTGGTCCCATTCTTGTTAAGGAAATTCCAATGGTTTACTTGGGAAGGACTAGGTTGAGTTTTGTAGAAAACTAACTTTATTATAATCATACTTGTCGAGGAAGTTCCAAGAGTTCACTTAGAATAAACATATTACTTCTTCAACTAAAGTAATACATGCAAACACTTGGTCATATTCACCTTCAAAAATATTTAAGTGACTATGTTAGTATTTTCCATTGTGGTTAGGGTAGGTCTACTAACTTCATCATCAAAGGGAAAATATTACTAAGTCTTGGGTTTTCCATTTGGGTCAATGGTTGGACAAAAACAACTTGTTATTCTTCAACTTGTATGGATTGCTTCTATACCTCATCTGATGGCCTTCTTGAAGATCATCTTCATGCTTCTATTGTAGTCTTGTTCCTTGGATGGATTCTTCTCTTGGTCTTGATAAATTCTTCATGGCTTTCACTTCACTAATTGTTTTGGGTATGGGATGGACACAAATACCACTAAGTCAACTGGAAAGAATATAAGAAGAAAGATAGAAAGAGAGAGGGAGATGTTTTCTTCTGGGTTTCTTCACACTTGTACTTCCTTGAGTTGCTTCTAGTGGTGGAGTCTTTTCTTCAAAATTTCTTCATTGATCCTCCTTGTAGCTCTTCATGTTGCCACCAAGTTGATATTCAAGTTTCATTCTTGTGTTTGAGTCTTGATCTCCATTTTGCTGACTTGGTGAATTCTTGAAGCAAGAATGGGGGAGTGGAGAAGATAGAAAACTGAAGTTCACTACTTGGTACTATATTTGATTGACACATTCTAAGGACTGGCTTGGCTCCAAATAGACATAACATCCAGGAATAACAGTTGAAAACAATTTCTAAGACATGGTGAAAATGGATGTATCACTATGTTGGGTTTTTGGTCAAATAATCATGGCCATGGTCCAAGGGTGTCCAAAATAGTTGGTAAATTATGTTTCTGGTTCAATGCTACCAAAAGGATCAACTTTGCCTAAGAAAACATTTTCTAATTATTTATAGAAATAATTCTATGTCAAAATACTCAAATAGACAACTTAATTCTAAACTGAATTTTAATTTGTTCAAATATTATTTTGGGACAGAGGATATGGAAGTACACATTATGAGGTTTCCAAATATATTTTATTTGCAATTTTTGGATTTTTAGAATTTGAATTATGCCAAATTTCATCAAACAAGCATATTTAAATTTGAACAATTTTAACTTTGTCAAATTTGAATTTGGCCAGTGCTAAAATATTCTACAGGTTCAGGTGATTTCAAAAAGCCCAAGATTTCTTAATTTAGGCTTATGGATCAAAAGTTATGATGATTACAAGATACAGGGGCTAAACTGCAAAAATGATCTATTTCTTTATATTCGAAATATAACAGAAAAATGGTTGGCCACGCGGCGTGCTCTCATTGGTTGGCTCTGCTGACTGGGATGCTGACCCAGCGTTGACTGGATTCGCTGACGTGTATAAGTGAAATGATAAGGATCGTTAGATCCAGATCCAAGGGTTGGGGAGCGTACCGGTTCGGGATTTAATCCTGGCCGTGGGTGAAGAATCGCACGGTGCTGGACGACAGGGAGGCTCGGGGTCGCCGACGATGGAGTTGGTGGCGGCGCTCCGGTGGCCCGTGGGAGAAAAACGACGGCGACGGGGCTACGGTGGTCCTCTGGGATCGTGGAGGATACCACGGTGACGAGAGCGCCTCGGTGAGGTCGATGATGACGGATGCGTCCATCTTCGTTTCTCGGAACGGCGGAGCGGAGCAACCGGAGTGGCCTAGACGACGGCGAGCTTCGAAGACGATGGCGTTGGCGCTGGAGGGGGTCTCTGGCTCGGCTCGGGCACGGGGAGGCGCGGAACGGCGAGGCGAAGCTGATGGTGTCGGCGGTGTTGACCTGCGCGTGAAGGGGCGACGGCGAGGAGTGATCAGAGGTGGCACAAGCGCCGGTGACCATCGGTTGTGTTCGAACCGGCTGATTTCCTGCGGGAAAAATTAGAAAAAAAAATTCAGGAGGTGCGCACAAGGGAGTGGAAGATAGTAGAGTAAAATGGAGGCGACACAATGCTCTTTTGTTGCCGGAATCGAAGATCAACGGCGGCAGATCCCGTGGACTCCGGCGATGAAATTTGGCGGCCTCGGGGCACGATTGACACGGGGAGGAGAGGGTAAATAGAGAGGGGGGCCGAGGCTTTTAGGGAGAGGAAACGGGGCTCAAATCAATGGCCTGAAACTGCCACAATTAAGGAATTAAAATTCCTCTTCCACGGGTAGAAACAGCAGAAGAGCACGGGCCTGGGTTGATGACGATGATGACGTCATCATGATGTCATCATTCTATTTTCTTTTTCTTTTTGTTCCTGTTTTAATATCTTTTGATATACAAGTCCAAAAGACCTCAAACCAATTGCAAATTCTTTGTAAAAATAATATCTTTCACTTAGAAACATTTTTGTAAACTTTTCAACATGTTTTTATTTTTGAATTTGGAATATTGTATAATTCCCTAATAGTTTCTTAAAGTTGTTTTTAATTTAGAAAATTAACAAATATAAATATTTGTCAAATAAAATTTCAGTGGACTTATGATGATCAAATATTACTTTCCAAAACCATTTCAAAGTGTTTTCATCTCTTTTATGTTTTGAAAATATAATTAATTCACTGATAGAACTTAATACCATTTTAAAATAGAAAATAATAAAATGGGGTTTTTGATTAAATAAAATTTCAGAGACATTAAACATGTCAAATACTATTTTTGAAATTCATTTCACATCACTTTTATATTTTATAAATTTAAGATTTCAGTGATTTACAAATAGTAACTTTATTCCATTTTAAAATTTAGAAAATTATAAATTGATGTTATTGTCTAAATAAAATCTCAGAGACATTTTACAAGTCATATATTATTTTTGGAAAGTCATTTTCAAACCTTTTTCACATTGTATAATTTTAGGATATGAAGGATTTTCTAATAGTAACTTAATGCTATTTAATTTAGTTCATATCAAATAATTAATATTGTTGATCAATAAATTTAGGATAAAACCACATGTCATAATATTGTTTTCAAAACCCTTTTTATGTTATTTTCCAAACAATGCATTTTATTTTCACACCTTCATGTTTAAAACTTGGAATAACAACTAAAAGTTATTACTAATAATTTTATTCTCATCAAATACTTTTAAGGCCTAGAACTTTATTAAGGGTTACAAAACTTTCATTTTTGATTCCATAAAATATCTTCAGATTAATATTGGAGTTGTAAACATTTTAGGTAAAGGTTTGTTAATAAAAGATATTCCCTTTATATAAAGAAACTTATTTTTGTTTTGAATAAGGCATAATTGGATTGGTAAACTCAATTTCATTGAAATATGTATTGTTTTCTTTTTTTTCTTGCTTCTCATTTGGTTCTTGGTGACTTGCATAACATGAAAACAAAAAGTTTCAATTTTTTGTGATTTTTGCATTTTCCAAAAATCAGGGATGTTACACAGGCGGCCAGATCCGCCAACCTCAACCAACCGCCCGCAGCAAGCATCACCAATTTCCCAAAGCCGCCCATCTCCGCCGCCAAACCAAGCAGCAGCAACAGATCGGTAGCCACTCCTGAACATGACCCCGGAGACTTCACCGCCGGCGTCGGAGCCTACGCCAGCGAAGCGGGAAAGAAGTCCCGGGACACAAACCCATAACTTGACCGTCGACGCCGCCTCGCCGATCAAAATGAGGACCATAACCGCCGCCCAGATCAAGCGGCCACCAAACAACTCCACGACCTCCTGGAATCCGACGCCGAAGACGCCAACTCCCAGGTGGGAGTAAAGTCGGAGGAGCATTATTCCACACGCCGGCGGCTTCACCACCTCAGCACCGCCGCCGGAGACACAAACCCACATCCTATCTACAAAGGCAGAACCAAGAACTGGGGACCCCGCCCCCTCCCGCTGCCGGAGCAACGACGGAGAGAGCGGGGACCCGTGGCCTCGCCGACGGGAAGCGGGGTGAAAACGGACTGGAACCGCTCCCGTGCGGTTGAGTTGGAGAGGGGGAGAGAAAGAGAGGAGGGGATAGTTCGGGGAGGAGGGTAAATAACAACGAAGGAGAAAAAGGAACCGGTATCCGATGTCAATTGTGCAGTAATATGGGATTAGGTGGAAAGACAAAACGGTAAATTTGTGTTGGACGAAAATTTTGGCAGAAACCTTAATGCCTTTATTATTAGGTAAAGATATTAGGTAAAGATTATTATTAGGTAAAGATTAGTGAATTTTAAAAAAAGGAATTCAAGTCCAGAATCTACTATCAAGTTGTAAAATCGATATAAAATCAAATATTAGTCCAAAAATTATGTAGTTTGAACCACGGGATAGCTACAGAAATTGCCTATCCATTTATAAAAAATATAACATAGGTTCTCTAGAAATATCTAGAGAATTATTTATTTTGCCAAAACAGTTCAAAAACACCAAATAATTCGTCGTTTGAGCTCTACAAGTTAAAATCCTATAAAATTGTAGTCTCTGGATTCCTTAGAACATGTAGAACACCTTGGAACATGAGAAACTCAAAGTTGTATCGTGCACACAGTGGGTATTTGAAAAATGGTCAAATCACTAATCTGCCTCTAATTCTAATTTAAAAAGTATTTTTGAATGAAATCAATTGGGTTGTCTTGATAATTGTGTCATCTGTCCAAAGACAACAAGGCCCAATTTTTACAGAGACATAGAATTGAGTTTAGTTTTTTTACTAATATTAGTAAGTACTAATATTAGGAGTTAATATTAGTACTTAGTATTTTTTAGAATTAGTAATTTTTACATAGTAAACATTTTACTTTTTTTTTTTACTTAGTCAATGTTTTGACTTAGGAATATATACTTAGGGTTAGGAATATTTATTTAGGGTTAGTAATTATAATTAGTAGTTAATATTAGTTTTATTAGAATTAGTATTTAATATTAGTATTTCGAATTATTAGTAGTAATGTGTAACATCCAAGTATGAAAACAATCCTTAGAATGTTTGATTCCTTGTTTAATTCCAAGCAATGCATCATGTCATCATGTTTACTTATTGTTTGCATTTGTTTTCCATCTGTTTTATTCTGTTTTCACAACTCAAATTCAAACCTTTTTCAAACATGGTTTCATACTTGCTCTGTTACAACCTTTGGAACCAAAATAACAAACAAAAACAACCCTTTTAATTCCTTGTTTTCACTTATGAAATTGTTTCCTCAAATCATTCCTTTTAATTCCACCAATTAAATTCAAACCATTTCCAAATTCTCAAATCAGTACCTTTTGGGAAACCATAAAAATCACCAAACTTTTCTACCCTCTAAATCATTCTAAAACCCTAGGGGTAACCCTATTTTTGTTATTCATGTTTTATCAAGATTTTATTAACCTCAAATCCCCTATTTTGAATTCAAACACAAACCACAATTTTAAATTTCAATTTTTGAAAACCAAGTTTACAATGTGGTTTCTAATTGTTTAAAAAGCTTAACTTAATTTTTCTATAATTTTTCTCAAATAAATCCTTAACAGATTTCTTCCAAAAGCAAAAGTACAAAAAAAAAATATAAACAGAAAAAGAAAAACGCAGCTAACTAGCGCGCGCGCAGCAGCTAACCTAAGCCCAGCCCCTCTAGCCTACCCCGCGCAAGGCCCAGCCGCAGCAGCACAACTTACCGCTTCGCGGTTGCGCCAAGATGCGTGCGCGCGCCCTCCTTCATCTCCCTCCCGTACGGCACGCATCCGCCGGTGCCACGGCGACCCCGCGGCGACCACGGCGGCCCCAGGCGCCATCTGCGCCTATAAAGGGAGCCCTAGCCCCCCTAGGTGTGCCCTAAGCTCTAGGGTTCCTCGCAGCGCCGCCAAATCTCCTCCTCCTCGAGCTGTTCCCCCTCTCTGCAACTACCCGCCGGCGAGCCTCTGAAGATCTTCATGGCGCCGCCGCGTCCAGCTCCCAACTAGCCACCTCTGCCTTGCAATCACGTCGCCGTCACCTCCTCTAACTCTTGGACACCTGCAATATCCACGGTGAGCAGCAGATCGTCGACTCGATCCTTTCCTTCTCCTCCGGCCACCGTGCCTACTTTCTGAATCCGGCCATCTCGTCGCCGTTGCAGGCCACTTCCGCAACCACCGTTCCCTGGAATCGAGCTGCCGTGATCTCCTCGACGTGTTGGACACCTGATCAGCCGCAGAGAACCACCAGGACGTCGCCGCCGTCCACGTCTTCCCCGCGCCGCCGTCAGCCAACGTCATCGTCGGGCCTCTGCCTCGTCTACGGCCGGTGGTGAGCACCACCGTACCCTCCTTTCTACTCTGCTCCCTGTCCCACGTGCATCCCTGCCTCTGTACGCATCCAGGCAACCACGTCCGAGCGCCACCGTGCGTTTCCACGCCGTCGTTGTTCTCTGTCCGCCGGCGAGCAACCTTTTGTTCGTCAGAAAGTTCAGGTTTTTAAACTGAACCTTAACCTGCAACGTACCCCTATACTGTCAAGCGACCGCAGAGCAGCGCAGTGGTTGTGTTCTTTTCTGAATCCGCGAGTGGGCGTGGGTTCGAGCCGCAAAAACCCCACCTTTTTTTTTGTGGATTTTCGTCCACAGCAGGCTGGCCCGCTGTCAGCGACCGCGGTGGCCACGTGTGCACGCGCAGGTCCACGCTGGCCCCTGGCCCGCTGCGCAGTGGCAGCGTGTAGGCTGCTGCTGCGTAACAAACGTTTTTTCAGCACAAATAAAAATTCCAATTCTTTTTAAATAACAGATTTGAAATAGAAACTTCTAAAATCAATATCTTTTAATTTACAAATGCAATGAATACAAACTTTATATGAAACTTGATCTAAATTTCATAAACTTTCCAAATTTGCAATTTGTGTTCTGTTTTGAATTTTCAAAATGCAATCTAAATTCAAATTCAAATAATTCAAATGCAATTTGAACTAATTCATAACTAATTCATACTAGTTTCAAATAATTCAACTAAAATATGTTTTTCACACCTTTTTGAATGCTCTATTCAAATATAAATTTTGTTTTCTGGTTTGAACAATTTAAATTGCCTAAACTATTTAAATCTTGTTTAATTCAATTAAAAATTGTTTAAAATTGTTTAATTCATAACTAAATAATCCAAAGTCCAATTTCAAATTGTGAAACATGTAACCCAACCAGAATTTGATGTTCTTTTCAAATATCAACTTTGTTATTTGCTCTGAACATTTTAAAAGGTTGAAAACAACAACTACATGTGTGATACCTTTAATGCAACCAAAATTTTCCAAAAATTAATAACAAACTGTTAAATTGCTACAACCTATTCTAAGTTGGTTCTAATGTTGTTATTTTGCTGTTATCCTGTTGCATGCATCATACTAATCCATTAACATCTGTTGATTAGTTGGAAAACAAATAACCTAACCAAATTCCATGGGCTTTTCATATGCAACTCACAGTTGCATATCAGTCCATTTAAATTGTGTTACCATATCAAATAGTCTAGCTTGTTGCATCTATTAAATTGTCATGCATCATATTTGATTGTGCACAATGCCATGTCAATGTTTGTTTACATACCTGTTTTGTTTGTTTGCTTCTTCCCGGTTAGACGACGACTACGTTGAGACCGACGATCCTTACGACACCACTTCTCAGGACCTAGCCCAGTACGATACTGAGCTGCCAGGCAAGTTATCACTCACATGAATCATCGAGTTTCCTTTCCACACTTGTTGTCGATACTATCCTTTTGTCTATTATTGCTAGCCATATGTATCGTTGCTTGTTCTCCGAACCTATCACATGATTCCCTGAACCAATGATACTGCCTCACCTCCAAACCTACAGCCTTTGCTTGTGCCTGTTCTACCTAGCATGCTTAGGGTTGCTTTACTCGAGTCTGTTGTCGGTTATTACTCTTGTTATCTTATTTTCTGTACCGGGGCTCGATGTTAATCAATCAATCCTGTTAATTGCTAATGGTAATAATAATTTGATGATAAGGCACCGGCAGGAGGCCCATGAGAGGTTTTGAAGCCTGCTAGTGTCGACCCTAATAGGAAAAGGGTCTTGTCTACTGATCCATGATGAGCGCACTACCCGCATTTGGGAAGCGAGTATGGGCGCCCCCCTCAACTTGACCTGATTCGCATCTCGTCCAAATCGCCTCATTTAGTTCGTGTTTTCCATTTGCCGCATGCATGTTTTTGCGAGCCCAGCGCAGGGTGGAACTTTCGTAGTCGGCATATAGGGGGACACGGTCTTAGAGTGCTATGATGGTCCATTTTCTTCTGGGCTTGATTAGCCGTGCGCCCAAGGTTCTTTGGGCTTGATGCGGAGAATGGTTGGTTGTGTAGAGTACCCCGCTTGGTGGGTTAGCTTCCCATCTGGCGGGTTATTCTTGAGTGTACGGCCAAATTGGTGCAACCCTGCAGGGATAATCTTCTCGAGAAGCCGTGTTTTCCGCGGTTATGGATTACTTGGTGAAAGTACTGGCTAACAAGTACTCAGAACAACTTCAACTTAATGATTAATCATGATTCACCCACTGTTTAATAACCTGACTAGTAATAGGTTATTCACACAATAACTTGATTCACCTTATCATAACTGTGTGAGTTATCCTCGGATTGCTTCTTCGGATAAGGGGCGAGATCCAGGATGGGTTTGGTTGAAGTTATCTTTCAGTTGGTTACAATCCTCGATCTCATCTTATTCTGTTAGCCGGAACTTGTAGTTATCTTCTGTAGTTGGTTAGCGCAGCCAGCAGCAACTTTTGTATCACCCCTTTCTTCCGTTGATCCCAAGCATCAATGCTTGTGTTGACGGGTAACTCTTTGATGAACTGTGAGTCTTGCTTGCCAGTACTTGGATGTACTGACCCCGTTGGGGCTGTGGTTTACGCAGAGTACGACTACGGCTACGATGCTTCCCAGGACGGCTACTTTGTGGAGTTTGACGACGCTGCAGACGAGTAGATAGCTGGACCAGGGCAGGATCCAGAACCTTCGTGGATGGGCTTCGTTTGCTTTATTTTCCTCCGGCTTCTTAAGCCTTCAGTTTTGTCTGTACTCAGACACCTTTGTTTGCTTCCGCTGATGTAATGAATGACATGTTGGGACATGTGTCCTCTGGATGATTGTTTTGCTATCTCTGCTCTAGTGAGAGCTATTTGCAACTTTATTTCAATCTTTTGTGTCTTAGAGATATGTTGTGATTATCATTCGTTCAAAGCCGTTGACGTACAGTGCGTGATTGATATGAAGTACGTCAATGGTAGTGCCTGAGATTTCTAGTGGATAGTTTACATCGACGATGGAATAACGGAGCTTGTGTTGTCGCGCATAAGCGCAGGCCTACCAGGAAGCTGGGACGTGGGAGCAGGTATGCCCCATAATCCAAGCATCTGCTATCCAGTTCGTACGGTGAGTATCCCTTAGAAGTCAGGGTGCGACAAATGGTATCAGAGCCTGTCTGCCTGTAGGATCCCTTTTACTGGTCGCAGTTGAGTCTAGAAACTATTTTGTAGCCATATAGGAAAAAATCAAACGTGAGAGTAGGAATTCTGTTCTTTTTCTTCTTTTCCCCACCCACCCTCCCTTTTCTGGTAAGGAAGTGCAACGTTGTTTTTCCCTTCTCATCTAAACTTTCAAGTTAGGATTTCACGAATCCTGGTTTCTCTGGGATAGTTATATCTACTAGTCCATAGGAATGGAGGTGGTTGTGACATGATTTATCATGTTGCCTACTCACGATTGAGAACGGTGGCAAATAGGCCCCGGAAGCAGATCCTCTATTCCTTAAGCAGTAGATATTGATCCTTTAGAAGCCCGGATGGGTTCTCCTTAGTACCTCAGGACTTTTGGTCAAGTTTTCCCAGTGTTGCTTCAATATCATGTTCTTTCAACATTCTTATCGTCCGTTGAACCTTGTTGAGTTCCACATCCTTTTTCATCTAACGGAGCCTAATCAAAATCTTTCCCGATCATCTGCAGATGGATCTCAGGTTCTACCCGCAGGTGGTTAGGATGACTCGCTGTGAGGACACCGCCGGTTATCCGGAGATGCTCAGGGATATGGTTACCTATCTGGGGTTCCGTTGGGCACCAGAGTACCAGGTCTACGAGCACCAGCGCGAGTTCGAGCAGACTTTCTACCGGGCCATCGTCTACATTCTGTCGGATGATGGCAGGAGCTTTGTTCACCAGTACGAGGCAGTAGGTTCCACAGTGGATATGGCCGTGCAGCAGTCAGCGTACGTGAGTCTCACCGTTCTACGTGCTGACTACTGGGGGTTTGATGATTCCAGTTATCGTCACATCCCCCGTGGTTACATCACGGCAGCGGGAGTTCACTTCACTGACCACCGCGACCTGGATACCTACGAGTCTGATAGCTCCAGGCTGCACACTACTGCCCAGTTCGTGAGGCACAGTGACGCAGCTGTTTCCGCACTTTCTCAGGAGTTAGCCTCAGTCAGGGAGCAGCTCCACCTTGCTCTCACCCGTCTGGCGACGTACACCACAGACTTTGTTGGAGATGAGCGCTTTGCACGTTGCGTTCAGTCAGCTGGTCTTCCGTTGCCAGATGCTGGAGGTTACGAGCCGGTCAGAGGTCCACTTATCCACCTCGGTGCAGGTTACACGGGGATTCCTCGATATGGAGCACAGGAAGAGGATGCCTTCTACTTCACCACTCCGAGAGTTGCTCTCAGAGCTTTTCCTATCTACAGGGATCGTCGTGATACCTACTTTCGTGGGGTTCCTCCTCACCGTATCTCTCGTCGTACTACTCACCGCCGTCCTGCGTGATGAGCATGGGAGTACCGTTGTATCCGCTTCTAGCTATGTTTAGTTATCCTTGTCTTTCGAACCATGTGTTGGTCTGTTGGATATTCTGATGTATTTGAACATGTGATGATGTACCTGTTGGTTATCTATTCATGCGTCGGAATAATCTATCTTTCGGTTACCAAGTCTATCCTGTTGTATTGTTGTGCTAAAATGCATTTCTGTTCAGATGCCTCCAACCAGGAACACCCCGCCTCCACCACCACCAATGGGGGAACTGTTGGCTCAGATGACCCAAGTGGTGACTCAGATGGCTCAGATCCAGGCAAACCAGCACAACAACCAGAATGCTCCGCGAGTCAGTATCAAGGAGTTTCTGAGCGTGGGTCCGAGGGCTTTCGTGGCAACACGTGAGCCTCTGGATGCTGATGACTGGATCAGGGAGATCAACAGGGCTCTGGAGATTGCTCATGTCGCTGAGGAAGATAAGGTCAAGTATGCCACCTACCTACTGAAGGGTCAGGCAGCTACGTGGTGGGAGAACTACCAGACCATGAGAGCTGGCTATCCTATCACCTGGGGATGTTTCAAGGATGCCTTCCTGAAGCACCACATCCCGGATGGTCTCATGGAAAGGATGCGTGAGGAATTCTGCTCTCTCAGACAGGGCAAACTGGACGTCCTCGGCTACCAGAACGAGTTCAATCGTCTCGCTCGGTATGCTGGTGACGAAGTGTCCACCGAGACCAAGAAGATGGCAAGGTTCCGCAGAGGCTTTAACCCGGAACTGAAGTATGCTCTCACCAACATCAAGTGCAAGGACTTCGTCGAGCTCGTGAACACCGCGCTCAATGAGGAGAATGGGCGCAAGGCGTTCGAAGAGTCCCGCAAGCACTCGCGCGAGGGTGGTTCCTCCTCCAACATGACCACCCCTCCGCAGAAGCGCCGCATCTGGGTGCCAAATGGTGCTGTCGCTCGGGCTCCAAATGCCCAACCTGCTCCAGGCTTTGGTCCCCGCCCGCCCAACCCACCTCAGATGCAGGGTCAGAGGATTCCAATGGGGCAGCCAAGGCCGGGTCCTCCTCGTGTCATCACTTGCTACAAGTGCAAGCAGACTGGGCACTACGCTGATAAGTGCACTCAGAGGCAGCTACCTCCACCTCCTCGCCCCAACACCAACCAGGCTATGGTTCGTGCTCCCCCGGCTAAAGCCTTCAACACCAACAACAGGCCTGTCGGGAGGAACGCGAGGGTGAACCATATCAAGGCCGACAAAGCTGAGGAAGCCGCTGACGTCGTTCTCGGTATATTACCCGTAAACTCTTTTCCAGCTAAAGTGTTGTTTGATACTGGAGCATCGCATTCGTTCGTGTCAAAGATATTTGCTACAACGTACAATTTAGCTCTGGTTCCGCTAAGCAATCAAATCTATGTGCACTCTCCGGGAACTAAAATGATTACTTCCAAGATAAGCATGGACAATCAGATCCTAATTGGAGGTCGTATATTCCTTGCTTCACTCATGTTGCTGGGAAATTCTGACATTGATGTCATTCTGGGTATGGATTGGTTGAAGACCCACAAAGCAAAAATTGACTGTGCTCAAAAGTCAATAACTCTCTCTCACACTTCAGGCCAGATAGTCTATTCTCCATATGGATCAAGTTCTGTTCAGCTGTTCAACCTCGATGCCAAACCCCTTCCTGAAATTGAAAATGTTCCGGTGGTTTGTGAATTCCCTGACGTCTTTCCAGAAGAATTGCCAGGGATGCCTCCGGACAGAGCAGTTGAGTTCGTGATCGAGCTTGAGCCAGGTACTGCTCCAATCTCTAAGCATCCATACAAGATAACTCCTCCTGAACTGAAATTGTTGAAGGAGCAAATCGATATGTACATGGAAAAAGGTTACATTCAGCCTAGTTCCTCCGCTTGGGGTTGCCCAACTCTGTTTGTTGCCAAGAAGGATCAAACAAAAAGACTCGTGGTTGACTATCGTCCTCTCAACGAGAAAACCATCAAGAACAAGTATCCACTTCCTCGTATCGATGACCTTTTTGATCAACTTGCTGGAGCCTCGATATACTCAAAGTTGGACTTGAGGATGGGGTACCATCAGATAAAGATCAGAAAGGAAGATATTCCAAAAACAGCCTTCACCACTCGTTACGGTCTTTATGAATTCACCGTCATGTCATTTGGTCTCACCAATGCACCGGCAACGTTCTCAAGACTCATGAATTCTGTCTTCCATGAATACCTCGACAAGTTCGTTGTGGTATATCTTGATGACATCCTAGTCTACTCAAAATCCGAGGAAGAGCATGGAGAACACCTTCGTCTCACTCTCATGAAACTTCGCGAGCATCGTCTGTATGCCAAGTATTCCAAATGTGAGTTCTGGATTCCAGAAGTTGCATATCTTGGTCATATAATTTCTGCCAAAGGCATTGCCATTGATCCTGAAAAGGTTAAGGCAATTGTTGATTGGAAACCCCCTAAGACGGTAAAGCAAGTTAGAAGCTTTCTTGGCTTGGCTAGCTATTGCCGTCGTTTCGTCCAAAACTTTTCCAAGATAGCTAAACCTCTCACTGATCTCACAAAGAAGGACAAAAAGTTCGTTTGGACTCCACAATGTGATGAGAGTTTCAACCTCCTGAAGACTAAACTCACTTCCACACCTGTTCTGGTTGGTCCAGATACTACCAAACCTTTCCAGATATTCTGTGATGCATCTCTCCAAGGCCTAGGAGCAGTTCTTATGCAAGAACGTCAAGTTGTGGCTTATGCTTCACGTCAGTTGAACCCACATGAGCAAAACTATCCCACTCATGATCTTGAACTTGCAGCAGTTGTGTTTGCCCTCAAGAAATGGAGACAATACTTGTTGGGTAACAAAACTGAAATCTTTTCCGATCATAAGAGTCTGAAATACATCTTCACTCAGCCAGATCTGAACCTCAGGCAAAGGAGATGGATTGAGAAGATTAAAGACTTTGATCTCACCATTTCTTACACTCCAGGCAAGGCTAATGTTATGGCCGATGCTCTCAGTCGCAAATCCTATCGCAATAATCTCATGATCATGGAAAGCCAACCTCCACTTCATGAAGAATTCCAGAAGCTAAACCTTGGTCTTGTTCCTGAAGGATACCTTGCTAGCTTGACAGCCAGCCCAACTCTCGAGGAAAAGATTCGTTCTGAACAACTTCGTGATAATGAAATCAAGAAGATGGTAGAGCAAATCAAGGAGGGCAGTGATAAATTCAAGTCCTTCTCAATTGATGACAAAGGAACTGTGTTCTTTGAAGGACGCATTGCAGTTCCTCAGATTCAAAGTCTCAAGGATATCATTCTCAAGGAGGCTCATGAAACTCCTCTATCCATTCACCCTGGAAGTACAAAGATGTACCAGGATCTTAAGACTCTGTATTGGTGGTCTGGCATGAAACGTGAAATTGCTCAATACGTTTCTGAATGCGACGTTTGTCAACGTGTTAAGGCAGTCCATCAAAAGACAGCAGGTCTACTCCAACCTCTGAAAATTCCTGACTGGAAGTGGGACATGATTGAAATGGACTTCGTTACTGGGTTTCCAAAGTCCAGGAAAGGCAACGATGCAATCTTCGTTGTTATTGATCGTCTCACTAAGGTTGCTCACTTCTTTGCTGTCAAGGAAACTATCTCAGCTAGCCAGTTAGCAGAGCTCTACACAGCAAGGATTGTTCCTCTTCATGGTGTACCATTGGAAATAAGCTCAGATCGTGGAAGCATCTTCACTTCTCATTTCTGGAAAAGCTTTCAAGAAGCATTGGGCACTAAACTTCTGTTCAGCACAGCTTATCACCCTCAGTCTCAGGGGCAAGTCGAAAGAGTCAATCAGATTCTCGAGGATATGCTCAGAGCATGTGGTATCTCATTTGGCATGAAATGGGAGGATTGCCTTCCATATGCTGAATTCTCCTACAACAACAGCTACCAGGCAAGCCTAGGCATGGCACCTTTTGAGGCACTGTATGGTCGCAGATGCAGGAGTCCAATCAATTGGTCTGGAGCTGGTGAACGTTCACTCTTAGGCCCTGACATGGTTTAGGAAGCCGAGGAGAAAGTTCGTATCATTCGTGACAATCTCAGGATTGCTCAGTCTCGTCAGAAGAGCTATTATGATAGCAAGCACAGGGATATGGTCTATGCACCCGGTGATAAGGCATATCTCCGTGTAACTCCCCTCAGAGGCACTCATCGTTTTGGTGTGAAAGGAAAGCTTGCACCAAGATACATTGGTCCTTTCAACATTCTTTCGAGGCGTGCAGAAAATGCTTATCGTCTTGAACTTCCAGAAAAACTATCTAAGGTGCACGATGTTTTCCACGTGTCACAACTCAAGAAGTGTTTCAAAGACCCAGATCGTGCAGTTGATCATGATTCCATTGAGCTGCAAGATGATCTGTCTTATGAGGAGCACCCTATTCGTATTCTCGATGAGACCGAGCGTAAGACTCGCAACAAGAGCACCAAGTTCTTGAAGGTCCAATGGTCGCATCATTCCGATAAAGAGGCAACGTGGGAGACCGAAGAGGATCTTCGTAAGAAGTATCCGGACCTTTTCACTTCTCAGTAGGGAATCTCGGGGCGCGATTCCTTCAAGGGGGGGCGTTTTGTAACATCCAAGTATGAAAACAATCCTTAGAATGTTTGATTCCTTGTTTAATTCCAAGCAATGCATCATGTCATCATGTTTACTTATTGTTTGCATTTGTTTTCCATCTGTTTTATTCTGTTTTCACAACTCAAATTCAAACCTTTTTCAAACATGGTTTCATACTTGCTCTGTTACAACCTTTGGAACCAAAATAACAAACAAAAACAACCCTTTTAATTCCTTGTTTTCACTTATGAAATTGTTTCCTCAAATCATTCCTTTTAATTCCACCAATTAAATTCAAACCATTTCCAAATTCTCAAATCAGTACCTTTTGGGAAACCATAAAAATCACCAAACTTTTCTACCCTCTAAATCATTCTAAAACCCTAGGGGTAACCCTATTTTTGTTATTCATGTTTTATCAAGATTTTATTAACCTCAAATCCCCTATTTTGAATTCAAACACAAACCACAATTTTAAATTTCAATTTTTGAAAACCAAGTTTACAATGTGGTTTCTAATTGTTTAAAAAGCTTAACTTAATTTTTCTATAATTTTTCTCAAATAAATCCTTAACAGATTTCTTCCAAAAGCAAAAGTACAAAAAAAAAATATAAACAGAAAAAGAAAAACGCAGCTAACTAGCGCGCGCGCAGCAGCTAACCTAAGCCCAGCCCCTCTAGCCTACCCCGCGCAAGGCCCAGCCGCAGCAGCACAACTTACCGCTTCGCGGTTGCGCCAAGATGCGTGCGCGCGCCCTCCTTCATCTCCCTCCCGTACGGCACGCATCCGCCGGTGCCACGGCGACCCCGCGGCGACCACGGCGGCCCCAGGCGCCATCTGCGCCTATAAAGGGAGCCCTAGCCCCCCTAGGTGTGCCCTAAGCTCTAGGGTTCCTCGCAGCGCCGCCAAATCTCCTCCTCCTCGAGCTGTTCCCCCTCTCTGCAACTACCCGCCGGCGAGCCTCTGAAGATCTTCATGGCGCCGCCGCGTCCAGCTCCCAACTAGCCACCTCTGCCTTGCAATCACGTCGCCGTCACCTCCTCTAACTCTTGGACACCTGCAATATCCACGGTGAGCAGCAGATCGTCGACTCGATCCTTTCCTTCTCCTCCGGCCACCGTGCCTACTTTCTGAATCCGGCCATCTCGTCGCCGTTGCAGGCCACTTCCGCAACCACCGTTCCCTGGAATCGAGCTGCCGTGATCTCCTCGACGTGTTGGACACCTGATCAGCCGCAGAGAACCACCAGGACGTCGCCGCCGTCCACGTCTTCCCCGCGCCGCCGTCAGCCAACGTCATCGTCGGGCCTCTGCCTCGTCTACGGCCGGTGGTGAGCACCACCGTACCCTCCTTTCTACTCTGCTCCCTGTCCCACGTGCATCCCTGCCTCTGTACGCATCCAGGCAACCACGTCCGAGCGCCACCGTGCGTTTCCACGCCGTCGTTGTTCTCTGTCCGCCGGCGAGCAACCTTTTGTTCGTCAGAAAGTTCAGGTTTTTAAACTGAACCTTAACCTGCAACGTACCCCTATACTGTCAAGCGACCGCAGAGCAGCGCAGTGGTTGTGTTCTTTTCTGAATCCGCGAGTGGGCGTGGGTTCGAGCCGCAAAAACCCCACCTTTTTTTTTGTGGATTTTCGTCCACAGCAGGCTGGCCCGCTGTCAGCGACCGCGGTGGCCACGTGTGCACGCGCAGGTCCACGCTGGCCCCTGGCCCGCTGCGCAGTGGCAGCGTGTAGGCTGCTGCTGCGTAACAAACGTTTTTTCAGCACAAATAAAAATTCCAATTCTTTTTAAATAACAGATTTGAAATAGAAACTTCTAAAATCAATATCTTTTAATTTACAAATGCAATGAATACAAACTTTATATGAAACTTGATCTAAATTTCATAAACTTTCCAAATTTGCAATTTGTGTTCTGTTTTGAATTTTCAAAATGCAATCTAAATTCAAATTCAAATAATTCAAATGCAATTTGAACTAATTCATAACTAATTCATACTAGTTTCAAATAATTCAACTAAAATATGTTTTTCACACCTTTTTGAATGCTCTATTCAAATATAAATTTTGTTTTCTGGTTTGAACAATTTAAATTGCCTAAACTATTTAAATCTTGTTTAATTCAATTAAAAATTGTTTAAAATTGTTTAATTCATAACTAAATAATCCAAAGTCCAATTTCAAATTGTGAAACATGTAACCCAACCAGAATTTGATGTTCTTTTCAAATATCAACTTTGTTATTTGCTCTGAACATTTTAAAAGGTTGAAAACAACAACTACATGTGTGATACCTTTAATGCAACCAAAATTTTCCAAAAATTAATAACAAACTGTTAAATTGCTACAACCTATTCTAAGTTGGTTCTAATGTTGTTATTTTGCTGTTATCCTGTTGCATGCATCATACTAATCCATTAACATCTGTTGATTAGTTGGAAAACAAATAACCTAACCAAATTCCATGGGCTTTTCATATGCAACTCACAGTTGCATATCAGTCCATTTAAATTGTGTTACCATATCAAATAGTCTAGCTTGTTGCATCTATTAAATTGTCATGCATCATATTTGATTGTGCACAATGCCATGTCAATGTTTGTTTACATACCTGTTTTGTTTGTTTGCTTCTTCCCGGTTAGACGACGACTACGTTGAGACCGACGATCCTTACGACACCACTTCTCAGGACCTAGCCCAGTACGATACTGAGCTGCCAGGCAAGTTATCACTCACATGAATCATCGAGTTTCCTTTCCACACTTGTTGTCGATACTATCCTTTTGTCTATTATTGCTAGCCATATGTATCGTTGCTTGTTCTCCGAACCTATCACATGATTCCCTGAACCAATGATACTGCCTCACCTCCAAACCTACAGCCTTTGCTTGTGCCTGTTCTACCTAGCATGCTTAGGGTTGCTTTACTCGAGTCTGTTGTCGGTTATTACTCTTGTTATCTTATTTTCTGTACCGGGGCTCGATGTTAATCAATCAATCCTGTTAATTGCTAATGGTAATAATAATTTGATGATAAGGCACCGGCAGGAGGCCCATGAGAGGTTTTGAAGCCTGCTAGTGTCGACCCTAATAGGAAAAGGGTCTTGTCTACTGATCCATGATGAGCGCACTACCCGCATTTGGGAAGCGAGTATGGGCGCCCCCCTCAACTTGACCTGATTCGCATCTCGTCCAAATCGCCTCATTTAGTTCGTGTTTTCCATTTGCCGCATGCATGTTTTTGCGAGCCCAGCGCAGGGTGGAACTTTCGTAGTCGGCATATAGGGGGACACGGTCTTAGAGTGCTATGATGGTCCATTTTCTTCTGGGCTTGATTAGCCGTGCGCCCAAGGTTCTTTGGGCTTGATGCGGAGAATGGTTGGTTGTGTAGAGTACCCCGCTTGGTGGGTTAGCTTCCCATCTGGCGGGTTATTCTTGAGTGTACGGCCAAATTGGTGCAACCCTGCAGGGATAATCTTCTCGAGAAGCCGTGTTTTCCGCGGTTATGGATTACTTGGTGAAAGTACTGGCTAACAAGTACTCAGAACAACTTCAACTTAATGATTAATCATGATTCACCCACTGTTTAATAACCTGACTAGTAATAGGTTATTCACACAATAACTTGATTCACCTTATCATAACTGTGTGAGTTATCCTCGGATTGCTTCTTCGGATAAGGGGCGAGATCCAGGATGGGTTTGGTTGAAGTTATCTTTCAGTTGGTTACAATCCTCGATCTCATCTTATTCTGTTAGCCGGAACTTGTAGTTATCTTCTGTAGTTGGTTAGCGCAGCCAGCAGCAACTTTTGTATCACCCCTTTCTTCCGTTGATCCCAAGCATCAATGCTTGTGTTGACGGGTAACTCTTTGATGAACTGTGAGTCTTGCTTGCCAGTACTTGGATGTACTGACCCCGTTGGGGCTGTGGTTTACGCAGAGTACGACTACGGCTACGATGCTTCCCAGGACGGCTACTTTGTGGAGTTTGACGACGCTGCAGACGAGTAGATAGCTGGACCAGGGCAGGATCCAGAACCTTCGTGGATGGGCTTCGTTTGCTTTATTTTCCTCCGGCTTCTTAAGCCTTCAGTTTTGTCTGTACTCAGACACCTTTGTTTGCTTCCGCTGATGTAATGAATGACATGTTGGGACATGTGTCCTCTGGATGATTGTTTTGCTATCTCTGCTCTAGTGAGAGCTATTTGCAACTTTATTTCAATCTTTTGTGTCTTAGAGATATGTTGTGATTATCATTCGTTCAAAGCCGTTGACGTACAGTGCGTGATTGATATGAAGTACGTCAATGGTAGTGCCTGAGATTTCTAGTGGATAGTTTACATCGACGATGGAATAACGGAGCTTGTGTTGTCGCGCATAAGCGCAGGCCTACCAGGAAGCTGGGACGTGGGAGCAGGTATGCCCCATAATCCAAGCATCTGCTATCCAGTTCGTACGGTGAGTATCCCTTAGAAGTCAGGGTGCGACATAATGGGACTTAGCAAATATTAGTAATTAGAATTATTAGTAGTAATGGGACTTAGCAAATATTACTAGTTTGACGGTGTTTTTTTAGTACTTTGGATTTTTTACTCAGGAATATCTTAGTGTGATTATTTAGTAGTAATTATTACTTAGTAGATTGACTTTGTTGTATTTTTTTATTATTTACCGGTGATTGACTTAGTGGTAATTTGATATATGTGAAACTTGATTGCATTTGAATTTATTAAAATATTGAAGTGATTGACTTATTCAAATATTTGACTTAGTATAGTATTTTATCTTCCATCTGTATTAGTTGAGCTATCGACGGCAGAGAGGGTGAAGAACATGTGTTCACGATAATTGAAGAAAGTACACTCCCCGTTGGACCCAATGATGGTGGAGGTCAATACGACGGCTCAGAGTACTTGAACGATTCAGGTCAGGGAATGGAGAAAGAAGAGAAATTGTAAGGATCGGATGTGGAAATGGATAAAAGCAGTGATGAACAAGCCTTAGTTAAGGTCGTGGAACATACTTCATCGACGTAGACTACCAGGAAGTCGAAACGAGGCCCGACTCAAGAGATGAGCTCTAAAGAGCATCTGATAATCAAGTCAGTCTATCGATCCGGTGAACCTGCTTGGCCCATTAGTACCGCAACTAAGTTTACAAGTCAATATGGAGTTATTGTTAGGGACCTCATCCCAATAAGTATTGACGAATGGAATGAGCCAGCAAAGGACGAAGACGATCCTGATCGTCCTGCAGTTTCTTTTGTCTCAGACCGGTCCAAAAAAGCTCTTTTCGACAAGCTCATGAACCATTTCAGTCTATCAGAATGTGATACTGAGGAGACAAAAGGAAATGCGCGCCGCAGTCATGCACTAGGCTTTAAAGAAGATGGCCGAGGCTTTCAATGCTTACAAGAAAAGATTATGAAAAGAATATCAAAATAAAAATACACTTCCAAAAATCGAGGGGCCGCTAGAAAAGCAGAAGCGACACTGGCCAGCATTTCTGGCGTACAAGCAATCACAAAAGGGTAAGAAAAGTTCAGAAAAGAATGCGGTGAAGAAGATATATCACCATAAAATGGGTTCAGGTGGCTACAGAGTTGTAGTGCCTAAGTTTGACAAACTTGAGGGAAATCTGTAAGGCCCCCAGAACAACAGTCCAAGGACCTCCGATATGCATACATTCACGATCCTAGATCATACCAGTCGTGAACAACATACCAAGTTGTCATACACATATATCATCTATTACAAGGTTGCAGGAAGGTCTTACAAATAAGAATGGTGACATGACCAAGTCTAACACAACTGCCACGCGGGGCAAGCACTCAACACACACAGCAGAAGTCAATAACACACAACACGGTGGAGCCGAAGTCACGCCTTAACCTACAGGCTGCTGACCGGGAGACGATCCTAGTCCGCAGGGTCATAAGTGCAGTACTCCTCCTCATAGAACGCCTCCGGAGGCTTCTCCTCGAAGTATGGCAAGTAGATACCTGGGACAAAACCAATATGAGTACATTTGAATGCACTCTACAAGACATCCTTCATGAATATTATAGAATGCATGTGTGCTTATATGGTGGAGTGGGTAGGCTATACATAGGGTTCACTACTAGGAAAATGGCTATAGGAGTGATGATACCCGTGACGCACTGCAACTTCGGCACGTCACGCCTATTACCCGCGGTGCACGCCCGTTTGGTGCGTCGCGCCTAAAGGCATACCCGCGGCGCACCAAACATACGGCGCGTCGCACCTACGTGTGGGGCCGGGGTGGAGAGCCTCCGAGGCATACCCGCGACGCACCTTGGCAGTGGTGCGTCACGTCTATGTTCGATACCCGCGGCGCACCTTCCATTAGTGCGTCACGGCTATCCTTTCTCCTATACTAGGACTGGCCCGCGTCGTCCTCTCCTTCTTCCTCTTTGATCCACATCGCACGCGCGCGCCTTCTTCCTCTTCGATCCACATCGCACGCGCGCGCCCGTCGCCCACCGTACCACCCCAAGCCCTAGCTAGCCTCTGCCCTCCCCTCCCTCTCGCCGCCGCCCACCACCACCCCAAGCCCTAGCCTAGCCTCTTCCCTCCCTCTAGTCGCCGCCACCACCTCGCCTCTGCATCGACCTAGGAGGAGGAGGAGCAGGCCAGGGAGCCGTCGACCACTGCGACGTCGTCGTCCCGTCTCCATCGACCTCGAAGCCCGACGAACAAAGGTGCGCCGCCCCCCTAGTCCTCTCCCTCCCCTTCTCCTCGATCCCGCCCCTAGGTGCAGAATTGAAAAAGAAATCTAGATTCATGTGAGACATTTTTTTCCATCAAAGAAGTTCCATGACGATAAGAAGACCAATGTGCATGGTCACTAGATTAACAATGAAGCCCATCATTTTATTATTTCCTTGTCCCCTTGTTGATATCTGATATGAAGCAACAGTCAGATGCTCACGTGTGTTGGATTCCAGGACATCAACGAAAGAAATCCGGCCAAACCCTACAGTTCTGAACCAACATTATGATGGTCTAGAGACATGCTCATAATATGGAGTTGTTACTATTTTAAGTAAATATGGTATACTGTACTAAAGATGGAAACATACAAAAAAGAAACTAATTTAGCTTTCTTGCAATAATCTTAAGTTTGTTCTTCTCAAACACTTGTACAACAGAGTAAGGCTAGATTAAATTAAAATTAATGGGATAGAAAAATTCTGTACATACAAATAAATTCAGAGTGCATCGTCTTATGAACAGTACCATTTGGACCAGATATTAGGATATAATTCTATCTACAATAAAAGGCCAGAATCACCTCAAAAGTTTTACATGCCTGAAAGGTAGTTGTACATACAAAAAAAAATGTTTGACAGGTGTTGTGCACAATTAGGATGAAATTAGAAAATAGGAAGTGCCCAGGTCTTTGATGGCTTGGTGACAAGCAATAAGCACAGGTTATCTACTTCATCTTGCTGCCCCTGGAATTATTATCTGATAGGAAGTGCCCAGGTTTTTGTTGTGTGTGCTTGAGCTGTGTAGCTCGAGATGTGTGGTGCAGGAGAAGAAATGGACTTTGTAAACATTTCTTGTGTTGGTGATGGTGCTGGTGAATCTTGTTTTGGAAATCTGTCCGGCCATCGAGCCGTTTAAAACTTTGCAGGGAATTCAAATGAGTTGCCCATTTTCGCCGAAATATTGATTAATTTTCGTTTCGGCGAGAATCGGGCACTCTAGTGTTAGAAAATTAGCAAGGGTCATGCCGAAATTTTCCCGTGAATTTAGGACTTAGCCATTTTCCCATGATAGGAGCGATGTCGGATGTTATCTGTCACATTTAATTTTCAATAATGCGTATTTCCATGACAAATCAATGGTCTATGTCCCCAAGTGTTGCTTTGTTTTTGGATATTCCATTAAAGTAGATAGCCTTTCTGCATTTGTTTTGTGATAGGTAGGTTCTGCCATTTGTCTTTGTTTTGTGATAGCTATGCTCCTCTAACCTCTATGTGTACTTTCTTAATTTAATAGAACATGGCTTGCGAAGTATGTCGGTCCCGATGTGCCCAAGGACGATTCACTGGGGCTTCTTTTATGCTTCAGCTCCACGACGGTGACGTTGATTCGTTGGTAATTAACAATTCTTTTTATGTTAACTTGTTCTTTCGTTTTACTATCTAGCTTGAGACTTGTGTTTATTAACAAAATAGTCTTTATATTTCTTTTTTAGATTCTACCATGCAATATTCGCGAAGAATTCAACGAGTTAGTTGGCAGTAACGTGGATTTCAATGTTCACGGGACCACCTACATTCTTCGAGTGAAAAAAGAAAGAACGAAGACCTACTTCTGCGGGCAAGCATTGCAGGCTCTCATCGCCACGTACAATTTAAGCGGAGGTGATTACATTCACTTCTCTATGGAAGGACCGCAACCTCGCATCAAAATTGTGTATATGGGCGGGATTGCGAGCGAGGATGGCGGGAGTGAGGAGGAAACTGAGAACACCGAGGATATGGACACTGAGGATGATATGGACGAGGAGGACCCATGGAAACATGTGGTGGTTGCTCAAAGAGCGAATCTTAGCGAGTTTGAGAAGGACCGTGTCCTTCAGAAACTTGCCCAGATAGATAGCTACATCGGGTCCCCTTTCGTGCATCGCATCAGCAACACTAACATCTCCAATGGACATGTCATGGTATGTTTCTTAACACTTTCTTATTCGTATAGTTGCTTATGTTCTTAACACTTTCTTATCCGGTATTTGACATTGTGCTTTTATTCTTTCTTGGAATTGTGTGTTGTAGAAAATACCTTTGGCGGTAGCGGACAGTGCTGGCATGGAGCATATGGGTACCATTGGAGTACGCCGTGGAGAATCAGGACCTGTCACCGTAGTTCCGATCACCAGGGATAACGCTGATGGTCGGGTCATCCTCAACTCTCAAGCATGGAGGCAGTTCCATTCCGCAAGAGGTGGTATGGAGGTTGGCCGAGCTATTCTGATCACCATGAGGGATAGTGACATCGCCAACTTGGACATGATGATGGTCATCGACTACATCCGCGCCCGCTAGATAGATTATGTGGTGATGATCGAAAATATGTAATATGGTTGTTTTCGAGACTAACTCCTGGATTTATTAGTAGTATATATGTTTGTTTTCTAGACTATGTAATATTTCTGCTATGAAAATTTATTCTATCAATTGCATACTGTATTTTGTGTACTGACATTCTTCTGTATTTGAGCTGTATATACCTGTATAAATACGGTACTGCCTTTTTTAAAAAATACAGCATAGAATAGCTGGGACGCACCTAAATTACTAGTCATGGCGCACCTTCGGAGTTAGGCGTGACGCGCCACGCAATAGCCGCGGCGCACCGTGCCCGTGCGTCATGGGTATCAATAGGCGCGACGCACCAGCTCGGTGCGTCACGGATAAACCAATAGGCGCGGCGTGATAGCCGTGACGCGCCCTGGTGCGTCACGGATAAGTGAACTGGTGCGTCACGGGTAAGCTTTTTCCTAGTAGTGGTTCATCCACGATATATGAAAGATACATCATGGTTGATTTTTACCTCTCTATATCTTTGTTGAAGAAGATACTCCAAAATAAAATAATATAGTTTTCTTTCTGTTGTAGATATTGTATCTACAAGAGGTTTTGTAAGACTTTGTTAAAAAGAAAGTTTTTCTTTGCAAAACTTCTTGTAAAACAACTTCCAGCTATTCTTCATTTATACCTCGTTGGTACAAAGTTCCTCCTTCCAATACGTCACAGGTGTAACACCCGGGGTTTTCCCCACATATTAAATTGTTTGTTTTCTTTTTCGCATCATGTCATCATGCATTGCATGGCATCTCTTTGACTACATATAACTTCTTAATAAAACTTTAACCGCAAAAGTTCAATAATTATTTTTAGTGTGAGCTCTCTATTATTCCCCAAACCTTTTTCTTTTGTTTTCTGAAAATAATAAAATGAAAGAAAACAATAAAAAAACGTTTTGGCTGGCAGGCCAACTCACCAGGCCGACCCTAGCCCAGCAAGCCAACCAGCCCACCTCCTCTCTGTTTCTGACTCGGTCGCTTTCTTCCTCGTCCGTACAGCACTCACGCAAGAGGCGTGAAGACCTCCTGTCGCTGTCACCGAACCACCTCATCCTCATGGTCCCCTCTCCCCCTCCTTATCTACCGCTCCCCTCCGGATTCCCCTGGAACCCGAATCCTCCTCCATCTTTCTCCATCCGCCGCCGCCACCTCTCTCCCTCCTGTTTTCTTTTGCTTCCTCTGAATTTTCTGAACCGTGAGAGGGAGAGAGAGCCGGTAGTAGGTCGCTGTCGCCCTGCCGTCGTGGTCCTCGTCGAGCAACACTGTATGTCGGAACGGATCCGCCTTGCCGTCCTCTTCCTCTACGCTGAAGATCGGGAGCCGGAGCTGCCCGAGACGTCGCCGGTGAGGGCGTCTTCCTCCTCCGTTCACGAGTACATCAACGCCAAGGCCGAGTTCTTCTTCATCGACGTCGCCCGTCTCCTTTGTCCTCGCGTCTAAAGACCACGCCGGGAGCCTCGTGGTGAGCCTCCGTCCTTCGGGACACCTTCCCGCCCTTCTCCCCATGTTCTGCGTGTCCGCCGTCGAGCGGCACGGTCGTCACCGTCGTTTTCTGTCCGTCGTCGATCCGCAAGAGAACGCACACAAAGCTTTCTTCAGTTTCGTCAGAAAATATCCGTGACTTTAACCTTCGTCTAGCTTCAGATCTGTATACGTACAGAAACATGCACACAGCCCAGTGGCTAGCGCCCCGATCCGCACCCCTGGGAGGCCCTGGTTCGATTCCCGTTCGAGGCAAAGCCTCCCCTTTTTCTTGTTTTACCACGCGCAGCGCCAGGGTCCACCAGTCGGTGACCACGGTTGCCACCGTGGCTCAACCACACCTAGTCAGCGCCGGTGTGGCATCGGGCCCCGCCTGTCATACTCTCGGGCGGGATCTCCCACCGGTGACCGAAGACAGATCCAGATCTGGATCTGGATCCTTTTCGTCCATCCCCCTGGCTTTCCTCATTTTTGCACCGGAGCCTCTCTCTGTTGTTTTTCCTCACAATCACGTCCATGTTTTGCAGAAAACCCCACTAACTTCAAATGCTTATAACTTTTGTTTTACTAACCCAAATAACACAAAGTTTATGTCTATTTTTATCGGAAAAATGCAAGGAATATTAATATGTCATCCATGATCATGTTTGTACCTTGCATCTTGCCTTGTTAGTAGTGTTATGCATGTTCACCTAAATAACAAACATGGAATGTGTGGGCTACCTAATTCAATTTGTGCCCTATTCCATTTAATATTGTGTAGATCACCTATATCTTGTTCTCCATGTTAATCAACATTTAATTTGATGGCTAGCTAAATAAGTTGAACCTTCTACTTAATCGCTGGGATTCCGATTCCACTTAATATTGATTAGTTGCATCTTGCTTTGCATCTCGCATGTCATGCATCCTTATCTTGATCATGCTGGATCTCTTGCTTTAGTAGTAACTGTTGCATCTTTGGCTTCTTTTAGTGCTTTGCTTCTTCGCGGATAGGACGTTGAGATGATGTGAGCAACGACGAGTTCTGCTACCTCGACAAGCTGGATTCCAGGCAAGCATTACTCACTTTCTACCTATGGCTGCCGTTCCTCACTTGTTACCGATTCTTTCCGTTGTCTTTATTCTAGCCTTATGAATCGATGCTTGTGTCTCGATCCTATCATATGTTTACCTTGCAGCCATGATATAGCCTCATCCCCCACCTCCTATGAGATGTTTGTTTCTTGTTTGCCTTGCCAGTCGTAGCGCATGCTTAGGTTCTTTAGCGAGTTTGGTTCTTCGTCACCTTAATAGTATGATAGGTTGGTTCAACTTATTTTTTTAATGATATTAACTCTTCGGGGTAATAATAAAATTTGAATTCGAGTTAAGCCACCGGCGGGAGGCCCCTCGAGGCTTTTGGTCCCTCTGCTGTCGCCTTAGGAAAAGGTTCTTGTCCGCTGATCCAAGAATGAGCGCGCTAACCACATCATGGGAGGAATGGGACTCCCCGCAACCTATTAGCCCCGCTGCAATCTTGTCCAGGATGCCACAACTTAGTTCGGGCTTTCCATTTGGGTACGCACATCACCAGTTCTGCAGGTACAATGACAACAACGTTGAGGATGATGATGGTATGTTACCGATGTGCGTACAATTATATAGGTTTCCGCCGTATGACGTGAATCGGACAGTTCCGGTCAGGTTTGATCCATTTCGCGCGTAGGCGCAAACGGCTAGGTCCGCTTCGAAGCACCGGCCGGACTCTCGAGGCGGTTCCAACCTAGCTAGGTGGCTACCTGGACTTGTTTGTGGTAAGGTGAAGTGTTGTGCCGACAGTCTCGCGACAGTCTCGGTGCGTGTGGCTACAGTAGTGCACCCCTGCAGGGTTAAATCTTTTCAAGAAGGCGTATCGTCCGCGCTTATGTGACGATCTTGGAGAAAGTGCTGGCTTACAAGAGTCAGATAACTTACACCTAATGATACCTGTTAACATGTGCGATAACGAGTTTACTATTTTCAACATGTGTGAGTTTTTCCTCGGTCACCTCCTGGCATTGGTTGTTGGGGGGTAAATCCTGTATGGGTTTGCTTTGGTGAGTAGCGGTAGTTGGTTTTGTCGCGCTTTCTCTTCCTTTTCTAATAGACGAGGGTCATAGCGCGTCTCTGTAGATTTCTTAGTGCCGCCCGCTGCCTTTTCATTACAACAACCTCTTCCTTTGTACCCAAAGTATTTGTATCTTGTGATGACTGGTTGCATTGGTATCTTGTGAGTATTGCTTGCCGTTGTCGGTACATTCAAAGTACTGACCCCATGATTCGGGGATGTATTCACAATGCAGTCAGGAGGTTTGAAGTTTGACGACGTTAGCTTGGGAATCCCTCCGGCTTGGCCTAGGCAGGGATTGGACGACATAGGTTATCTTCAGGACTCCTAGTCCAATTTGTATCTTATCGTAGTCGGATACTCTTTCGTCTTCCGCTTTTATTTGGATCTTTGTACTGTATAACTTGTATTCTTGACTCGTTTGAGTCGTCTTGTATACATCTCTTCTGTTGTTGTTGTGGATTATTCGTGAACTGTTGTAATGGTATCACAAGTTGACAACCCGGGATCGGTATTATGTGGATTCTGACTGGAACGCTGAAATCCCCATAGTACCCGATCCAGGGGCGTCACAACAGGTACAAATCCCTTTTCAAAAATATCCTCTTTGAAAACGTTGACACAATACTAGCTATATGGCCATTCAACTGTCCATATCCGAGGACGCGGCTATTCCGAATAGTTCTACTCTGCTGAGGTGTACAGAATCCACAAGATCCAGAACATCTGTCGTGAACAACCACGGACTATCTCAAAAGTATGCGAACATCAGATAACTAGTCCTAACCTTCCACTATGTTTAAGCTAGTAAATGACTATCTCTTCAATTGAGTTTGTTTTTTCCGGCACCACGTCACACACAGCCATTACCGAAAACCCAACTACTGCGGCCGGAGGGAAAATTAATCCCACATTTTGTATACCTCGTGTTTCATAACTTGGCGGGATTTCCGTTCGAGGGATCACATCCCTTATAGAAATTTGAGATAGAACACACACTGACAAGAGCAAGTTTTCCGGCAAAGACTAGGTTCTGTGTCATCTTTGAAAACACCATGTTTTCAAAATTGATCACTTCACCATTCTCCTGTGGATAAGGGTCCGCCTTTCCACTGGGTTTTCCATAAAGCCTTTGTTTTGCAAAAATCATATTTTAGGGTGTCCACTTAGGTACTTATACTTTTGGTAGAAATAATACCATATGGTGGCTATGGGCTTGGTAACACCAAGTTTCAACTACTGGCATGCTATTAACTTATATAATATTAATAGTAGTAATGGTCACAACAAAAATAGTTTTTGTTACTCAAAGTTTTTGAAAAAATTCAGAAGTAAAAAACATGCATGATAGATAATGATAAGTGTAGTAGCAAGCATCAGGATGGCTTGCCTTGAAACTTCTTGTGTTCCTGGCTTTGAAGTAGCTCGAACTTGACAAACAACTCTACAATTCCTTCTTCCTCTTCTTCGTTTTCTAACATCGCAAATAGAATAAAAGACACACACTCAGAACCAAATGAAGGCAAAAAATAATACAAACAACTCATACAGCAACAAACTTATACTAGAGTAATCAGTAAAAAAGTTATCGAGAAAACTACCACACAAACACACATGGTATAAATGCTACTACTAGAATACTTAGGGTTGGGAAACCATATCACACATCCTAAATATCATGGAGGGAGTGGGTGTACCACTCTCATACCAAGACATTGAAAAAACTAAAAATAGCCTTTGGTCACAAGGGTAAGATTACTTAAGTAATAACAAACATTCAAAGCAATACCCATGTCAGTGGGTAGTAACAACAACACAAGCAAGCATCAATAAATAAGTTCACCAATAACCCAAAGCATAGATAGCAAGATAAGACTAAACACAACCATACCACTGGTACAATACTCATGCTAAAGTAATCACTCGGAATATTCCAACTAGCAAAACCAACCATAGATGAACAAGGTAGTTACTTACTATGCTCATATCTACTCCAAGACTAAAGAATCACTCAATCATAGTTATCATTAAACAAAAAAGTGGCTCAACACTTTGTATTAAGTCATAAGAAATACTTTAGAACACAAGAATCACATGAGATAACTATAGCTAGAAACAGGATAATAACAAGGGCTCACTAATAGCATACCAGTACGAAAGATTACTACACAAGCATGTCTAAGAATTAATATATTTCACAACCCATATCAATTAGCAACTAAAAGGACCATGCTATAATAGCAGGAGTGGAAACATGCTAAACATGTTAGGATAAACATACACCCATAAAATAGGAAGATAATAATAATAGAGCAACTCATAATTTCTAGGGGTACTACTAATACAATAATAAAGAAACAATCAATGATGCAAGAATGCATTTTCCTTAACAAGCAACACATGATTATAAATACCCATTAATAGAACATATACCCTACACATTCTAGTAAATAATATACCAAAACTAATCCTATGAAAACAACTACTCAACAAAAATCAACCAAGTCTAATTAATCATGCTTTTCTAACAACCAAAGAACAACATCAAGGTGACATGCTATAAAATCAATAGATATGCACTCAGTATAAGCTCAATCAACACTTTCAACAATGAAACCACTCAAGGGAATTTGTATCCACACATAATCCTCAACACTAGGAAATTTTCTATTAGTGCAAGCAACCAAAATAATCAAAGGAAATAGTCAAACTCTGCTTAACATGATATTCACAAGGTAACACCACATAAAAAAGGTACCTTAATTACACATAATAGGAGTCACAAAGTAGTACTAAACACTTTAACAAAGCTAGTAGAGCAATAGTCCATTTTTCTTGGTGTAAAATACTAAACAAAACACCGAGTGACAAATGCCACAGACAAGTGTGTGTATGGTAGGGAAATTATACCCCTAACCAAACTGCAATGGAATCAGTGGGTGCTCCACCATTATACCAAAACATTAAGAGGTCACAATGCCTCTAGTCTCACTTGAGAAAATTAGTCAAACACTAAAAAAACAACACCAACGGTACTCATGCTAGTGATACTCATATGAAATTAATTAAACACTGATGCATGTAAAATGCATACATGAACTTTGCATGTTATTACTTGTTTTTCCTACATATTAGCAACTTATATTCATGTTTTATAATGATTTGGGGGATTTTCTGAACAATCCCCCTTCTTTTGGTTCTAACCCTGTTTTTCCAGAAAACGTACTTTTTAGTGTTTCAGACTTTCCGGGAGCTTCGGGACTCCAAAAAGGGCAAGGCCAAAGAGCACGGTTCAGAATTTTCGAGACGAAGACCATGGGAAAAAGTAGAGGGAAAAAAGGCCAACCAGGTGGAAAGGAGGACCCTCCACGCGGCCAGATTCCTTGGGCGCGTGTGGGGCCCCCTTTTGCCCCCGTGGCTCCGATGCCGTCGATATTTGTTATCCCGGGTGTCTAGTGACCTAAAACGACTATATAAAGGGTCCCCTGGCCTTTTCAAAAAGGAGGCGGTGCCGAGAGACGAAACCATGAAACAGAGAGACAGAAGGCTGCCGCCGGAGAAGATCAGAGGGGGGAAACACCGCCGGGATAACCCCCGGAGGGCTCCACCCCCTCCGGCGTGTTCATCATCAACATCTACAGCAAGATCACCTCCATCTATCCACTGTAATCTCTTGGCAAACACGATGTATGATGCAATACTATATTCCCTTGATGTATTGTGTCTCCCCGTCTATGTTTGAGTAGTGAATTGTTCTTGGCAATGGTGAAATAGTTCGTTGATTGGTTGCATACAAGTTTGTTATCTTCTATGATTGTCTTTATGTACAATATATGAGTGCACACATATGTTGGGGAATGCATGTAAGGTGATCACCGGTAGCATAATGGAGTGGTGGTGACTTGGGAGTGAGAGTAACCTGAGACCGAGCCACAAAGTTAAATTATTGGGGGATATATATTGGGGACCTTAGAACGTAAGGATATGGTGGGACTTTATGTATTAATTAATCTTGTGCAGTCATTTACTTGGCCACATGATCCATCATAAGGGGTTGTAGATCATTTACTTGACTATACCTATTCATGGCTCCTTCCTAGAAGAAACAACTAAGACTAAAACATGTGTTTCACTAATTGTGACAACCACACAAACGAAACACCTATTGCTAGAACACTTGCTCCCTTGAGATACTTGAGATATTTGCTACTTGCTACTTTAGAAACTTGCTTTAGGATTACTTGCATTTTAAACTTGCTTCACTAGTTACTAGACAAACCACACTCCACGTCACTTGCTTTTAATTAGTTAGTTCCTTTTAGTCAAACTTATTGCTTTGCATAAACAGGCATATGAGAGGGTTATAGGGCTTTAGAGAATAGATATCTTACCTTCAGCTCCTCGTGGGTTCGACACTCAAATACTTACCGAAAGGTACTACAATTGATCTCCTGCACTTGAGAGTCATCAAGCACTTTTCTGGCACCGTTGCCGGGGAGCGTTGTGCTAAGCTTTTATTCTTGTTTGCATTGCATACTAACATATAAACCTAAAACACAAAAAAAAATTATAAAATGGAAAACAACCAAACAATTTTAGAACTGTATAATATCTACCTTGAATTAGGACATGAAGTGTTTGAGGAGAAATTGAAAAATTATTTGCACAACAATCATATTTGTGGTAGTACTAATTCTTTGAACACCTTTATTGCTAAGGAAAACCTTGAGCTTGGGGAAGTTTGTCTTGATGAATATGATATTTTTAGTCCCCCTACTATTGAGGATAAAAATGATATACTTGCTGATTCTATGGAAAGTTTTAAGCTTGGGGAAGTTGGTTTTGATGAGCATGATATTTCTAGTTCCCCAATCTTGGAGGAGAAAATTCACTTTGATGATACTATGCCTCCTATATATGATGATTGCAATGAAAATTATGAATGTTTAACTCCCACTATCACTAATGAGGATTTTACTTATGTGGAGAGTAGTGATTCTTTTATGCATGTGGCTCATGATAAGAATGTTTTATGTGATATTCATATTGTTTAATCTATTCATGATGCTACTGAAAATTATTATGAGAGAGGGAAACATGGTTACACATATTTCAACAATATTAAGTTTCCCATATTTATGCTGAAAGTATTGAAGTTGAACTTGATCTACCTTTCTATGTTTGCTATTATGTGCTTCTTTTATTTTTTTCATTACAAAATGCCAATGCATAGGAAAGGGGTTAGACTTAAAAATAATTTTTTTAATATTTTTTGGTGTGTTCCTTATGCTTTAATTTCCTATTCGGTTTGAGCACACATTTATGTCTTTTCAACATGTAAAATACCTTTACCTACTGTTATCTATCATTTAGTTTAAGATTTTCATTTTTTAAATTTTTTGGGAAAGTAAATGAGAAGGATGAGTAATGGAGAAGTTGGGGTCGACCATGAACATGTGTTGTTCATGCCAATGAAACCATTGCAAAGTCTCTATCATTAAAACTTTTTCGAAAGCTAAAAACAATAAAAATATTAGTTAAATACTGTAACATCACATTTATGTCTTATTTCTCATCATAAATGGCAAGAATAATCTTATATGAGAGATAGGATTAAACAATAGTAATTAGCTGTCGAGAAAACAGATTCCTGAACTTCACTGCGAAAAATGTTTAAAATCACAGAAGTGGAATTTTGACCTGGTAATTTACGAAAGCAATATTTAGTTAACACTACATATTTCATTAGTTTTAAGTTTTCTGATTTGAGCAACTTAAGTGCCTCTAAAAATTCACTCTTTACGGGCTGTTCAGTTTTTGGCAGATTATGTCTTTATTTTGCATTGCTCTCATTACTTGTGTTTTGTGTGGTTCTTTTGATCAAGGAGCAATGCACAACTGTAGTAACAGTATTTAATATTTAGAATCAACTCATGATGTGTCTTTGTTGTACCTATGTGGATTTTATTTATGGAGGCACTAACCCCTCTAATCAAGTTTTATGTTGAGATTTGTGTAAGAAGAATTTTTCACGAGGAAGAGTTGAGTGAGATGAACAAAGATCAAGAGGGACAACCAATAAAGCTTGGGTATTTACCCCTGGGATCACCCTACATGTATCAAATAAGTATAAGAATCCAAGCTTGGGGATGCCGAGCCACCTCACTCCAACCATCATGATGTTAAGTAAGTAAAGCCTAGCTATATGACTATAAAAAAAGCGCTTTACGGGAGTCAACCCGGTTGTTTTTGTTTGGATTTTCCTAGTGTCCTCTTGCTGTCTCAAGAGATTAGTTTTTTTTGTTTTAATTCTGTAGTTTTAAATAAAGAGTCAAGTCAAACCCATTTGGACTTATACGTTGCTATCCTAGTGCATGAAATTTCTGTTTCAGCACGATTCTGCTCACCGTATGATTTTAAGTTTTTTATTGGTATGTCGGATTGAGCTAATTTTTTAGTATGTTCTGAAACTTTTTGTCCTATGTAAGAAAAAAAATTGGCTTGATTTTTTCACGAGTCTAGCTTAGGGAAAAACGTTCGTTTTGCTGCTGCTGCTTTTCTGGACAGATTCTGCCTTGTTTTGTTTTATGCACTCTTTGGGCTTGGGAATCGAATTTCCATGAATCTTTCAAGAAAGAGAGTGAAAATAAAACATAATGAGTCTTATTGTCTATCTACTGGAGCATTTGATTTGGAATTTTGCACAGCAAGCATGTGATTTGTTTGTCCTTGCTAATCTCACCCCACAGAAAAAGAATGGGAGAAACATGTTTTGTGAAGTTTTTTCACAGGGAATGGAGGAGCTGCGCCTCAAGACATCCAAGAATGGTGAAAGCCATAAGCTTGGGGATGTGATGAACACCCCACTGGAGCTGCACTCTTTTGGTTAGCACACGTCTACTTTCTGTTTTTCTAAGCAAAGCATTTATCGTAGAGACTTGAAGCGTCTAGTTTTTGTTTTTATTTTTGTTTTGATAAGACCACACCCATAATTTTATATGAGATTGAGCTACTGTAGTTTGAGGTTGGAATGTATTGGATGCTAGTATTATGACTTGGAATAGGGATGACATGGTTGATTTGAAGAGCTACATATGTTTGCATGATTTATAGGCTTTTTATGTGTAGAAATTTGCAATAATGTTGTCTTGAGCTATCTCTTATTCATGTCCTTGATGTTAATTGCTGGTTTATTTAGTTTGTCATGAAATGATTAGTTATATGGACATATTCATGCATAGTAGCTGGTCAACTATCTCCCTCTTTCTAGCCAAAAATTTAAAAATTCCAACAAGTAAAAACTTGTTTCCAACACTCCTTAGCCAAGTATTTCCAGTGAGTCCACCATATCTTCCCATTAGCTTCATTGCTATTCCGAGTATGTTCACCATGTTATTGTTTTATTTATGTTCTAAATTAAGATATTCACTATATTAATTGTCATGGGTTGAACTTGGGATAGGACTCTCACGAACTTTTGAAGGCACACTTTACTTTTTATGCATCTAATAAACATGACCCAATAATGGGAGCCACAAGTTTTGCGTTTGACAAGTGTGTGGTTGGGAGATAGCTACAAACGTGTATCACCGGAAAGATTTCAGCATTGCACAAAAATTTACATTTGGTTGATATCATGTACTTTTGTTTTTGGACTCCTGCCATGCCGAAATGAAATAGAGGAATAGTAAGTTTTGATGAGTAAGTATCTATATGACTAGACAAACGCATTGGGCCGCTAACCCAAGCCATGCTTTATCATGGTGGAAATTTACTTAGAGATTGAGGGACTCTACAACACATCCTACAATAAAATAATAAGTTATGGATAATAGTGAATGAAAATAAAAAGGATGATGAGTCTACTCCGTTTGTTTGTCTTGTTATTGTGACATGGGCTTGTTTCCATGTCATGGGGCAAGAGGTACCTCTTTGCGGTTCTCTATGATGTCATTAATACTTATTATGATTGTACAAAGCTTATTAGGAATCTTAAGTTGAGTAATCATGGAGTAGGTTTTCACACTCACGGGGCATGAGGCTTTCAACCACCTTGTCATTCACATTACTTCAACATTCACCATTTAAGATGCTAGTGATAAAGGGGCAATGAGAGTCCTAGATCAATGGATACCACGTTTCAATTAGTAATTTTAGTTGAATAATTTAGAGGCTAAATAAGACTTGATCATGTTTTACCTCTACTCAATTTTCTCCAAAGTGTCCACCATATTTTCTATTTTCCATTATGCTATTCTTTTACCAATATAGGATTTTATTTTTCATTTTGTCTATGCATTTGGTCCATAGTGCTTTTATTTCATTATACACTTTGTGAACTTTCATGAAGCATCTTTGCTTGCATATTTGATATTTCTTATAACATGAATTGTATGTTGCTACTCATCTACATTATGAACCATCTGATTATATGTAGCATGAATAATCTTCTTTGATATTCCATGATTGTTTTAAAATGCAAAGTCCATGTTAGTTTTATCACCTTCATACTCGAGGACGAGTATGGGTTAAGCTTGTTGATGTTGATGCATGTAAAATGCATACATGAACTTTGCATGTTATTACTTGTTTTTCCTACATATTAGCAACTTATATTCATGTTTTATAATGATTTGGGGGATTCTCTGAACAATCCCCCTTCTTTTGGTTCTAACCCTGTTTTTCCAGAAAACGTACTTTTTAGTGTTTCGGACTTTCCGGGAGCTTCGGGACTCCAAAAAGGGCAAGGCCAAAGAGCACGGTTCAGAATTTTCGAGACGAAGGCCATGGGCCAAAGTAGTGGGCCAAAAGTCCAACCAGGTGCAAAAGAGGACCCTCCACGCGGCCAGATTCCTTGGCCGCGTGTGGGGCCCCCTTTTTGCCTCCGTGGCTCCGATGCCGTCGATCTTTCTTCTCCCGAGCGTCTCGTGACCTAAAAACGACTATATAAAGGGTCCACTGTCCTTTTCGAGAAGGAGGCGGCGCCGAGAGACGAAACCACGAAACAGAGAGACAGAACGCTGCCGCCGGAGAAGATCGGAGGGGGGAAACGCCGCCGGGATCACCCCCGGAGGGCTCCACCCCCCTACGGCGTGTTCATCATCAACATCTACAGCAAGATCATGTAACATCCAAGTATGAAAACCCCTTAGTTGTTTTACTTCTTGTTTTTATTTAAGCAATGCATCATGTCATCATCCCCATATTTATTTCTGTTTGCATTGTTTTCATAATAAAAGCCAAACTTATTCAACTCTTGTTTTCACACTTGTCTGTTACAATCTTTCAAACAAAGAATTGCAAATTAAAAACCTCTTTTGTTTCCAAACAATCCATTGTAATTCACCTATTAAGTTGTTGCTTAAATCAACTAACCAAATTAATCAATTATCTCCAAGTCATTTTCCTAACTCAAAACAATTCTCAAATCATTAATCTTTTGAATCCTTGAAGTTCACCACTAATTTGAATTCCTTAAAACATTCTAAACCCTAGGGGAAACCCTAGTGAAAATACTTTATTTTCTAAATATTAATTAATATGGCAATTTTCAATTAAATTGTTTCATTTTAAAAACAGCAAGCAAACCTTCAAGTTTTTGAAAACAAAAACTACCAAGTGGTTGCTTTTCAACTAAGGATCTTATCAAAAATTTTCCAAAATTTTATCTAAGCAAAAACCTATCTTTTTTATCCAAAAGCTAAGCTACAAAAAAAAAACAGAAGGAAAAGAATAAAAAAGAAACAAACAGCAGCGTGCGCGCAGCGGATAAACGAGCCCAGCCCGCTAAGCCTACGCGCGCGCCAGACCCAACCCAACTAACCCGCACCGTACCGCTTCAATATTCGTGCTCCCGTTATGATTCTGTACGGCAGCGATCTCCGCAGCGCCACCGCAACCCCGACGCGATTCCGGCGGCCACCACGGCACCCTAGCGCCTATAAGTAGCTCCCTAGGGCTGCGCCGTCAACCCTAGGTTGCTAGGGTTCTTTCCCCTCTCGCCCGCCGTCGATCGTCTCCTCCCCGACGCCAATTTCTCTCCGCTCCACCTCACCGGCGGCAGCTCACTGTAGAACTCGATGGCGCCGCCGCGTTCCGCTCCAACCTAGTTACCACTCACCGGCAATCGTTTCCCCACCTTCTCCTCTACCCCTTGGACACCAGAAGGAACCAAGGTAACCCTCAGATCGACGCCGCGTTTCTTCTCCCTCTCCGGCCACCGCGCCACGTTTCTGAATCCGTTGCTCGCGCCGCCGTTGCAGGGCCCTTCATCATCAATCGTTTGCTGCAACCGCACCTACTCTACTTCCTCTACGCATCGGACACCAGAGGCAGCCACGGGATCCGCTACTTCCTCGACGCCGTCCTCGACCTCGCCGCGGCCAACGTGGTCACCGTACGTCACCGTCAGGCTCTGCGTCGAATTACTCCGGTGGTGAGCACCGATTCCTTCCCTCTCTCTTCTTCTGCGTCAACGATTGCATACGTGCACGTCCTCCGCTTCCAATTCGAGCACAGCAGCTCTGTTCACCGCCGGCGAGCACCTCGTCTGTCTGCCGCGCAAGCGTTTCGTCAGAAAAGTTCAGATATTTAGAACTGAACCATAACCTGAAACCTTCCCCTCTACTGTCAAAACACCGCAGCGCAGCGCACTGGTTGCGTTCCTTTCTGAACTTGCGCAGGGCGCGGGTTCGAGCCGCAAACCCCCCACCTTTTTGTGTGGTTTTTGTTCCACTGCGCGCAGGCCCACTGGCAGCGACCCCCGTGGCCACGCCAGCGTTGCGCAGTGCCACGCTGGCCATTGGCCCACTGTGCAGTGGCTGTGTGTAGCGTGGAGCTATGTAACAATTGGATTTCTGCGTATATCCCAAATTCCAAATTCCTTTTTTAATTAGCAGAATTAAAACCAAACTTTGAAATTCAATAACTTCTATTCTGTAATTCCTTTAAATACAAACTTTATATGTTTTCTGTTCCAAATTTCCTAAACTTTCCAAATATCTAATTTGTGTTCTGTTTTGGAAACTTCAAATGCATTTAAAATTCAAACTTAAACAATTCAAATGTTAATTTGTAAATTCCATAACTAATTATTTACTAATCCAATAAATGCAAATAAAATATGTTTTCCATACCATTTTAACTAAGCTATTCAAATATAATTTTTGTTTTCTGTTTTGAATAATTAAAATTTCCTAAACAATTTAAATCTTGTTTAATGCAATTAAAAATTGTTTAATATTGTTTAATTCATAACTAAATAATCCAAAGTCCAATTTCAAAGTGTGAAACATGTAATCCAACTAAAATTTAATAACCTTTTCAAATATCAACTTTGTTATTTGTTTTGCACACTTTAACTTGATGAAAACAACAACTACTTGTTCAACACCATTAAGTACCAATAATTTCCAAACTCTTTAATGTTTTCTAAAATGGTTAACTATCATTCCAATTGCATTTAAACTTGTTATCTTCTTGTTCTTCATCATGCATGCATCATACTAACTCACTTACATATGATGCTTAGTGATAGAACAATTAATTCAACTCTAAAGCATGGGTTCCCATATGCAACCTTTGCATATGGAATCCATTTAAACTTGTGTTTCATATCAAGTAGTTTATTTTGGTGCATCTATTAACATGACATGCATAATCCCATGATTGTGCACCTATGCCATGTATTGATTGCCCGTCTTCCTTCGTTGTTGTTTTTGCTTCTTCTCGATTAGACGACGACGTTGGTACCGACGAGCCTTACGACACCACTACTCAGGATCTAGCCCAGTACGAGACTGAGCTGCCAGGCAAGTTATCACTCACATGAATCATCGAGTTCCTTTCCACACTTGTTGTTGATACTATCCTTTTGTCTATTACTGCTAGCCCTATGTATCGTTGCTTGCTCTCCGAACCCATCACATGATTACCTTGAGCCATGATATTGCCTCACCTCCATACCTACAGCCTTTGCTTGTGCCTGTTCTATCTAGCATGCTTAGGGTTGCTTTTGCTCGAGCTCGTTGTCGGTTACTTCTTTTACTATCGTACTCTTTTATTATCGTACCGGGGGCTCGAAGTTAATCAATCAATCCTGTTAATGCTAATGTTAATAATAATTTGACGATAAGGCACCGGCGGGAGGCCCTTTGAGGATTTGAGGCCCGCTAGTGTCGACCCTAATAGGAAAAGGGTCTTGTCTACCGATCCATGATGAGCGCACTACCCGCATGTGGGAAGCGAGTATGGGCGCCCCCCTCAACTGACTCGATTCGCATCTCGTCCAAATCGCCGTACTAGTTCGGGTGTTCCATTTGCTGCATCATATGCAGGTACGAACCCGTGGCCAGGGTGGAGATTTTTGTAGTCGGCATTTAGGGCGGCGTGGTCTTCCAGTGCTATGAAGGTCCTCCACTTCTTCGGGGGGCTGGATTAGCCGCGCACGCACAGCACGCGGTGCTTTGGGCTTGATGCGAAGAACAGTTGGTTGTGTTGAGTGTCTCGCTTGGTGGGTTTGATTCCCATCTGGCGGGATATTCTTACGTGTACGGTTACTATGGTGCACCCCTGCAGGGATAAATCTTCTCGAGAAGCCGTGTCTTCCGCGGTTATGGTTGACTTGGTGAAAGTACTGGCTAACAAGTACTCAGGACAACTTAAACCTAATGATCAATCATGCTACACCCAATGATTAATAACTTGACAAGTAATAGGTTATTCACACAATAACTTGACTCACCGTAATACAACTGTGTGTGTTATCCTCGGATTGCTTCTTCGGATAAGGGGCGAGATCCAGGATGGGTTTGTTTGGATTTACTTCCAGTTGGTTACAACTCCTCGATCTCATCTCTATCTATTAGCCGGAACTTGTAGTTATCTCTGTAGTTGGTTAGTAGCCCGCTGCAGCTTTATAATCCCTATCTTCTTCCGTTGATCCCAAGCATCTATGCTTGTGTTGACGGGTAACTCTTTGATGAAGTGTGAGTCTTGCTTGCCAGTACATTAAATGTACTGACCCCGTAGGGGCTGTGGTTTACGCAGAGTTCGACTACGACTACGGCTACGACGCTTCCCAGGAGGGTTACTTCGTGGAGTTCGACGACGCTGCAGACGAGTAGATAGCTGGACCTCGGGCAGGATCCAGGACCTACGTGGATGGGCTTCGTCTTCTTTATTTTTCTCCGGCTTCTTAAGCCATGGATTTGTCTGTACTCAGACGCCTTTGTTTGCTTCCGCTGATGTAATGAATGATATGTTGGGACATGTGTCCTCTGGATGAGTGTTTTGCTATCTCTGCCTTAGTGAAGGCCATTTGCAACTTATTTCATTCTTTTGTGTCTTAGAGACATTCTATGCTACCGTTCGTACCAAACTGTTGACGTACCGTGCGTGCTTGATATGAAGTACGTCGACAGTAGTGCCCCCGGTTCCTGGCGGATAGTTTTCTTCGACGATGGAAGCAGGGCTTGGTAGTCACGCATAAGCGATGGCCTGCCAGCGATCTGGAACGTGGGAGCAAGTAGGCCCCATAATCCAAGCACCTGACTTTCAGTTCGTGCGTTGAGTATCCTCTAGAAACCTTGGGTGCGACAAATTGTATCACAGCCTGTCTGACCGTAGGATCCCGTTTTACTGGTCGCAGTTTGAGTCTAGAAACTATTTTGTAGCTATATAGGAAAAATGAAACGTGAGAGTAGGAACTCTGTTCTTTTTCTTCTTTCCCCTCCCTCCCACCCCTTTTCTGGTAAGGAAGTGTAACGTTGGTTTTTCCCTTCTCACCTACAAATTTCAAGTTAGGTTTTCCCGTGTTCTGGGTTCTTCCGTAGCACCTTAGGAGTCTTGGTCACGAGTTTCCCCGAAGTTGCTTCAATATCATGTTTCCCTCAAGAATCTTTCGTCCTTTGAACCTGTTGTTGTTTTCCACTTCTTTTGCTTCTACCGGCGCCTAATCAACTTCCAAAACACATCTGCAGATGGGTCTCAGCTACTACCCGCAGGTGGTGCGGATGACCCGTTGTGAGGACACTGCCGGTTATCCGGAGACGCTGAGGGACATGGTTACCTATCTGGGGTTCCATTGGGCACCAGAGTACCAGGTCTACGAGCACCAGCGCGAGTTCGACCAGACGTTCTACCGAGCCATCGTCTACATCCTGTCGGATGATGGCAGGAGGATAGTCCACCAGTACGAGGCCGTGGGTTCCACAGTGGACCTAGCAGTGCAGCAGGCAGCGTATGTGGGTCTCACAGTCCTACGTGCTGACTACTGGGGATTTGATGGTTCCATCTACCGTCACATCCCCCGTGGCTACATCACGTCGGCAGGAGCTCACTTTACCCTCTACAACAACTTGGAGCCTGACGAGGATGATAGCTCCAGGATGCACGTCACAGCACAGTTTCTGAGGCATAGTGATGCTGTTGCTATCACCTTAGCCCGAGAGTTGGCTTCAGTCAGGGACCAGCTTCACCTTGCTCTGACACGTCTGGCGACGTACACCACAGACTTCGTTGGAGACGAGCGCTTTGCGCGTTTCCAGCAGCCAGTTGGACACACTCTGCCAGATGCTGGAGGTTACGAGCCGATCCGAGGTCCACTCCTTAACTTAGGAGCTGGATACACTGGGATACCTCTCTTTGGAGCGCAGGGAGAGGACGCTCGCTACTTCACCACACCTAGGGTTCCTCTCAGAGCAGTTCCTATCTACAGGGATCGTCGTGATACTTACTTCCGCGTGCAGACTCCTCCTCGCCGTACTTTTCGTCGTTCTGCTCGCCGTACTTCTAGACGCCGTCCTGCGTGATGAGCTTGGAGTACGATGTATCCGCTACTAGCTGTGTCTAGTCTATCCTTTCATTTTCGAACCATTTATGGTGTGAGATTCTGATGTATTCGAACCTATTGATGAACCTGTTGGTTATCGATTCATGCGTCGGAATAATCTCGTTTTCGGTTACTAAGTCTATCCGTTTCTGTTGTTGTGGTGCTAAAATGAATTCCAATTCAGGATGCCTCCAACAAGGACCACGCCTGAGCCACCGCCGATCGCGGAGCTCTTGACTCAGATGACTCAGGTCATGGCTCATATGGTCCAGGTTCAGAACCACCAGAACAACCACCACCAGAATGCTCCGAGGGTCACCATCAAGGACTTCCTCAGCGTGGGTCCTAAGGCTTTTGTGGCAACACGCGAGCCTCTGGATGCTGACGACTGGATCCGTGACGTAGCAAGAGCCCTGGAGATTGCTCATGTTGCGGAAGAGGACAAGGTGAACTATGCTGCTTACCTACTGAAGGGTCAGGCAGCCTCGTGGTGGGAGAACTACCAGGCCATGAGAGCTGGCTATCCTATCACTTGGGGTTGCTTCAAGGATGCTTTCCTGAAGTACCACATCCCCGATGGTCTCATGGAGAGGATGCGTGAAGAGTTCTGCTCTCTGAAGCAGGGCAAGCTCGACGTCATCGGCTACCAGAACGAGTTCAATCGTCTCGCTAGGTATGCTAGAGACGAGGTGTCTACTGAGGCCAAGAAGATGGCAAGGTTCCGCCGAGGTTTTAACCCGGAACTGAAGTATGCTCTCACAAACATCAAGTGCAAGGACTTCGTCGAGCTCGTGAACACCGCGCTCAATGAGGAGAATGGGCGCAAGGCGTTCGAGGAGTCCAGGAAGCACTCGCGTGAGGGTGGTTCCTCCTCCAACATGACCACCCCACCGCAGAAGCGCCGCATCTGGGTGCCAAACAGTGCTGTCACTCGTGCTCCTTACGCCCAGGCTTCACCAGGCTTTGCTCCCCGCCCACCCAACCCAGCTCACATGCATGGGCAGAGGGCTCCAATGGCGCAGCCAAGGCCAGATCCTCCTCGTATCGTCACTTGCTTCAAGTGCAAGCAGACGGGGCACTATGCTGACAAGTGCACTCAGAGGATGCTGCCTCCTCCACCACCTCGCCCCAACACCAACCAGGCGATGGTTCGCGCTCCTCCGCATAAGGCCTTCAACACCAACAACAGGCCTGGTGCGAGGACCGCAAGGGTGAACCACGTCAAGGTCGACAAAGCTGAGGAAGCTACTGATGTCGTGCTCGGTACATTCCCCGTAAACTCTTTTTCAGCTAGAGTGTTGTTTGATGCCGGAGCATCGCATTCCTTTGTGTCAAAAATCTTTGCGACAACAAGTAAACTCCCCTTTGTTGGTTTGGGTTCCCCACTAGTAGTAAACTCCCCTGGAGCAACTATGCAAACTTCTAAAATCAGCCACAGAAATCAAATTCTAATCAAAGGCCACATATTCCTTGCTTCCCTCATTCTACTTGGCAGTTCTGACATTGATGTCATTCTTGGCATGGATTGGCTGAAGGCCAATGAAGCTAAAATTGACTGTGCTCAAAAGTCAATAACTCTCTTCCACCCGTCTGGCCAGATAATCTATTCTCCAAATGAATCAAGTACCACTCAGCTCTACACACTCGAGGCTAAGCCTCTACCTCTACTTGAGAATGTTCCGGTGGTTTGTGAATTCCCTGACGTCTTTCCAGAAGAATTGCCAGGGATGCCTCCGGACAGAGCAGTTGAGTTTGTCATTGAGCTCGAACCAGGTACTGCTCCCATCTCTAAGCATCCGTACAAAATAGCTCCTCCTGAACTGAAGTTGTTGAAGGAGCAAATAGACATGTACATGGAGAAAGGCTATATTCAGCCCAGTTCCTCCGCTTGGGGTTGCCCAACTCTGTTTGTTGCCAAGAAGGACCAAACTAAGAGACTTGTTGTGGACTATCGTCCTCTTAACGAGAAAACAATCAAGAACAAATACCCAATTCCTCGTATCGATGATCTCTTTGATCAACTTGCTGGAGCCTCAATATTCTCAAAGTTGGACTTGAGGATGGGTTACCATCAAATAAAGATCAGAAAGGAAGATATTCCAAAAACAGCCTTCACCACTCGCTACGGTCTGTATGAATACACCGTAATGTCCTTTGGTCTTACCAATGCACCGGCGACCTTCTCTCGACTCATGAATTCTGTCTTCCATGAATACCTCGACAAGTTTGTTGTGGTATATCTTGATGATATCCTTGTCTACTCAAAATCCGAGGAAGAGCATGAAGAACATCTTCGACTCACTCTCATGAAACTCCGCGAGCATCGACTCTATGCCAAATACTCCAAATGTGAGTTCTGGATTTCAGAAGTTGCCTACCTTGGTCATATCATCTCTGCCAAGGGCATAGCTATTGACCCAGATAAGGTTAAGGCAATTGTTGACTGGAAACCTCCTAGGACGGTGAAGCAAGTCAGAAGCTTTCTTTGCTTGGCTAGCTATTGCCGTCGTTTCGTTGAAAACTTCTCAAAGATTGCAAAACCTCTCACTGATCTCACCAAGAAGGACAAGAAGTTCATTTGGTCTCCACAGTGTGATGAAAGTTTCAATCTCCTCAAAGCTAAACTCACTTCTACTCCAGTTCGGGTTGGCCCAGATACTACCAAACCCTTCCAAATATTCTGTGATGCTTCCCTCCAAGGCCTAGGTGCAGTTCTTATGCAAGAACGTCAAGTTGTGGCCTATGATTCACGTCAGTTGAACCCACATGAGCAAAACTATCCCACTCATGATCTTGAACTCGCAACAGTTGTGTTTGCCCTCAAGAAATGGAGACAATACTTGTTGGGTAACAAAACTGAAATCTTTTCCGATCACAAGAGTCTGAAATACATCTTCACTCAACCAGATCTAAACCTCAGGCAAAGGAGATGGATTGAAAAGATCAAAGACTTCGATCTCACCATTTCTTACACTCCATGCAAGGCTAATGTTATGGCCGATGCTCTCAGTCGCAAATCCTATTGCAACAATCTCATGATCATGGACAGCCAGCCTCCACTTCATGAAGAATTCCAGAAGCTGAACCTTGGTCTTGTTCCTCAAGGCTATCTTGCAAGCTTGACAGCCAGTCCAACTCTCGAGGACAAGATTCGTTCTGAACAGTTTCGTGATGCCGAAATCAAGAAGATGGTAGAGCAAATCAAAGAGGGCAGTGATAAATTCAAGTCCTTCTCTATTGATGACAAAGGAGTTGTGTTCTTTGAAGGACGCATTGCAGTTCCTCAGATTCAAAGTCTCAAAGATATCATTCTGAAGGAGGCTCATGAAACTCCTCTCTCCATCCATCCTGGAAGTACAAAGATGTACCAGGATCTCAAGACACTCTATTGGTGGCCTAACATGAAACGTGAAATTGCTCAATACGTTTCTGAATGCGACGTTTGTCAACGTGTTAAGGCAGTTCATCAGAAAACAGCCGGTCTTCTCCAACCTCTCAAAATCCCTGAGTGGAAGTGGGACATGATTGAAATGGACTTTGTTACTGGGTTTCCAAAGTCCAAGAAGGGCAACGATGCAATCTTCGTTGTCATTGATCGTCTCACTAAGGTTGCTCACTTCTTTGGTGTGAGAGAGACTATCTCAGCTAGCCAGTTAGCAGAACTCTACACAACAAAGATTGTTCCTCTTCATGGTGTTCCTTTGGAAATAAGCTCAGATCGTGGAAGCATATTCACTTCTCATTTCTGGAAGAGTTTCCAAGATGCATTGGGAACCAAACTTCTGTTCAGCACAGCCTATCATCCTCAGTCTCAAGGGTAAGTCGAAAGAGTCAATCAGATTCTCGAGGATATGCTTAGAGCATGTGGTCTCTCTTTTGGCATGAAATGGGAGGATTGTCTTCCATATGCTGAATTCTCCTACAACAACAGCTACCAGGCAAGCCTAGGCATGGCACCATTTGAGGCATTGTATGGCCGCAGATGCAGGAGTCCAATCAATTGGTCTGGATCTGGTGAACGTTCACTCTTAGGTCCTGACATTGTTAAAGAGGCCGAAGAGAAAGTTCGCATCATTCGTGACAATCTCAAGATTGCTCAGTCTCGTCAGAAGAGTTACTATGACAGCAAGCACCGGGACATGATCTATGCACCTGGTGATAAAGCATACCTCCGTGTAACTCCCTTCAGAGGCACTCATCGTTTTGGTGTGAAAGGAAAGCTGGCACCAAGATACATTGGTCCTTTCAACATCCTGTCAAGACGTGCAGAAAATGCTTATCGTCTTGAGCTTCCAGAAAAACTATCCAAAGTGCACGATGTGTTCCACGTGTCACAACTCAAGAAGTGCTTCAAGGATCCAGATCGTGCAGTTGATCATGATGACATTGAACTGCAAGATGATCTCTCTTATGAGGAGCACCCTGTCCGTATTCTTGATGAGACCGTTCGTAAGACTCGCAACAAGAGCACCAAGTTCTTGAAAGTGCAATGGTCGCACCATTCCGATAAAGAGGCAACGTGGGAGACCGAAGAGGATCTTCGCAAGAAGTATCCGGACCTTTTCTCTTCTCCGTAAGGAATCTCGGGGCGCGATTCCTTCAAGGGGGGGGCGTTTTGTAACATCCAAGTATGAAAACTCCATAGTTGTTTTACTTCTTGTTTTATCTAAGCAATGCATCATGTCATCATCCTCATATTTATTCCTGTTTGCATTGTTTTCATAATGAAAGTCAAACTCAATCAACTTCTGTTTTCACACTTGTCTGTTACAATCTTTTCAAATAAAGAATTGCAAATTAAAAACCTCTTTTGTTTCCAAACAATCCATTGTAATTCACCTATTAAGTTGTTGCTTAAATCAACTAACCAAATTAATCAATTATCTCCAAGTCATTTTCCAAACTCAAAACAATTCTCAAATCATTAATCATTTGAATCCTTGAAGTTCACCACTAATTTGAATTCCTTAAAACATTCTAAACCCTAGGGGAAACCCTAGTGAAAATACTTTATTTTCTAAATATTAATTAATATGGCAATTTTCAATTAAATTGGTTCATTTTAAAAACAGCAAGCAAACCTTCAAGTTTTTTAAAACAAAAACTACCAAGTGGTTGCTTTTCAACTAAGGATCTTATCAAAAAATTTCCAAAATTTTATCTAAGCAAAAACCTATCTTTTTTATCCAAAAGCTAAGCTACAAAAAAAAACAGAAGGAAAAGAATAAAAAAGAAACAAACAGCAGCGCGCGCGCAGCGGATAAACGAGCCCAGCCCGCTAAGCCTACGCGCGCGCCAGACCCAACCCAACTAACCCGCACCGTACCGCTTCAATATTCGTGCTCCCGTTATGATTCTGTACGGCAGCGATCTCCGCAGCGCCACCGCAACCCCGACGCGATTCCGGCGGCCACCACGGCACCCTAGCGCCTATAAGTAGCTCCCTAGGGCTGCGCCGTCAACCCTAGGTTGCTAGGGTTCTTTCCCCTCTCGCCCGCCGTCGATCGTCTCCTCCCCGACGCCAATTTCTCTCCGCTCCACCTCACCGGCGGCAGCTCACTGTAGAACTCGATGGCGCCGCCGCGTTCCGCTCCAACCTAGTTACCACCCACCGGCAATCGTTTCCCCACCTTCTCCTCTACCCCTTGGACACCAGAAGGAACCAAGGTAACCCTCAGATCGACGCCGCGTTTCTTCTCCCTCTCCGGCCACCGCGCCACGTTTCTGAATCCGTTGCTCGCGCCGCCGTTGCAGGGCCCTTCATCATCAATCGTTTGCTGCAACCGCACCTACTCTACTTCCTCTACGCATCGGACACCAGAGGCAGCCACGGGATCCGCTACTTCCTCGACGCCGTCCTCGACCTCGCCGCGGCCAACGTCGTCACCGTACGTCACCGTCAGGCTCTGCGTCGAATTACTCCGGTGGTGAGCACCGATTCCTTCCCTCTCTCTTCTTCTGCGTCAACGATTGCATATGTGCACGTCCTCCGCTTCCAATTCGAGCACAGCAGCTCTGTTCACCGCCGGCGAGCACCTCGTCTGTCTGCCGCGCAAGCGTTTCGTCAGAAAAGTTCAGATATTTAGAACTGAACCATAACCTGAAACCTTCCCCTCTACTGTCAAAACACCGCAGCGCAGCGCACTGGTTGCGTTCCTTTCTGAACTTGCGCAGGGCGCGGGTTCGAGCCGCAAACCCCCCACCTTTTTGTGTGGTTTTTGTTCCACTGCGCGCAGGCCCACTGGCAGCGACCCCCGTGGCCATGCCAGCGTTGCGCAGTGCCACGCTGGCCACTGGCCCACTGTGCAGTGGCTGTGTGTAGCGTGGAGCTATGTAACAATTGGATTTCTGCGTATATCCCAAATTCCAAATTCCTTTTTTAATTAGCAGAATTAAAACCAAACTTTGAAATTCAATAACTTCTATTCTGTAATTCCTTTAAATACAAACTTTATATGTTTCTGTTCCAAATTTCCTAAACTTTCCAAATATCTAATTTGTCTTCTGTTTTGGAAACTTCAAATGCATTTAAAATTCAAACTTAAACAATTCAAATGTTAATTTGTAAATTCCATAACTAATTATTTACTAATCCAATAAATGCAAATAAAATATGTTTTCCATACCATTTTAACTAAGCTATTCAAATATAATTTTTGTTTTCTGTTTTGAATAATTAAAATTGCCTAAACAATTTAAATCTTGTTTAATGCAATTAAAAATTGTTTAATATTGTTTAATTCATAACTAAATAATCCAAAGTCCAATTTCAAAGTGTGAAACATGTAATCCAACTAAAATTTGATAACCTTTTCAAATATCAACTTTGTTATTTGTTTTGCACACTTTAACTTGATGAAAACAACAACTACTTGTTCAACACCATTAAGTACCAATAATTTCCAAACTCTTTAATGTTTTCTAAAATGGTTAACTATCATTCCAATTGCATTTAAACTTGTTATCTTCTTGTTCTTCATCATGCATGCATCATACTAACTCACTTACATATGATGCTTAGTGATAGAACAATTAATTCAACTCTAAAGCATGGGTTCCCATATGCAACCTTTGCATATGGAATCCATTTAAACTTGTGTTTCATATCAAGTAGTTTATTTTGGTGCATCTATTAACATGACATGCATCATCCCATGATTGTGCACCTATGCCATGTATTGATTGCCCGTCTTCCTTCGTTGTTGTTTTTGCTTCTTCTCGATTAGACGACGACGTTGGTACCGACGAGCCTTACGACACCACTACTCAGGATCTAGCCCAGTACGAGACTGAGCTGCCAGGCAAGTTATCACTCACATGAATCATCGAGTTCCTTTCCACACTTGTTGTTGATACTATCCTTTTGTCTATTACTGCTAGCCCTATGTATCGTTGCTTGCTCTCCGAACCCATCACATGATTACCTTGAGCCATGATATTGCCTCACCTCCATACCTACAGCCTTTGCTTGTGCCTGTTCTATCTAGCATGATTAGGGTTGCTTTTGCTCGAGCTCGTTGTCGGTTACTTCTTTTACTATCGTACTCTTTTATTATCGTACCGGGGGCTCGAAGTTAATCAATCAATCCTGTTAATGCTAATGTTAATAATAATTTGACGATAAGGCACCGGCGGGAGGCCCTTTGAGGTTTTGAGGCCCGCTAGTGTCGACCCTAATAGGAAAAGGGTCTTGTCTACCGATCCATGATGAGCGCACTACCCGCATGTGGGAAGCGAGTATGGGCGCCCCCCTCAACTGACTCGATTCGCATCTCGTCCAAATCGCCGTACTAGTTCGGGTGTTCCATTTGCTGCATCATATGCAGGTACGAACCCGTGGCCAGGGTGGAGATTTTTGTAGTCGGCATTTAGGGCGGCGTGGTCTTCCAGTGCTATGAAGGTCCTCCACTTCTTCGGGGGGCTGGATTAGCCGTGCACGCACAGCACGCGGTGCTTTGGGCTTGATGCGAAGAACAGTTGGTTGTGTTGAGTGTCTCGCTTGGTGGGTTTGATTCCCATCTGGCGGGATATTCTTACGTGTACGGTTACTATGGTGCACCCCTGCAGGGATAAATCTTCTCGAGAAGCCGTGTCTTCCGCGGTTATGGTTGACTTGGTGAAAGTACTGGCTAACAAGTACTCAGGACAACTTAAACCTAATGATCAATCATGCTACACCCAATGATTAATAACTTGACAAGTAATAGGTTATTCACACAATAACTTGACTCACCGTAATACAACTGTGTGTGTTATCCTCGGATTGCTTCTTCGGATAAGGGGCGAGATCCAGGATGGGTTTGTTTGGATTTACTTCCAGTTGGTTACAACTCCTCGATCTCATCTCTATCTATTAGCCGGAACTTGTAGTTATCTCTGTAGTTGGTTAGTAGCCCGCTGCAGCTTTATAATCCCTATCTTCTTCCGTTGATCCCAAGCATCTATGCTTGTGTTGACGGGTAACTCTTTGATGAAGTGTGAGTCTTGCTTGCCAGTACATTAAATGTACTGACCCCGTAGGGGCTGTGGTTTACGCAGAGTTCGACTACGACTACGGCTACGACGCTTCCCAGGAGGGTTACTTCGTGGAGTTCGACGACGCTGCAGACGAGTAGATAGCTGGACCTCGGGCAGGATCCAGGACCTACGTGGATGGGCTTCGTCTTCTTTATTTTTCTCCGGCTTCTTAAGCCATGGATTTGTCTGTACTCAGACGCCTTTGTTTGCTTCCGCTGATGTAATGAATGATATGTTGGGACATGTGTCCTCTGGATGAGTGTTTTGCTATCTCTGCCTTAGTGAAGGCCATTTGCAACTTATTTCATTCTTTTGTGTCTTAGAGACATTCTGTGCTACCGTTCGTACCAAACTGTTGACGTACCGTGCGTGCTTGATATGAAGTACGTCGACAGTAGTGCCCCCGGTTCCTGGCGGATAGTTTTCTTCGACGATGGAAGCAGGGCTTGGTAGTCACGCATAAGCGATGGCCTGCCAGCGATCTGGAACGTGGGAGCAAGTAGGCCCCATAATCCAAGCACCTGACTTTCAGTTCGTGCGTTGAGTATCCTCTAGAAACCTTGGGTGCGACAGATCAGCTCCATCTCTCCACTGTAATCTCTTGGCAAACACGATGTATGATGCAATACTATATTCCCTTGATGTATTGTGTCTCCCCGTCTATGTTTGAGTAGTGAATTGTTCTTGGCAATGGTGAAATAGTTCGTTGAATGGTTGCATACAAGTTTGTTATATTCTATGATTGTCTTTATGTACAATATATGAGTGCACGCATATGTTGGGGTATGCATGTAAGGTGATCACCGGTAGCATAATGGAGTGGTGGTGACTTGGGAGTGACAGTAACCTGAGACCGAGCCACAAAGTTAAGTTATTGGGGGATATATATAGGGGACCTTAGAACGTAAGGATATGGTGGGACTTTATGTCTTAATTAATCTTGTGCAGTTATTTACTTGGCCACATGATCCATCATAATGGGTTGTAGATCATTTACTTGACTATACCTATTCATGGCTCCTTCCTAGAAGAAACAACTAAGACTAAAACATGTGCTTCACTAATTGTGACAACCACACGAACAAAACACCTATTGCTAGAACACTTGCTCCCTTGAGATACTTGAGATATTTGTTGCTTGCTACTTTAGAAACTTGCTTTAGGATTACTTGCATTTTAAACTTGTTTCACTAGTTACTAGACAAACCACACTCCACGTCACTTGCTTTTAATTAGTTAGTTCCTTTTAGTCACACTTATTGCTTTGCATAAACAGACATATGAGAGGGTTATAGGGATTTAGAGAATAGATAGCTTACCTTCAGCTCCTCGTGGGTTCGACACTCAAATACTTATCGAAAGGTACTACAATTGATCTCCTGCACCTTGGAGTCATCAAACACCACAACACTACTCATGCTCTTCTACAAATGAAAGTGGAAGATAACAGAGGTGATACCATTACAATATCAGTACCAAAATGGTACTAGACCAAACATATCAATCATGAAAAATGAAGCTACTAAACCTATAGTCATTACACCACCATTTCCTAATACACAAGAAAACTAGAAAAACAACTATGTCTACCATAATCATCCTAAGCATCACGCAAGAAACCAAACTTTTTCTAACATGCTAGTTATGTATGAAAACATCAAGCAACATAAAGTAACACATTTAACCATGCTAGAAAATATAACTTCATCACAAAAATATTTAGTACAAAATATTCACACAAAAATTATTAAAAGCAGAAAAATGCAAAATCTATTTATGCCCACCAAAATTATTCTGTGGCTCTAGAAATTATTCCAAGCTATAATTAGGTATATCTAAGCACAAAAAAGCTCATCCAATTGGATCCACATCAAAAATCATTTTTAAACAACCTACAAAAATCCTAGAAATGCCCACTCGACATTTACCAAAATGCATAGAATTTTTTAAAAGAACTCTCCTTGATGCAAGGTCAAGTCCTACTGATAGATATACTCAAGGGATACTCATAAAAAAATTGTTTGGGATATTTGGAGTTGTATTTTTAAAGTTATGATCAAAATGGTTTAACAAATAGTCTCTAGAATTTTAAATACCATTGCAAAAACAAACCACCAAGCCCAGATCTACAACATGGGTGTGTTTAAGAATTTTTTTTGCTACATGCATGATTTTTGTTTTGAATTTACTCCCTTTATTTCTATTTTTTTAAAAGGCCAAATGCTAGGGCTAAGTTTTCTGTCTATTTTAAAAAGGAATAAGATTACACGAGCACGAGCCGGAATCAAACAGAGCGGCCCATCTAACGCGCAGATCTGGCCCAATCCATGCGTGCGTGCTGGCACGGCATGGGCACAGTCTCGTTCAAAGGGATCTGTCGATCTCGCGATCGACGGCCCTGGGCGTTTCTTCCTCGTATCCCCTCTCTCTCTCTCTCTCATCAGACACAATCGGAAAAACGGCGGCGGTGTTGTGCTCACCATGGGGTGACGAGGTGCGGTGTCGCGGTTTCGTGGGGGTTGCACAGACTCGGGGCAGTGGAGGGATCATGCAACGACAGCCAGGACGGCTTCAAACGGCAGCGACAAGGACGACGGAGGCGTACCTGCAAACGATTTAGCACGGGGGATGTTAGGGGTGCGGGCGCAGTTACAATGAGTGCGGCAGAGGAGAAATGGGGCGGCGGGATGGCCCGAGGCGACCTCAACCTCCTCGACCTCCTCTCGGTAGCCGGCGGCGACTATTTCCTCCGTGGCGCCCACTGGGAGCGTGTGGGTTCGCGTTCTCGTGTGGAGGTGAGTTCGGTGGGGGTGTGCAACATTGTCGCGAGAGGGTGGCGTGTGTGCGGTCTTATAGGTGCGACACCGTGGTCGGGAACAAGTGCGTCCTCTCGGCCTCGCCGAAGTGAGCATTGTCATGTGTTCCCGGGCGGCCCTCGACGTACAAACGGTGGCTATGTGTTCTAGGATGGCTAGGGACTGCACAAGGCATGGTTGGAGAGCTAGACACGGCGGCGGCATGGACACAGTGGACGTGCACTGTGCGCCCAACCCGTGTCCCCCTCTCTTCCCTCTCGTTTCTCTTCCTCTCCAAGCAAGTATCCAATGTAAACAATGCACCACATCCGTGTACAAACACATGTCAACACGTTTGTCAAGGTCCCATTTCCATATTTGCACAAAAACCAAATAAAATCAATGCTCAAAGATCTATAAAAATATAGATTCAGAAAATTCAGTTAAAGGACTTAGAAGAATTTACTATGTGTTGAATCAGATAAAATCATCAAAAAGTACATCCTGTTTTGGAGGCTCAAATAGATTCCAAAACTTGTTTTCCAAGTTGGAGATTGTTGAACATGTTTTGGAATTTTAGAAACATCCTTTGAAAACATATTTGGAATTTTGGAAGGTCTTGAAAACAAAGTGGGAAAATGCCTAGTTTTTCTTTTCTTCTGTTTTTCCAAATAAACCATTTTTCTGTATTATTTTCTCTCCACAAAGCAAACATGCAATTGATTGTTTTCAAAGTCTACAAATCAAACCAAGATCATAGATTTGTATTCAACATATCATAGAACAAATACAAGTCAAGAAAACACAAAATAGTATAATCTAACCCATGGAAAAAAGGTAATTGACTAAGTTTTCACGGAAAAGTTTCAATAGGGAAAATAAAATAAAACCTCCATAATTCAATTTGTAATTTTGTTTTCTTGGATTACACAAAGCTAAAAGTTTAAGTCAATATGAAAACCAAGATGATCCATGTCTTGGAATAAAAATAACTCAAGTCACATTAGGGAAAACATCAGAGAAACACAAATGTGTTTTCAGGAAAAGTTTTGTATTGGATTTTAAAAGCAAACATTCTTTGCATTGCAAATATGACTGTTTTAACATACACATGTTGGTTCACACAAACATATTGAAGTAAAAAAAAATTGTTGGCCCACATTTTTTTCTCATGTAACTACAGTACAAGGATAAAAAAACTTGGGTGTGACAAGATCTGTGAGAGGAGGGGATCATTCTAGGTACACATGATTTTCTGCGGAGGTCAAGAAATTGGTTACTTGGGCATGGGGCAACGTTTGACGCAGAAGGGAACCTTATTATGACTAAAAAAATAAAGGCCCCCTTTGTGGCACTTGAGAAAGTGTTCAAAGAGGTTAAAGCCGGAGAGTTCAAGCCGGATCGAGAGAATGACGAGCTATCGAATGCCCTCAGAATCCGGAACATGGCGGTTGGAGACGATATCTGTGGTGCTTTGGGTTTAAGAAGGAAGATTGTCTATATCCATATAGAAGCCGAGAGAGAGGAAAGAGACGGAGGGAGGCGCAGGTCAAAGAATGGGTTGGTTGCTTGGAAGCCGCGGTTATGCGGCAACAACAACAGATTAATGAGCTTACTTCACAGCACTCTCAGGAGCGACACCATACATTCGACGAAGCAGACCCATCTCAACGCCAGAGCAGCGTGGCTTCAACAGAGGTCCCGGCTGTCACTTCAACGGTGATTGATAATACACATATGATTGTGGATGCCGCTGCACAGACGGAGGCCATGGATGCAGTCAAGGAGAAGACAAGCTGTCAGCTATATGTGTTGATCTTGAACGTATCCATCAAGGTGGTGGACGGCTATGCTTTAAATTGTGTAGAGGGAGCGACCTTCCATGGCCGTCCGATTACATCTGGCTATGCTCGTGTCGATGTGGATGATGTTCAGACGGCTTGGAGGATAATGCGGCGTGACATCTCTACAGGTGATGGGGTAGAGACACTGGGACAAGCCGTCAATTCCATCATACAATGGAAAAAAGTAAGGCATAGTGTTTCTGATGAGCAGTCCGCCGCCACCACCGCCACCTACTTCTCCGAGACGTAGTCCACCAGCAGCACAACAACCTACAACAAGTTCGTATCGATCATCGCCAGCACATGTCGATGCCATGGACGTCAGCAGCTCGAGTTTGGCTCGATCTCCGATGCCTGAGCCAAATCCGTCGCCCACTAAGTCCTCTAAGTGGAAGGCTGCTGCCTGTCAGTCTTCCCCAAAGAAGAAACCTGCTCCGAAGAAGAAACCCAAGCTACCGCAAGCAAAGTTGCCTTACAAAATGAATGACGAGCAGACCAAGGCGTGGGTGACTGCTGACACGAAACATCAGATGTCTGCGTGGGGAAAGAAACCCTCCGATCCGCAAAAGGAACCAATAGATCTGGCAGTGAATAAGCACTCTAAGAATATGCTAGAAATGCCATCCCAAGTTCAGCTGAATCTGCCATGTGACTATGATCGTGGGTTATTGATGACTTATAACAACGTCGGGAAGACGGGAAAAACAATTCCCCAGCTTGGGAAGCAGCCAAAACAATCGTCCCCCCGCTCAAGGTGTTCTCCACTACACAGATTCCCTCCAAGCCAGTTGATATGGAAGCAGCTACGAGGTTTGCTAGAGATTGTGGTATAACATTTAGGAAATTGCTAAGCGATTGCGACGTGTCCATCTCAAAGTCTGATTTGGCATGGAAATATGAGTTAGGGAAGTCTCTCGTCAGACCTGATCTGCTCGACTCTATGACAACATTGAAGCGCCAACTACATAAGTGGTATGTCCAAAGCGCAAAGGCCGGGCAAGACCAACTCATGGCAAAAATTAGACATGAGGATCACTTCCGCAAGAACTCGGTATTGAATATCTGTTTTTCTTCTATAATCTAGACGCCCTCGACAAATCGCTCACTAGCTCCTATTGTATGTAAGTCTCTACCTCAGGCTGTTCGATCATTGCTTCTTATATTATCCACATTGTACGATATATATTATGCAGATTGAAGCTTCGGGAATGTAATGGAAACAGTGGTATTGGTTTATTGAACCATATGTTGTCAATGATTTCATTTTAGGGTGATACCCTAAAATCATGGAGGATAACATCATTATGTTTTTTACGAAACAATTTCACTATAGTGAAATACTATTTCCTTACAGACAAGGATGAGTGTTACTGTCTTATGCATATTCCTTCACATTTCTATTTTTATAAGTCAGTGTTTAGTGTAATTGATGAGTTATGCATGACTATGTATATTAATGTGTGCAGTTTCCACTGGTTTCTTTTCAACATTCACGTTGACACCAGAGCAGTTGATCTCATGGACTATATGGATAAAGAACAAAAGGAGTACATGCCCATTATTTCAATTCTAACAAAGTAAGTTCAATGTTTTTCCCACTATACCGTCCCCTTTTCTTCAATCATTATCGTATGATGACCCCTTTATTCTTTTTCTTTCCCGGACAGAGCTTGGAAGCGGTTCAGGAAGCAACAAGCCAGTTTAATGGACGTGGATATGCAATTTGGTACACTCATTGTAAGTAGTACTTGCTACATTCACGCATCTCTCTTCAATTGCTTGAGAATTATTTGATTCAATTCTATTTCTCGTGAAGTGCCCTAAGCAGCCACAGGGAACAAATTTATGTGGATTCTATGTCATGGAGAACGTAAGGACAATCGTGAATGAGCGGTTGAAAAGAAGGAAAAATTTAACGTTGCACGATCTACGGGAGGAGCTCCTACCGAAAGACCGCTTACAAGCAATTTAAGAGGAATTGGCGGGGTTTTTTGCTGAAGGAAGTCATAGATCCAAATGGACCATTCCATTATAAACAATGATCTGCATGCATGTACATAGATGGTCTCAATATGTATAAGTGTGTTAAGATGCAATGATCTAAATGAGATCAATTTAATGATCTTCTGATGATATCAATGCATGCAATGAGCTGTATGATGATTACTGTAAACGTGGAACAAGTATGTCATTTACAGCCTAAACAAAAACACCCAAAATAAAACAGCACAAAAAAACACCCCAAAAAACAGCCCACAAAAAACATGCCAAAACTCTGTAGCGGCAGAGAAACTTTTACCCCGGTTAGTGTTACGAACCGGGGTAAAAGGGTGCCGGCCTGCTCGCAGCGTAGAGCCCATATGGGCAACCCTTTTACCCTGGTTGGTAAGCCCACCAGGGCCTAACGGGGGGGGGGGGGGCTTTTGCCCGGTTTTGGCAAAACAGGTTGGCTGGCCGGTGCATAAGCCCCCCCCCCCCCCCCCCCACAACCGGGGAAAAAGGTCCATTCCCTACTGGCTTGTGAATAACTTCCACCCATCTTTCCAGCAGAAAGATACAAGCCGACCAGCAGCATGCGTGACAAAATTTCATAATAAGCTTGCCATACCATATCAATCTAGGAGCGAGTATCATAATGACTGTAAATTTTATACAGATGTTTCATGAAGATATCATCATTTTAGATCTCCAAGTTAATAACCCCGAGGCTACCCTTTTTCTTGGGTTTCACACAATTTCCCGAGCAACCAAAAGAGTTGTGATGTTTTTGTTTCTTTTCTTTTTGCGGGGAAAAGGAGTTGTGATGGTCGTTGTCTTGTTTACTCAAGAAACAATGACGTCCAAGCCTGTCCACCACTTTGTTCACAATTTTGTTCAACTTGAGCATACACATATAAAACTTGGGATTTGAGTTTTTCGGAATGGCTCCCACGCCTCCCCTCACACCTCCGTGACCTAGCCATCGATGATCTCCTTCTCTGGCCGCCTATCTCACATTCCACTTCAATCACAACCTCCCCACCACTCTAAAACCCCTATGGTTCCTATGTTGCCTCCTCCAAGGATCTACAAGGTGACTTACTCGACTCGCCAAGATCTAGATCGAGGGCGCAACAAGTCTTCTGATGGATCCATCGATTTGTGGATCAACACTCCTAAGAGTGATTTGATTGCAATAAAAAATGCCAAAGGTACGTCGATCGCGGGTAGATCCACCTCTTTGGGAGAACGGATTGATTCCGATCTCGAAGTTAAATTTTCTTTGTATTATCCCCTATTTGGCACATGCATTAAATCTCTATTAGCTACGTCAACTTCATCATTAGTGCATGTTAATTATATCTCGGGTACGGACAGATTCAAGTTTCAAGACAATTATCTCAACAATGAATCATATCCGGAGACATCTCTTAATTCTGACTCTGATTCCGAGGAGGGTTTTATTTCTGCGGTCCATGCATCACTGTTCCTAGTTCTGGATTTCTCTCATGGGTCACGTTTTGCGAAGGAAGTCAAGGAATTTTTTTTAGACGATGTATCCCACTCGGAATTCTGCACATTTCATAATGGTTGTCTCGTTTGCACGAGCTAATTTCCGTCTCGATAAATAATCAATTTTGATTTCTCTTGGTGCTATTATTGGAGGATATTGTGGCAGTCTTAAAGTCTGAATTCTAAATAACATAACTTATTCCTTCAATGTCTCTAGTAAATCTGTTAGTTTGCATATATATAAGTTTCAGAGTTTCTCTTCCAAGCAATTTAAATGTGTCTTTAATCTACGGTGACGTGGAGGTCCCCATTGGATCAGTGAAGTCAAGTCTTCGCAATATGAGTGCAAACAAGAATGGACTATGGTTACTCCTACAAAGAAATGGGTTTCCCTCGGTATGCAAGCAGTTAAGAAGCCTATTCCAAAATCATGCCTGAAATATGTTAATATTACCCCAAAGAAATTGGTCTTTTATGACTCCATTAACTATGAGGAATCCAAGGGATATCTAGATCCTTCATTGGGTTCTATTTCCTCAACGGCATCTCCGGTTATTACTTTTGGTACTTTTGATTCTTATTCTATGTCATCCAAGGAGAAAATTTCTTCGCCATCTTCCATGATAATACTTCCAGTATTGTTTCAGAAGAAGTGTTCTCAAAGAGCTCATGCTATGATGATTTAGCTAACCTAATTGATGACATGGATTTTTGTGTTTGGAAGTGTTCTAGGTGTCTTTCTATCAAGCATGATACAATAAATTATACCAATCAAATAAGATGTCGTGAGTGTTTCCATTATGGTCATGTAAAACGTAGTTGTTTTGCGAGGAGAAGGAAGACTTCCCAATTATGGGTCCCTAAGACAACTGTTTCAACTACCGAGATGGACTCTTCAATGCTGGAGTTTTCCCCCAGTGCCGTTTCAACTTCATACCACGTGGCTATTTTTGGTGCTTCCTCTGCTTTTTGCCCTCCATCGATCCGCAGGGGCTCCAAATACTCGATGGAGGACCAACACTGCTGCCTCGCACGTTATACACAGCTGTTGTTCCTCCTGTTCGCATGCATGAAGCTTTATGTGTTGCCATTGTCGAGCCACCGCAACCGCTAGAAGAGGAGCCGTTTGGCGTCAGCAAGTGCGTGTTTATGTTGTGCAGCATCTGCAGCACATTGTGGAGGATGCACATCCATGCTTGTTTGGAGTTGGTATTTTTTAGATACGTAGCCCTGCTGCTCGATCTTCTCTGGTTTAGAACGAGCCTTCTGAAATCTAGGAGAATATCTTTGTCCGTTTTGTCAATTATGATAATAGGGCCAAATGCATAGGTATGCTATTGGATGCCGTACTAGGTGGATTATCCTGCTAGGTGTGCATTACTACGGAAACAACACGAATTTAACTAATGTTGTGTCTTCTTTTTGACATTTCCATTATTGGCACCAATTGGATGGATCTCTAGACAGAACTATGATGTATGTCACCTAGGGATATGGTGTTTAATGATTTCAGTACCATTGGTGCAATTAAGTTGTCCTAGACTGCTCCCTGTTATACCTTAACTGCAGATTTTGCTGAAGTTCTCCCAGCAGATGAGGACCCCATGCCCCTTGATGGCAAGACCTTGGGAACTTTGTGATGCCACAGTATCCTGAGATTGGGTGGAGTCTTCCTCCTTTTCAGATCCAAGCCAATGAAAATATTCCACATAATTTGGAACTTGTTGCTCCGGATGCAGTTTGGGAACAGGAAATTGAATTCCAAGATTCAGGGTGTGCTATTCTCAATTAGTTAGATAACTCTGTGAACAATTTGATAGTCAATATGATGCACATTCCTTCTGAATTTGTTCATCACAAAGCTTCCGCTGACATTGAATGGCCATGGGTTCTCCAAAAACCTCAACTTTCTGGACCTCCTATGCCACCTTCTATGCAAATAGAGAAATTCGTGAAGACATGGGTCCCTATGCATGTTCTTAGTCAGATTTGTCCTGTGATGATGCTTTCTTGTCCTTTTTCCTCTATGAATATTTTCATTAATACAAAAAAAAAAGTTACAACACGGTTTCAGTTTGTGGCCGAAATGAGGAAATTCCTGTCGCACCCCACTTTTTGGAAACCAACAAAATACAGTTGTGGAGAGTCAAAAATTAGGGCCAACGATTTTTTTTTGAAATGCTTAACTATTAATTTTGTTTCACCTCTCTTTGCCTTGTTTGACCTTGAGTGTTTGTGTTTGATCAAAGCTAACATAAAATGGTTACATAAATAACAAGCTTTGAGCTGAACATCTTTTACAAAATCCTCTTGTCATGGTTTGGCTGGACCACTAACTTTCTTTCACACCTGAGGAAAACCCCCAAGGATTTAAATTGAAGAACTCCCTTGCTTGAGTGAACTTGTTAAGTCTTGTTATTATCTTCTTATGGTGTGACCTTATCTTGTTTTTTCCTCGAAGTATTTATATCTGTTTGTGGGTGATTGTGAGTTGTTTTAACTGAAGGAGATCTACAAATAACAAGACCAAACATCAATAGCATGTTTTCATCTCATCTTGTGTTCTCTTTGACTTCTCTATTTTGGCCTCCCGCCATAATGGAAAGATCTTGATCTTTGACCAATGTACCATGATGGATATAATGGTACATATCTTTAAGTCATATCCAAGTGTTTGGATTGAATATTAGACCCATTAACATTTCCTTCCAAAGCCCTCTTGAGGTCATTCCAACAATAAGGATCATATCCATGTTATCATGATGCCTTTTGCCAGTCTTCCTAAAAATCACTCCTATTTTTTTTTTAGCGCCATTAACCTTCCCTTGTCATTTTCATGACTTATATGTCATATCCATGTGGTCCATTTATGTTTCCATGACCATGTGATTATTCTTCCCTCAGGGTTTTTGCCTATTAAATAAACTCGTGTTTTCACCCTTTTACACTTGGTACCTCAAACATTTTCCAAACAAGCTGTTTATTAAAAATCACCTTTGTGACCTATATTATATACCCTCTCACTCCAACTCAAAAATACTTTATTTCTAAACATTTCCTATTTATTAAATGTTATATTCCAAAAGGCCAGAAATGGACTTTTAATGATTTTGTTAATAAAAGTATTTCTAAAAATTGTGGGGAAGCTCCCGAACATGCCAAGGGTCATATGTGACCTATTCAAAAACATTTGCTTCTCTTTTTTAAATTTTTGAAGAAAACATTCAAAAACAATTTCAGCACTTTTTGAATTTTCAAAGTGTTGTGAAACAAATATTTTCATAAATTAGGGGACACCCACCCCTAGACTCAATTTTTGATTCGCTGTCCATTGAACATGTTTTCAAACATATTTTGTATTAAAAATTATGGAGAAAACATAAAAAAGCAGAAGAAGAAAAAAATAGTTTTTGGAAATTCGAAAGTTTTCAAAGAAAACAATTTAAGAAAAGTGGGAGACAACCACTCCTATACTCCAATTTTCATTTCCTATCTCCTAGACATATTTTCATGCATGTGTTGTGTTCAATAATTTGGACAAAACAATCACAAACACTTTCTGGCCAAATTCTAAAGAGACCCTTAGGTGGATAGTTTTCACTCCATTTGATCTTTATTGGCTTCCTAGAGTGCCTAGTCATCTGGTCCCACCTCCTTGACGTCATTAGACAACCTTGCACTGCTCCCATACCTCTCCCACATCTCCTCCATGGCATGAACAACCACGATGGCATGAGCTGACAAGCCATACCACCTCCCCCATACCTTGTTGACCGCTATCCTTATCTTCTTTAGTCCCTGGCTCCCCATGAGCTCATCCATAATGGCCATCCCTCCTTGGCCCCCTCCTTCCCCCTCTATTTCTTGTTGAACACCTGTGGATACAGAGGGAGAGCACCGCTACTCCCATCTCCCTGGACCTTCTCTCCCTCAACCCTTCTGGCCTTGGCACCTCCTCCCCACTTCAAATACCCCGGACAAGGTCCTTCCTGGCCTCGCCTTCCCGAGCACGCTCGCCATGGTCGCATTGCACCGTGTCCGTCGAGCTCGGACGCTAGCAAGGTCCGAGTCACCCTTGTGCTCATTGTCGTGTCTCACATCTCTCTCTCTACTCTCTAATTTCACTCCTGCATCGAAACCCAAGTCCTTTGTGCGTCCTATCGCCGGTAACGAACAGGAGTCGCCGCGCACGAACTCCTCGTCGATCCGCCACCACAGGTCATCCCCTCTCCTCTCTTTTCTTCTCTCGGCCTCCCTCTGGTCTCCTGAACCTCATGGTTGTTCCTAGTGTGTTTGATCCATCGCAGGTCCGAGTCTCGCTAGGTTCGTGATGACCGGATGGAACTCCGAGTCGAACCCGCGCCGGATGTTACTCCTGTCAAACACAAATGGCACCACGAGCTCAGTGGAACTCTCGGGAGCCTTATGGTGCTCGCGGCGTTTCCTGGAGGTGAACGGGGCTCCCGGCGGTGAGCCCGCGGCGGCAGTCGGAGCGGACACCGCCTCCTTTTGTGGTCGTCGCTGGTGCACGTCGACGTGGGCTCCTTGTGGCCATCAGATCCACATCCGGTGGATCCATTTGAATCTTGCGCCTTTAGATCACCGATCGTATGGCAGCGTACTGGTTCGGCGCGCGCGCTCTCCAGCGGGCCGGCCTCGCTCTGCGCGGCCCACCCTCCTTCTAGATCTGGCCCGTTAATGTTTTTTTAGCAGGTGGTTATTTATTTCCTTGCAGATCTGTTTCTGTAGGTTTACTTTTAATCGAAATGAAAATGTTAAAATGTGAATCTTGCCAAGATAGAAATCACAGATGTAGATATACTATTTCTTAACCATGTCCAACTTGTAGATCCTTGTTTTGTGCATTATTATAGGATAAATGTTATTAATGGCAGAAGCACTCTGTTTCACCATTTGGACCATAACTTGTGTTTTAAGTGTCCAAATATTGCAAACCAAAAAAAAATTATTATCCCTTGGATAGATATATCAGTGAGACTTGACCTTGAATCAAGGAGAGTTACCATTTGGAAATTCCGTCCATTTTGGTAAAAGACCAGTAGGCATTTCTAGGATTTTTAGAGAGAGTTTAAAATGATTTTTGATGTGCATCCAATTGTATGAGCTTGTGTGTGATTGGATATATGTAATACTAGCTTGGCATAATTTTTAGAACTCTAGATTATATTTGGTGTGCATTTCTAGATACATCACCTTTTCTTTTATTATTAAATCTTGAGTGTTTAGTTGTGAGTAAATGTTTGTGTTATAAAAACTTGTTTTCTAGCATGTGTAGATCTGTTGCTCTCAGTTATTGTGATGTTTTATTTCAGTAATAGTATTTTAGGAAGTTTGTGCATGTTTTGAAAACAAATAGAAATAGAAATAGTCTCTTATTGTTTTCTAGTATTTTTGTGGAATAGATATTTTGAGATAGTCTTGCTATGTTTAGTACCTAGGTTTTTTATGTGGTAATGTTGAGTCCAGTACTATTTTGGTGGTGATATGGTGATGGTATCACCTCTGTTAGCTTGCACATTAGTTTATAGGAAAGCATGTGTAACATTAATTGGTTTATTTAACTATGTTGTTTTCACTAGTATGAGTAGTTGCGTGATGATTGCTTTGATAGATTATTATTTTTCTCAAGTGAGACCGGATGCATTGTGACTTCTTAATGCTTTGTTATATTGGTGGAACATACACTTGTTCCATTTCATTTTGGTTATGGATACAAATTCCCTACCATGCACTTGTGTGTCAATAGCTTATATTACTATATGTGTAGTTTCCACCAAGGAAAAAAGTTGATTGGTCTATAAGTTTGATTGAAGGGTTTAGTAATGCTTTGTGACTACTAGTATGCTATTAGCAAACTTCTATTGTTAAGCTATTTTCTAGCAATTTTTTTTATCTTGTGTTGTTTTTGTTTTATGACTTGTTAAAATTGATTGAGCCACTCGTTTGTTTGGTTATATTTAGGATTGAGTGATTCCTTAGTCTTTGTGTGGACATAAGAATAGTCAGTAACTAGCTTATTCATATGTGGTTTGTTTGCTTTGCGGATTGGAATTTTCTGAGTGATTGTTTTAGCATGAGTATAGTTCTAGTGCTATAGTTGTGTTTAGTAGTATCTTGTTATCTATGCATTAGGTTAGTGGTAAAATTGTTTGGTGATGCTTGCTTGTGTTGTTGGTAATAGCCACTGCCATGGGTAATTCTTTGAACGATTGTTAGTACTTTAGTAGCATCACCCTTGTGACCACAAGCTATACCTTTAGCTTCTTAAATATCTTGGTATGAGAGTGGTACACCTACTCAACCTATGATGTTTAGGATGTGGACTATGGTTTCCCAACCATGAGTATTTTAGCAATAGCTTTTATCACATGAGTGTTTGTGAGGTAGTTTCCACATTAACTTTTTGAGTGATTGCATTAGTATAATTTTGCTTGCTGTATGTGTTGTTTTGTCTATTGATTTCCTTCATTGATTCTGAGTGGGTGTATTTTATTCTTATTATGAAGTTAGAAAATGAAGAAGAAGAAGAAGAAGAAGAAGAAGAAGAAGAAGAAGAAGAAGAAGAAGAAGAAGAAGAAGAAGAAGAAGAAGAAGAAGAAGAAGAAGAAGAAGAAGAAGAAGAAGAAGAAGAAGAAGAAGAAGAAGAAGAAGAAGAAGAAGAAGAAGAAGAAGAAGAAGAAGAAGAAGAAGAAGAAGAAGAAGAAGAAGAAGAAGAAGAAGAAGAAGAAGAAGAAGAAGAAGAAGAAGAAGAAGAAGAAGAAGAAGAAGAAGAAGAAGAAGAAGAAGAAGAAGAAGAAGAAGAAGAAGAAGAAGAAGAAGAAGAAGAAGAAGAAGAAGAAGAAGAAGAAGAAGAAGAAGAAGAAGAAGAAGAAGAAGAAGAAGAAGAAGAAGAAGAAGAAGAAGAAGAAGAAGAAGAAGAAGAAGAAGAAGAAGAAGAAGAAGAAGAAGAAGAAGAAGAAGAAGAAGAAGAAGAAGAAGAAGAAGAAGAAGAAGAAGAAGAAGAAGAAGAAGAAGAAGAAGAAGAAGAAGAAGAAGAAGAAGAAGAAGAAGAAGAAGAAGAAGAAGAAGAAGAAGAAGAAGAAGAAGAAGAAGAAGAAGAAGGAGGAGGAGGAGTTGTAGATCTTTGTGTCAAGTTCGAGCTACTACAAGGCCAGGGACACAAAGATATTTAAGGCAAGCCATCCTGATGCTTTTTACTACACTTATGATTATCTATCATGCATATTTTACTTCTGAAAGTTTTACAAAATTTTGATTTTCAAAAACTATTTTTGAGTGACTATTACTACTATTAATATTATATATATTATAATTATGGCAGTAGTTGATACTTGGTGTTACCAAGCCCATATCCACCATATGGTATTTATTACCACCCAAAAGTATAAGTCCCTAAGTGGACACTTTAAAAACATGGTTTTGCAAAACAAAGGCTTTTATGGAAAACCCGATGGAAAGGCGAAGCCTTATCCCCCGGAGGAATGTTGAAGTGGTGATTTTTGGGAAAAGGGTGTCTCTCACAAAGAGCGAGCGGGGTCGAGTGGAGGGGCTGGGGTTAGTCAGGTGGAGGTGTGGGGATGGGTGGAGAGGTGGTGGAGTGGCGCACTCCTCATAGGCGTGGCACAGGGGTGGTGGTCGTGGGAATGCCCACGGGCACGAGCGCGGTGGCACGGGGCAGTGTCTTAGGGCGTGCAACCGGCGACTATGAGCTAGGGGGTGGCGAGCACTGCTGCAGGGCGGAGAGGTGAGGCACGGTGGCACGGCGTCGTGGCCACAGTGCGTACGGCGAGGCGTCACTGTGTGTTACCGTCATGTCCCCCTGGTCTCACTCTCTCTGGCCCCCTCTCTTTTCTCTCTTCTTTCTCTCTCTCTACTCGACTAAAAGAGCATCCAAGGCATACACTCGAATTGGATACATAGATAGGAAAGGTCTCACCCCTCCATTTGAACAAAATCATACCAAAAAAAACACTCAAACTTCTGTAAAAATAATGGTTCAGAAAAAGACTTTCAGAATAGGTGTTGGAAACAGATAAAATCATCAAAAAGTTCACTCATGAATAAAATAGCAAATGAAGTCCAAATTTGGAATTCCAAGTTGTATATTGTTAAGCATGACATGGACTTTCGGAAACATATTTTCAATCTATTTTTGGAAGTGTGTAAGGCTACGAGAGCAAGGTTTTTAAAAATCTCTGTTTTTCTCTATTATTTTCTTGGCACAAAAGAAAGCACGCAAATATTTGTTATCAATCTTTATCGTTTAAACTAAGGTCATGGATTTGTAGTGCACATACCAGAGAACAATTATAAGCCATGAAAACATAAAATTGTATAATTTAACTAATTGGAAACAAGTGTTAGAAATAGGTGTTTGGCTAATTTTTCAGGGACACACTTTAATAGAAAAAATAACAGGAAACATTCATATTTCCAAATGCCATTTTGTTTTCTTGAATCAAACAAAGCCAAGTAATATTGGTAAGCTGAAAACAACCATGATCCAACACTTGGGACAAAAATTACTCAAGGTATCATATGGAAAACATTAGAGAAACAACTAGTGATCATCAGGAAAAATGATATGTTATTTATAAGAAAATGTTGCTTACATTGCATAGATACTCATGGTCATATACATATGTTGGTACACACAAACACATTACAAAAGTTTTTTATGGCTCACCATTTTTGTCTCCCATACTATATTACAAGGTTCCAGAAATTGGGGTGTGACAGGATGGCATTTAATGTCAAACGCAACGAGGTTAATGCCCCATTTGGCTACTCTACCTGTTGCGTCTGCATTGTTTATAATATCCCCTAGTGCTTCTATGATTACCACTGTTATGGTATGTCCTTAGAAATAATAATGGAGTTTTCGGGATGATAAAAATACGCCATATGCCAGCTTTTGATAATGTGGACACCTTTGTTTTGACTCTGAGAATACTTCGCTGATGTAGTACACCGGGTATTAATCTGGAATACTTTGTTCGTCTTTCCACCTTTCCCCAATTATCGCTTCACTAATAACCCCATTTGATTCTGTTAGATACAGTAACATAGGTTCTTCGTCCGTTTTGGATGCCAAAATCAGAGCTTTCATCAAAGTTTCTTTTAGCTGGGTTAGTGCTTCGTACACTTCTTCTGTCCATTCAAACTTGTCGGATTTCTTCAATAGTTTGTGTACTGGCAGAGGTTTGTCTCCAAGTCAGCTTATAAACCTGCTTACGCCGGCTGTAGAACCCATCAATCTCTGGACGTCTTTTAGACATGTAGGTCTTTTGATGTCCAAGATTTCTTTGATCTTTTTTGGGTTTCCCCAATTCCCCTGTGAGAAATGATAAAACCCATAAGTTATCCCGAGGGAATTCAGAATGCACGCTTTAATGGATTTAACTTCATGTTGTAAGTGCGTAGATTATCGAAAGTTTCTCTTAGATCCTCAAGGAGAATTTGTTTTTCCTTGGAAACGACAGCAATATCATCCACGTAAACTTGAACGTTTTTGCCTATTTTATTATGCAAGCATCTTTGCATACAAAGATGGTATGTGGCTCCAGTATTCTGCAAGTCAAAAGGCATGGTTATGTAGTAATATGTTCCATAGGGTGTTATGAAAGACGTTTTTATTTGGTCTTCTTCCATCATGCGTATTTGATGATACCCGTAATAAGCGTCCAAAAAGCATAAAAGCTCAGAGCCAGCAGTGGCATCTATTATTTGATCGATTCGCGGTAATGTGAACCTATCTATTGGGCACAACTTGTTCAGACCGATATGATATATACACATGCTAATAAAAATGGTATCCTTCTTCGGGACTAATACTGGGTTCGCAAACCAATCAGTATGTATGACTTCCCGGATAAAATCAGCCGCTAAAATCCGAATGATTTCCTTGCCAATAGCCTTCCGCCTTATTCCATCAAAACAACGGAGACCTTGTTTGACGGGTTTTCATCCTGTAATAACCTTCAATTGGTTCTCAACAAGTTCCCTGGGTACGCCTGGAATATCAGCTGGACACCAGGAGAAAATATCCATGTTCTCACGGAGGAACCTGATGAGCGCACTTTCCTATTTGTTAGTCATTCCCGTCCCCACGATGACGTAATTTGTTTGGTCTTTGGGATCCAGGATAATCTGTTTTGTCTTCTCAAATCTTTTGAAACTGCCGGCTGGCTTCCATCTTTCCTTTCCTGCTGGCATTTCTATCGGCGATACGTCTTTAGACAGCTCTTTCAGGTCCTCCTTCGCTATTACCTTCTAGGCGCACAACGCGTTTCCTAGCTCTAGCTCATTTGACAACTTGAAGTTTCCTTCAATGGTGATTACTGTACCTTTTGGTCTTGGCATCTTAAGCATGTTGTAGATGTAGCACGACCTAGCTATGAATTTGGCAAAAGTCGGACGTCCGAGTAATAAGTGATACATACTTTCAAACTGAACCACCTCAAACGAAATCATCCCCTGGCGGAAGTGATCCGCCTTTCCGAAGGTTACTTTTAGGAAAATTTCTCCTAGGGAATGTTCTTCCTGCCAAAAACAATGTCGTGAAAACATACATTGTTGTGCTTGAGCTGGGTCTCTGAGAAATGCCATTTCTTCAGAGTACTTAGGTACATGATATTGATGATGGATCCTCCATCCATCAGCACCATTTTTAGCCTAGTATTTTTCAAAATAGGGCTTACTATCAAGGCATGTGTGCCGGATTCTAAGATATTGCCAGGATGATTAGACTGATCCCAAGTGATCGGCGTCTTTGAATACTTTAGGTACTTTGGAGTTGGCCAAACGACGGTGTTGATTTCTCGCAAAGGTTCGCTTTGCCTTTTTGGCGGATGGGGTCGCAAGGAAAGTTATGTTACATTCTCCTTCGACTCTCGCGAATTTGGGTTCGCCTTTCTGTTGTTGTTCCCATATTTAGTCATCAGTATCAGACTCACTTTTGTCATTATCATCTTCCGTCTTTTCCTTGTTGAATTTCCTTTTATAATTCTTCCCTTTATTCCCGGATATAGCGTTTTCCTTCATGTGCTTGTTGAGACGGCATTGCACATTTGTATGGGTAGGCCTCCCAAATTGCAAATGGTGAACGCAGGATTCTGACTTAATTTTTTCCACTCTTCCTTGGAGTAGAAGATAGGTTCCCTGCTTTCCCCTCTTTTGCCTTTCCATCTGCTGGCATTCTCCTTTCCAAAGGCTACATTTACCTCTTTGGGCTTTTACTGTGTTTCTTGAATGGCTATATTTTTAGAACGAGAGGATTTTTTGGCTTGAACCAATACATCAATATTTTCGTCTCTTGCTCTAATATTGTCTTCGGCCGCTGCATTCTCATTGGCAGTTGTGAGCATAGAACCTAAGTTCTTGTGCTCTTTCGAACCAACCATGAATGGTATGAGGACGGGTTTTAGTCCATTGACGAAATCAAGCATTTCTTGTACGTCACTTACTCAATAAAATCTATTCTTCATCACAGTCCATCTCGAGATAAAATCGACATATGACTCGGCTTCATATTGGACGCAACGGTTCAACTGGTTGATGCTCTTGGGGCATTTATACGTACCCCGTAAGTGTTGCGGGAAAACCCTAGCCAAATCCTTCCAGTTGTCCATAGTTCTTGACAGAAGGCCATTCATCCATTCTTGGGCTCCATCCAATAATATTAGGGGCAAGAATTTCACAGCTTCTAAATTTGTCCTTTTATTTATTTGGACGGCAGTATAGTAATCCGAGAGCCATGTCTCCGGGTTTGTACTTATGGTATACTTTTGATAAGTTGTCCCAACTTTGGCAAAGCCAGAGTGTAGACTAGTTTTATGGATCCTATCGGTGAAGCACTTTGGGCCAAAATACAAATCGTCTCTTTCCACCTTATCGATGTGTGCGGAATACCTTCCAGCTGAATGAGCAGAGGGGGATCTTCTCCGCTCTGGTCCATTGTCGCGTGAATACGCTCTTTCTAGGATCATCCCGATTCCTTCCAACATCCCATCCTTTTGGATTAAGGCGGAGTTCTAATTCTTACCCCTTTTTTGGTTCCTTGGAGGTGTTCGGGATATCTAACGCATGTGAGGATGGTTGTATATTCCGGCTTTATTAGCCGGGTGCCTCGGAGATGGCATTGTTTTTCCGTCATTCTGGTTTTCTCTTCCCGTTCTTTGTCATCACGGGGTTTTGTGTTATTTACGGCTTTCGGCAGACGGGATCATGTCCTGGACGCTGCATCCTTGTTATCCGGGATTTTCTTGTCCTTCTTGGGATCTCCCTTCTTTTTCTTCGCATCACCTGAATCTCCGGGTTCGCCTGGGTCCAGTGCTCCATCGGCACACGTGGTAGTTTTGCACAAGGTTGAATCTTCATGTAGTTTACATGAACGTGTTTGTCCTCGCTGTTGTTGTTGTAATGCTTTTCCTAAGAAAACATACACTCCCTCATCTTTTCGTCATTGCAGTACAGATCATCATTAAGGATGGCGAAAGCGACTTCTGCATTTTCGGCTGCAGATTTGTAGATGCGTTCTCCCTTAGCATTTGCGTTGTAAACATGCCTTTGCCAAGATGGGTGTTCAAACGGCTTTCTTGCTGGCAGTTCTTCCGGTTTTGATATTCCGGGTAACCTCCTGGGTTTAACTCGAGATCTAATCCGGCGCTCGTATTACTTGATTTCTTCCTGCTGCAATTTAATGTCAGCTTAGGTTTTTAGAAAGTCTTCCCTAGTTCGGAAAAGATGTTGTTGTTGCCGCATTATTCCTTGTATCCTTGCTTCCAACACTTCCGGTGGATCATCACGTGCGACCGCGGTTTGTATTAGATCAATCTCCTCCTGTTCTGACATCTGGGGAACAGGGATTTCAGCCTTTTTCTTCTCCACCCTCTTTTTGCCACCGCTACCTCTAACTTCCAGGTTTTGGTTGGTTACCTTTTTCTTCTAGGTCTTAGTAAATAGCTTCTTGGCGTTTTTTCTTCTTTTTGGAGGATGGAGGCTTTTTGTGTTGTTCATGTTTCGTTAATTTCTGAACATCTGGGTAAGTGTAACATCCCAGTGTTTGGGAAGTTGTAAGGATCTAAATTTAATATGTGCATTTGCAAAGCATGCATCTGAAAGTACGGGAAATTTTGGCGCGAAAGTTTAAACAAATCAAAGTGACCAATGTTTCACTTGACATGATGAAATAGGTCTAGAGCATCTAGTCAAGAGAACAATTGGAGTGATCTTTATAAGAAGTATCTTAAGAAACCAAATCATCTGGTTACACAAACCATAATTGGCTGTGACCAACACTAACTCTCAACAAGCCCAACCTCAAGTCTATAAGTGACTTGAGAGAAATCAACTAGGTATTTAGAACTTGAAGAGGGGTGAGTATTCAAATCACACGGTTGATGATCTTACTTCTGCAATTTAGTCATGTATAGCTGGATGATCTCATCAGTCCTGAAAGATGAATCTGAACAAGGAAGCAAACCTTTTTAAACGAATACTAAACCCTGATCACTGTTTGTGATCTTTTCAAACTCTTTTCTACGTTCCTGCATGACCATGGCTACAAGAGAAGAAAACCAGGAGGGAGCCAAAATAAGAAGATATCAACTGAGGGGGTGAAATCCTGGTGTTCGGTGTCATACAAGAATAATTTGAGTACATGACCTGATTAATCTTGTGAGCAGATTATTTCTGATGGCATTAAAACAATGGAGTTTCAGTAGGTTAACTTATACAAGAACAAATTGGTAATTGACTCAAAATCAATATCAAAATAGAAATGGCAACTAGAGATTTGTTGCAAATCCTTAAACACTGGAGTAATAGGAGTTTCGTCGTTTTCCTGACTTAGGGTTTAGAATTGAAGAGGGGAGGTGGAAAGAATTTCGACATGACCTCTAGGTATTGTTTGATTTGAGGATTCAATTCGAAATTTGAAACAAAAGAACTTTGGTATTTAGAAATTTGAATTCAAATCGATTGTCAAGGTCAATTGAATAATTAGTTATTAATTAAGTTTAAAACATTAATTAAAGTAAATCTTTATTCAATTCAATTTAATTAAGTGAAATACAAAATTATAAAACAATAAGCTTTATTACTTATAAAACAATAATACAAATATTACAAAGTTAGTTACAAAGGTTAAAGAGAAACAAAAATTACAATAGCTTTGCAACTAAGCTAATACAACAATTAAACCTAAGACTAAACCTAGCTACTCCAGTGTAGCTAATTCTTCAAACCTGCAAAAACAAACATGAAATCAAAATACAAAGTGTTAGTGGGGGGGTTAGTACCCTCAGGATTCAGTGAGGTGCACTGATTGATCATCATAGGGTTTTAGTAGTATCTGTTCTGATTAATTTGCCTCAGACCAGCATCATAGGCATGCTCCTGGAATTACAACTGGCAACATCAAATTTAAATCACCAGGCAAGGGATAAGGACAGTGAGTAACCAGTGCGGCAAGGGGATGAGACCAACCAGGTACAGGAAAATATCCACACACTAGGTGGCAGTACGTTGCTTGCTCATGAGGCAGCAAGTAGCTTAGTCACTTATAAGCACACAGCACACTCAGCCCACAACTTTGGTGCTGTCAAGACCTCTGCTAGGGTATAAATACCACATCAGCCGCAAGGGGAGGGAGACACCTCACACTTTCCCTGTTCATAGCTCGAGTTGCACGGCTCCAACAAGAACAGCAGGTTCCACCACCAGGAAACTACAGCACCACAACTCAATTCATCCAACAAATATCTGTGAGATGATAGATCCAGTAGTATAACAACAAGGCCAAACCACTAGCTGGGAAGGCATATCTGGAGCAAGATCTTCACAAGGCCAAGCTACAAGTGGAGGAGCAAGGCTGAGGAGCAAGCAGTCCACAAGCACCAAAATCCACCAACCACTTGATCTATAACCAAGGTGAATCCCTGAGTACCATCTAAGCCAAATCTTTGGCTAAGTTGCACATAGGATTGGTTGGGGTGCTAAACCTCAGGTTGGCATAGTGGTGCTATGCTAGTCTCATCACTGGGTATTAATTTTCAAGCAAAGTATCTGTTCTTAGATTAATAAAGGCCTCAGGCTATGCATCATGGGCTTGGGGGCAAAAGAAACAAGTAATAATATCTGTTCTTAATTCATGAGGAGTAAAGAAGCAAAAGAAACAAGTAATAGCATCTGTTCTTAATTCATGAGGATCAAAGAAGTAAAAGAATCACATAATAGTATCTGTTCTTACTCATGAGGATCAAAGAAGGAAAAGAAAGCATGGATAGTATCTGTTCTTATCAGGGGATATTAGGAAATAAGATAGAGAGATAGTTGGCAATAGAAATGTGTGACAAGAGCACAACCAGAAGCACTGGAGGTGTCACACACACACATCTGGTTGCTGGGCATCAGATCAAAGGATCTGACAGCCCAGAACCAAAGGGATTTTATGAAATGGAAAGTAATATGAGGGATACAATTATTGAGGGCATATCCTCTGAACAAAAATTCAGAGTAACACCTCCCAATTATTTTGCACATCCACAAATCACTAGGAAATTGTATACATAGTGTTATACCATACATAGAAACAAGAAATTATCACTGGGAGCAAACCCTAAGGGAATCAGTACCCAGAACAGCATGGGATTAACCCAAATAATTTACCAGCAACAGATTCATCACCATATCCATCTCACAGCACAAGCCAGCAGAGAAATAAATTAGGGCATAATAAAAATTCCCATCTAACACAGAGCATAGTTAGGAATTTATCCAGCACGCATCTAGTAGGCATTTGGATACAATCCAATGCTACTAATTCCACACTAGGGCACAGGAGGCATCACAGGCACGCACAAGCACGAATCAGCTCGATGGCTGATTCCAGAGCTAAAAGAAGATAGCAACAGTGAGAGGGAGAGGATGAGTAGAGGGCAGAGAGAGGGGAAATCACTTACAGATGGACACCATAGTGGTGCCCATATCCGGTAGGAGAGGAAAGCACGGCGGCGAAGCCGCGGTTGCCCGTAGACCATCCCGGCGGCGGCGTCTCCGGAGAAGTCGTCGCAGCAGCAGCACAGCAACTCCAACAACCAAGCCATGGCGCACGGCCACCAGAGCGGTGGAGAAGCACCAAGACCCAACCCTAGGGTTAGGGTTTGGAGATCTCCACGGGAGCGCCACGAGAAGAGGAGCGGATCGAGGAGGAAGAAGAGGGAGCAAGCAAGGAGGGGTTAGGAAAGCGCTAGGTCACTGCGGCGGTGGTGCACCGGGAAGGCCAGGGGAAATCGCCGGAGGCGATGGCGCGTCGCCTCGGCGTCGCCATCTGCGTCGCCTCGCAAGGAGAGGTGAGAGGATAAGGTGCGGGGCGGGGCAGGTGCGGTGTGGCTGGACCAGTCCAGCCTGACCAGACCAGGGGGTTGGGCTTAACCCTAACCCCGGGGTCCACCTGGCAGCCTAGGGGCCTTTTGGTAATTGCTGAAAAAAATCTTAAATAAAAGAATTAGAAAGAAAATAATAGAGAACGATAAATAAAAATTCTACAAATCTCAAATCTTTGCAATACAACTAATTCTTAAACCAGTAAATTGGTTGTATATTAAAAGTAAGAAAGAATAATCCAATAATACTTATACTCTTAAAATTATGGATACAAAATAATATTTTAATAAAACTTTGATAATAAGGTTTAGAAATATTCTAAAGTATTTAATAAGGTATAAATTATTCTTTCAACATTACTCAGATATTCTGAGCATTTCCAAAATACTTCCTAACAAATATTTTCTGTGAAAACAATCAAATAAGTTATAATAATAACAATAGATATTGGAAAATAATAAATAATTCATAAAAACAGAAAAACTACAAGTTATATGCCAAAAAATTTCAAATAACACAATATAACTAATCTATGATGTTTTCTAAGTTATTTGACCAAGTTGTTATGTGCCATGCTTTGCCTAATCATTAGTTCATTTAAAATTAATAAAATAATAATTTCAAATATTTTCAGAAGACATTGAATGATATAACTAGTTAAGAGAAAAGAATTTCCAATTCAAATATGCCTAAGACAAAACAATTAATCCAACTTATAAACTTGTTTCCCAAGGTATTATAAAATTCTATAATGTTTCATTATAATCAGAAATAACTGCCATAAAATGATTTTCTGTATTAACAAAAATCCCATGATTTCACACCAACTAAAACCTATCATCACTAGTTATTAAGCAAAGTATTATGATGATAGAGTTAGATGTATTAGTTCTTCATTTTTCAAATAAAATTGATATCAGCTCTATCCTTTCGAACATAAAAGAAAATGTGTCTATTATCTGTTCAATAATTATTTTCCATGTAATGTTGTTTGGTTGTTTTGTGTTTATCAACTAATAAATACCTTTATCTAAACAAGATAACCATTGTTTGCTAAATAAAAGTGAAACACATGAAAGTCTAAAAGAAGAAATAACAACATCACCACAAGTAATAAACAACTCTAAATCACCTAACAATTGTGTGAATGCGTTATCGTTTCAAACGTGGCTTACACTTGTAAGTTGGGGTATTTTCCGGGGTATTTCACGATTGCATCTCATTATTATGCATGTATCATGCTGCCAGTATTTCTGTAGTCCTTACCGGGACTACTTTGCTATCTTTCAGACGTCAGGATGTTCTACGTGACCCTTGACCCCGAAGACATGGAATATTATGGTCATTTCAATCTCAGGCAAGTTCATCACTTGCTCATATCCTTTGCAGTACTTCATAACAAACTACTTGCAAAAAAACCTATTGTATTATCACCTATTCTCAAAAGAATGCATGATCCTATTTTTATAATAATATGACTAATTGAATGACTACCCGAGTGGTAGTGTTCTGTTTGGTGGGCGGATGGAACCATGGTAAGATGAATAGGTCAAAGGAAGGTTCCATCTGCATGGGAAAGTATTACCTAGGAATTAACAACAAATGCCGTCAGGATTCTTGCGCCGTAAATTCGCGTTGACCATGGATCTTCTATGGGGGAAGTAAGTCAACCGTGATACTTTTCTCGTTCGCATGTCAACGGACGCGCCAGAGACGTACGCTGTAGGTCTTGCGGGACTACATGCACATGGGTGGGAGCCCTTACGTCCCACGGACTCTGGGGTCTATGAGTGTCTGCCAGGGGCGCGTAGATCTCCATCGTGAGGGGTGGAATCAGGCGTTCAACCTGCTGGCAGAAATGGGTGGGCATGCGTTGTGCGGAGAAGCACGGTTTGGCTTGGACCAACAACCGGGCCCCACACCTGAGTGGGAGTGGACAGGAATGTACACCTGGTTGTGCAACATGGTCTTGGTCGTCCATGGGTAAAGTAACGCACCTCTGCAGAGTGTAAAAGGATGTGGCATGTTACCCCTTGTTCCGGGAAGGAGCTGCGAACGCCGCAGGAAAGGCAACTCCATGAAAGTTCTAATCCTGTGAAGAATGGCGGGCATAGTTTTCAGAATTAAAAGCAACCTCTTGAAGAAAGAGTTTACAAAACTTTGCATTAGCTTATGATTCTTTCGAGTCTAAAGCTGTAGTTAGTGCATCAACCACCCACTACATATCATGAACTTGCTGAGTAACGCTCGTTACTCATTCTATCCCGTTTGATCCCTTGCTTAGAGTTGAAGCCTATTGAAGTCGTCATCGTGAAGCCATCACTACCTCATGAGGCTAGGTGGAGGGATCTACTACTTAGTCAGTAAAGCATCGTCATCAACAACGCTGGTGGAGGAGAAGCTATCAAGGTGTAGGTAGAGTCCATTCTCGGACTTAGCAATTACAAGCCATATTTTAGGGCTGACATCAGCCGTAGTGGATTAGTTCTGAGCTAGAGTTCTTCTCCGGCTTGGAGCTTCGAATTGCTTCTTCTGTTGTTTCATTTGTAAGAGATCTTCTTGATTCATCAAGGAGGTTCTCAAGATTTTGTAATGAAGTTTGTATTCTATAGCTTTGCTTGGACCCGCTGTGTTTCTGTTGTACCACTCTGAGAGATGTAATATTCACGGATAAGTCCTTCTGTGAGTATTATGTCGCCGACTTGCGCACTACACATGCAGTGGTGTGCTGGGTCATCACAGTAAGACGGGCTTTTTTCACCGTCTTCTTCATCTTCTTCTTTCTTTTCAGCTGACAGAGGGGTTTTAGGGTCTTCCTCAGCATCCAACTTTGCGGTTGGTTTTGCCATGAGTACTTCGTGGAAGCTTCCTTGCATGGATTTTTGACCTTTCTTTCGAAAGCATCCTCATCTTCATCTTCGAATCTGTATCTGCAGATCTGGTTTCCGAGTCCAACTTTGATTCTATGGCTTCTAATATAGACTCTACGTCCGAATTTGTCACCTGATCGGCGTGTGTCGGATCTTCCACCTTTTCCGTGGGATCATCTGCCTTTTCCACGGGATTTTTTATTCCGTGTTTTTGGCGATCTCTAACTACACCATGCCAACATAGTGTGATGTGGCTGCAGACATATCCTGAGAGGCGGCAAGTCCAGTCATGCTTTGGTGATATGCAACTACTGAGGCTTGATCTGCCCCTATGTAAGAATAGGGAAAATCTGATCAGAGTCCAGCCTTCAAGCCATCATATATTAGGAATAGGGCCGTGGGATAAAGTTAGTTCCACCATCGAGTCCCATTGCTTCTGTCGTTAATCCAATAAAAACGTTAGCAGAACCGATGGGAAGGACACAAGTACTTACCAGGTGATTCCGTGCCGGCATATAGGATCCGTTGTTGAGGAAGCGTTCGACGTTTCCGTCGAATTCTATGCTTCCGACAGTGATCGTAGTGCTGATTCCGCCGAGTATCCCCGCTCAAAACATGACTCCCAACGCCACGGACCCCACGGTGGGAGCCAACTGTCGAGTCTTCTTAGTTAGGATCATGGACATGGGTGCCATAAGGCTACTGGTAGAACCGTGGGGGAAACGTGGAAGTACTAGAAACGAAGACACTACTTACCCAGGTTCGGCATGTTGCAACTATGGCGACGTTCCTACTCATGCAATCTCACTAAATCAGGGCTGAAGCCTGAACTATACAAAGTACAACTGTGAGTATGGTTTCGCTAACTCAACGAGGATAAACTTCCCGACGAGTTAGCTTCTTGCTATTCCAACCTCTATTCTCTTGCTCCTGTCCGGCTTTATATAGTTACACGGACTTGCGCTTACAGGAAAGGAAACCTAAAAGACTAGTAGGTTTGCACGTGCACGCACGTCTTAACTAAATTTTGTAAACATATCACTCATTCTATATTCTGAAGTACTACGATGAATTATCCTCGAATTTACAATGAATAGTCGCAGAATTTACAATAAATAGTCACCGAGCATCCTCGAGAAAGATCAGATTTTTTTAAACCAAAAATGTAAATTTGCAACATCACTTATACATGTTAATACCTTGAAATTCATACGAAAAGAACTTGCTCACAAAAGTGTCATTTAGAGAATAGAGTGGTACATAAAGATAACCTTTGGTTTGGAGATGACTGTTGCCATGAGCTCATCTGCAGTACTTAAGCCAGTACAAAATACAATAGATGAAATCAACTTAAACACTGGAACAAGTCTTTAGACTTGTAGCATAGAAGGCCTCACAACCTTACAAATATGAGAGATGCAAAAGTAAAATACATTTCTATTTCTTCCGTAGTTTCATCATGTACTTTACCCATGTAACTTTTATCACCGTCTCTTTAACTTACTATCTTCATGTTCCTATGTGCATAATGCATACCCTGATAAACAATAAGCAAGATAAATAAATAGTTCTAATGACATGTCCGAGAAATCAGTGCTAACACTCAAGATGTTTTAATAGCACAAACGGAGATGTGACAAAAACACGACACTGTCATAGACTGAAGCTGTAAAATGCAGTAATGAACCATTCTAGTTGTTTTTTATAACTCTTTGACAATGATCCATGTCTCAACAAGTTATAAAAATACAAGCAATTTACTCATGTGGTAAGCAACATTTCCGACCTATACATACAGTCAACAAAATCAAAAGCAGTAAATTACTAAATTAGTTGCCTCAAATTTCACTACACATGTATGCACTACACTTGACAGTGAAGTGCTTATTTATAGGGACCTTTTCATATCAGGAATGCATACAAGATTGATAGCTAACCCTAGAAACTTAATATGTGGAAGGACATATTCATAAAATAGGGGAAGGTCACCTGTTTGGACCTTGGCGTGGTAGCGCTTCAGCCCGGTAACTCCTCACAGCTTGGGGCTGGTCGCACAATACAGTAAGGTCCTACCTTAATGAGCATTATGAACAATATAAGTACAGAAATTTGTACCTTAAATGTGTGCCGAACATGCCAACCAAATAAAATCACTTACATAATCGGCATCATCAACGATCACCACCACATGTTCAGCTTCATAACGACATAAAAAACGTTCTACTATCTCTGAATGCAGCCATAGTTTCACCAAAATCTATTTGGAAATAATATTAATGTAGAAATATAGCACATATTCTCATAAATTTGAAAATCACCAACAGACACCCATCAATAAAGCACATTTCCATGAATTGTAGCACATATTCTCATAAACTGAAACCATCAACACACTAATTAGAAGGGCGTACCGTGTGCAAATTTGTTCCTTTGGTCGAGTTAGGAGTTGATTTTCAGCTGGACATGTCTACAATATTTTTCGCCACTTGATCTTTCCTCTTTGTGGTTTTACTCTTACTCTCAATTGCGGCCTGCTCCCTTCATCCTCCACTTGCCCTTCCTCTCCTCTGGTTCTTTGACATGTCTGGTGATTATCGGCGACAGAGAGATAAGGCTGTGCCAGCAACGGGTAGAACATCAATCCTACACGGGCCACACCATACTGCGTCAAACTTTATGGTAAGATGTGTACGTAAATATTGCCAAAATGATTTTAACAAGACGGTTGAAATAATCTGAAACTCCTCATATCGTTGTGTCCAGAGTACAGGTCAAGTTGTAGGCTGCGGAATTCACTTGCACCTCTCAGTTTCTGTTCCAACTCGCTATATTAGGTATAATATTAATAGCCACATCAAATTTAAAAGGTAAAATCTACTACATAGATCATTTTAAGGATCTGACAAATATAACTCTTATGGTTGGAGAAGTGCAAAAATCACTCTTACCGATGGGAGGAGATCTGCTCTACAATGCTATAACGACCACAATTAGGCAAACTCCAAACGCGTTTAAGGCGTTTAAGGTCCCCCTCAATGATCCTAGTCATGACTCACGACCTAGATGATCTGGTACAGCGCACTGCCTCGCCGGCCGACGAAAACGGCGTGTTGTGCGACAGGAGACATGAGAATAACGCGCAGGCTGCAACTGCTCTGGCTTGGTCTTCGTCGATGGTTCCGGCCCCAAAGCGACGGCAGCAGCGCGGGTCAATCGAGCGGTGGCGACAGCGTGGTGCCGGCCGGCGGCAGTCAGTATAGTGCAGGCGACAACGTTGGTCTGGATCTACAGCGCCGGACGGCAGCTGTGAGGATGTTGCGGCGGCCCTGTTTTCTTATCCGATGAGTTAAACATAGAAGACGCGAGCTTGACGGGAAATAAAAGACAACGATAAGCGATGGGTGCGGTTCGTTCGGAGGGCGGACGGATGCCAGAGTTTTCGTCCGCCCAGTCAAATTGCTAAAGGTACGCATGGTTGAGCTTAGTTGTTCTCCTGGCGGTCAGATCCCAATTAGTGGGCCTAATCTTGAGGTTATAATTGCTCTAGGCTGTTGTGTGTATATTTGGTGGGGTGCACAAAGCAAAGATAATGTTTGCTCTTTTAATAGTAGTAGAGACTATTGAAAGTAATCCTATTCTTGGAAAGTAAGGCATATGGCTTCTTCTCCAAGCCGAACGACGTAGTGGGCAGTGGTCCGGATTCTTCTAGAATACGGATTCTTGTGTGTCAGCTTACTGGGCCGCCCAATGGACCTTACTCCATTGCCCGCGGGCCACCCTGGTATTCCGGCCTTCGGCCAAAGCCGGACATACCAAGTTGGCATATATCCGATAATGTTGCTATTGATGCTCAAGAAAATTGGCATGAGTTCATTGGGTGTGCCACTCTCATATCATGACAAAATAAGGTTAAATGACTCTCTGGTAATTCATGAGGATGAACAAAACAACAAGAAAATAATTTAGGAACACATAGACATGCATAGGGAAACAACAACAAACACTACTACAATCCCAAACTAACACATGCACTTCTTTTACTTGGCAAATAATTTAACCAGAGGCAAGGTAACAAAATAAAAAATAAAACACTCAACTAATCATGCCATGACATCCCTCAAAGCATGAAAATAACAAGGATCAAAACAAGTACTAAAACTAGAAATAAAAAGTGACCATTTAGACATGCATGCATACATAACCATAATATATCATCAAAAAAGGTTTACTCTAACATTCTAGAACTATAAGATAGCATCCATATGACAGATAAAATAACACCTAGGCATGGTAGTTGTATCATAATAACAATCTAAACAATTAATCAAAAATAAACACACAAACAACAAACATGGCAGAAAACACATAAAACTAGCATTGCATGTCAAAATTATATAAAGATTCTAAAATCCTGCAGGCAAGGATAATATGCCACAATATCAGTAGCATTTCTGTGACAAACAATACTAGTGCAATCACTCAAAATATTCTACTAACATATTAAAATAACAAGAGTAACGCCTAATTACTAGGAAAAATCACTATATATAGGGGTCAAACTCTATCAAACCGAGACATACGAATAATTATCCTAGAATTCTAGTAGCACTAATAAAACACATGAAAATAATGGATTACCACCCTACATATGCTAGCAATCACATTTATAACAATAAACCTATAGCACAATAATTAATAAAGGCCTAAAAGAAATAGGCAGAAAATTCCTAAACACTAGGCAATTCACCAAACCTATTATGTAAATACTAAAATCATGGATATCTAGGATTAGGTTCTTATAATCACTAGATAACCAACACAATTAGATCCACATCAAAATTCATCACAAAATAAATTAAACAAATCAAAGTAGTGCTCTCTCGTCCTGACACAAACATGCCTGCCATTATCCATGAGAACATCACTTTCACACATGGTTAATTTCTACTGTTAGGTATTACTAAGGGCTTCTCAAAACAATTTAGTTTGCAAGATTTGGATACTTAAAACTCAAGTTATGGTTTTATTAGTGAAAATAAGTGGTTCTGGCATATATTTTAGTTCTCCTAAAATAAAACACAAAACATAGATACATAAGTTGTAAGTGGTTATCAAAATGTATAACTATCACTGGTACGTTTGGTTTGGACAAATAAAAAGCAATTTAACTATTTTAATTTGAATTAAAGTGATGCCCCATAATCACATTTGTAGGAAAAATAATTAACCACCTGCAGAAAAAAGATTATTGGGCCAGTTCTGCGTGAGATGGGCCAAGGAAGAGGCAGGGCGGCCCTCTAGAGGTTTTCCCGCGCAAGGGAAAAACATAAAATGGATGACAAGCAGGCCATGCGGGTCCCAGCCATCAGCGAGATAAACAGGGTGAAGGGGCATCCTGCCGCTGGATCAAGATATGATGGCTGACAAGGAAGACGTCGGTGACGACCAAAACTGAGAGGCAAAAAAACAGAGAAACGACGGACCGAGGCAGGAGCTGGCCATAGTAATGCGCGACCAATACTAAACGACGGAGAAAGACGACACCAGTAAATTGCCCCCGCTGAAGCAAGCTCGGGGAGGCTCCATGGTGGAGTTCGTCGAGGACCTGCAGATGAGGGCTCGGTCACTGGAAAAAACGACACCTGCAAGGAGGGAAAGGAAGAATAAGAGGGGATACGAGATTCACGGGGTAACAAGGAAGGCAGGGGAGAAAACGGCGATGCTAGAGATTCCCTGCACTCGAATCTTGAAGCAGAGGTCACCGGCGGTCGTGTCGTGCTCATTGCTGGCGAACAAGACACAAGAGAGAGGGATTTCAGGTTAGGGGCTCGATTAGAGAGGAGTAGTGGTGGATATACATGATTGAGGGCAAAAGGTATGGCTTGGCGTGGTCTAGTACCTGCGCTTGGAGGACGGCGCCCATGACAGTCATGGCAGGCAAGCACCAGGTATAGGAGGAAAATGCGAGTATGCCTGGCAGTGAGGTAGAGGTGCGGTGGTTCTCCAGGGAGAGAGAGGAGGTCGTGAAGGGCAGGGAGGTGGTGGCAATCTCCATTCCCATGCTCATCACCCGGACGTGTTTGACAGTGAGTAGAGTGAGAAGGAGAGTGATCTAGGGGAAATGGAGGTCACATGTGTGACCGTGGAGGCCGCGTGACGCTAGTTGACAAGGAGGGAGAGCAAGGCGTGGCGTATGGGAGGAGCTCGAGAGACATATGTGCTCTGGCTTGGAGTTTTGCTGTTGGAGGAGGTGTGGAAGAGAAGGGAGGGGTTCTGGGTACAAGGATCATGTCTAAAGGGTTAAGTGGGAAGTTTCCTTTGTCGTAGAGCAATAGAAAGGTAGAGAGAGTGAGAGAGATGACCAAGACATGTATGGGTTCAAAAGTGACCAGAATGAACTGAGAGTGTTTTTGGTTGTTTTCTCAAAATATTTGAATAGAACACACGTGAAAGATCATGTCCAGTGGATAGAGGATGAAAAATTGATCTTAGGAGTGGTGGTCTCCAAAATTTCTATTAAAATTTGTTTCACAAAGTTTTGAAAGCACAAAAGTGTTGAATCTGTTTTTTAGGGTTCTCTTCCAAATTTTGAAAACAACTTTAAAATAATTTTTTATAAATAATTCCCACATGACCTTAGGCATGTTGAGTAATTTTACCAAGAATTTAGGAAATACTTTTATTCAAAAAATATTTAGAAGTCCATTTTTGGTCTTTAGCAAAGAAATTATAATAAATAATAAAATGTTTCCAAAACAAATATTTTCAATTGGTATGAGTGGTTATATAATATAGGTCACAAAAGTGATTTTTAATAAATAAGTGTTTTGAAAATATTGGATCTTCCAAGAGAAAAATGTTGAAAACAGGGAATTATTTATTAGGCCTCAAAACCTTTGGAGAAAAATAATTCAGTGGACAAGGTTAAGGAAATGGACCAATTAGAGGTGAGGTTTAGATCATGATGAAGGAAATACAAGGTTGGTTGAGCTCAAAAATACGAGGATAGATTTTTAGGAAGGTTGCCAACATGCATCAAGATAATAGGGATATGGTCAAAAGGACTTGGAAAGAAAATTCCAAAGAGGTTCAATATCCAATTTAACAACTTGGATAGAAATTAAAATTATGGACTATCATATCTATGATGGTGCATTGGTCCAAGATCAAGATTTTCAATTATGGCATGAGGCCGAAGTTGGAGAATTTAAACAGAACAAAAGATGAGATTCAAACAGGAGTAAATCTGATACTGATGCCTGGTCTTTTTAATTATAGATTTTATTAATTTAAAACAACACACATTAATAATCAAACAGATATAATCACTTCAAGGAAAACACTGGAAAACATCACACATTAAGCAGGTAATAACAAGACTTAACAAGTTCACTCAAGCAAGTGAGTTCTTCAATTCAATTTCCAAAGTGTTTCATCAAGTTCTAGTGAAAGGTAGTGATCAAGACACACCATGACAAGAAGATTTTAGAAAAGGAGTTCAACTCAAATCTTCTAATTTCCAAAATAATATAGAAGAGGAAAAACATAGGGGTAATTCACTCCATACCTATAGTTTTTGCAAAGGAGGAAGTAAGATAGTGTTTTTAGAATACTTGCAAAAGTAACTTGTTTTAAGATAGGTAGGATACTATTACCTCCATACTAACTTTCATACAGTTTGGAAAATACATTTTTCTACTCTAAAAAACATGGCCTTTGGGTTGTTGCTAAAATAAAATCATCTTGAAAAGGGTTTGGCCAAAATAAGGTGGTAGATGAAGGTGACAAATTTTCTTGTCAGGACTTGATCACAAGGGGTAAGTTTTAAGTCAGTTATGATAATTGGGTTATCGTTAGGTGTTAAGAAACACAAACACAAACACAAACACAAACAACAAAGCAAAAAGAAATGAAACACAAGCATTAGTTAATATTTTCAAAAAGTTTTTGTTGGCCCTAATTTTTGGGTTATTGAAAAACAAGTTTTTCCTTCCTTCCAAAATTTAGGATGTTACATACCCGCTCATCAACAAGTTGTAGAGCCCGAGCCTGAGGAAGAATCAGAGGGCTCCAATCAGATGATGCACGTGTCTCTTGAACCCGCCGTGAAGCAGGAGCCTGATGCGGAGTGGGAAGACCTGGAAGAGCTCACGCGCGCGTCGCTTGAACTCGCCGTAAAGCCACAACCCTTGGGATCCGAAACCTCCAGATATGTTGATTATTCCTCTACTAAGGAGGAAACAGATGAGATGTAGGAGATGTAGTAGCCGCCGCCGCATGCGCCTCCTCAGGCCGAGCCTGGCAACGATCCGTTGTGGTCGGGTACCCAGGCTGCCTTGAGCAGATCTGTGGAGGATGTTGTTATCATAATCAACTAGACAAACAAATATTACTCTTAGTTTGATCTAAGTTATGTTCAAAAATTTGTAATTTTCCACTCATAATTCAGCTAGCTGCTCGACTAATCAATTAAAGGACTTGCCTTTACTTTGTTATATGTTCAAGTTTAGTAAAATTTATGATATATTTTATGTTAATCTCTAGTCATAATCTAGTTTAATTTGTCCTATGTTATTTTCCATGTTTCCAATCTGCACCAAATTGGCTTAATCCACAGATTCGCGTAGGCTTGGACCGTTCGAATTTTTGCTCCAATGGTCCAACTATATCATTTTGGCGGGGGATTTCATTCCCAGCCATTTGGAACCCCACCAATTTGTATTCCCACTTGAATTCGACAGTCAGACATTTTTAATTTCACCTCCACCTACAACCTTACCCCCACCCTACCCTCTCCTCACAGCTACAACGCAATCCCCACGTTCGAGCACCAGAGCGGTGGCATGCTCTGCGCCCACCACCTGCCTGCTCACCCTCCCCAAGCTCTCTGCATCCAACCCTCACACCCACCATCCCCTCCCAGCACTTCAACCCCCACCCCATCTTATGCCCCCCTCCATGAACGCAAGCACTCCCCATCCACCCCTGTATGGTTTCCCTTCTCTTCACCGAGAAACGGTACTCCCTCCGTCAACTTTATTAGGCACATTTCTCACCATTTCAATTTTACCTACATACCTAGTAAAACGAGTGAATCTATAAGGAAAATGTGTCTAGATTCACTTATTTGAGAATATATGTGGCCAAGATAAAAATGGATTTTAAAAGTGAATGGAGGGAGTACGTGAATTTTGTGCACTACATCTCTGTGGCTCAAATTGTAATGTATTTCAATGTGTTATTATTCTAGGCTCCTTGCCGACTGTGCCTCAACACTGAAGGCATGTGCATAATGAAGAATAGATGAACCCTGTTTACATATGGGGTTCCGAGATTACATGGTATGTTTGTTTACTATATCATTCATGGTCTTGCTAATTGCAATAAAATGCCTTAAAAAGGAATGCATTAATTACAAGTAATTTTGTGCATGTACCTATTGTCTTAATTTTTTCCTGTCCCTAGATCATAAAACAATCATTTTTGTATTTTTTGTAAAACTTGGCCTATGTGGATCACATGGCTTATGTACAAATATTTTTTATAAAGTTTTTAGAAATGCATATATCCCTTCATATTGCCGCATTGTTCAAGAATAGTTCAAGACACTCCGTAGTTCTAGTTTCTACGATAAATAATATTTCTAACATGATTTTTTTATAGTATGTTCATTTCTATGTCAGTAAACCGATTAATGACATGACTGCTGGTGGCGAGTTCAAAGTTGTGACTCAACATGGGTTTCTGTATGAACTTGATCTCAACAAAGAAGAGAAAAGAACACCGATAACAGGTGGAGAGTGGGATGACCTTATCGAGCACTATTGTTTGAGCTACGACGATCAGATAGTGCTGAATTTGGATGGTGACCCTGAAATTTTTAGGGCTAATATATTTGGTGCCAGCATTAAAATAAAGATGATGGTCGATGAGACATGTGATACTAATGTTAAAATGTAGCGCCTCAATCCACGAAGTTAATAATATCTGTTGACATATATATTGTACTAACTGTAAATCTACATTGCAGAGGACCAAGTCAACGTGATTCGTTATTTTCTTGTCATATAGGGTAACATAACAAACAATCTCAATACCCGATCTGTAATCTCCAGAATATATTAGTACGTATACTGCTATTAACCGAAGATGTGGTGGCTCGTGCTAAATTTTTAGGATGTGCCGATATCCTTAATTCTTTGGAAAAACATCCAGCGTTGCTACTATCTCCTGCACAAATTGTTAGATTGTTGCTTTTTCCAGATAACACTATGAACGAACCGGTTCTCTTGTTGTCCATAAGCTCACAGATAAGAATATTGGACGTAGTACACTTGTAAGAAATAAACCTATAACAAATTCAATTGTCATTTCACAGATTAGAATCCTATGTGTAATAAACGTCAGTACTAATTGTCTTTCCACATTTTACATAAAATTATAAGTTGTTTTAACTAACACTACAACATTCCCTCATCAGGTCGACTCTGTTTATTGATGGAACCGATGAACCTTGTCTTTGGAAAATGGTATGAAGATGAAAGAGGCAGTGTTTTCGTGGAGAAGGAAATATGGAATGAGTTTGCTAGAAAAGATGGCATTCAGATCAGATCGGTCATCATTCTCTGCATCACAAGGTTCAATGGTGAAACAATATTTATTTTAATTGACTCTGAAGAAGTGAGCATATTAGTCCTCCGAGATATCTCGACTAGTAGTATATGTTAGGTTATCTATCATGTACACAAGTCCTTTCTTAATATAGTCATCACATACTGAAATGTAGTTCTGTTCGGTTATAAATAGATATATACAAATTTTCCATTTATTTGCCCCACCCAGAGCATGGCACGAATTTCCGAACAAAGCCCGCCCGAATAAAATCAGAGCCAGGTAAAAAAAATGACTCACGGATGACCCCAATATTAAAATGGGTCCCTCGGAGTTTTTCGGAGGCTCCAAGCAAGGCACTTTGGTGGAGACTGGAGGCGGTGTATGTGGCGTCATCAGAAGCTGTCACAGATGGCTATTGGATAAAGAATTTCATTAATGAACTAGGAGTGGTTCCCTCTACGACGGACCCCGTTGAGCTCTAATATGACAATAGTAGTGAAGTGTCCCTAACAAAGGATCCTAGATCTCATAGCAAACCCAAACACATAGACTGCACGGATAATATGACCAGAGATTATGTGTCAAAGGGGCACACAAATATTTGCAATATTATGATGAGAGATCATGTGTCAAATGGGTACACAAATATTAGCAAAATTCTCACACATTTGAATATGTCAGATCCGATGACAAAGGCTCTACCACGTATCAAGTTTGAGTCGCACCGATCTGGTATCGGGTAAAAGTAAGACTTAATGTAATAGCTAGATAATTGTATCTAGTGCGAGTGGGAGACCGTTGGATGTATACCCAAGAGACAATAGTATACACCTGCTTCATGATTAAAATATTATGTTTTTATGCTATAACTCCTATGGTCACTGAATATGAGATTTAAAGAAATACACATATGCACGTGTAGAAACATAAACACACCGTTATACCTTTTGTCATGTGTCACAAAAAACTTGTTAATATTAGATAACCACGTTTTCCTGGTCATGGACATATGTTTTGTAAATATTAACAAGATCACTTTGTTGTTTCAACAATGCGGCTGGGTAGACCCAAATAATTGAGATGGTTTTTTTGTTTTCTTCCTTAGACCATGAGAATATCCAATGATGTTCGCCGGAGAAATCACTTTGGTATAGTCGAGTATTACACAGTAAACTAGGTGATCGAAAAGGCTATCACTTGGTGGTCTCAAAAGTACTCATTTCATTGTGATGGTTCACGATTGGGAATTACTGCTTTAGAAAATAGAGAGATACATCCAGGATCCATTCGGTGAAACAACATCAGTAAATAACTCTGTGCAGACCAAAACATGGCACTAGTCATGGTGATACTATAGTACGGTAACAAGTAAAAAGAGTCATACCAGGTATCGGGAATAATGTGAGAATGTGATTAAATATTTTATTCATGGTCTTATCATTCATATTGTATCGAGGTATTTCTTGGTATCGAGAAGTAATAGGAACTTTCCCAATAACCAACAGGTTCAGAAGTTTTCTTCGTATAACTCATAGGAATCAATAAGGACGCCCATGGTCCCGATGTTGATTATTTATGAGTGAATTGGTTTCCTGATCATGTCTACTCTTTATTGAACCTATATGGGTCATACACTTGAGACATCATAGTCATTTTTTCACATTGAATGGTCCGGAGAAAGAGCGGGTATCATCCGGATGTTTCCGTCGTCATAGAATAAATATTCAGAGAGATTACGGGCGACATGAGATGTCCAGGGATGTCGGTAATATGTTTATGACATCATTATATATGGTCTATAATTTTCCTATAGGGGTCACAGGGTTACGGAAGAGTTTCGGGCAGAAAGCAAGACGGGGGTAGTCATGGAGGGGGACAGATTTCCTCCTATGGTCGAACCCAAATTTTGGTGGCTGCCAGGTGGGGCCCATGGTTTCACAATGCTCACCACTATCCCCCGGTATTTTCCCTGATTTATTTGATGAACAAATTAGGTGGAAAAGGAGGAAAAGGAAAGAAGGGGAGGGTGGATTCAACTCCATCTAGGAGTCCAATCCGTGTTGACCTAGGAGGGGCAGTGCGGCCACCCTTTTGTGATGTGAGTAGGAATACCTCTCTTCAAGGAAACCCCCACTCCTCCAACTATATAAAGGACCACAAGGCTCTAGGAAGAACACAATTGTCTCTCAAGCCTCTCTCTAGTTGATTAGAGGGTTCAATTAGGGTTTCTAATTAGAGCCCTCTAATTGAATTAGGGATTCATCTAATAGGGTTTTGAAGTGTCCTCTCCCTATTAGATCTTGCTCTAATATCTCTCTATTCCATGAGTTATGAGCTCTCCACCTAAGTTGTGAACCTGTAGCGATTAGCCTTGGATGTCGAAGCACAGGAGGACTTTTACGGATGTACATGTGCGAACTATTAGAGGGGTACCAGATGATATCCTCATGTTGCTGGATCTAGAAGGAACGATACGAGTAGATGGCAATAGTCCTCACACTGGGCTTAGCCGCGGGACTATTCAACAACCATCACCGACATCGTCATCGACACTCGTTCCACGCTTCGTGTCGGTAACGATCAGATATAACCTTGCCACTACCTCGATAGTAGATCATGTGTGCTACGTAGGTCGGAAAATTTTAAATTCTACTACGTACACCAATCATTTGTTAAAAAACTTTCGACATATTGGGATTTTATTTTTATTTTTTTGTGTACCATAAGTGTATATAAAGTTACTCAACGTTAAATAATGAAGTTGATTAGCATGTATGTGTAATATGCAGATAACAAATGGTGTACCAATATGGTAGAAAAAAGTTTAACATGGTGATTTTCATGTACTTTAAAGTTGCATTTTCATGCATATATTTATTTGCAGAACATGCTTGGCGTTGGTTAGCATGTATCATCACTCTATACATATTTTATAACCACAGAAAATTCATGAAAGTTTCTTGGTGTGCACCTCTGGGTCACTGATAAAAAAAAAGAGTGAAGTATTTTTTTGGCGTAATCAATGTATGGCGAATGTCTCGAAGCAGGCTACCTTATGATCCTCCGATCGGGCGCTTGATAAACAGGTGGCCCTGTCGTATTTGCATATGTGGTTGTGTTTATTTCAACTTGTTTTTGTGCCCGTCCTCATAAAGGAAAATAACGGTGGTGGACTACTCGGCTTGACAACACGAGAACAGGATTTACCCAAGTTCAGTGCCCTTTGAGAAGTTAAAACCCTTACTTCCAACATGTCTACTTATATTCCGGCTAGTTGCTCTCGATAACAAGGGTTACGGCTCAGAATATGGTCTGGCGCAAAGTGTCTCGGGTGTCTCTTCTAGGGTTAGCCATGACCCCCTTCCAGTCTTTATATAGGAGGCCGGGTCCCACGAGTTTGTACATTATAAGGGTTCAAATATATTCGGTTTACAATCTATCATTGGCTCGCGAGGACAGTCTTCTTCGAGTTGATTCCCTACCCGTGTCCGTTGATGGGCCCAAGACCTCATGCTCCGCGGTCCATCTCGAAGCCCCCCGTGGTTGGGCCATACCTGCTATACCAATTGTGGGCGCCTATTGGGCATCCCCACGTCAACTACCATCTCTCTGCCCGGATAACTACAATCTCTCCGCCTGAATAACAAAACACATGCAACTAACCATGGAAATTCGGGAGAAAACACCATCAAAATGACGGGCGGCGGTGGGGGGGGGGGGTCCGATTGGGCTCCAAATGAGGCGCATATATGGGGTCCCTGACTTTTACCTATCAATGCTCGTCGTAGTTTCGCGTATGCACACTTCTAGGAAAATGGCAATACGTGGAGCCTTACCCATGGCGCACCTCACCCTCGTGCGCCACGACTAAAAACCCGTGGCGACATAGCTAAGAGTTCTTGGTGGCGCACGGTGGTGGTGCGCCAGGCATAAGAAATAGGCGTGACGCACCCCAAGTGTGCCATGGCTAAGCCTTTAGGTCTGCCACACATATCCCCTCCCCTTCTCGTCAGCTTTGGCCCACCCGGGATTCGTGCGACGTCATTCTCCATGACCGAGTTATCCCACCCCCGCACCTCCCCGAAGGCTCGATCTCCACCGCCGATATCCTCGCCCTAGCGCGCATCTTTCTCCCTACAATCAGGATCCTTGCACTTGCGCGGAGGCTCGCTCCTTGCCGCCGAGCTCCATGCACTTGCGTGCGGGCTTGCTTCTCGCTGTCGAGATCCCCGCACTTGCATGTGTGCTCGCTCCTCGCTATGGCTGAGCTCCCCACGGAGGCGGCGGGTTCGCTCTGCGCCTTCGAGCACCCCCGCTCCGCAACCGAGATGCTACAGCGCCGCCACGCCCTTAGTGAAACAGAGAGGAAAACTCCGTAAATTTTGGGAGCAACTCAGAGTAACCCTAGGGTTTTGGGGAAGAAATGGGCAGGAGAGAATGAAGTGTGTGTGTCCCTCTGCAAATAAAAAATAGTAACCGTTCATCCCTTCTCTGCATGTTGTAGGAATGACGGGGCAGCCGCGCGCGCTGTGGTTCCATCGTTTTCATCTTACGCCCAGCGAGATAGAGATCGACGAGAAAAGTTAGCACACAAGCAATTTTTAGCGGTTGTGTTAATAAAATGGAAACTGCTATCTATCGAATGACTGATTCCATCAGTCGGTCTGTCGCTCTCACATTTGTAACGATAGGCAGAAGTCTCGGATGCTTAGGCCCATCAAGCGCAAAACAATTAGGTCGCTCTAGAGGACGCATCCAGACGACGCTAAGCACTTTAGTGGACGGACAGGCCGTCTGTTAGGACTCCGGTCGGACCTGACGGCAAGTTCGACGTGAAGGGGAAGAAAGAAATAATAGGAGCTCTCGTGGTCCAAACCCTTGTGCAACAGTGCAAGAAAGGAAGGAAACGATATAGGAAAGAATAAATTTGATTTTGTTTTCCTTAGGGTTGATCTGTAAGTATGCAAGCAGTCGTTGGCTTCCCAAATATTTTAAGCTGTGTGTTGATCTGTGCGTATTATCACTTGATTGCCTAGAAAATAGTTCCTCCATGGCTTTAAGGCTAGTAATATTGCTAATGCCTCTTTTTCATATATGGATTGTGTCATTGTTTTAGGACCCAAGCTTTTGCTGAAATAGGCCAGGGGCTTTCCATGTTGCATGAGTATTGCCCCTACTCCAGAGTTGCAAGCATCCGTTTCCAACTTAAAAGGATATGAAAAATCTGGTAATCCCAATAGGGGGGGGGGGTGGTGGACATGACGACCTTGAGTCTGTAAAATGCTTCTTGTTGTTCTGGCCCCCAATGATAGTTATGTTTCTTAAGGACCGTGTACAAGGGCCTGCATATAGTTGCAGAATGTTGTATGAATTTTCTGTAATATCCTGTTAATTCCAAGAACCCTCTAAGCTTTCTAATGCAAGTAGGTACAGGCCACTTTTGAATTGCTTGTTATTTTGATGGATTAGTAGCGACTCCTCGGCCTGAGATGATGTGGCCTAAGTATTCCACCTGGTCTTGACCGAATATGCATTTGGAGGCCTTGGATTTTAATTCATGCTGTCGTAGGGTTTGTAGCACAATTTGCAAGTGTTCTTTGTTCTCCCGGGTGGTTTTGCTGTATACCAAAATATCATTGAAAAATACCAGCACAAATTTCCTCAGGAACTTGCCAAATATCGTGTTCATCAATTCCTGAAATGTTCCTGGTGCGTTGATCAGGCCAAACGGCATTACCAGGTATTTGTAGTGTCCAAGATGTGTAGAGAAAGCAGTCTTATGCACATCTTCGGTTCGCATACGGATTTGGTGATAGCCATATCGCAGGTGCAGTTTAGATAACACAGTGGCGTCGTAGAGTTCATCCAGCAGGTCTTCTATGACAAGAATTGGAAACCTATTTTTTATTGTGAGATCGTTGAGTCCACGAAAGTCCACACATAGGCGCCAAGATTTTTACTTTTTTTGAACAAGAATAGCCGGAGAAGAGAAGGGACTGCTACTTGGCCTGATTTCATTGTTCTTTAGCATTTGTTTGATGAGTGCTTCCAATGTGTTTTTCTGATTCTGGGACATTCGATAAGGACGAATGTTAGGAGGTTTTGAACCAGGTAGAAGAGGTATACGATGATCAGCCACTCTAGATGGATGGAGACCAGTGGGTTCTTCAAATATATCTTGAAACTGAGAGAGTAAATCAGTCAAAGCTGTAGAGGTAACATGTGTACTTGTGGCACTTGTGTTGTCCATAGTGTCATCAGCTGCATACAGAATATAGCCAGAGGCTCCTTGTTCAATTAATGTAGCACATTCTTCTGAGGAAATTAGCAAATTGGATACATGCACTAGGTGATCTCAAAATGTAGTTTGTTTGCCTTCAATTGCCATTGTTAAACTGCTGGCTAGAAAATCAAAAGTGATGGGGTTGTGGTGTTTGAACCAATTTACTCCCAATATAACTTCAGATCCTTGAAGTTCCAGAATTCTAAGATCAGTAGTAAATGTATGCCCTTGAATTGTGAACTTGCAATCCTTTGCTATAGATTCTGACTGTAGTTGGCCTCCTCCCGCGACAACTACTTTTCTCACAGTGGCCTTGGTCAATTTAATGTTATTTATGAGTTCAAAAGCATAGTCCATAAAGGTGTTTGTACTCCCTGTATCTGCTAGAGCCAGAGCAGGAGCTCCCTTGATGTGGAGTTGGAGTGATATTGTGGAGTCACTAGGGGCACCCTTGTAGGCTGCAGCAGAAATGTGCATGAGATTGTCACTAGGTTGGGGTTTTTGTTGTTCAACTTCAAGAATAGTTTCTCCCTTGTGTTCTTTATGTGGATCAACATTTTCTTCGTCTGGATCTGCATCATTGCCTTGCATTTGGATAGCATCCAGAGCTCTTTACATAGGTTGACATTTATGTCCTATAGCTCAGTTCTCAGGACAATACCAACACTTTCGAGGCTCCCTTGTCCTATCAACTGCCCGCTGTCTATTTTCTCGAGCAGCAATGTTTCTGACCACTGGATGGCTGCCCGTGGCTAGGGCTAGCGCCCTGCGCTGTGTGCATAGATATGCTTTCTCATACCTGCGGGCATACCAGTAAGATGACAATAGAGTTGTGGGTTTCTGACATTGCACTGTGTGCTTAATGTTGTCTTTGAGGCTACTGACAAATCTGTCGACAAAAAAAACTTGTGGTAGGTAAGATTTCTCTCTTTCCATTAGGGTTATCCACTCCTCATAAATATTGATATAGTTGTCCACTTTTGTCACCTGCTTCAAGTGTTGGAGCTGATCCATTGGATTGATAGATTGGTCATCAGGAAATCTTTCAATCAGTACTCTGCCTAGTTCAGACCAAGTAATTGTCTGCAAGTTCAAGCCAGCTGAGCGAAGGCATGTTTTGGCTTGTCCACGCACGTGTGCGATGCCCCACCGTGCTTGTTGATCTTGTGAAATGGCCACTAAGCGAAAAATGTCTTCACACTCCAAAATCCAAGCTCTAGGGGCGACTCCACTGAATGTAGGCAGTTCTACATGTGGGGTACGAATTTGTGGCTCGGAAGAGCGAATGTGGTGCTGGTGGTTATCCAGGCGGGGGGAGTTGTGTGGGTTGGTGGTTATCCAGGCGGGGGGAGTTGTGTGGGTTGGTTGCTGTTTTTGGTTGGAATTGTAGTTGTTTGGCTCAGGTGGAGTGTAGGAGTTGTGGTATGGTGATGGCTGGAATGGAGGTGGGTAGTATGGGTAGTATGGTGGATAGAATAGGAGTGGTGGATAAGGAAAATTTGGGGAATTTGGGTAATTTTGGTTTCATGGAGTGTAGTGAAAGGGTTGTGTCTCCGGGTTTGTTAGCTGCATGAAATGGGGTTGGGATGACGAGGAAGGGTGGTTATTCGTCGTAGGTGTTGTTGTAGTAAAAATATGGTTTGTTGTGGCATTTGGTGGGTGGGTTGTGGTGATTGGGGATGTGATGATGAACACTGGCGTCGTTGTAGTATGCGTTGGGTGGGTGGTGGTCAGTGGCACTGTCATATGGACAAACGAGAGGGCTGATGAGGGAGTTGATCTGGGGTAAAATTTCCAAGATGTGGGGGGAAAGGAAGTGATTTATGTGGACGGTGGCTGCTTTGCGGAGTAGATACTTCAGAAATCGGTGAGAGGGAGTGTTGTGTGGCAGGTGGAGGGGTGGCAAAACGATGGTGTTGGGAGGTGGTAGTCGAATCACCAGTAGCAGCTTGGTTCTGGGTACTCAAACGAGAGAGATTGGAGGCCATGGATGTCATCATACCTGTCATCTTGGCCATCTCGCTTTTGAGGTCAGAGAGAGCCACAGCCGAATCCACTTGGTGTTGATCCAGACGCCGCCCGATGGCAATTACATCACCAGGGAGATGGTTCATGAGATTCTTGTCAGCCTGTATCATTGCGTCGGTCTCAGCGGCGTCCGCCTCATGGTCCATTGGCGCGGTCCGCCGTTCCACCGAGAGAGAGAACGAACGCCTGCAGCTTGGAGCCATCGGAAAGGAGAAGGGATGGATTTTACTGCCAGATCCGGTGAGCTGGTAACCTCAGGGACAAGCAGCGGTGGACGGGAGAGGAGAGGGAGGGTGGGGTTGTTGGCTGGAAAGAAGAGGGAGTGACGGAGACGATCGATGTCTCGCTCTGATACCAACGTGTCAGGACTCCGATCGGACCTGACGGCAATTTCGACGTGAAAAGGAAGAAAGAATGGATAGGATCTCTCGTGGCCCAAACCCTTGTGCAAGAAAGAAAGGAAACGATACAGGAAAGAATAAATTTGTTTTTCCTTAGGCTTGATCCTCCCATCCTCCCCACCTGCACCTTTATATCGAAAGTGCAGGCTCAAGCATTTTACATGTTTGTCCTTAAATCCTTACAACTTAGTCCTTACAGATGAATGCAAAACAGTAATTGTACTGACACGAATCACTGGCCGTTAGATGCGCTAAAGCGATATCAGGCTATCCATGTCGTTGGTCCTTTTCTGAAAGCTACAGAAGGTGTGGCTGCTTATGTTCTACAGAGTGGCTCCTGACACTGTCGGACATGCGCTAGGAGAGAGCGCGATGGGAGGTCAGGCGGCGCCACCACTGCCGTCGCACATGCTTCCCCGACCGATGTGTCTTCTATCGAATCACACGCTGCTCCGACTAGAGCACCGAGCACGAGGACGCCCGACCACCTCCTGCCTGGCGGACAACCTTCTCTGTTGCAGCCTGCATGCAACGTCCTCTCGCTGCCCCGGCAGACGCCGGCGAGCTGCTCATCCCCAATGGTATTGAGAAAGTTGCAATACCATTACAGATCTGTTTGTGTGCTTCATACTAGGAAAAGACAGGGGGGCCGAGGCGGTGGGTTGTGCATCGCCGGATTAGGCGACAACAAGGCTCCGATGGTTCCGATTTGCCGCGGCGAGCCTGGGGACGATGAGGTCATGATATGGAGGTTTGTGATTTTTCCGATGTTACATACAGTGTTGCGATTTGGGCTCATCTTTTTGTCATGTAAGTACGGGAAAAGTGCTACATGCTTCCAAATTTTTGTGTGCGATCAATGAGGATTTATTACCTACATTGCTGATTTTAGTTACACTGGTTTGTTCAAATAATTTTTTTGCAACATATCGGTAGTTTTTTCATATAGGTGGGAAATCGCTACACATGCTACATACACAAACAAAAAATCTTTTTGTTGAATTTTTTACGATCCATTTAAACAGATCTAATGGTCTGAAAAACGACCGATTTGCTACAATCTACGGACGCTCGTACTTACCTAATAAAATACTGTGTAAGTTTAGAATAAAAAGGCTGATTGTTCCTCTCTGAGTTTTGACACAACGTGATCAATAATTTGACGTGCTGTACTTTGTTTCCTGGCGCCATAGTTAGCTAGCTTGGTACCACTCACGGCATGGAAACACGTGCATGCAAAATTTATGTGGAATGCCAAAAAAATTATTATGCATATTGTAGATGAGTGCTTCTCGTTTCATTGATCATCTACCTTCTTGTGGCTTTGTGCAGGAATGCAATCAATAAGTATAGCTTGCAAATGTATTTGAATGATGGAGGGTTTAGCACACCTGTTAAGAAAGAAAGTCAATTGATTTCATTGATCGTGGTTGTATTCAGTTCGGTTAGTGATACATAATGGTGCTTACTAATTTTTTCTTTATGTTAAGTGTTCGTCTTCTATACCTGAATGTGAAGAGAATTTGAAGCCTAAATTAGGGATGAAATTTGAAGCACATTGAAGAATAAGGATAGGAAAGGAGATGAATGGGGAAGAACAGAAAAATATGATACAAGACACCAGCGAGGGACAGAGGGAGCTGCAGTATACAACGTCATACATACAGATCATGCTACAGGAAGTACCTAACATCACAGCAGGCACATAACTGGCTAGCTAATCAGGTTACATCGGTCTGTGTGCTAGCTGCCATAGCAAAGTGTGTCCATGTTTCTTCAAAGCAAATTTTGAGTCAGTGGATAATTTTCCAAGCCAGACCAACTTGTAAACCATCCAGGGATATCATTGCCTCATCGGCATCGGAACAAACTTCCAGAACTCAACTAGCATTGACCATCACCTGGCCAACTTCATTCATCCCAAACTGCAGGTTAAACTGCGATGGCCGTGGTCTCCTCACCCTTGGTCGGCAGCCCTCGATTGGATGCAGCCAGCAGGGTAGCATGGGTCAGGCCAGGTCTCGAGGATTAGGGAGTTAGGGGTTTTTTACAAAAAATACATGGTTAAATCCGGAAGCGGGCATGTAATTTTAAATTTCCTTTTGACTCGACACGAGGCACTGGATTTTGATCGTTGGGCTGAGATTGCAGGGATGCATGGATACACGAATGTCTCGGATGCATAAGATACAACGCCTTCTTTTAATGTTAAAATTACTAGTTGAATGCCCGTGCGTTGCTACGGAGCTTATTTTTCTTCTTTCTGCGACATATCAAAATAATATGCATGTGAAATTTCACATAAATAAAAATATGGACACAAGATAAAATCTTTGCTTGCACATGTATGCACCACCTCCTTTGGTTATATTGAGTCTAGGGTCCATTTCGATCACAATACCCTTGGGCCTTAAGTCGATGGGTTCTAGAATATTAACAAAATCCATTTATGTACTCCCATGACCTACAAAGGTGAAACATATATACCTAAATAAAATTTAATTATGGTCATACGAAAAATGCATAAAAAATACAATTTGTGTGCACCTCCTTTGATCGTGTACAAATCGATGAATTTTGGTTCTCGTCTGATAACGTCGCCCCATATCTTCTATTGCTACATATTCTTTCGGATCATCGACAAATATAGAGTGAATTCCACATTTACCCTCTAGTTAAATATTTTCTACACTAATTGTCCTATGTAGTGAAAAGTCGACTATACTCATTTTAAAATATGTGTACCATCTTTTTCCGATGCAGTTTTTGTTGGTCAAGGTGTGAGATGATGATTGAGTGTCAAAAATAGCAGGACATCGGATCAGAGGGTACAAAGAAGGCCGAACATTATCTTCGCTGAAGCTATTTGATCGTTACATATTTTGTCGCACCATATAGTTCTAATATTGTTTTACTAAATTGGATAATAAGTGTCACACGTCAGAACTATGGGGAAAAGGTTAATTCACTCTGTATAGATTTTTCTATAACTTTGTCAAATTTTATGCTGACTCTGATAGAAAAAATTACATATTTTCTCAGAAACTAAGGAAGAAAAATGGTAGCAAGCGATTCGTTAATTTTAATAAGTCTCCTGTAGTCCTGTAAACATCTATTTTGGAGTAGTAAGCTCACGTATTTATGCTAAGGTATTCATGCTATGTTTTTATTACTCGTATTCATGCTACTCCGTGGTGCTGAGTCAATGTGGGCTAAGTTATGGGCCGCATGTGCTGGGTCTATGTGGGCTCGCCCGAGGCCGTACGACTGACTAACTCACACTAAAAAAAGAAAAAAAAGGACAACAAATCACTGAATTATCCTCATGCTCTCAGTCGCCTCTTCACATCTCATTCCTCTTACGAATTGCGGCTGTTTGCTCCCAAATTGACTTAGCCGCTGCCGGCCGGTCCCAGATCGATGTGGGCATCTCGGTCCACTTCCGGTACAGATCAATACGCCGCCTCCGGCTTGGGCCGCTGTCATGTAGCTAGCGACTGCGGCAAACCACACACGCCGTAGCTTCGGTTGCAGCGGCGCTAGGGCACAGGAGAGGAAAGCAGCGACGGTGGAGGCGCGCAAGTTGTCGTGGAGGTGGTTATTCGTCCGTATAAGGTTCATTTCCCCTCTCCCTCCTGATTCCTCTATGATCTCATGTTTTTTTCTGCTGCAGATCACGGCGACGGTGCTGACGGGAGGAAGTAGGAGGAGGACAGTGAGCAGAAGGTCCACCCGAGAGTTTGACACATCAACACGAAGGCGAACCCCTTCTCCCCCGTCAACAATGGCAGCGGCGTCCACGAGCTTGGGACGGTGGTAGCGGCTTCGCATCGACGTCCATGCTCTCCGGTACCAAGAGCGGGCGCTCCAATGAGCTTCTATGACATCTTTATACTGTATACGGATTGAACAAGTTATTGTACTAATAAGATACGGTCTTATTATATGTGTAGAATAGGAATTTAAGCATAGAATCTTGGCATGACGGCAAGATATTTTTGGCATATACAAATTATGTTTATACATATAACTGGGAGAGTGAGAACTATAATTGGCTAAAAATCTAGCTATGAAGCGCCAATTTTCACAAAATCTTGGTTTTTTTTTTTTGCCTAGCCTAGTTCTTTACAGGCAGAAAATTATGATACTTACTAAGATTTTCATTGAGTTGGTCTCTTTGGCAGTAATAGAGTGCTCAAATTGATAGACTGCTCAAATTGGCAGTAATAGCATCTTAAGTAGGACTGCAAGATGTACCTTGCATAAATTGGTCGTAAGTGTTGGTCCTTTGATCCATTGTGGTCTTGTTGCAAATTCAGTTTCTTCATGATGTTACTTATTTTGAACTTAGGCAGATAGATGATTGATTTCCGGCGGGTAGAATGGACCCCTGGATGTTGTTTCAAGCCATGTTTCATGCTCAAAACATCTACTAAGCTAAATTTATTTCCCTCTTCTTATTTATTATGTAAATACAAATGTCGACTATTGTATTGTACCCCATATACAAATTAAGATGGTATTATCTAAGGCTTTAAGCCTGGAGTCGAGGGAGGGTTCTTAGGCCATCTGCCGCGCGCGTTGACCGCCTCCTGACGCTGACGTGTGGGTCCAGTTCTTTCTTCGGTGTGTGCCGCAGCTGGCTTTGCTAGGTGGCACGTATTTCCCACGCGTCGGTGTTTCGAGTGGCCGTATCTCTATCCTGTTCCCTTATCTCTCTCCTTCTCGTGTCTCTCTCCTCAATCCCCGCATATCTCCTCTCTCACTTCCACGCATCAATCAGACACTGGAGGAGCGGCGAAGTTCATGGGCGCGGGGCAGACCACATCTTGGTGGCGCGGGCTGCAGGCCGCGATGGGATACTACTCGCCGGTGAGTGCCCTTGCCAGATCCGGCGGGGATGGAGGCGACTCGCAACAGGAGCATGAAGGCGGCTCAGCGCGAGTGGGGCAGGAGGACCGCGGCCTTCGTTGGTGAGGAGAGAAGCTGGCGAGTCCTGGAGGATGATTGCTCATTTATTTTTCTTAACCCGTTTTGCTTCTTTCCTCGGATCGGTTTGCTCATGGTTATGGTTCTTGGGATGCTTCATGTTCATGGTCAGGATTTGGTTTCGCTCCTCCTTGCTCAGTTATGTATTTAGTTTCAGTCTATTTTATAATTGTTGAACTGACGTCTTACATTCTTATATTAAGTCCAGCTGTTTGGTGCCTCACGTTAGTGCAAGTTTGCATTCTAGCTCCAAATCGGTTTTTCTCTTGATTTTGTCTTTAACAAAATAAGATCTCAAGTTCCCTGATCCATTGTTGGGCTCAATCAGGAAATTAAAATCATCTACGTAGTTTCAATTTGCAACTGATGGACACTGATTACTGATTTCACCTTTATGCTCGGATGTATGCTACTCACAAACTTTGTGGGAAAACAGTGATCCATGTCCATCAGAAACTTTGTTGGGAAACAATGGGGATAAGTAGGTAACCTGGCCACAATGCACTTGTATAGGCATGGGTTATTTGGAGGTGATCAATCAGAGATTTAACAGCCAATATATTATGGGGCGAAGGAGGTTCAGTAAATGACATATCACTACCTATTTTACTCTCATGTGGATTAAGTAAACGAGTTTGTTCAAAGAATTGTATTACCACTATATGTATGTCATATCATTTCCGTAACAATGGTTATGTTATCAAGAAAAGAGGGACAGCTAATTGCTTCATGTGTTACTTCTGCCGCCTGAAATTAAAATATCTCAAGGTCTAAATACACAAGAAGAAAGTTAGTTGGTCTATAGCTGCACCCTGATAATCGTAATCTGCTAGGTCTCATTATTGTTATCTGCTCATACTGATATTGTGTTCACTTACAAAGCATTCGTTTTTCTATCTCAGGTTTGTCCGCATTTTTTTTCCACTGATTTTCCAAGCCAATGAATTTGGAGAGAAGCTCATTAGCATAAACAAAGATTTTGGTATTGAATTTGTCTCTGGAAATGAAACTAATTTCGAGAGTAGGCCTACTCTGCCCTCAACCTAAGGCTACAGCAGCAGGGGTCGGGTGGGTCCTTGGTCCGCAGTGAGATCCAGCGAAGAAGACAGTAGGAGGATACTACTAAGGTATAGAGATGTCATCTATAGCATGTTAATCCCGCTGAACTAAATTTTTCGATGCTCAGTAGATAGTAAGGTTTGCAATTGTTTCGCGTTCTCATAGAAAATTAAATTATATATGTATGTTATATGTTTGGATGATGTGTTGCTGAAGGTCGGCGGGAAATTCGGAAGCTCTTATGGGATGTCATGCTCGACTACAAGATCAAGGTTGAAGGGCCAAATTTTCGGCTCCCTAGCATCACCTGGTTTGGTGCTTCCCTGCATGCGAGGTCACTATGATCAGATTGCTCTACCACTATGGTGTGCTACCGCTTGGTTCCTTTAACACGAAAGAAGTGTAATGGCTGTGTGGTCGATGTCATTTCTCTCCTTCCTAACCAACTGCCTTAAGCGTCGAATATTTTTGGTTCATGATCAAGAAACATTGAAAAATTACAATGGCCATTGTAAACTTTAACTAATACCATGGTATGTTTTGCAGATAACTGGTGGAAAGGAGCTATTGATTGGGGACAATGAGAATTGTTGCCTGAAGAAGGTAAGCTGTAATTAATTATGTCCGCTTGATGGACAGTTCTTAACTTTCTATAGTTACTACAAAGAAATGGCCTATTAACTCTGCTATTTGATGGCAAATCCACCTCATTGTCTCATCAGGAACGGAGTCATGGAGCCTTGTGTGCTAGAATAATAACATCATAGATAAAGGGAAATTTCGGGTTTCCATCGTTGTACGCCTACTCAGATGTTCTTTTTGCTAATTGATATGTTTATTTATATCGATCATTTCTACATCTAAGAAATTTTGTGCAGGTTTCTCTTCCTTGCCTGGTTCAGAGTAACGCATCGCATGCTGGTACAGCTCCTGGCCATGTGTGCCTCGGTGGCGGCCATGACATGAGCGGCGAACTGGGGGAGATCATGATAGGAAACGCTCGTCGGCAGTGCACTCAAGGGGCTCAAAACCCTCATCTCATCTCCAGTTTCCGTTTATATGCTTATATTCACAGCATCTGCTCACACGGTTCACTTCAGGAGGTAAGTTCTTATTTCTTTGATGGATTTTGCAGCATATTTTTTAATTTATCTCAATAGCTTAAAAGTTTTAGGGCATCCTTATATTACCAGCACCAGATAGTCCCTTAATAAAAGGACGATATAGTGCATTGGGCTGACCCTTATTGAATTCCTAAAGAACAAGTGTATTGGACCATCTATTTAGTACATAACCAGCTTAACATAAAAACTACTCTAGCCCATTGGTCTGTAGACATTCTTATTGACATGAACTCTATTTTCTTGCTAAAATGTTAACTCACTTTTCTTGAAGGAACATGAAAATGTAATTTCTTAGCTCTACCTAATTGAATATTATCGTACTTTTAAAATAACACGTTTGTTGACTACTTGACTGCTCTTTGGTTTGCTGTCAAGGTGCATCTTTTGGCGTGATGGATGCGGCATGCGGAAAGGCAGGGAGCCAGTTAGTTAGTCACCTATTCAGAACGTTGGGCTCTAGGCACTAGAGCATGTCTTAGTTTTAGTCATTGCTAGAACAACCACTCTTGCTATCCGAGTTCTACTGCTATAATGAACTCCTGCGTGGTGGCGGGGTGCGTCACTTTTGTTCTCTGAACTGTACATTTGTGTTGAAGTCATGTTCTATATTTGCCGCTGTAATGAATTCATCCTGCAATGATCTTATTCTACTTACTATGTACAAGTCCAACTGTGCATTGAAGTTTAGGGCTTCTTTGATTCATAGGATAGGAAAAATGTAGGAATAGAAAACTTGTAGGATTGGTATGGTATGGCTAAATGATTCCTATGAGAAGAGCATTTTCCTTTGATTGTGTGAAGGAATTTTTTCATGAGGTTGGACCTCATGTTCTTTTCCTATAGGATTTGTACTACAAGATTCCTATGGGAATATTTCCTATAGGATATGATCATTCGAATCAAACAAGCAATATAGGAAAAATTCCTATAGGATCTAATCCTACAAAAATCCTAGCCATTCCTATGAATCAAAGAGGCCCTTATATCTTTTTTTGTGATATTATCAAGCTGTCGTTGTATACCTCTAACTTCTAAGTTCTAAATCATGAGCATCTGGTGTAGTAGAACTCTTGCTAATCTTACATGGTTGCTTTTATTCTCCGTTTGTTTTACTGGTAGGGGTTATCTAGACATTAGTTTGGCTGATAATGACACCAGCTGTGCGTCCTTGTACAACGCCTAGCAGACAGACGCGGCGAAACGCGTATACTGGTTTAGTGTATTGTATGTTAGGAGCTCTTCAAAGCGTGTGAGGGCATCCATTGTTTTTTCACCACACAAAAAACAATTGTAGTTGTCATTAACCATTTTTGTTTTATTGCTTTCATGTGTGGCTTTGTGCAACTTTCCTTGGTAGTTATGTGGCAGATCCGTGAATACCATTAGTTTGTTGACAAGTGAACCTTATACAATATTTTGATAGACTAAGAACATTGTATCTTAAACATTATATGCTTAATTCTTCATACTATTTTCCTTGATGCTCATAATAGCATGAAACCATTACCAATAATTTAATATGCAGATTCTAGAAGTTGTTCCTCCTGGAGGGCAAAGCACTTGATGGGAGTCTTTTATACAGATCAAGAGATATCCACCCGCCTCAGGTAAAATAATGAGAAACTTGTTGCTTTAGTCTTAGGGTCTTTTGTCCGATTGATCAGCAGTGACATATCACTTGATTGGTAACATAAATATCCTCACTTTCTTTGTATATAGGAAAATATTTAGCCGAGCCGCCTGTAGCCATTATCCTGGTGTTTAATCCTGTTGCAATCATCATGTTTGACACTGGTGTACGCAACAAGTGTTCCTCATTAGCCAAGCTATTTAAGGGCTCGACTGGCGTTTGCAACCCACATCACTGCATAGAGAAATATGTAATATCCGAAACCCCATGGGTTTCAAATTCTCTCGATTTTCCGGCGGTTAGCACCGTATTTTTTGTGTCGACGCATGTCTCGCTTCACGTTTAGTTCCGTCCGCTCCTCTTTGTTGTGTTTGCTCACGTCCATGTCATGTTCTGGGTCAAAGCGGTGGAAGGGGGCAGAGCTTGACCAAACCACCACGCGTCCGCACTGTCCAACAATCCAGACCAGCAGGCCTCCACGCCTCAACCACGTCATGTCCCCACCTCTCCTATCATGTCCTCTAATCTGCCTTCTTCCTCCCAATCGACGCCGCCCTCTCTCTTCCTTCCCTCATGACGGTCGCCGGCTCCCTGGGCGGCGTCTTTTAACCTGGCGTTGGATCCGTAGAGGAAGAAGAAGAGGAACACCCTGTCGTCTCTCCAGTTTACAATCTTGGGGCCAAAGATCCGCGTCAACAGTACACCGCCAAGGTCGAGCCCGGGGGCCAGCGGTTGACCGGCATCCAGCTGTTCCTGGAGGGAATACCTGGCTGGGCATGGACCTCCAGCACCTTCCGGACTCTTCCGGCCGCGTTCACCGCCGAAGCCGCCTCCCCCACCGGCGTGAACGAGCACTCCTGGTTCGAGCCAGTCAGGTTGCCGCTGCTGATGCATGCATGCACAATGAAAATGCTGGTGCAGCGCAACAGCACGCACATTGGCGTTGCACGGCCGTGGTGACAACATCTTCGCTGGAGGGGCGCGGGGCGTGCCTGACTCTTCTGGCATGAATCAACGCCGGCGAACTCCTGTGACTGGGATGCGTCCGCTTGGTGTAAGCCGGTGGCGGAAAGTGGCGCTCCTCCCCTGTGGTCACCGCGGCATCACCAGAGGGGCGGGAGGCGTGGCTGACCCTTCCATCACGAGTCGACTCCGACGGCCTCCTGTGCGCGAGAGAAGGCCCATGACGAAGAGGAGGCGGTTCATTTATCCAATGGACAATTGAGTGCCTACTTCGTCTATGTAGAATTGCAGATGTAAGTTTTATTCAGTAATTTTTCTCTGTCTTATATTTTGTGTGCTTCGTTGTGGTTTGCGAATAAATCATATCTTATAATCCTATGTCATATGGATTACACACCACTTGTGCTATCTTTTTCGCAGATTCTATCCGTTTTTTATTTGGTCTTAGAATGAATAATGCTTCTGCAATACCCATATAAGTTTGGTTCGTTCTCCACAGTTTGCAGGATGTAGGTTTTGGAGGTACAAGTACAATGATTCTATTATAGTCCATTATTTATGGAATATTACACTTTCTGATTGTATAGTTTGGCTAGCGAGTTACCTGATTTATCATGTTTTTTCATGGAAATCAAGCAACCATGTTGTGCCAATCTGCAGCCAGAGACTATGTTTCTTATTAACAGAGAAAGAGGTTAGTTAACTATACAAAGCATCCAAAAAAAAGGAATGTGTTCGCTTGGTTTGGTTTGATTTGCTTTTTTCATGAGCTTGGTTTAGTTTGGTTTGTTTTTTTCATCTAAATGCGACTTTTCTGTGCTGTTGAACTGTTGATACCGTTGTCGGAAGTACTAAAATTTCAGGCTTTTCATACAGTTGCAAAACTTGTACATGACTGGGCTTCACTGAACATTACTATGGAGATTTAAGTCTTGCCATAGAGGCCTCCCGATGGGGTCACTAAAATTGATCTTAACAAGACATACTCCGGCGTCTGGGGAATGTAGCTCAGGACTTCTATCGAGTTTTATAATCAGACAGCAGCCAGACTAATGAATTTGTATGAAAACAAATCCGTGTGGTCGGTTAATATATGAAGCTATTTAGTTAGCTGCTTGCTTCTCTCCCTAGCTGATCGAATTGGACCTATTTTAATTGGTTAGACAACTAGCTGAATTGAGATGTTGATTAGACTAGTATGCTTCCGCCAATTTAATTATGTTCTAAGTAGCTAAATATGCTTCGGGCTGCATGCAAAGGAACAAATAGGCTGAATAGAGGCATGGGAAGTCTCCAACAGAAATACATAAATGGAGTAAAGCTGGCGGGCTGTTTAACTAAATCATCGCCCTGTTTTCAGCCTCCATGTGGGAATTACTGAGAGTAACAGCCAGGGAAGTGTGAGGGAAATCTTGCGTAGACAACTCATTGTATAAACCTCCGCCGTTTGTGCTTCCGGTATATGTTAACCATCTGATTTTGCTGGTGAAAGTTTTTATCCACCCTTGGTGCGATGAAAACGCCATCACAAGCGCGCTGCGAATTCCAATCCGGAAGGTATCTTTGAGTAGGTAATGGGTTTGGCCCCAGTTGTCCTTTGCCATCTTGCATTCATTCCGCTCTCTTTTCTTCTCAATTGACACGACGTCATGGCTTCAGTTTACCGAAAACACATATTGCTGGAGTTAACTTCCACTGGTAGAAAATAGGCCTTCCATACGCCCCCATTAGTCCCCAAAATAATCGACCCGCGACCATAGGGGTCTTTAGTCGCGGTTCGGGAGGCGACCCGCGACCAATAGTTTGGGCCCAACGCGCTCGGTCCACAGCTGGCGGATGGGAGGGGATTTAGTCTCGGTTGGCCAGGCCAACCGGGACTAATAGGTCCTCAGGCTGGCCCGAAGGGCTTTAGTCACGGCTGTCCAGGTGAACCGGGACTAAAGGCCCATCCCTATATAGGACTCAGCTCGCTGCACTTTGCCACATTTGGTGTCACTTCTACTCACAATATTCACAAGGGGTGGTGGGTTTGCTTTTGGTTCCTACTTTGCACACAAGGTGTTCGATGAAATGCCCGAGAGCATGAAACACACATGATATGAAGTGTCCGAGCCGCACTTGAGCTTTTTCATTTATTTTACCTCCGCGATCGCGGTTAGCAACTTGAACCTTTCATGATTTGTATTTTTTCTAGCTAGTTAGTTTAACAAATGCATGATGGTTAATTATATACTTTATATAATAATAATGCAGATGAATCGGCAATGGATGTACGGTAACCGACTCTCCGGCGAGTTCACTACGGGTTTGAAAGATTTTCTCGTAGTGGCAAATGCGAACAAGAAGCGAGGTTTTATTATCTGTCCATGTGCTGAATGTAAGAATCAGAAGGGTCACTCCTCCTCAAAAGTCGTTCACATGCACCTGCTTCGGCACGGTTTCATGCCAAGCTATAATTGTTGGACCAAGCATGGAGAAAAAGGGGTTAGAATGGAAGAAGATGAAGAAGAGGATGATATCGATTTCAACTATCATGACGCTTTCGGTGATATTTTCATGGATGATGATGCTGAAGGTGGGGAAGGGTTTGGTGAAGGTGAAGAAGAGGCTCATGATGAGCCCGCTGATGATCTTGGTCGGACCATTGCTGATGCACGGAGACGCTGCGAAACTGACAAGGAGAGGGAGAATTTGGATCCCATGTTAGAGGATCACACGAAGTCGCTGTACCCAGGATGCGACAATAGTTTGAAAAAACTGGGCTGCACACTGGATTTGCTTGAATGGAAGGCACGGGAAGGTGTAGCTGACTCATCATTTAAAAATTTGCTGAAAATGTTGAAGAATATGTTTCCGAAGAATAACGAGTTGCCCGCCCGTACGTACGAAGCAAAGAAGGTTGTCTGCCCTCTAGGTTTAGAGGTTCTGAAGATACATGCATGCATTAACGACTGCATCCTCTACCGTGGTGCATACGAGAATTTGAATGAATGCCCTGTATGCACTGCACTGCGTTATAAGATCAGAGGCGATGACCCTGGTGACGATGTTGAGGGAGAGAAACCCAGGAAGAGGGTTCCCGCCAAGGTGATGTGGTATGCTCCTATAATACCTCGGTTGAAACGCCTGTTCAGGAACAAAGATCATGCCAAGTTGTTGCGATGGCACAAAGAGGACCGTAAGTCCGACGGGGAGTTGAGACACCCCGCTGATGGAACGCAATGGAGAAAGATCGACAGAGAGTTCAAAATTTTTGTAGCTGACGCAAGGAACATAAGATTTGGTCTAAGTACTGATGGCATGAATCCTTTTGGCGAGCAGAGCTCCAGCCATAGCACCTGGCCCGTGACTCTATGCATCTACAACCTTCCTCCTTGGTTGTGCATGAAGCGGAAGTTCATTATGATGCCAGTGCTCATCGTAGGTCCGAAGCAACCCGGCAACGACATCGATGTGTACCTAAGGCCATTAGTTGATGAACTTTTACAGTTGTGGGGCAGATCTGGTGTACCTGTGTGGGATGAGCACAAAGAACCTACGAGCGTTGCTTTTTGTAACCATCAACGATTGGCCTGCTCTCAGTAACCTTTCGAGACAGTCAAAGAAGGGATACAAAGCATGCACGCACTGCTTACATGATACTGAAAGTGTATTTTTGGATAATTGTAGTAAGAACGTGCACCTGGGTCATCGTCGATTTCTTCCCCGAAATCATAATGTAAGAAAGAAAGGCAAGCATTTCAACGGCAAGGCAGATCACCGGCCGAAGCCTGCGGAACGTACTGGAGCTGAGATATTTGATATGGTCAAGAATTTGAAAGTCATCTTTGGAAAGGGTGCTGGCGGACAATCAGTTCCGCTGGCAGTTGACGGGCACGTACCCATGTGGAAAAAGAAATTGATATTTTGGGAGCTATAGTATTGGAAAGTCCTAGATGTCCGCTCTGCAATCGACGTGATGCATGTTACGAAGAATATTTGGGTGAACCTACTAAGCTTCTTGGGCGTGTATGGGAAGACAAATGATACAAAGGAAGCACGGCAGGACCAGCAACTTTTGAAAGACCCAGATGGCCTGCATCCGGAATGGTTTCAAGGTCGTGCCAGCTACGCTCTTACCAAAGAAGAGAAGGTCATTTTTTTAATGCCTGAGCAGTATGAAGGTCCCGTCTGGCTTCTCGTCGAATATAAAGGGAATAATAAACATGAAGGACAAAAAGTTCCAAAATCTGAAGTCTCACGACTGCCACGTGATTATGACGCAATTGCTTCCGATTGCTTTGAGGGGGCTCCTATCGGAAAATGTTCGAGTAGCCATTGTGAAGCTATGTGCATTCCTCAATGCAATCTCTCAGAAGGTAATCAGTCTTGAAGATCTAGCACAGTTACAGAACGATGTGGTCCAATGTCTTGTCAGTTTCGAGTTGGTGTTTCCACCATCCTTATTCAATATTATGACGCACCTCCTGGTCCACCTAGTCGAAGAGATTTCCATTCTCGGACTTGTATTTCTACACAATATGTTCCCCTTTGAGAGGTTTATGGGAGTATTACAGAAATATGTTCGTAACCATGCTAGGCCAGAAGGAAGCATCGTAAAGGGCTATGGAAATGAGGAGGTAATTGAGTTCTGTATTGACTATGTTCCTGACCTTAAGCCGATTGGTATTCCTCAATCGCGGCACGAGGGGAGACTAAGTGGAAAAGGCACGATCGAAAGGAAATCAACGATATGTATGGACGGTCATTCTATGACTGAAGCACACCACACAGTTCTGCAAAATTCAAGCTTGGTGGCTCCGTACTTCGAGCAACACAAGAATATTTTACGCTCGGACAACCCGGGGAAGCCTGAATCATGGATTAGAAAGGCCCACATGGAGACTTTCGGCAGTTGGTTGCGAAAACATTTAATGAGTGACAATGATGTTGGAGATCAGCTGTACATGTTTGCCAAGACACCATCTTCGACTATAACGACTTTCCAAGGGTACGAGATTAATGGGAATACATTTTACACGATCTCCCAAGATAAAAAGAGCACCAACCAAAACAGTGGTGTCCGCTTTGATGCAGCAACCGATATTGGGCAAAAGGTCACATATTATGGTTACATAGAGGAGATATGGGAACTTGACTATGGACCCTCCTTTAAGGTCCCTTTGTTCTGGTGCAAATGGTTCAAGCTAACAGGAGGTGGGGTAAAGGTGGACGAGCAATACGGAATGACAATGGTGGATTTCAACAATCTTGATTACCTTGATGAACCATTCGTCCTAGCCAAAGATGTCGCTCAGGTTTTCTATTTGAAGGACATGAGTAGAAAACCGAGGGAACGGAAAGATAAGAAAACGATCAGTACATCATGCGATGATCCAAAGCACCACATTGTTCATTCATGGAAAAGAAACATCGTGGGAGTGGAGAACAAGACAGACATGTCATAAGATTATAATATGTTTGGTGAAATTCCGCCCTTCAAAGTGAACACTGACCCAAGCATTAAGTTAAATGATGAGGATGCTCCATGGATACGGCCAAATCGTAAGAAAGCCGGGACACAAGGGAAGAATTGGTGTGTAATAATTTATTGTACCAAACTTTGTTGAATGGATCATGTGAATTATATTATCTCTGATGTGTTTAAGACTAACTCCTTTGCAAAATATTTGAGAAAACGATTGGAAAACATGGAAAACAGAAGGTTACTTAAATGTCTCAAAACCTTGTGAGATAAAATATCTAATTTCATAACTTTTATTAAAAACACAAAACAGACGCGCTAGCGCGCCGCAGTGTCGCCGGAATACAAATTCTTTTATTAAAAAGAGAAAACAGACGAACACTACTCCTCTTCGTCGTCGTCGGGGAACTCCTCGGTGACCGTTAAGATTGCATACCATGCAAGTAATTCATTATCCACACATGTCATACATCTTTCAGATAGGATGATCTTTGAAAGCACCTAAGTGTTACGACGGGCGGGCATCTCCCGCTACGCAAGCAGCATTGTTCGCCACCACCCGAGAAGCAAAAGATTAGAGAGTCAAGGCGGAAAAGACAAGCATAGTGGTCTAATGACAAGGGCCGACGACGGAAGCTCGGGACGGAGCCGTATGATGTGGAAGTCTCACGTACGGTTCCCTGAGAAGGGAGTGGCTACCCACTGGAGCTTCGAAAGAGAAGTGAGTCTGCATGTCGGCAAATGATTTGGAATTGGAATTGGAACTGGCTACAGAGGAAACCGAAGCCCTAACTCCCCATTCTTTCTATCTTACACCGCCATCGAGTCCTGGCTGTAGAGTCACATCTGCGCTGAACATTCCGTTCTGCCGTGCTCGGACGCCGCGGAAGCCGGTGGTGCTGTTCCTCCTCGGAGGCATGGTGGAAGCGTGACGGTGCGTGGAGAGGAGAAGACGCGCTCGAGGCGCGACAGTTTATACCGCGCCCTCCAGGCCACGCGTCACAACGCCCGTGCCACGCGCCACCCTAACACAACCCAAGCATGGATGGATGTGTTAAAGGGGGGGGTGTAGAACAAAACAATCGGTATCGCCATCATACAGCCACACCGTGGCTACTGGGTGCAATATGCATACGAAATGCACGACAGGACGTATGATGGCGAATCCGTATGTTTTGTATTTGCTCGATGAACTGACCGGTGTATGAAGGTGGACTATATATATGGTCCTCTGGCTCACAAAGTGTTGTGCTAGGGTTTTGATCCAACGGTTAAGAAACTACCTCATCCAACGGCTCACAACAGCTCGAAAGAAACACACCGTAGCCCTCATCGAACGGCTCACAACAACTCGAAAGAAACACACCCCGGATCCAACGACTCACAAGCGCTTTAAAGAAACACACGATCCGTGTGATTCTATCTGATTGGTCCAAATGAAACCCTAACCCATTTAGTCCCGGTTGGTGTCCCCAACCGGGACTAAAGGGGATGATCCGTTTCCCGATGAAACCCTAACCCATTTAGTCCCGGTTGGTGTCCCCAACTGGGACTAAATGGATGTTTTCTTATCGCTATATATATATGTATGCATTGCCACACCATTGGCATAAACACATACAAACTCACCACTCTCTCATGGATTCTACCGTACCCACTCTAACATTCATCCAGGCGGAGGCACTTTCCGCCTCGAACTACCCCTGCCCGTGCGGCTACAACGTTCCCGCTGATTGGATGCTGAGCGCCGGAGGAGTGCCGGTCCCTCCTCTTCCTCAAGGTGTGGCGCGTCGGGCGGCCATCACGAACCACTACTATCACGAGCTCACGCCGGAGCAGCGGAGGAGTCCCAGTTGGCATCCCGATAACCAGCATACTTGGGATGCCTTCTTCATCAATCGGCGTGAGAGGGCGCTCGCCAGGTATGAGGAGGACGGCCTGCCTCCTGGGAACTTTCACGAGGCCGGTCGTCGGCTATGGACTCTCAGAGCGTCATGGACTACATCAGGGCCGACGATATCCCCCGCTTGCCCTACCCTCAAGCCCAGTCCTGGAGTCGTGATCCTCCGAGGGAGTGCAGAGCACCGTCAGACGATAGTGACGACGACGGCGGCGACTACGAGTCGGAGTACTATAGGCCTAGGCAGGAGTATGACTAGCAGATATCAGATCCATAGTGTCTTGCCATTATGTAGATCGATCATGCATCTATGCTCTCCGTTTAGGTTTAGATCCACTCTTGCCATTATGTACTGCCTTTTTTATCTATATATATATATTCAAGATGTGTGTGAATCTTTCTGATTGGATGGAACAAAACCATAACCATTTCGTCTCGGTTGGTAAAACATGCCGGGACTAAAGGGGTTTTATTTTTCTGAATTTTCTGATATATTATTTGTATTTTAAGATTTTAAAAAGAACTAGTTTTATTTTTCTGAATTTTCTAATATATTATTTGTATTTTTGAGATTTTACAAAGAATTAGTTTTATTATTCTGAATTTTCTGATATATTTTTTGTATTTTTAAGATTGGAAAAAGAATTAGTTTTATTTTTCTGAATTTTCTGATATATTATTTGTATTTTTAAGATTGGAAAAAGAATTAGTTTTATTTTTCTGAATTTTCTGATATATTATTTGTATTTTTAAGATTGGAAAAAGAATTAGTTTTATTTTTCTGAATTTTCTGATATATTATTTGTATTTTTAAGATTGGAAAAAGTAAAAGTATTTGAATAACCACCTTTAGTCGCGGTTGGTGTCCCCAACCGGGACTAAAGGCTCGATCCGCGCGGGAAAGAAAACGCCGCGAAAAAATACACCTTTAGTCCCGGTTGGGGACACCAACCGGGACTAAAGGCCCGCGGAGGGTACCCGGGGGGACCTTTAGTCGCGGTTGGTGTCCCCAACCGGGACTAAAGGCTGGCCCTATATATTCCCGCTCCCCTGAAATTTTTAAGGACCAACCGCATCGTCTTTTCCGCGCCGCACTGCTCGTCTTCTCCGCGCCGCCGTCGCCGATTCCGCCCGCAGAGACACAGAGGACGCGCCGCCGTCATCTCCGGTAGGTGCCCGGCGCCCCTGCGCCCGTCATCCCGCTGCTCCTCATCCGTTCCCGTCGCCGCTCCTCGGTCGTGCTCTCCGTGACCGTCCTCCCGCCGCCACGACATCCGCCCGCCATGACCGTCCTTCCGCCGCTCCTCATTGGCGCTCCTCGTCCCTGCCTCCTCCCCATCGTCTCCGTTCCCTCCCCCGTGGCCGGAATCGACACGTTCGCCGGAGACCCGAGAGCCCCGCCGCGTTTACTTCACGGCGGCTCGCCGTCGTCGACCTTCCGAGGGCGGCGCCGCCACGTAGAGGTAGATTTCGTCGAGACGGTTCCAAGGACACCAACCACGTGTCCTGTGGTGGCCGGAATCGCCACCGGCGACCGAATCTGCCACCGCCGGCCACCGTGTCACGCCAGGGTGACGACATCATGGCGTCACCTGGCCACGTGTTGGCGAGGTTTTTTTTTAAATGACGTCATCATGACACGTGGGGCCCACTGTATATGGAATCACAGAAAATAGTTAAATCTTCTAAATTAAATAACTTTTAATTTATAATTCCAAAAATTATGGAAAAATATGCAGAATGTTCACAAAAATGTAAGGTATCTGTTTATATCATTTTCAATCATGTTTGACAAAGTTCAAAATGATACCATATTTTAATTTGAATTAAATTCATTAAAATAATGAAAATAAATTTTAATTCAATAAATTCAGAATATTAAGTGTAATATACCAAAATGACCAGGAAAGAAAATGCAACCTAGCTATGGGGTTCTCCAAGTCATTTGAGAAACTAATCTTGGACACACCTCTAAAGTATGGTTTTCCCCCTCTGGTGGTCATCGTTCTTCCACCTAAAACCCTAGCAATCTGTTTTCCCTCCTTCTACGACAATATTTGCTAAGTCTCCTATATACTTAATTAATTTTTACTACATGGATGTCTGCAGGAGTGACATATGGCGGACAATAGAGCCTTGCCGCTTACGGATCAGGAGGCTGAAGGTTTTATATTAGGCATGATAGCCAAAGAACATGATATAGTCTCTTCTTATCTGAACCTTGATGATCAAGAACGTGAAGGAACGGACATTGTCGATCATCAAGGAGGTGAAGGAACGGACATTGTGGATGATCAAGGAGGTGAAGGAATGGACATTGATGACGGAGGTCAACCGTCGACAAACGACAATCTCCAATTGCAAAGACCAACCACCTCCGGCGAGGTATATATATATATATATATATATATATATATATATATATATATATATATATATATATGGTCGCGCTATTTGACACCAAGGGTATAGAATAGTTATTCTACACCCACCCTCTATCTCCGCAACCGTACGTGATTTTTACGTCACGTAAATTTTGTCGTATTTCTTATGTCGACTAGAATGTAAACAAATATATCCATGTCATAAAAAATTTATTTACGTGACGCTATAAAAATATGACAAAAATAAACATATTTATGTTATTTTTATGACTTTTATGGTGCTATGAACTATTTTTTTTTTTTAGTTTTTACGCCGATTTTTCTATTGTAGATCAACATGGACGTAAACATTTACAAGCGTAATATAATATTTTAACCAACGTAAAATAAAATTGCGGGGGCAAAATAAGTTCTCTGCACCCAGGGTGCTAAACATTTACATTGAGCCTCTCGTGATACAAACTTACTGAAATGTGAATACATATGCACTAACACGCGCGACTCTCTTTCTTATGTTAGCCCTCGGCCGGATCGAGCACGATAAAGCGTGGCAAATCCAAGGCGATGAAAGAAGGAGAAACATATACCATCGAATCAGTCGGTGAAACCGGCAAGCCCCTACAGCACACCACAAAGTTTATCAACCAATGTGGAGTCATTGTTAGAGACAACGTCCCGATCTCAGTGCAGGAATGGAAGGAGCCAAAGAAAGCACGTCTTGGTTTCAGTTATGTCGACAAGAGAACGAAAAGGGATCTGTGGAGAAAGCTTATGGTACATTTCATTCTACCTCCGGAATACAACAAATTCGATGAATTCGGTAACGACGTTCCGGGTGGACGTCAGAAGAGGAGGCTAGTCAAAGAGTTCGCTCTTCAGAAGATGGCCGAAGCATTCCGGAACTTCAAGAAAAAATTGTTCCATGAATATGTCAACAAGGGCAAGACTCCGATTTTCACTGGACAATATGAGAAACTGAGAGCTGATTGGCCAAAATTTGTGACGCAGAAGAAATCGGAGCATTTCAAGGAAATGTCGAAAAAAAATAAGGCTAATGCAGATAAGAAACAGTACCATCATATTATGGGGCCAGGAGGATACCGCGTTTCGGCGCCTAAGTGGCAGGCGATGGAGGATGCCCTGACGGCGCGAGAAATCCGTCTAGGTACGGAGGGATGGGACGAAAGAGCCAAAATGTGGTGGTACGGGCATGGGGGATCGCTAGACCCGGAGATAGGGGCGTGTGTTCATCGGCAGAAAACGTTTGCTCCCACAAAAGACCTTGTTGACGCAATGACCAGAGCTCAACAGGGCTTGATCACGTTCAACAGAGAGACAGACGCACTGACCCATGCCCTCGGGAATCCTGAACACGGAGGACATATACGAGGCAAAGGCAGATTGCCGTGGAAAGTAGGGTTTTCCCAGGAGAACGACCCGTACTGTTACAGAAGCCGTAAGAGAAATACGGACCGGGCTGCAGATCTTCTGTCGAAGCTTGCATCGGAAGTTAGTGAGTTGAAGCAGACCGTGGCGGGAATACTTGTGAAAGAAACACCGGCGGCTGCAGGGCCGCATGAAGATCATGCAGCGGATCTCGGAAGCCAGCATCAGCGGAGAAGCAGCGTGGCTTCCACGGAGGCCCCGCCTGCAGGTGATAATGCACCGATGATCGAGAGTCGTGCACCGGAGCCTCACTACCCCGTGGATGATGTAAAGGAGATGAAAGAATTGATCTGCATTATCCCGTGGGGAACATTTCCACGAAGGTAGCTACCGGCAATGCTTTACCCTGTACACCTGGAGCACTCCACCACAACAACCCCATTCCATATGGCTATGCTCGTGTCACGGTGGAAGACATAGTCCAAGTGTTTGAGGACCTAGAGATTGACATAGCTACACCCGAAGGGGAGAGAAGACTTGGAGATGTCAAGCGCCAGTTCATTCTATGGAAAAAGAAGTACATACTGTTTCTAGGCAAGACGCCAAGGCTAACAAGTCCACCCCCCTCCGATGGTGCAAGTGGTGGTGGTGGTGGTGGTGCTGGTGCTGGTTCACCTATGCCTCCATCACGCCATTCGACGTCGTCCCCCGATCCACAATCTCCGGCGGGTAAGCAGGCGTCGCCCACCAATCCTCCTCCGGCGGGTAAGCAGCCGTCGCCCCCCATTCCTCCTCCGGCGGATAAGCAGTCGTCGCCCCCCATTCCTCCTCTGGAGGATAAGCAGCCGTCGCCCCCCATTCCTCCTCCGGAGGATAAGCAGCCGTCGCCCCCCATTCCTCCTCCGGCGAAGAAACAGAAGCAGGCGGACAGCAAGGAAACCTGCTCTTGGACTATTAACCTGGAGCCTTATGTACCTAAGACCACACGGGTACCGGAGCCATCACTGAAGCCTATCCCCCCAAAGCCTTGGGAACTTAGTGATGCTGAAACCAAATTGGCCGCGAAGGCTGACAATGAGAAATGGAAGGCCCATAAGAAGGCGCTAAAGGAGCCCAAGCCCAAGGAAGTATACCCTCCGGAGGTAGACAGGTGGGCTACGCGTTTTTTGTCGACACCGTCCCAAGCCGAGAAGAATTTTCCTAAAGACTATGATAATGAACTTCGTACGCAAGCAAAAGCATTGGCGGAGGAGAAAGAAAAAATGAAAAAAAGCGGGAAACAAGTTGGCCAGCTCGGGATGCGGAGTAAACGATCGATCCCCCCGCTCATAGTGAAAGCCGGTCCGGAACAGGACCCCGAGGTCAGAGCAGTTGCGGCAGCAATGGGATTGACTGTAGCTACTGCCATGAAAAATGCGTCCGAGATGGGTATGTCTCTTCGTGCCATGTTTGGCCTGGACGCTGCGCCAATTTGTGAGGTAGCATTACAATATGTGAAGAAAGGGCCTCTCGTCGAGCCTACGCAGGAAAAGAATCTACCACCACTAATGCAAAGTCTGCTACGTTGGTACAAACAATTCAGATCATGGTCCGACAGAGAATTTGTGTATGTGGATGTTACAGAGGAGCATCAGACCAAAAAGTACTTTGTAGCAGTTGAGATGAGTGAATGGTTCCAGCTGTTCAATCTGCGCGAGCTCGACAAATCTATCCTGAGTTGCTACGTTCTGTAAGTGATTTATTTCTACCTCATCTCGTTCTTCATTGCCTACACTATATATATACATTGTCCTAACTATATTGTTGCGTACGCTATTATGCAGATTGAAGATTTGGGAATGCAAAATAAGACTCATCCATGATGTTGGGTTCATTGACCCACAAATCTTTAATGAAACTATGTTAGAACGTCACCCCAAAGACGTGGAGAAAGACTTGTACAATTTTCTTAGAAAGCATGAACTCAAAAGTCATATTCTATTTCCTTACCATTTTGGGTGAGTGTTTCTCTCTTGTGCCCATTCTCTTTTGTTTACTCCATGCATGGTATGTCTAATCGATAAGTTATGCATGACTGTGCATGTAACGTGTCCGCAGGTTCCACTGGATGCTGCTAAAAATTGAACTTCACAGCTCCACAGTTTTTATCATGGACTCTATGGATTCAGATCCAAAGCTTTGGATCGACATGAGAAAAATGATGCAAAGTTAATTATTTTCAATCATTTGCACTCTATATCAATCGGTCTCTTTTGTTCATTTTCTAATATGCAGTAGCTAATAACTCCCTTGTTCATTTAATTTTATTTGCACTGTAGAGTTTGGATACGGTTCTCACAAGAAACTGTCGGTGAATTCAAACATCAGCTAGAATTTAAAAATGTGGTTCGTGGTGTGGCTAAGCAGCCATCGGGGACCAATCTATGTGGATACTATGTTTGTGAGAACATACGGAAAGAAACCACTGAGAAGAAGAAGCCGGAGAGCACGCGGAAGAGTCTCAATAACTTGTGGAGGGCGCTTACTCCAGAAGCTCGCTTCCGACCAATTCAAGAGGAAATAGCAGGATTTTTCCTTAGGCATGTCATCGATTCCAAAGGAGAACACTATGCGTCCTCCGACGATGCAAATTATAAATTTCTCGGAGATTGAAACTTGTTCGAAGTTGTGTATGGTCATCCATCTTAATTGTGTATATAGAAACTTGTTCGAAGTTGTATATGGTCACCCGATATTGAATATATATATATTATATATTCCTATTGAATTCTTCTTGTTTGAAATTACATATATATATATATATATATATATATATATATATATATATATATATATATGCATGTATATAGTAGCGTAAAATATATATATATATGTGTACTGAAACTTCATCAAAATTAAAATAAAACACAAAATAAAATATAAAAGAAATAAAACAAAACAAATTAAAAAGAAACCAGGTTTAGGGGGCCTAAAACCCTAAACCTGCGCAGGAGGTTTTCAGTCCCGGTTAGCCACAAGAACCGGGACTAAAGGTCCTCTGCCCCAACGGACTCCTGGCGCCCACGTGGACGGGGCTTTAGTCCCGGTCCGTAAGTGGCGCGACTATAGGGGGGGGGGGGCTCTTTAGTCGCGCATAGCTAGTCCCGGTTGCGCGGCCGGGATTAATGGCCCTGACAAACCGGGACTATAGGCCTATTTTCTACCAGTGTTCGTGATTCACGTCGGTATCCAGGTATGCGCTTTTCCCACTCCTATAGTTTTTGCTTCCAAACATAAGCGTAGCTAGATGTCATGACGGCTTTATTTTCTATTTATTTTGCTTATATGTGGTTTACCTTAGAAAATACCTCCTGCTTTATATTGTTTCACTATCTACCTTTGTTTTTGTCCCAAATAACTTATGTTTTCAAGTTCAGTTCAGCTGACCAATTGGGCATGAGCTTATGAGGGAAATAGGATTGTTTGTACTGGGAGATAAGCTATGTTTTATAGGCATACCCACTCTTCCTTTTGGTGTAACATACTGTGGTATTAGTACTAGATGATTTCATGACTATAATGACATTAGTTTCCATAAAAATATGATGTGTTACATTGTTTTGTAGTCTCACATCATATTTCCCCTAATTTTCTCATGTGATGTGTCGAGACCCTAGCGTTCCTGGTACGCCGCTTGCTTTTTTTTGTATTAGCGATATGCCTTAACATTTATCTGATTTGGATATGGAGTAATTAGCACTTACTATGATGTAGATAGGTAACAACACAATTGCTAATATGGATTTTTACACATATGTTTTTACTTTACCCTGCTCTTCTAAAAATAGTTTTTATTATTTTCAGCGACTAGTGCATTGGTTCATAAGCTATAACGTGGATGGCAATTGGACTATTGTCTTTGCTCACTTGACGTTTGTCATCTTTATTTATTTATTTACCACTGAGTATTTTATATCACTCGAGGAGATATCTCATTTACTTAAGGATTTATATGTGATTGTTTTAACGTGGATGGCAATTGGACTATTGTCTTTGCTCACTTGACGTTTGTCATCTTTATTTATTTATTTACCACTGAGTATTTCATATCACTTGAGGAGATATCTCATTTACTTGCGGATTTATATGTGATTGTTTTTGTTAATGAATTTGTGTATTTCCAGATATCTTTAACTTGCTTCATATGTTACTGTCCTCCGGTCAGGAACTTTGTAATTGTCGTCCACTTATTGGTTAGTTATTTTGCAAGTTAATGTATATAGTTTATCTTATTGCTTACAGAGTATTTTGCTTCTCCTCCTTGCTCCAGTTGTGCTTTCCCCGCTTAGCTGGCTGGAATTACTCAAAATTGATTTGTAGAACTGACAGAAGTATTGTTTAAATACATTGTATCATCAACACAAACCGTGAGGCAAGCTTCACTCTGATCTATAATGCATGTATAATTTACTAACAGCACAGGGAGATGAAGAAAATGTAAAAACATTAATGATGTTCTATAGCTACAGCTGTGCTCAGTTCATTTGTGTATCCCTCATTGAACTTTTTTTTTTACATACGGAACTCTGTTGCATTGTGTGCTATCATTAACATTAGAGAAATCATAATAATTTTAGGATATTTTGCACACTTTAATATCTGCTCATACATCAATATAAGATCATGTGGTCGGTTCATAAGGTTGGGTTGTGGTAGCTCATTTTGTAATGTCTGAATCTGGTCAGACATTACAAACCCACCCATTAGGATTCAGCTTAATCTATTTCTATAATAATCTCCATCTTAATTAATGGAGTATAACTTCCCTGTGATTAATGTGAACTCTCATACAAGCGCACACGGCGGCGAGAATTAACTCTGCGCGGCGTGCGCCGCGCACGAGCCTGGCTAGTACTATAATATTCACAATGAGTAGATTTCAATATTAGCAAAGGCACTCCTGTTTGAACAAAATTAGTTGTATCCATCAAATGGAGTCACACTGGACACCATCACAATAGTAGGTATTCCTACATCAATTTTTTTGTACTATCAGTGGTGACACACAAATGATGCAGCTCTTTATGATAGTAAACAACAACTTCTCCTTCTGTAGTTGGAGTGTATCACCGTTGGGTGATAGCCGATTCCGTGTGAAATCCTGACATGAAGAATTGACCATATTTCTTAGAGGTGCATCATCATGCTTTTGATTACTGCATCATATGGGGTGGACGAAAATAATGAATGTGTCTCTTCAATTCTTTTGGATGTGCTATTTGTCCTATGAGGCAAAAAATCTTTAGCATCTACAAGGTCCAAGTAGGTAACACGCGGTGATATATTTACCTGAATTGCCGCCGTTGGTTAGGTCTTGGAATGGAGTCTGTAGCCCAGTGCGCTTTGATGATGCCATATGCAACACAACACTTCTCCTATCTGTTATTGTAACATCCAAGTATGAAAACTCCCTAGTTGTTTTGTTCCTTGTTTAATTTAAGCAATGCATCATATCATCATCCTCATTTTATTTCTGTTTCCATTGTTTTCATAATGAATTTCAAACTTAATCAACCTTTGTCTTCATACTTGTCTGTCACAATCTTTTCAAATAAAGAATTGCAAATCAAAAACCTCCTTTGTTTCCAAATAATCCATTAAGGTTCACTTATTAAATTGTTGGTTTTAATTAAACAATTAATTCAATCAATTAATTCTAAATCATTTTCAAATTCAAACCAAGTCTTCAAATCAGTACCCTTTTGAATCCATGAAGTTCACCACACAATTATAATCTTTAAATCACATTAAACCATAGGGTTTACCCTATTTAAAAGGTTTGTTTTATTAATGATCTTTTAATAATAAAATTCACCTAAATTTGGTTTACATTCAAACAGCAAGCAAATATTTAAACTTTTGAAAATAAAAGTTAACAACTGTTTGTAATTGGCCTATTAAACTTCCCCTAATTTTTTCCAAAATTTTCTCTAACCTAAAAAACACCTTATCCTTCCAAATACTTTTTCAGCAAAAAAAAAGGAGGAGAAAAATTAAAAAGTTCAAAGTTTGGCGCCAGAGGGGGTGGGCTGCGCCCAACCCACCTCGTTTCCCTTCTCCCCGCGCAGCAAGCGCAGCCCAGCCCGTTTCCCGCAGAAGAAAACGGTTCGTTTTTTTTTTCCTCGATCTCATCCTTCTTCTCGCAGTACGGCGTCCATCCGCCGGTGCCACCGTGGCATCTGCGAGCTCCAACGGCGATCCGTTGATCCCGAGGCCCTATAAGTACCCTAGGGCTCCGCGCCACCTACCCCAACCCTAGGCTACTATTTTCCCCTCTCCGCCGCCGCCAATTGTTTCTCCCCCGTCGAGCTCCCCTCTCTGCAACTCCCTCCGGCGACCTCCCCCTCTGAACCTTCGATGGAATCCGTCGTCACCGTGCACCACCAACCTAACTAGTTGCTGGAATCGAACCTCCAACTTACCCTCTTCCGATTAGACACCATAGCGGCCCGGGTGACCCTCTGGATCTTCCCCGCCGTCCACGACACCGCCGCCGTCGCCTCCGTCACGTCGTCTTCACCGCGCCTCTGCCACCTCTACAACGGTGGTGAGCCACCGTGCTGCCTACTCCTCCTCCCTCCCTCTGCTTGCGCACGTTTCCGTGCTCGTCCACCACATCCAACTCCCCATCTGCGTCGAGCACTGCCGCGTTGCTTCCCCCGCCGGCGATCAACGTGGTGTCTGTTTCAGTCGAGGAAGGATTCGTTCGTCAGAAAAAAATTCAGTTAACCATGCGTTGAAGTATAACCTGTCCGCGTATGTATCTCTGTCGAAACTGACGAAGTAACGCAGTGGTTGCGCTGCGCTGTGCCTAGCGCGCGGTCGTGGGATCGATCCCCCGCGGCCGCAGTGGATTAATCCACCCTTTTTTGTGTGTGCGCGCTGACACCCGTGGCCCACACACCAGTGACTCCCACGGCCACGCAAGAACTCGCTCCGCGCCACGCTGGCTAGGCCCCACGGGGCAGTGTCTGTGGCTGGCTAACAGCGAAGTACCAAAAGTTTCTGCGCAATTTCTGTTTAATTCCTAAATCAATTTAAATAACAGATTTAAACATTAAACTTAAACCTTTAATAACTTTTAATCTATAAATCTAATAAATAAAAGTTGTATATGTTTTCTGTTCCAAATTAAATAATCTTTCCAAATAATCCATTTGTGCACTGTTTTGACAATTCCAAATGCATTTAAAATTCAAACTTGAATAATTCAAATGATAATTTCTAAATTCAATAATTAATTCATTATTAATCCAATAAATGCAAATAAAATATGTTTTCCATACCATTTCACCTCACCTTTGCAAATATAATTTTTTTTTCTGTTTTGAATAATTAAAATTGCCTAAACAATTTAAATCTTGTTTAATTCAATTAAAATTGCTAAAATCATAACTTGCTCAAATTTAATTATTTCTAAACATGTAAAATATGTTTTCCAACCAGAAAAACATAACCTTTCCAAATATCAACTTTGTCTTTTGTTTTGAGCAACTTAACTTGATGAAAACAACCACTACTTGTATAACATCATTAAGTAACCGAAAATTTCCAAACTTAATAAATGTTTTCTTAACTTGTTAACTATCATTCCAAGTGAATCTAATATTGTTATCTTATTGTCTTCATCATGCATGCATCATGCTAACTCACTTACACATGATGCTTAGTGGTAGAGCAATTAATACAACCATAAAGCATGGGTTTTCCATATGCAATCCTTGCATATGCGTCCATTTAAATTGTGTATCATGTCAACCTAGTTCATTTGATGCATCTATTAACATGACATGCATCATCCCATGTTTGTGCACCTATGCCATGTATTGATTGCCCGTCTTCCTTCGTTGTTGTTTTTGCTTCTTCTCGCTTTAGACGACGATGTTGGTACCGACGAGACTTACGACACCACTACCCAGGACTTAGCCCAGTACCAGGCTGCTGAGCTTCCAGGCAAGTTATCACTCACATGAATCATCGAGTTCCTTTCCACACTTGTTGTCGATACTGTCCTTTTGTCTACTATTGCTAGCCCTATGTATCGTTGCTTGTTCTCCGAACCTATCACATGATACCCTGAACCAATGATATTGCCTCACCTCCATACCTACAGCCATTGCTTGTGCCTGTTCTTATCTAGCATGCTTAGGGTTGCTTTTGCTCGAGCCTGTTGTCGGTTACTTCTTTTACTATTATTATCGTACCGGGGGCTCGAATGTTAATCAATCAATCCTGTTAATGCTAATGGTAATAATAATAACTTGATGATAAGGCACCGGCAGGAGGCCCTAAGTGGTTTTGAGGCCTGCTAGTGTCGACCCTAATAGGAAAAGGGTCTTGTCTACCGATCCATGATGAGCGCACTACCCGCATGTGGGAAGCGAGTATGGGCGCCCCCCTCAGTTTGACCCGATTCGCATCTCGTCCAAATCGCCGTACTATTTCGGGCTTTCCATTTGCTGCACAACATATGCAGGTACGAACCCGAGGCCAGGGTGGAATTTTTGTAGTCGGCATTTAGGGGGGCGTGGTCTTCCAGTGCTGTGAAGGTCCTCCACTTCTTCGGGGGGCTGGATTAGCCGCGCACGCACAGCACGCGGTGCTTTGGGCTTGAAGCGAAGAAGGGTTGGATTGTGTTGAGTGTCTCGCTTGGTGGGTTTGATTCCCATCTGGCGGGATATTCTTACGTGTACGGCTACATTGGTGCACCCCTGCAGGGATAAATCTTCTCGAGGAGCCGTGTCTTCCCCGGTTATGGTTGACTTGGTGAAAGTACTGGCTAACAAGTACTCAGGACAACTTAAACCTAATGATTAACCATGTTACACCCAATGATTAATAACTTGACTAGTAATAGGTTATTCACACAATAACTTGATTCACCTTTACTACAACGGTGTGAGTTATCCTCGGATTGCTTCTTCGGATAAGGGGCGAGATCCAGGATGGGTTTGTTTGAAGTTATCTTTCAGTTGGTTACAATTACTCGATCTTATCCTCTATCTGTTAGCTGGAATTTGTAGTATCTCTGTAGTTGGTTAGAGCAGCCCGCTGCAGCTTTTATAACACCTATCTTATTCCGTTGATCCCAAGCATCTATGCTTGTGTTGACGGGTAAATCTTTGATGAAGTGTGAATCTTGCTTGCCAGTACTTAAATGTACTGACCCCGTTGGGGCTGTGGTTTACGCAGACTACGACTACGGCTACGATGATCACCAGGATGGCTACTTCGTGGAGTTTGACGAGACTGCAGACGAGTAGATAGCTGGACCCGGGCAGGATCCAGTACCTACGTGGATGGGCTTCGTCTTCTTTATTTTTCCCCGGCTTCTTAAGCCTTTGGATTTGTCTGTACTCAGACACCTTTGTTTGCTTCCGCTGATGTAATGAATGATATGTTGGGACATGTGTCCTCTGGATGAGTGTTTTGCTATCTCTGCCTTAGTGAAGGCTATTTGCAATCTTATTTCAATCTTTTGTGTCTTAGAGACATTCTGTGTTATCATTCTGTTTAACGCTGTTGACGTACCCTGCGTGCTTGATATGAAGTATGTCGACAGTAGTGCCTTCGATTCCTAGCGGATAGTTTACATCGACGATGGAATAGCAGGGCTTGTGTTGTCGCGCATAAGCGCATGCCTACCAGGAAGCTGGGACGTGGGAGCAGGTATGCCCCATAATCCAAGCACCTGCTATCCAGTTCGGCCCGATGAGTATCCCCTAGAAGTCAGGGTGCGACAAATGGTATCAGAGCCTGTCTGACCGTAGGATCCCTTTTACTGGTCGCAGTTTGAGTCTAGAAACTATTTTGTAGCTATATAGGAAAAATGAAACGTGAGAGTAGGAACTCTGTTCTTTTTCTTCTTTTCCCTCCCTCCCACCCCCTTTTCTGGTAAGGAAGTGCAACGTTGAATTTCTAACCCTTAGGATTTCACGTGTTTTGGGTTCTCCGTAGTACCTCAGGTTTTTGGTCTAGTTTTCCCGATGTTGCTTCAATATCATGCTTTCTCTCAAGAACTTTTTCGTCCATTGAATCTTGTTGTGGTTTTCCACTTCAACTCTTCTACCGGCGTCTACTCACAAGGTGTACTCCAATGCTCATCACTGAGTACCGTTGTATCCATTACTAGCTGTGTCTAGTTATCCTTTCATTTTCGAACCATGTATGGTGTGAGATTCTGATGTATTCGAACCTATGATGTACCTGTTGGTTATCTATTCATGCGTCGGAATAATCTCTCCTTCGGTTGCTAAGTTTATCCCTTCCTATTGTTGTGCTAAAATGAATTTCAATTCAGGATGCCTCCAACAAGGAACACGCCTGAGCCACCGCCGATCGCGGAGCTCTTGACTCAGATGACCCAGGTCATGGCCCAGATGGTCCAGGTTCAGAACAATCAGAACCACCACCACCAGACTGCTCCAAGGGTCACCATCAAGGACTTCCTCAGTGTGGGTCCTAAGGCTTTCGTGGCAACACGCGAGCCGCTGGATGCTGATGACTGGATCCGTGACGTAGCAAGAGCTCTGGAGATTGCTCATGTTGCGGAAGAGGACAAGGTCAACTATGCTGCCTACCTACTGAAGGGTCAGGCAGCCTCGTGGTGGGAGAACTACCAGGCTATGAGAGCTGGTTATCCTATCACTTGGGGTTGTTTCAAGGATGCCTTCCTGAAGTACCACATCCCAGATGGTCTCATGGAGAGGATGCGTGAAGAGTTTTGCTCGCTGAAGCAGGGCAAGCTCGACGTCATCGGCTATCAGAACGAGTTCAATCGCCTCGCTCGATATGCTGGAGACGAGGTGTCAACTGAGACCAAGAAGATGGCAAGGTTCCGCCGAGGTTTTAACCCGGAACTGAAGTACGCTCTCACAAACGTCAAGTGCAAGGACTTCGTCGAGCTCGTGAACACCGCGCTCAATGAGGAGAATGGGCGCAAGGCGTTCGAGGAGTCCCGGAAGCACTCGCGTGAGGGTGGTTCCTCCTCCAACATGACCCCTCCGCAGAAGTGCCGCATCTGGGTGCCAAATGGTGCTGTCACTCGGGCTCCATACGCCCAAGCTTCCCCAGGCTCCGCTCCCCGCCCACCCAACCCAGCTCAGATGCATGGGCAGAGGTTTGCATGGGGCAGCCAAGGCCCGATCCTCCTCGTGTCGTCACTTGCTTCAAGTGCAAGGAGACGGGGCACTATGCTGACAAGTGCACTCAGAGGATGCTACCTCCTCCACCACCTCGCCCCAACACCAACCAGGCAATGGTCCGCGCTCCTCCGCATAAGGCCTTCAACACCAACAACAGGCCTGTTGGGAGGACCGCAAGGGTGAACCACGTCAAGGTTGACACAACTGAGGAAGCTACTGACGTCGTGCTCGGTACATTCCCCGTAAACTCTTATCCAGCTAAAGTGTTGTTTGATACCGGAGCATCGCATTCCTTTGTGTCAAAGATCTTTGCGACAACAAGTAAACTCCCCTTTGTTGGTTTGGGTTCCCCGCTAGTAGTAAACTCTCCTGGAGCAACTATGCAAACTTCTAAAATCAGTCACAGAAATCAAATTCTTATCGGAGGCCACATATTCCTTGCTTCTCTCATACTACTTGGCAGTTCTGACATTGATGTCATCCTTGGTATGGATTGGTTGAAGGCCAATGAAGCTAAAATTGACTGTGCTCAAAAGTCAATAACTCTCTTCCACCCTGCTGGCCAGATAGTCTATTCTCCAAATGAATCAAGTTCCATCCAGATATACACACTCGATGCAAAACCTCTACCTCTACTCGAGAATGTTCCGGTGGTTTGTGAATTCCCTGACGTCTTTCCAGAAGAATTGCCAGGGATGCCTCCGGACAGAGCAGTTGAGTTCGTGATCGAGCTTGAGCCAGGTACTGCGCCAATCTCTAAGCATCCATACAAGATAGCTCCTCCTGAACTGAAGTTGTTGAAGGAGCAAATCGATATGTACATGGAGAAAGGCTACATTCAGCCTAGTTCCTCCGCTTGGGGTTGCCCAACTCTGTTCGTTGCCAAGAAGGACCAAACAAAGAGACTTGTTGTGGACTATCGTCCTCTTAACGAGAAAACCATCAAGAACAAATACCCAATTCCTCGTATCGATGATCTTTTTGATCAACTTGCTGGAGCCTCAATATTCTCAAAGTTGGATTTGAGGATGGGTTACCATCAAATAAAGATCAGAAAGGAAGATATTCCAAAGACAGCCTTCACCACTCGCTACGGTCTATATGAATACACCGTAATGTCCTTTGGTCTCACCAATGCACCGGCGACCTTCTCTCGACTCATGAATTCTGTCTTCCATGAATACCTCGACAAGTTCGTTGTGGTATATCTTGATGATATCCTTGTCTACTCAAAATCCGAGGAAGAGCATGGAGAACATCTTCGTCTCACTCTCATGAAACTCCGCGAGCATCGTCTCTATGCCAAATACTCCAAATGTGAGTTCTGGATTTCAGAAGTTGCCTACCTTGGTCACATCATCTCTGCCAAGGGCATAGCCATTGATCCAGATAAGGTTAAGGCAATTGTTGACTGGAAACCTCCTAGGACGGTGAAGCAAGTCAGAAGTTTTCTTGGCTTGGCTAGCTATTGCCGTCGTTTCGTCCAAAACTTCTCTAAGATTGCAAAACCTCTCACTGATCTCACCAAGAAGGACAAGAAGTTCATTTCGTCTCCACAGTGTGATGAAAGTTTCAATCTCCTCAAAACTAAACTCACTTCTACTCCAGTTCTGGTTGGTCCAGATACCACCAAACCCTTCCAAATATTCTGTGATGCTTCTCTCCAAGGCCTAGGTGCAGTTCTTATGCAAGAACGTCAAGTTGTGGCCTATGCTTCACGTCAGTTGAACCCACATGAGCAAAACTATCCCACTCATGATCTTGAACTCACAGCAGTTGTGTTTGCCCTCAAGAAATGGAGACAATACTTGTTGGGTAACCGCACTGAAATCTTTTCCGATCACAAGAGTCTGAAATACATCTTCACTCAACCAGATCTGAACCTCAAGCAAAGGAGATGGATTGAAAAGATCAAAGACTTCGATCTCACCATTTCTTACACGCCAGGCAAGGCTAATGTTATGGCCGATGCTCTCAGTCGCAAATCCTATTGCAATAATCTCATGATCATGGACAGCCAACCTCCACTTCATGAAGAATTCCAGAAGCTGAACCTTGGTCTTGTTCCTCAAGGCTATCTTGCAAGCTTGACAGCCAGTCCAACTCTCGAGGACAAGATTCGTTCTGAACAGTTTCGTGATGCTGAAATCAAGAAGATGGTAGAGCAAATCAAAGAGGGCAGTGATAAATTCAAGTCCTTCTCAATTGATGACAAGGGAGCTGTGTTCTCTGAAGGACGCATTGCAGTTCCTAAGATTAAAAGTCTCAAAGATATCATTCTCAAGGAGGCTCATGAAACTCCTCTCTCCATCCATCCTGGAAGTACAAAGATGTACCAGGATCTCAAGACACTCTATTGGTGGCCTAGCATGAAACGTGAAATTGCTCAATACGTTTCTGAATGCGACGTTTGTCAACGTGTCAAGGCAGTTCATCAGAAAACAGCCGGTCTTCTCCAACCTCTCAAAATCCCCGAGTGGAAGTGGGACATGATTGAAATGGACTTCGTTACTGGTTTCCCAAAGTCCAAGAAGGGCAACGATGCAATCTTCGTTGTCATTGACCGTCTCACTAAGGTTGCTCACTTCTTTGCTGTCAAAGAGACAATATCAGCTAGCCAGTTAGCAGAACTCTACACAACAAAGATTGTTCCTCTTCATGGTGTTCCATTGGAAATAAGCTCAGACCGTGGAAGCATATTCACTTCTCATTTCTGGAAGAGTTTCCAAGATGCATTGGGCACTAAACTTCTGTTCAGCACAGCTTATCACCCTCAGTCTCAAGGGCAAGTCGAAAGAGTCAATCAGATTCTCGAGGATATGCTTAGAGCATGTGGTCTCTCCTTTGGCATGAAATGGGAGGATTGTCTTCCATATGCTGAATTCTCCTACAACAACAGCTACCAGGCAAGCCTAGGCATTGCACCGTTTGAGGCACTGTATGGCCGCAGATGCAGGAGTCCAATCAATTGGTCTGGAGCTGGTGAACGTTCACTCTTAGGTCCTGACATTGTTAAAGAGGCCGAAGAGAAAGTTCGCATCATTCGTGGCAATCTCAAGATTGCTCAGTCTCGTCAGAAGAGTTACTATGACAGCAAGCACAGGGACATGATCTATGCTCCTGGTGACAAAGCATATCTCCGTGTAACTCCCTTCGGAGGCACTCATCGTTTTGGTGTGAAAGGAAAGTTGGCACCAAGATACATTGGTCCTTTCAACATCCTGTCAAGACGTGCGGAAAATGCCTATCGTCTTAAGCTTCCAGAAAAGCTATCCAAAGTGCACGATGTGTTCCACGTGTCACAGCTCAAGAAGTGCTTCAAGGATCCAGATCGTGCAGTTGATCATGATGACATTGAACTGCAAGATGATCTCTCTTATGAGGAGCACCCTGTCCGTATTCTTGATGAGACCGTTCGTAAGACTCGCAATAAGAGCACCAAGTTCTTGAAAGTGCAATGGTCGCATCATTCCGATAAAGAGGCAACATGGGAGACCGAAGAGGATCTTCGCAAGAAGTATCCGGACCTTTTCACTTCTCAGTAGGAATCTCGGGGCGCGATTCCTTCAAGGGGGGGCGTTTTGTAACATCCAAGTATGAAAACTCCCTAGTTGTTTTGTTCCTTGTTTAATTTAAGCAATGCATCATATCATCATCCTAATTTTATTTCTGTTTGCATTGTTTTCATAATGAATTTCAAACTTAATCAACCTTTGTCTTCATACTTGTCTGTCACAATCTTTTCAAATAAAGAATTGCAAATCAAAAACCTCCTTTGTTTCCAAATAATCCATTAAGGTTCACTTATTAAATTGTTGGTTTTAATTAAACAATTAATTCAATCAATTAATTCTAAATCATTTTCAAATTCAAACCAAGTCTTCAAATCAGTACCCTTTTGAATCCATGAAGTTCACCACACAATTATAATCTTTAAATCACATTAAACCATAGGGGTTACCCTATTTAAAAGGTTTGTTTTATTAATGATCTTTTAATAATAAAATTCACCTAAATTTGGTTTACATTCAAACAGCAAGCAAATATTTAAACTTTTGAAAATAAAAGTTAACAACTGTTTGTAATTGGCCTATTAAACTTCCCCTAATTTTTTCCAAAATTTTCTCTAACCTAAAAACCACCTTATCCTTCCAAATACTTTTTCAGCAAAAAAAAGGAGGAGAAAAATTAAAAAGTTCAAAGTTTGGCGCCAGAGGGGGTGGGCTGCGCCCAGCCCACCTCGTTTCCCTTCTCCCCGCGCAGCAAGCGCAGCCCAGCCCGTTTCCCACAGAAGAAAACGGTTCGTTTTTTTTCCTCGATCTCATCCTTCTTCTCGCAGTACGGCGTCCATCCGCCGGTGCCACCGCGGCATCTGCGAGCTCCAACGGCGATCCGTTGATCCCGAGGCCCTATAAGTACCCTAGGGCTCCGCGCCACCTACCCCAACCCTAGGCTACTATTTTCCCCTCTCCGCCGCTGCCAATTGTTTCTCCCCCGTCGAGCTCCCCTCTCTGCAACTCCCTCCGGCGACCTCCCCCTCTGAACCTTCGATGGAATCCGTCGTCACCGTGCACCACCAACCTAACTAGTTGCTGGAATCGAACCTCCAACTTACCCTCTTCCGATTAGACACCATAGCAGCCCGGGTGACCCTCTGGATCTTCCCCGCCGTCCACGACACCGCCGTCGTCGCCTCCGTCACGTCGTCTTCACCGCGCCTCTGCCACCTCTACAACGGTGGTGAGCCACCGTGCTGCCTACTCCTCCTCCCTCCCTCTGCTTGCGCACGTTTCCGTGCTCGTCCACCACATCCAACTCCCCATCTGCGTCGAGCACTGCCGCGTTGCTTCCCCCGCCGGCGATCAACGTGGTGTCTGTTTCAGTCGAGGAAGGATTCGTTCGTCAGAAAAAAATTCAGTTAACCATGCGTTGAAGTATAACCTGTCCGCGTATGTATCTCTGTCGAAACTGACGAAGTAACGCAGTGGTTGCGCTGCGCTGTGCCTAGCGCGCGGTCGTGGGATCGATCCCCCGCGGCCGCAGTGGATTAATCCACCCTTTTTTTTGTGCGCGCGCTGACACCCGTGGCCCACACACCAGTGACTCCCACGGCCACGCAAGCACTCGCTCCGCGCCACGCTGGCTAGGCCCCACGGGGCAGTGTATGTGGCTGGCTAACAGCGAAGTACCAAAAGTTTCTGCGCAATTTCTGTTTAATTCCTAAATCAATTTAAATAACAGATTTAAACATTAAACTTAAACCTTTAATAACTTTTAATCTATAAATCTAATAAATAAAAGTTGTATATGTTTTCTGTTCCAAATTAAATAATCTTTCCAAATAATCCATTTGTGTACTGTTTTGACAATTCCAAATGCATTTAAAATTCAAACTTGAATAATTCAAATGCTAATTTCTAAATTCAATAACTAATTCATTATTAATCCAATAAATGCAAATAAAATATGTTTTCCATACCATTTCACCTCACCTTTGCAAATATAATTTTTGTTTTCTGTTTTGAATAATTAAAATTGCCTAAACAATTTAAATCTTGTTTAATTCAATTAAAATTGCTAAAATCATAACTTGCTCAAATTTAATTATTTCTAAACATGTAAAATATGTTTTCCAACCAGAAAAACATAACCTTTTCAAATATCAACTTTGTCTTTTGTTTTGAGCAACTTAACTTGATGAAAACAACCACTACTTGTATAACATCATTAAGTAACCAAAAATTTCCAAACTTAATAAATGTTTTCTTAACTTGTTAACTATAATTCCAAGTGCATCTAATATTGTTATCTTATTGTCTTCATCATGCATGCATCATGCTAACTCACTTACACATGATGCTTAGTGGTAGAGCAATTAATACAACCATAAAGCATGGGTTTTCCATATGCAATCCTTGCATATGGGTCCATTTAAATTGTGTATCATGTCAACCTAGTTCATTTGATGCATCTATTAACATGACATGCATCATCCCATGTTTGTGCACCTATGCCATGTATTGATTGCCCGTCTTCCTTCGTTGTTGTTTTTGCTTCTTCTCGCTTTAGACGACGACGTTGGTACCGACGAGACTTACGACACCACTACCCAGGACTTAGCCCAGTACCAGGCTGCTGAGCTTCCAGGCAAGTTATCACTCACATGAATCATCGAGTTCCTTTCCACACTTGTTGTCGATACTGTCCTTTTGTCTACTATTGCTAGCCCTATGTATCGTTGCTTGTTCTCCGAACCTATCACATGATACCCTGAACCAATGATATTGCCTCACCTCCATACCTACAGCCATTGCTTGTGCCTGTTCTTATCTAGCATGCTTAGGGTTGCTTTTGCTCGAGCCTGTTGTCGGTTACTTCTTTTACTATTATTATCGTACCGGGGGCTCGAATGTTAATCAATCAATCCTGTTAATGCTAATGGTAATAATAATAACTTGATGATAAGGCACCGGCAGGAGGCCCTAAGTGGTTTTGAGGCCTGCTAGTGTCGACCCTAATAGGAAAAGGGTCTTGTCTACCGATCCATGATGAGCGCACTACCCGCATGTGGGAAGCGAGTATGGGCGCCCCCCTCAGTTTGACCCGATTCGCATCTCGTCCAAATCGCCGTACTAGTTCGGGCTTTCCATTTGCTGCACAACATATGCAGGTACGAACCCGAGGCCAGGGTGGAATTTTTGTAGTCGGCATTTAGGGCGGCGTGGTCTTCCAGTGCTATGAAGGTCCTCCACTTCTTCGGGGGGCTGGATTAGCCGCGCACGCACAGCACGCGGTGCTTTGGGCTTGATGCGAATAAGGGTTGGATTGTGTTGAGTGTCTCGCTTGGTGGGTTTGATTCCCATCTGGCGGGATATTCTTACGTGTACGGCTACATTGGTGCACCCCTGCAGGGATAAATCTTCTCGAGGAGCCGTGTCTTCCGCGGTTATGGTTGACTTGGTGAAAGTACTGGCTAACAAGTACTCAGGACAACTTAAACCTAATGATTAACCATGTTACACCCAATGATTAATAACTTGACTAGTAATAGGTTATTCACACAATAACTTGATTCACCTTTACTACAACGGTGTGAGTTATCCTCGGATTGCTTCTTCGGATAAGGGGCGAGATCCAGGATGGGTTTGTTTGAAGTTATCTTTCAGTTGGTTACAATTACTCGATCTTATCTTCTATCTGTTAGCCGGAATTTGTAGTATCTCTGTAGTTGGTTAGAGCAGCCCGCTGCAGCTTTTATAACACCTATCTTCTTCCGTTGATCCCAAGCATCTATGCTTGTGTTGACGGGTAACTCTTTGATGAAGTGTGAGTCTTGCTTGCCAGTACTTAAATGTACTGACCCCGTTGGGGCTGTGGTTTACGCAGACTACGACTACGGCTACGATGATCACAAGGATGGCTACTTCGTGGAGTTTGACGAGACTGCAGACGAGTAGATAGCTGGACCCGGGCAGGATCCAGGACCTACGTGGATGGGCTTCGTCTTCTTTATTTTTCCCCGGCTTCTTAAGCCTTTGGATTTGTCTGTACTCAGACACCTTTGTTTGCTTCCGCTGATGTAATGAATGATATGTTGGGACATGTGTCCTCTGGATGAGTGTTTTGCTATCTCTGCCTTAGTGAAGGCTATTTGCAATCTTATTTCAATCTTTTGTGTCTTAGAGACATTCTATGTTATCATTCTGTTTAACGCTGTTGACGTACCCTGCGTGCTTGATATGAAGTACGTCGACAGTAGTGCCTTCGATTCCTAGCGGATAGTTTACATCGACGATGGAATAGCAGGGCTTGTGTTGTCGCGCATAAGCGCAGGCCTACCAGGAAGCTGGGACGTGGGAGCAGGTATGCCCCATAATCCAAGCACCTGCTATCCAGTTCGGCCCGATGAGTATCCCCTAGAAGTCAGGGTGCGACAGTTATCCCAACAATCAGAAAGGAATTGATGAAACAATATACCGTGCATTTGGGTAGTTTTAGTCTTCTTTAATGTTTGAATAATAAAATGTTTTTTTACTGGCTGAAGTGACAAAACCACTGCTGTGTGCGCGCAGGGCAATAATGAAGTTTTTTGCATGTGATTTCCTCATTCATCAATTAAATTTCCCAGTTCGGGAAATAATGTGCTTGCTGTGAACATCTTTCTTGCAGCTAGGCAAATGGAAATAAGATGTCGTGTTAACTCAAGTTCGGGTGGCGATTTATTTCACAGAGCAAAGAAACTTTCCAAGTAGTTACCCAGATGTCAATACAGTACAAGAACATGAGCGCAGGGAGAAGGCCATCATGAAGTTTGAGTTGTTATTGGCGAGAAGTCAACTTCAATATTGCGAGTAAAATGTTATCGTTCACAAAGTTTGAATGAGTTCACTTCTGATGTTAAGAGCTCACCTACGGCATGGGTTGGGAACGGATGGGACTACACTGCCATATTTACAAATCGATGGTTTGCAGATGTAAGCTATTTTGTACATGGTTGTTTTGAACTCGTTCACCATTTGAGCTCTTTTAGCATCATATAATGGTCGTTGTAACTTTTTTTATTTATTTTTAGAAATGGGGTAAACCCCGGCCTCTGCATCGAGTGATGCACACAACCTTTATTAATTATTGAGTACCATAGTAAAAGCTTACAAGTTCACCGAGATAACGATGATTAAAACCTTATAGAACAGGAATGCTCGCTCAAAACGAACAACAGCAAAATAACTACGAAAGCCTATTAAAATGCCGCCACGTATCCCGGGAGAAAAAATCATGTGCCACCGTAAGGAGCCGTCTGCAGCCATCCACCATAAGCTTCCTCTGATCCGAAGGAAGTAAGAAAGCCCATAGATGGATCCAATGTGCCGCCTTGAAGATAACCTGTAAGACATGAAAATGATCTTTCTTGTTAAAAACAACATCATTCCTACAAGTCCAAATGGCCCAACAAATGGCCGATACTCCAATTCTAATCCTATCTTTAGTCTTCTTATCAATCCCGTTTAACCAATTCCCAAACATGTTTGTAACATTGGAGGGGGGGATATTGTAAGTACAAAAAACCACACGCCATACTAATTTAGCAAAAGGACAAGAAATAAACAGGCGCTCAACAGATTCCCCATTCCCACAAAAAGAACAATGTGTGTCACCTTTCCATCCTTTTCTAGCTAAATTATCTCTAGTGAGCAGAACCTTATTATCTAAAAACCACATGAAAATTTTAATCTTCAGAGGAATCTTTAGTTTCCACAAATAAGTTTTGAGAAATACTGCATGACCATTCATCATATCCTCATACATGGATTTAACCAAGAACAACCCATTCTGTGTCAAATTCCAATGAAACTTATCCTCAGATGGAACTAAAGAAACATTCATCAAGCGTAAACAAAGGTGAGACCACATATCCCACGTAGTGCCTATTAAATTCCTACAAAAAGAAATATTAATAGGTGGAGCATTGTGAAATACATCATGTACAGAAACATTTTTATATTGCACAATGTTATATAAGAGAGGGTATTGATCAGAGAGAGTAGTTGGTCCTAACCAAATATCTTCCCAAAATCTAGTTCCCTCCCCATTACCAATTTTAAAAGAACCTCTACTAAAGAAATCCTTCTTTATTTTCATTAAACCTTTCCAAAAGGGAGAATCATTAGGTTGTGCCTCCACATGAGCTAAAGATTTACTATAAAGGTATTTGTTTTGCAAAAGTTTCTGCCAAACACCCTCCTCATTAAGAATCTTAAACAACCATTTACTAAGTAGACACTTATTTTTCAGCTCCAACACTTCCACCCCTAATCCCCCCTGATCCTTAGGTCTACAGATAATATTCCATCTTGTTAACCTATATTTTAGTTTGTTCTCATCACTCTGCCAAAAGAAACGCGATCTATAAAAATCCAGCCTCTTACGAACTCCAACAGGAATTTCCAAAAAAGAAAGCATAAACATGGGTAAACTAGTTAACACCGAATTAACCAACACTAAGCGGTCCCCATAAGACAACAATTTACCTTTCCAACACCCAAGTTTGTCCTCAAAACGACTCTCAACTGGGTGCCATTCGGAATTTTTCAGTTTTCTGTGATGGATAGGAATTCCCAAATAATTAAAAGGTAAAGAACCAGACTCACAACCAAAAATTTGCTTGTACTGATCCTCTACCTCCTTAGCCTTTCCAAAACAAAAAACTTCGCTTTTATGAAAGTTAATCTTGAGACCCGACAATTTCTCGAAGATACACAAAATTAACTTAAGGTTTAGAGCCATATCTAGATCAGGCTCTAAAAATAAGATGGTATCATCGGCATACTGGAGGATAGACAAACCTCCATCAACGAGGTTAGGGATAAGACCTCCAATTTGTCCATTGTCCTTAGCCCTAGCAATAAGAATTGCCAACATATCTGCAACAATATTAAAAAGGATAGGAGATAGAGGATCTCCCTGCCTAAGTCCTTTTTTAGTCTGAAAATAATGACCAATATCATCATTAACCCGAATCCCTACACTTCCTCCCTGAACAAACTGCATAATCATGTTGCACCAGTCCCGTGCAAACCCTTTCATACACAAAGCTTGTTGGAGAAAAGGCCATTTGACCTTATCATACGCCTTTTCAAAATCAATTTTAAAAATAACACCATCCAATTTCTTCCTCTTAAGCTCATGGATAGTTTCATGAAGGACAACAACTCCTTCTAAGATGTTTCTCCCAGGCATGAAAGCTGACTGAGAGTGTCTAACCACCTTATTCACAATTTGGGTAATACGATTAGTACCCACCTTTGTGAAAATTTGAAAACTGACATTGAGAAGGCATATGGGTCTATATTGCTGGATCTGAACATCATTCTCTTTCTTAGGAAGCAAAGTAATCACATCAAAGTTCAGTTTAAACAACTGAAGATTACCTCTCTTTAACTGGTCAAACATGGCCATCAGATCAGGTTTAATAATTTCCCAAAAAGTCTTATAAAACTCCGCTGGGAACCCATCTGGTCCAGGAGCCTTATTCAATTCCATCTGTGATATTGCCTAAAAAACTTCTTCCACTAAGAAATCTGAAGTGAGAATATCGTTTTCCTCTTGAGATAACTGCGGTATATCCATAATATTGTTCTCCACTAAGGAAATATTATTGGGAACCGACGGCCCAAATAGCTTCTTATAATAATCAGTAATATAAGTTTTTAAGTTCTCATTTCCCACAATTGTACCCTCATCTTTCTCAAGTTGAAAAATCAATTTCTTACGATGTTTCCCATTAGCAATTAGATGGAAATATTTAGTATTATCTCCCCCCTCCTGAATATGTTTTACTTTAGCCCTTTGCGCCCATTTACTCTCCTCCTCTCTACGAAGAGAACATAAACGATCATTAGCAACACGAAGCTTCTCCCTCTCAGCCAAAGACAGAGGAGTACTCTCTGCTTTCAAATGAAGATCATCAATAATCTTAAGCAGACTATCCCTTTCAATTCTATACCTGCCACTAAGATTCTTAGCCCACCCCTTAAGAAAACGTCTTAGATGCCTAATCTTATTTTGCCATCTCTCAATAGCCGACTCCCCTTTGACTACCTCAGCCCAAACCGAGGCAATCAACTCATAGAAACCATCCATTTTAAGCCACGAAAGCTCAAAAGAGAATTTACTCTTATTTCCCACATGCGCACGATCCCCGAAATCTAAAAGAAGGGGTGTATGATCAGATCCGTTCCTAGTCAAAGCTCTAACAGAAGCAAGAGGATACTTCTGTTCCCACTCCACCGAAGAAAGAATCCTATCAAACTTTTCAAAAGTTGTATTAACTCTCCTACTTGCCCAAGTATAATGCCTGCCCGATAGCTCAATCTCCTTCAAATCTAGACTATGAATAATAGCATTGAACATTACCGGCCATCTAGGATTATAGTTACTATTGTTCTTCTCCTCAGGCTTTCGTATTATATTAAAATCCCCACCCACCAACAAAGGTAGTGTTTCATTCTCACAAATACGTACAAGCTCAGATAAGAACATAGGTTTAAAGTCATCTTGAGCAGCACCATAAACCGACACTAAAACCCACTCAAAACCATCATGCTTAGACTTGACAAAAAGTTTAACAGAAAAATCACCAACATCCACATTCTTAACCTCAATAGTCAGAGAGTTTATACCAATCAACATACCCCCTGGCCTACCTCTAGGTGGAAAACAAAACCACATAAAATCCAAGCCCGAAGCTATATGATTAAGAAAAGTGGATGCAAAGTGTGATCTCCCTGTTTCTGACAATGCAAAAAAATCTAGTTTTCTTTCACGAATACTTTCTTGAACAAAGTGATGCTTACCCGGGTCACGAAAACCCTCACAATTCCAAAACATACCACTAAGATTATCCATCTTGATTATTTTTATTGCGGTTAATCCGAACACTTCTTCTTTTGTTAGACAAGGAATAATATTTTTTCTTCCTTGTACATTTTACTTTCTCCATATTAACCACTAAGTCGGATGGAGAAACAATACCATCAAAAAAAATCCTCTTCAACCAAATCCTCAGTAAGACTAGCAGCTTTGTTTAAGATTAAACTACGAGGTGCGTCATCATAGTTTTCATCTAAATTCTTACGTAGCATAGAAATAGTTCTATTTAAATCATCATCTTTAATTAGTTTTGCAGATTGAATCCTCAAAGCATTAGAAGACCCCAAAGATACCCCTAAGCTAGCGGCTCTCTCCGCGATAACACTATCAGAAAAAGACAAAATAGAATTACTTTTAAATGCATTCGTACCTGCCCTGGCATCCCTGTTAGCCGCAAGAGCCATGGCCCTCTCCATCTGCGAGTCATTCGCATTATGTTGGGCACGGATGTAACATCCAAGTATGAAAACTCCCTAGTTGTTTTACTTCCTTGTTTTATTTAAGCAATGCATCATATCATCATCCTCATCTTATCTTCTGTTTGCATTGTTTTCATAATGAAAGTCAAACTTAATCAACCTTGTCTTCATACTTGTCTGTTACAATCTTTTCAAATAAAGAAATGCAAATTCAAAACCTCAATTGCTTCCAATTAATTCATTAATGATCACCTATTAAATTGTTGCTTCAAATCATTCAATTAATTCCACCAATTAATTCTAAATCATTTCCAAATTCAAACCAAGTCTTCAACTCAGTACCCCTTTTGAATCCATGAAGTTCACCACACATTTATACTCTTTAAATCATTTTTAAACCTTAGGGGTAACCCTATTAAAAATGCTTGTTTTCATAAGGTTTCATTAATATTAAAAATTCCCAAATTTGGTTTAATTTCAAACAGCAAGCAAATATTTAAACTTTTGCAAATAAAAGCTAACAAATGTTTGCATTTGATCTAATGAACTTCCCCTAATTTTTTTTCCAAATTTTTCTTTAAGCTAAAACCTACCTATTTCTTCCAAATCTGTTTTCTACAAAAAAAATAAAACAGAAAAAGAAAAGAAGGGGAAAACCCTGCGCGCGCAGCAACTAACCTAGCTGGCCCAGCCCGTTTCCCTCTCTATCTCCCGCGCGCGCAGGCCCAGCCCGCCTACCCCTTCACTTAACGCTTCACAATGCGTGCAGATCGTCTGTTCGAAGTACGGCACTCCATCGGCCGGTGCCACCGCGACAGTGCCGCACTCCGACGGCGATCCGAGCTTCCGGGAGCCTATAAAACAAGCCCTAGGGCTCCGCGCCAACCCTAGGCCCCCCTAGGTTCCTGTTCCCCTCGCCGCCGCCGCCAATTGCTTCTTCCCCGACGCGTTCCTTCTCTGCTGCCACCTCGCCGGAGCCGCCATGACTGAACCTACCTAGATCCTCGCCGCAGTAGCCACTCTCTCCCTTCGCTGAGCACGGGAACCAGAAGCCCTCTTCTTCCTCTACGCGTCGAACACCGGAGGGAGCCTGGAGGTCCACTGCAACCGCGCCGCCGTCCTCGTCATCGCCGCAGCTGCCGTCGTCACCGTGCGTCACCGCCACCCCGAGCCTCTGCTTCCTCTACTCCGGTGGTGAGCTCCACCGTTCTCACCTCCTCCTTCCTCTCTGTACCACGCACGCCTCTGCACATCCAGCACCCCACGCAGCGAGCACGGCCGTGCAGCTCATCGCCGGCGAACTTCGTTGCTGTCTGTTTCAGTCGAGGAATGTTTCCTTCGTCAGTTAAAATTTTAGTTAACCAGGCGAATGAATGTTAAACTGTCCGCGTCTGTATCCCTGTCAAATGATTGAATCTAGCGCAGTGGTTGCGCTACGCGGTATCTAGCGCGCGCTCGTGGGTTCGAGCCCCGCAGCGCCCAACCTTTTTGGTGGCATTTTTTGCTTCCCCGCACTGACAGCCGAGGCCCACCAGTCATTGACTGCCACGGCCACGCAAGCGTGCGCAGCGCCACGCTGGCCTCTGGCCCACGCTGCAGTGGCAGTGTGTAGCTAGCAGTGCAGTAGGAAAAGTTTCTGCGCAATTTCCTGTAATTCCTAAATCAAATTAAATAACAGATTTAAACCTAAAACTTTAAACTTTAATATCTTTTAATCCATAAGGCTAATAAATAAAAGTTTTATATGTTTTCTGTTCCAAATTAAATAATCTTTTCAAATAATCCATTTGTTCACTGTTTTGAAAATTCCAAATGCATTTAAAATTCAAACTTGAATAATTCAAATGCTAATTTCTAAATTCAATAACTATTTCATTATTAATCCAATAAATGCAAATAAAATATGTTTTCCATACCATTTTGAATAATCTTTTCAAATATAATTTTTGTTTACTGTTTTGAATAATTAAAATTGCCTAAACAATTTAAATCTTGTTTAATTCAATTAAAATTGCTAAAATCATAACTTGCTCAAACTTAATTATTTTTAAACACGCAAAGTATGTTTTCCAACCAGAAAAACATAACCTTTCCAAATATTAACTTTGTCTTCTGTTTTGAACAAGTTAACTTGATGAAAACAATAACTATTTGTCTAACATCATTAAGTAACCAAATTTTCCAAACTTAATAAATGTTTTCTTAACTTGTTAACTATCATTCCAATTGCATCTAATATTGTTATCTTATTGTTCTTCATCATGCATGAATCATGCTAACTCACTTACACATGATGTTTAGTTGTATCCAAATTAATTCAACCATAAGGCATGGGCTTTCCATATGCAACCCTTGCATATGGGTCCATTTAACTTGTGTTATCATGTCAACTAGTTTACTTTGGTGCATCTATTAACATGACATGCATCATCCCATGTTTGTGCACCTATGCCATGTATTGATTGCCCGTCTTTCTTCGTTGTTGTTTTTGCTTCTTCTCGCTTTAGACGACGACGTTGGTACCGACGAGACTTACGACACCACTACCCAGGACCTAGCCCAGTACCAGGCTGCTGAGCTTCCAGGCAAGTTATCACTCACATGAATCATCGAGTTCTCTTCCACACTTGTTGTCGATACTATCCTTTTGTCTATTTCTGCTAGCCCTATGAATCGATGCTTGTTCTCCGAACCCATCACATGATATCTTGAGCCATGATATTGCCTCACCTCCATACCTACAGCCATTGCTTGTGCCTGTTCTTATCTAGCGTGCTTAGGGTTGCTTTTGCTCGAGCCTGTTGTCAGTTACTTCTTTTACTATCGTGCTATTATTGTTATCATACGGGGGGCTCGAATGTTAATCAATCAATCCTGTTAATGCTAATGGTAATAATAATAATTTGATGATAAGGCACCTGCAGGAGGCCCTAAGTGGTTTTGAGGCCTGCTAGTGTCGACCCTAATAGGAAAAGGGTCTTGTCTACCGATCCATGATGAGCGCACTACCCGCATGTGGGAAGCGAGTATGGGCGCCCCCCTCAGTTTGACCCGATTCGCATCTCGTCCAAATCGCCGTACTAGTTCGGGCTTTCCATTTGCTGCACATCATATGCAGGTACGAACCCGTGGCCAGGGTGGAATTTTTGTAGTCGGCATTTAGGGCGGCGTGGTCTTCCAGTGCTATGAAGGTCCTCCACTTCTTCGGAGGGGTGGATTAGCCGCGCACGCACAGCACGCGGTGCTTTGGGCTTGATGCGAAGAAGGGTTGGATTGTGTTGAGTGTCTCGCTTGGTGGGTTTGATTCCCATCTGGCGGGATATTCATACGTGTACGGTTACTATGGTGCACCCCTGCAGGGATAAATCTTCTCGAGGAGCCGTGTCTTCCGCGGTTATGGTTGACTTGGTGAAAGTACTGGCTAACAAGTACTCAGGACAACTTCAACCTAATGATCAATCATGTTACACCCAATGATTAATAACTTGACTAGTAATAGGTTATTCACACAATAACTTGACTCACCTTTAATACAACGGTGTGAGTTATCCTCGGATTGCTTCTTCGGATAAGGGGCGAGATCCAGGATGGGTTTGTTTGGATTTACTTTCAGTTGGTTACAATCACGCGATCTTATCTTCTATCTGCTAGCCGGAACTTGTAGTTAACTCTGTAGTTGGTTATAGTAGCCCGCTGCAGCTTTTACATTACCTCTTCTTCCGTTGATCCCAAACATCTATGCTTGTGTTGACGGGTAACTCTTTGATGAAGTGTGAGTCTTGCTTGCCAGTACTTGGATGTACTGACCCCGTTGGGGCTGTGGTTTACGCAGAGTACGACTACGACTACGATGCTTCCCAGGATGGCTACTTCGTGGAGTTTGACGAGACTGCGGACGAGTAGATAGCTGGACCCGGGCAGGATCCAGGACCTACGTGGATGGGCTTCGTCTTCTTTATTTTCCCCGGCTTCTTAAGCCTTTTGGATTTGTCTGTACTCAGACACCTTTGTTTGCTTCCGCTGATGTAATGAATGATATGTTGGGACATGTGTCCTCTGGATGAGTGTTTTGCTATCTCTGCCTTAGTGAAGGCTTTTTGCAACCTTATTTCAATCTTTTGTGTCTTAGAGACATTCTGTGCTATCATTTCGTTTAACACCGTTGACGTACCCTGCGTGCTTGATATGAAGTACGTCGACAGTAGTGCCTTCGGTTCCTAGCGGATAGTTTACATCGACGATGGAATAGCAGGGCTTGTGTTGTCGCGCATAAGCGCAGACCTACCAGGAAGCTGGGACGTGGGAGCAGGTATGCCCCATAATCCAAGCACCTGTTATCCAGTTCGGCCCGATGAGTATCCTCTAGAAACCAGGATGCGACAACGGATACGACCACTCGAACGCACGCCAGATCCAGCTGCGTCACGAATACCTCCAAAGTCCTCAATAGTCTTCTTAGATACCCCAATAGAAGAATTACCAAAACCAATAGGAAAGACTGGCATAGGAGTACCAGGTGTACTAAGAGTAAAATCCTTGATCACTGCAATAGGAGAAACATGTGGATGAGAACTAATCTCCCCCATAATGTTAAAAAAAGTTTCCACCATCACCGAAACCAGAACCATCAATAACATTACCGGTTTGTGCAGCAGACGCATGCTTAGCATTATCAGTCCGATCCTCCTCTCCAAGTAACAGAGAAGAATCAACCAATTCAGTAGCACTCCCAACATGTCTCTGTTTTCGTGAAAAAAGCCTCCATCGTGTCCTCTCCTGGAACTCTTACACTGCTCACTACATCATGTGTAGTATCACACAAAGACACAGTACCTCCTGACATGCACTCTGCCGTGACCTGTAGCCCCCCATGCTTGTTGTAAATACTCCCAACTGATCTCTGGCTACTTCCTGGCGTGGTAATAACCTCAGCTACTGACACGGTCTGAGTGAACGCAGCAGCAACCTGCACACATTTATCTGCCGCGGCAGAACGCCCAACACTTTCCTCTGCCGCCGATTCAGAAAACAACGATTTTTCTGCCGGGGCAGCCCTCGCAGCAGAGCAAACGCCTACCACATCCACCACCAACCGAGGATCAGTACCATCACCAGCAACTAAAACCCCCTCCAGTTTGTGCTCAAGTTCATTCCCAAAATCAGTAACATTAACAGCCACCTGTGCCTTAGCCATAACCGTAGATTGCCCAGAAGAATGAGTTAAAAAATCTGAAATTTCCTTCCTCGCACGGTCAAAAGAAAGACGCACGGAGGGAGAAAATAGAGCCCCTGTTTTCACCGAAGAACCAGGATTCTTAATCGACTCTCCACCATCTGGAACCAAAGAAGTCTGTTCTGAGGTGTTAACAACAGATTTACCTTTACCCGTCAATTCATCCACTTTATCTTGAAAATCATCACCCAACCCGTCCGAATCATCACCACTCTCATCATCATCACTCCCATCCCCAACCATGTCAACATCCGCAGCAGGTGCAAGCTCTAGACCCTCCACCTCAAAAGAAAGTCGATAAAAACCATCTCTGATGAACATCTGAAACCTCTTAGGAATCTTGCGATGATTAATACACCCAATACGAATCCTCAAAATTCCATGTTTGCGAGTGAAAGGCATATCGATCTCACGAGTCATACCAAACATGTCGCCAACAGCCCATAGAGCCAAATAATCTCCAATGTGTGGGCTCGGAATCCCATCCACCCTCAACCACACCTCCGGAAGAGAATCAGAAGGTTCAGGGGCTTTAGTCCATCTGTCAACAGTGATCTCACATGTACTATTGGGAACTAAACATCTCCCAAAAATCGTAAGCCTCTCCAACTCCGTGCTGTTTGGAAATTCGGCTTGGAAAATGTTATGCCCCATCCAAACAACATTCCACACGAAGTTATCGAAAGGGACTGACTGTACAGGAGTTGTTAGACGTGAAAGTAAAGCTAAAGCAGGTGGAGAAGGGCATGCTCCAGCTTCGTTTCAAGCAGGCGCAAATAAACTATGTGAAGCAAGGAGCCCTACTCACCGTGTACTGGAGACGACGCGTCAACTGGTGCTGTCGATACGACGTGGCACCCAGATCGAGGACGACATGGACACCGGAGCTATGGCAGAGCGCCGGGACGCTGAGGTCTCCTCGTGACGGCGCGGCCACATGGGCGACGACCGAGGATGGCGTCAGCTAGGGCATCACATCAGGATGGGTATGGGCGTCTTTGACACAGGAGGTAGGATAACATGTTGATCATCCAACCGAGATATGGTGGTGTTGTTTCTTCTGGCAATCAATATGACCGATCGTGTACAATCTGTTTGTGTCTGGCAAATTTGATTGCTATGGTTTTTTTTGGCAAGTAAGATTTGATTGATCTGTTTTTTTTTTTTTGCAAGCAACGATTGATTGATCGCATGAGATGATGATTTGAGTTAGGCGTACACCCAGAGTTTTGGAAAGTAATTTTTCTTGATTGATTTCTTTGATTATTTGGAAATTCATTCGGTTGGGTTGACTGTTTAATTATTTGGAAATTGACCGGCAGATCGGTTGATTGATTTTTGAGAGTTAAAAGCAGGAGGCAGAGGAGATGACGAGCAGACGATGGCAGACCATGGTACGTTGAACTCCCATTTATTTAATAGTACTAGTTGAATTTCCGTGCGTTGCTACGGGACTTAAGTTTTTCCGCACCCACGTGTTATGCTAGTCTGTTTCCTCACAACAAAGTTAACATAATCTGATTGAAAATTCCCAGTTTCTCTAGGATATACAAGTGAAGGACTACTTTAATCGACTTCAACATCAACATAATCTAGACAAGGGGGGGAGCATGATGCCTAACTATATGCCCCACGGGACGCTGCTACTTTGATAAATGTATTTAGATTATCTCTCTCCTATTTGTGCTTACATATCATATCAGTGTATGTGATCAGAGGATAGGAGCAGCTGCCCTGGAGCGGAGCGGCTCAGCTCTAAGATTTCCAATGACGGTTAAGCTCGCATGCTCTGTCATGCTGGGCCGTCATGTTCACCACCACCATTCGTGTCTGGGAGGATGATGACAAAGACAAGACTGCCACGATAAGTTGGACAGCTAGATCGTTTAAAAAGTAATTTGTACTATTTCTGAAAAGTTTCAGCTAAACAGAACATGCACATATCATTCTGAATTTTACAGCAACTACTGTTATACATGAACTTTAAAAGTTCCACTCAAAACATAGCTCTTAAAGAAGGACCATGCTAAGCACAATCAATAATTCAATCAGAAATAATCTGACATGTAATTTCTAGTTTCTGAAAAAGTTTCAGTGGAAACAGAGGAGATACAACTTTTCTGAATCTTTTAGCTCTTGTTACTATATATGTTAAACTGCACATGTTTCAGGCAAACATAACTCTGAAAAGATGACACGCTAGTTTCAAGAAATACTAACAAGCGAACATCTTGATCTTAGCCCTGACCCACACAACGCACGGAAATTTATTCATGAACATCTAATATTGGTTCTCTAGTATTAATGGTTCTCTAGTAAACATAACCTAAAAAATCAAAGAGCCAAATACGATGTTATCGTATTAATGGTTCTCTAGTACTCCCTCCGTCCGGAAATAAATGACGCAAGCCCTGTACAAATGACTTTTGACAAATAAACCCAAACATATCTCTAATCGTGTAAATCGGTCCCTGATTCAAATCGCGTCGATCTTCTTTGCCGTCCTCGCGCAGGACCTCGCCGCTGCCCGTCCGCGCGCCGGACCTCGCCATCGCCATCCTCGCGGAGGACCTCGTCGTCGCCGTCCTCGCCTCAGCTCGCGCCCGATCTGCAGCGCCTCCCGCAACCGCCAACGCCGGAGCAGGACCCTCCCCCCACCCCCCGCCGCGGGAACAGGCCCCCCGCCACCGTCGACGCAGGCCGTCGGAGATCCTGCTCCATCGCCTCGCTCGCGCCCGATCTCCAGCGCCACCTGAGCAGGCCTCTCGCCACCGCCGCCGCCGGAGCAGGGCCCCTGTCGCCGCGGGAACAGGCCCCCCTCCACCGTCGCCGCAGGCCCCCGTCACCGGCCCTGCTACAGGTCCCCCGCACCCAGCTCCCGCAAGTCCAGCTTCGGCGCGCCTCCAGGCATACACACTATGCCGGTAAGTTGAGCTCCGCGCACCTGCAGGCAGAAGCAGAGGCTCGCCTCCATCTCTAGCTCCCGTGCAACTCCAGGCACAAGGCAGAGGTGGGACTCGTCCAATCTCCTCCACACACTCGCCCTTTCATTCTCCTGCTCCAAGATCAAGAACAAACAAAGTAAATTTCAGTTGAAATTTGCAAGCACTTGTACAGTCGGAGCATTTTACAAAATTAAATTTCGAATAATTCTTGAATATTCTTATGTGCAAATCTGGGATGCATTGTACTCATGTTGTACAGTCAGAGTAATTGAATGAATAACACCTTGTTTATTTGCTTGTTTGGGTCATATTTGGTTATCCTACCCCTCACAGACACTGTGTTTCTTCTTTTATAAGGGAAATGTCAACATGGTTCTAACCAAGATATCTACACAATACTCCTTAGATCTTCTAACCAATATATCTACACATGCTTTTATAAGTAGTACATTAAAAGTAAGAGCAAGCAAGGTCACCTCATGGGTAGAATCTCTGTATGATCTCTGTAGAGTAATTGTTCTGGGAAGTATAGTGGCTAGTCCTGCTTGTGCTCCTTAGGTCCTGATGATCTTGACAAAAAATCGGCGGCGCCGCTAGTCAACTGTCCCCCACGCTAGAGCGCGTGCTGCTGCTTCTTCCCTTCCCTGTGGAGCTCGTGGAGAAAAAGCTCTCCTGCTTCTTCGTCGTCCTGCTGCTGCGCGCTGGATCTCCCTGCCCCCTCCTCCTCCCTGCGAGGTACATATGGCAATACGTGCATGTCAAGCAGGCAGTTACTTGAAGAAAATAATGTTCATTGAGGATAGCACATGGCACAAACAATTTGAAGAAAATGATGTTCATGGAGTACCTTGGTAGAGGCTAGGGTTCTACCGGGTTTAGGGCGGAGATTATAGGGGTGGAAGTGGGGGCGGAGAGGTTGAGAGGCTTGGCGCCGGAGGCGAGGCGCCGTCGCGGAGGAAGGAGGGCGGCGGCTAGGGTTTGGTGCGGCTGGGGCTGTGGGTCTCCCGTCTCCTTCAGGAGACGAGACAATATGATACTGATTATTGTATATTCAATCACGAAGGGATACATGTGTTTATATAGGAGGACGGCCTCCTCTAAACCCTAATTTACTTGGGCTAAGCCCCTAATTTCCTTGGGCTAAGCCCACAACTAGCCACTAGTCGACTTCTTGCGTGTATACTGTAATCCGACCATAACATCTCTTCCCGCCTTCTCAAACAGCTCGTCCTCGAGCTGAACTTCTGGAAACTGTTGGCGGAGATCTTCAAGCTTCTCCCAGGTCGCCTCCTCCTCTGGCATGCCTGTCCAATGCACCAAGACGTGCCAGACTCCATGGCGCTGCTGGGCCTTCAGCACGCGAGCCACACTTGCCGGGGCAGGCTCGAGACGACCGTCCGAAATCGGTGGAAGGACTGGTGGTGCAGACGGAGGGTCGCCACGGTAGGCCTTCAGGAGGCCGACGTTGAAGACGTCGTGGAGGCGCGATCCCTCGGGCAGCTGAAGACGGTACGCGAGCGTGCCGATGCGCTCCAGCACACGGAAGGGACCCGCGTAACGAGGCCCCAACTTGCGTCGGGAGCGCGGGTCCAAGGACTGAGTCGTCCGGTGAAGAAGGCGTAGCCAGACCCAGTCGCCCACCGCAAACTCCGCCTCACGATGGTGTGCATCATTGTACCTCCTGGCCAGCTGCTGAGCCTGAAGAAGTCGCTGGCGTGCCTCAGCCAGTATATGATCGCGGGTACGCAGCAGGTCATCCGCCGTCTCAGTGTGTGCCGTGCCAGGCGCATAAGCTAGCATCGCCGGCGGGGGCCGCCCGTAGACCACCTCAAAGGGAGTGGCGTGCAGCGCGGAGTGGTAGGACGTGTTGTAGCAGTACTCGCCCCACGCCAGCCAGTCCACCCAAGCTCGTGGACGATCCCCGGTGACGCAGCGGAGGTACATGGCGATGATCTTGTTGACGACCTCGGACTGGCCGTCCGTCTGAGGATGAAAAGCCGTGCTCATGCGGAGCTTCACGCTCGCCAACCCAAAGAGGTCCTTCCAGACGCGACCCGTGAACACAGGATCACGATCACTGACGATGGAGGACGGAAACCCGTGGAGACGAACGATGCCGTCGAAGAAGGCGCGTGCCACGGATGCCGCCGTGTAGGGATGGCCCAGGGCGATGAAGTGCGCATACTTGGAGAATCGGTCGACCACCATGAGGATGACGGACTTGCCGCCCACCTTCGGTAGCCCCTCGATGAAGTCCATGGAGATGTCTGCCCACACCTGGGATGGTACGTCCAGCGGCTGCAGTAGGCCCGCTGGGCGGAGCGTCTCCGTCTTGTTCCGCTGACACGTGACACACGCCCGCACCCAGTCGCGCACCAGAGCGCCACCCCCTGGAATGTAAAAATCTGTGCGGAGACGGTGGAGGGTCTTCTCGACGCCCTCGTGACCTGCAGAATGCGCCTATGACAAGGCCTGGTGGCGCAACTCGCCATGATCCGGTACGAAGATGCGGTGGTCACAGGGCCGTGATGGGGGAGGGCCCTGCGGCTCGTCGAAGATGTCGTCGTGCTGCTGCAGTAAGTCGGCCAAGAGGGGATGCGCCTCGTCAAGCGCGTCGGCCAGCAGGTGGAGCCGCGGTGATGCGCCGGTGCTGCTCAAGCCCGTCTAGTGAACACGGCGGCCGCCCTCGCGCCAGAAGATAAGGGACAGCACGTCGAGATCCCACAGGATAGGGCCTAACGTGCGCGGGAAATCGACGCCGAGGATGAAGTCATAGCAGCCCAAGTCGATGCCGACGCAGTCGATGGAGAACGGCTCGTCGCCTACGAGCATGGGAACCTGTCGTGCCATGCCCTTGCACGTAAGACGGTCCCTGTTGGCAACGGTGACGCTGTACGTCTCGGGTCCCGCCGGATGTAAGGCGAGGCAGCGCATGACGGTGTTGGACAAGAAGTTGTGCGTCGAGCCCGTGTCCACCAGAGCAGTAAGGCGCTCCCCATTGATCGTCACCGGGAGCAGCATCGTCTTCGCCGTCGTGATGCCCGCCATAGCATGAAGAGAGATGACGCATGAGGATGCATCAACCGGCCCGTAGGTCGTGATGCCGGCCGTAGTGACGGTGGCGGCCTCGAGCTCGGTGGTGAGGGCCGCCACGTCGTCGTCGTCGACAGTCTCCAGGTAAAAGAGGCGGGCACACGTGTGGCCCGGCGCATACTGCTCGTCGCAGTTGAAGTACAGTCCCTTGCGGCGCCTATCGAGCTGCTCCGCAGCCGTCAGCCGCTTGAAGGGGCGGGTCGGCGCAGGGGGACCCGTGGGCGCGGCCTCCGGCGCGGGGCGCGGCGGGGCGGCGGGCGCCAAGGCGGGCCGGGGCGCGGGGCGAGTGCTGCTCCGTTGCGCGTACACCTGCTGCATGGCGATGGCGCGCTGCTCGTAGGCACGTGCGTAGTACATGGCCGTCTGCAGGTCCTCGGGCTGGCGCATCTCGACGTCGACGCGGATGTGGTCGGGGAGGCTGCCGACGAAGAGATCGGCACGCTGCCGTGTTGAGACGCCCGGGGCATGGCACGCGAGCGCCTGAAAGCGGTCGGCGAAGTCCTGGACCGTGGTGGTGAAGGTGAGGCGTCCCAACTCGGCGAGACGGCTGCCGCGGAGAGGCGGTCCAAACCGCTGGAGGCACAGGTCGCGGAAACGCTCCCATGGCGGCATCCCGCCTTAGTCCTGCTCGAGGGCGTAGTACCAAGTCTGCGCGGCGCCCCGTAGGTGATAGGAGGCGATCCACGTGCGGTCGGAGCTGAGCGTCCGCTGCCCCCGAAAGAACTGCTCACGCTGGTTCAGCCAGTTCAGGGGGTCGGTTGAGCCGTCGTAGGTGGCGAATTCCAGCTTGGTGAAGCGGGGCGACTGCTGTGCTGGCGGCGGGACCCCGTAGGCGCCCTCCGGGCGGTCTGGGGCGAAGGACGTGCTGTCGGCGAGGGGAGCAGCAAACCCGCCCGGACCGCCAAAGGTGTGGGCAGGCTGCTGAACCGTCGTCCATGCCGCAGCCTGCGTGTAGACGGGAGGAGTGTCGGCCCATGTGGGGATCGGCGAGGGCGACGCCGGCCACTGGAACGCGGGGCGGCCCTTGCTGGCGATGGGGGCCGGCGGTGGCGGGGTGGCGGACACGACTGGAGCAGCGGCCGCCGGGGGCGGCAGGTGCTGGACCGCCTTGAGCTCGGCGAGCTCGAGTCGGATGGCGCGGAGGTTGTCGGCGAGGTCCGCCAGTGCCGCGGGCAGGAGGTCGAGGCCCGTGGCTGGTGGGGGCGCGGCGGCGGTCTGGGTGGCAGCCGCGCTAGCCCCCTGGTCGGCGGTGGTGATGGCCCCCGGCTGCGCGTGTGCGCCCGTCATGGCGGCGGAGGTGGCGGCGATGGTGGGGATGGGAAGGCCTGTGGAACCCATTAGACCTAGGCAATCTGATACCAAAGTGGTAGAGGTTAGGGTTCTACCGGGTTTAGGGCGGAGATTATAGGGGTGGAAGTGGGGGCGGAGAGGTTGAGAGGCTTGGCGCCGGCGGCGAGGCGCCGTCGCGGAGGAAGGAGGGCGGCGGCTAGGGTTTGGTGCGGCTGGGGCTGGGGGTCTCCCGTCTCCTTCAGGGGACGAGACAATATGATACTGATTATTGTCTATTCAATCACGAAGGGATACATGTGTTTATATAGGAGGACGGCCTCCTCTAAACCCTAATTTACTTGGGCTAAGCCCCTAATTTCCTTGGGCTAAGCCCACAACTAGCCACTAGTCGACTTCTCTGACCATAACATACATTGTAGGAGCTCATTCAGAATGGTTGCTATTGTTTGAAGTGTTAGACACTGGCAAAGCAACACCACCATTCCCATTCTGACCAGCCAAGTCCTGAAAAGGATGTTGCAGTCGAGCAATCAGAGCCATCTGCAATTTATTTTCCTCTTAGTCAATTCCTCAAAACAACACCAGGTGAATCAGCAGAGGACATAATTGCCTGGGTTCTCTGGTTCTAGCTGAAGAAGCTTATCAGCTGCAACCACGGCAAGCTCATGGTTCTTGTGCACACGACATGCCCCGAGAGTGCACACCACACCACCGATTTAGGTTCCAATGGCATAGACTTGATGAACTCATAGGCATCCTGGGTCTGCCCTGAGCGGCCAAGAAGATCAACCACATAGGCATAGTGTTCCTGCCATGGTTCTAGTCCATACGTTGTCATCATCATATCAAGATAACATTTGCCCTCATCGACAAGCTTTGAATGACCGTAGGCATACAGCAGAGCCAGAAAAGGAACATGATCAGGAACCACACCAGTTTCTAACTTTCTCTTGAAAAGGTCTATAGCTTGCTTTCCATGGCCATGCATCCCAACAACATTAATAATCGCTGTCCAGAGAACCACGTCTGTATTTTGCATCCTCCTCAGTGAAGCTACAAGTTCCTGTCTGCTCATTTTTGCATCTCCTCAATCTCTCTGACGTAGTTTTCTTTCTGAAAAGCGAAGAGACTCAGTTTAATTCCATCATAAGGTAAGATGTAAATATACATGGACCAATATGAATGTGTCCTAGAAATAAAGAGATGAATATAAAGTGTGATAGTATACACAAAGTGTGACAGTATACACAAGGTGTGATCTTATTTTGACCAGATTTTTATGTGCAAGTAAACAAAAAAAAAAATCTACTCCTATGATGACAGGAGCACAAATAATATTTTCTATTCTTGCAACTGGAAAACTAACCAATGAATTCCATGATGATTGTTTAGTTGGTTTAAAGTTACTTTGGCTGCTCTAGTATATGTTTGGTCTAATTAATTACTATTGGTCGGTTAACCTAATCAATAAAACTGAGGAAACAACATTTAGCTTGTTATACCGCTCGAGTAGTCTGCTAATTGTTCATGATATGACATGAATCTGTATAGAAAACATATGTAACTGAGAAATAGAACTGACATGGAATGCTGGATGGCCTCATAGGCATCCTTCGAGGTCAGGAAGTCGTTCACAGCCACCTCCTTGTTCTCATTCTTCTTGTCTGATTTTTCAAATTAAAGAATCCCACTCGACCAAAAGAACTAGAAAGGTTACAGTACCAATTCCTAATGCACATGCTATAACCGGTGAGAACTCTGAATACTTTCAGCTAGCTCTTTGTTGCCTGATCTACAATTGCTAGTGTGGGACATAATGTCTTTATATAATCCTACTGAATTAGAATGGCTGTATATAAAATCCTACCAAATTTCAGTCAAGATTAATAGTTTAGTACTAGTCTGTTTTCCGAAGTTACAGTTATGGAATCTGAATTTTACATGCTATAGTACAATCCTACTGAATGTTAGGAGTGAACAGAAGAAAAATTCATCGGTAACAAGGATACAGTCCTCAAAGAAGCGTCTGATCTCGGCGAGACGGTGCGGGGGCAGCTCCTTGATGTCGTTGAAGTGCCTGTACTCGGGGTCGTCGGCGCAGACGGCGATGATCTTGTCGGCAGCCTCGCTCTGTTTTGTTCAGAATCAAACGATCAGATCTCAACTCTGAAGAAACAATCATGACTGAGAAGGGAAGAAAAGAGGAGAAGGGGATTGCCTGGTCGATCATGGGCATGAGCCCGATGGCCTTTGCCCTGAGGAAGCACCCGGGCACGATGAGCTCCTGCATGATGACGAGGACGTCGATGGTGCTGAAGGGGCAGTCCCATCAGCACGTTGGGGCTGAAGGCCTGCCGGTGTCGATGGCGCGGGCCTCAGCGGCCTGCAGAACCTCGCGGAGCTGGAGTGGCGGTGGTCGAGCGGGATGGAGCTGTGGAGGACGCGGCCGGGCGGAGCTGCCACCGGGTGGTGCTCGGCGCGGCAGGACACGAGCGTGAGCGAGAGCGTCGGTGGCCGCGCGGCTGTGGATTTCGTCGGTGAGGAGCGAGGCGGCGACCAGCGCGGCGACGCCGGCGTTGGCGAGGCGCGCCCAGCCGCGGGAGCCGGCAAGACGCAGGCTTTGCAGAGAAGGGATCTCTTTCCTCTTGATTTTCCGGTGTGGTGAGGCGACGGAGCGTGGTGAGGCGCGTGGTGAGGTGACGGAGCAGGCCGCAAGGCGACGGAGCGTGGTGAGGCGCGTGGTGAGGTGACGGAGCAGGCCGCAAGGCGACGAGGAAGAATCGCCGGTCGGTTTGCTTGTCGGAAGAATCGCCGGTCGGCAAGAGGATAAGAGACGGGGGCTTTTGCTTGTCGGAAGAATTGCAAGGGCGTTTTGGCAAAAATGACGCTGCGACAAACACAACCCAACTCCCCACCGACTCCTCACTCTCTCTCTCTAATTCCCCTTTTCCTTTCCGGTCAGCCCTCGCCGGCGGCGACCGGCATCTCAAGCGCCTTCCTCCTCCTACTACCCCCTCCAGGACATCTGACCCTCCCCGTCGCCTTCCTCGACGACTACCCACTTCCCGCCGCTGCCGCAAATTACCTCGCGACGGCGGCACGACCAGCTCTTCTCCCCATCTCGTCGTCGACCGCGGTCGCCGACTGCTGGAGACGCTGTAGACCAGATGGGATGAGGAGGCTCATGCCAGGCCAGGTGAGCAGAGTTGGGCGCCAATGGAGGCGGAAGGGCAGATTTCGTCCGCGCCCGATCCACGACCGCTGTCACCGCGCGTGCGATGGCTCCACAACACTGGCCTCCTGCTCTCGCTGGTCTAGCCTGAGCGATCCCCGAGGACGCCCAGATCCGGCGGGTTGGAGCGAACCGTAGCAGTCCAAGTATGGCATGCTCCCCGAGTGGATAGTCGACGCCGCTCCAAACCTATATCGTGATTGGTAATTCCTCACCCACCTTCGTCTGCCTGATGTGTCCTGTTGATTTCCTTTTCCATTTTGCACCTTAGTTTAGACGAATTTTCATGGTCTGTTGTGGGAGTCGTCAGATAATAAGAAAATATAGAAATTGTAAATTTCTTGAGACAACATTATATGCATAAGTTGATACTGGATTAACCTAATCCCGTGTTATATGTACGGAACCATCACCCATTCGTCTTCTTGTTCTAATCCTGACCTAGGCGCCGTCATAACTCTCGAGTAGATCGTCGGCCACGTCTGTTGCTGCACCGCCGGACTAAGAGGAGAACCAGCCTGCTACCAGCCTCCGGACGCTGCCGCCCATAGCTGCATCGTGCAACGCAGGTCTGTTCATCTCCTCCTGGTCCCATCTACAATTCTCTGTTTTTAGTTTTCTTGGCTAGCTGGGCTCCGCCGTCCGATGCCCGCCGGCCGCCGCTGGACCTGTTGAAATTTTGTTACGCTCCGCTACTATCTTAGTACCTTACTACCCGCATTCTACCTCCTTACTTCCTTAAGATTAGACATGCAAATAAAAAGATTAAATCTCGTTCATGTAGGTCAGCAATGGCTAGCACTGGTAGGATTAGTGGTTTGTGATGGAATCTAATTTACAAATTGTTACTTTTACTACTAGGTGAAGAAACACTACAAGGGCCAGCGTCATTGCAGTTGTCAAGGTTTTCTCCAACAATCATGTCATGGTACTCCTATATTCCTATATAGTATAATTGTAGTTCTCATTTTCGTAAAAAAAAATACTAATATATATATATATATATATATTATTAAGTTTATTATATATATATAAACGTATCCCCGTATCCATGTATTTGGAAAAGGCGTATTACCGTATCGCCGTATCCGTATCCGTATCGCCGCATCCGGGCATCCTAGGATGTAGTTACATATGGATTAGGCCAACAATTAGTTATTCCATTTGAGAAGCTCCGGGTGCATAGCTGATTGATGAAGTCCCCTGCACGCATTTTCATTCAATCAGATTTTCCAATCCTTCAAGAAAAACATCATCATATGTCTGTCCTGTATAGGTTGATAGAAATAGGTTGATAGACGCTAGAGAAGTTCCTGATGTAACACAAGTTATACAACAGATGAGCCACAAGCCTACAATGACTTGTTTCTCTGAAAAACATAAGATTGATCATTCTATACCTCTATTTGATTTTTGCGATTTGAAGACGTTGGCTGGTGAGAACACTTTGGCAGCCGAGCGCAGATGAAACACACTATGCCGATGATCTGTGAGAAATTGATGCCGGCCATTGAGGAGACTGCGGTAGCAAGCCCCGGATGAGACACACTAGTTGAATGCCCGTGCGTTGCTACGGGGCCAAAATTTATACACTCTAGTAGTCTAGTATTGAGTTCAATTATGTGTCTCCACTAAATATATTTAATAACAGCATATGCCCACTTAAAGATACTCTTTATCACTCCCAGGAATATAAAAAAAAAGTATTCTCTTGTAGATTAATACATTTGATGTCTAAGTCATTCAGAAGTAACTAAATTTGATGCCTCGCGGTAGATAAAATTTTCATGCGTTAATTGCGGTTGCAAGAGCCAACGAAGTGAGGAAAAGTAACAATTCAAGTTTCCTTTCCAATGACAGTCCAAAGGAATAAAGTTCAGCCATATGTTCATATCGAACAGCGTAAGGAAGCAACATCAATCGAGGTTGTGATCCTGATAGGAGTGTGAGGACACATCGAACAGTCCACACGAGAAGAGATGCTACGTAATATCTAAAATTGCTCAGCTTTACAATGAAGCGACATATCAGCTACTATTGTTTATCAATTGAATAGATTGTCCACAATTTCTGAACAGAAGATTGAGCATTTTTCTAGCCAGACCAGAACTATCAGCTAATTACTTGAACACGCATACTCAAATAGATCCAAAGTTGCATCCCACTCAAACATCATTTAGCTATAACGGAAAGTCAGGGATGAGGTATGTCCATAAAATCAAATCATGGAACAGACGCTCCTAGTTGGTGATAATCTTCAGCATCAATTGAAAAGGAACAATGAGTCGGTAATAAAACTCGCTAAGTCGACTCAAATATTTCATCCACACGTAATGAAATCTAACAACACAGAATAGTTTAATAACAACGCCCGGAATGGACAGCCCACCAGATGCATCATGTCAACCGGCAGACCACGATCTGCCAGTTCAGTCCCCCGCCGACCACCGTGCCATCCTGCGTCGATAAGCAAAAGAATATCAGTAAACTAAATGTAATCACCACAATTTGTAACAGCAACAGCTACATCTTTACAGAAATTAAAGTGGGGTCTGTGGAAGCTCTATCCATGCCCTGCCATCTAATTTTTCGCCTTAGGCGTGTCAAACCATTTTACTCCAGGCTGCATATGTGACACCTTAATATATTATTATGGTCCTAGGATTGTACAACCAAACTACTACAGGTTGTCTTGAACGAATGCATCTTTGCGGGTTCAAACAGATTTGCAGGTAATAACTAAAACTTTCAATTAAATAAGTAACACTGTTGCAGATTAAATCTCATGCAAGATGGTCAAACGAATTTATAGGTAAACTGTCAACATCTCCAAAACAAAAGTGTACTGCAGATCTCATGCAATGTGTGCATACAAGTTTCTAGGTGAAACGAAATCATCACCGGTCTAAGCTCCTCAACGAAGACTTAGATCACAAAAAGAAATGGGTTCACACATAAGAATTTAATCGCTTCACTCAGATCTGGTTCTAACAGTCTTACCTCCTAACGTTCTTATTGGATGATACCTGATTGTATAGAATTCTTGCAACATAATTTATCCAGGTAATCATAATCATACCTAGATAGCGTGGTCTCATATCAGGAAAACCACCATAACTCTGATCCGTTACAGTGAGAAATGCATCTGATAAAGAAGCTCGATCACTGGTATGAGGAACGCAAAGGTCTTCCCGGAGCCCATCTTGGTAGCGCCATCACATCCCTTCCTTCCATCAGAGACGGTAACGAGTGAGCCTAAATCTGCAAAGCACATAAAACAAAATAATTCTACTGAGTCATGTGGCCACATTCTGGATAAAAAAAACATGTGCCCGCGTTTATAGTAATGATAACAAAAATTCCAATGGAGTCTCCACTTATGAACTCTTTATTCCTACATTAAAGAATGAATCAAATCTCTGCAAGTAGGAGAAGTATCAAGATCCAGTATTCTATATTTTACAATAGATTTGTTAAATTCCTGGAATCACGGACATATTTGCAAAACCTTTGAGTCCCTGTAACTTCACACCAAATTCATTATTTGATATTCCACTTAACTTAATCAAAACTATGTAATAAGATTGTGGAGCATGCTGATAGCTTTGCAATATTTCAGTAGAGTCACCTGTTTTGTGTCAGAAGCTGCAATGGATCTAGAACTGCAAGAACTGGAACATCTAGACAAATAAACCAAACAAAAAGGAAAGAAGAAACAGAAGGTGAGGCCGAATGCAAGACCTCCATGCCCATATCCGGTGCTGCCGGCCCAAATCCGGCAAGACGGACTTGAGCGCGACGACACCGGGGTGGCACGAGAGGTGCTGCATGATTCGACCTCGCGGTGGAACATCTCCTCGCCGTTCTTTGGCAGGGCCTTGTAGGCGAACTCTTCGCCACCGGCATCAGGTTCCTCCTGTCCAACCTGAATAACATTGTCTCTGATCTCCTGGCGGCTTCGTGTCTGAGATGAGAGAGGCACGCAGCTTCAACTATATTCCAACAATATGCATTAACTTTGCAGACGAGATAAACAAATATTAACTCAATTCCTGCAATATAACCGAGTCAGTAAAACAATACTACCAATTTGGAAAAAAATAATCATGAAGCTGAGATAAGATCATGAGACATCACCAATCCAAGATTCATAACTGGTCAAAATATAATGAAAATTTCAAGAGCCAGAAGTGTTTCGACCTAATCTTATAATATTTGATGAAACTAAAAATAAGAGTAGAAAAGCAAGTCTTCCAGCTCCTTGACTAATGTACAGCTTCCAGTGATATTATTTCATGTTCCATCCTGTAATTTTGAGATAATTAGTGACATGCCGAATATATTTTGACAAGCAAGAATGGAAAAAACAGAAGGAAATATCATGTATTATCAAAAGATAAATGTACCACAATGAAATGAATAAATGGATTTTCTTTGCTCCCAAACTGCACGAGGACGTGTCCATTATTGGTGCTAGAAAGACATAATAATCAAGTAAAAGCACTTCCCAGGATGCCAAATTGCCAATCATCAAGCATAAGAATATAAGATCAAGATCGCAGTGGAACCAACAAGTAGAAGCTTTACTACTGGTCTCACTATTCTGGCTCTACCTACAAGAAAATGAGGACACAAAATATGAGTATGTAGACAAGTTATTATTGTGATTGCTAAGAGAGAAAAAACACTGCATACCTGATAAGTGCGATGGTGCAGTAGTATGTCTAGATCAGATGCATAGGCCATAGCGCTAGAATTAGTGCAGATATTCCGGTTTCCATAATAAGATGTCCAGGGGCATATCAGAACACCTATGAGAGATAATATATGAAATGAAGTGCAAACACAAATTGAAGTATTGAAGCTGGCAATAGTGAACAGAGAATTGGAGAAGTGTTGAAACTGCAAAAACAGAGAAACTCATGCCATGCCGACTAAGATTAAGAGCATGAAGATTTGAAACAATAGTAACAGTTACCTTCTCCGCATCACTACAAATAGATAAAATGATTAGAACATCTAAGATTATTTTATAATTCAGTGGTTAGAAACTTAGAATAAACAAAAAAGGAACTCCCAAACTTTGTGAATATAGTGACACCTTCAAATTAGAACATCTGAATAGATAAGTTACCTACTTAGGAATTTTGATTAAAATTATACATGTATAAAAATTGAAATTACATATGTATAATAATCAAAATTTTGGTTACATTGTAAAGACATTTATTCATCGTAAACACTGGTTTTAAGCCTTGAAAATGAAACCTGCATATGCACTTTTTATAGAAGAATAAAACCAGTGTTAAGATGAACTGTAAGTGCTGAACCGCAGATGCATATTTAGCTCACATCTGCGAGATATAACTTGAATAAACAACCAACAACCAGATCTCTGAACAATGCAAAAAAATGGAGGACGCCCGGCTACATTATCAGAGGATGGAGAGACAAAGTAGGTACTTGAGGTGGTAACGTCGCGGTCCTGGTGTGGCGGCGCGACGGTACTGGAGGTGTCAGGGTGGCTCCGAAAGGGTATGGCGGGCGGAGCACTTCACCGGAAATCTTGGCGGCATGCCCGGTCCTGGACAAGAGCTCCTTCTCCACGTCCAGCCCAGCCAGCATAGTCTACGCCCTAGCCCTGGCCGCGCTGGTGGGCAGAAGGCTGGCCGCGCACACCGCGTGGAACTTCGCTGCCCACTGCCCAACGTTGAGCCCCACCGCCTCGTGCTTGAGATCTGCCGGGTGGGAATGCTTTTGGCAAGTAAATATTTGTTGTGATTACATTTATGTTGCATTGAGATATTTAAGGGAAGAAATTATTTTTGATTTTGGCACGTAAGGAATTTTGGCAAGTAAGGATTTGATGCGCTAGCGCTATAAAGAAAAGGGGAATTTTGGCAAGTAAGGATTTGATGCGCTAGCGCTATAAATTAATGATCCTATAATTAATCGACCTACTAGTTATTAAAAGATCTGGGAAAGCAAAAAAGTTGCGAACGCTACCTGGCCGCTCCCCGCCAAAATATTTGGCGGTAAAACCGCACACCGGTCGCCTATAAAACCTATTACATGTCCTTCATTCGTACACAATGGCACCAACCCTACCCTTTTACACTTCACCTAAGCCCAAGAAAAAAAAGAATGTCATCGTTGTCTCAGATGACGATGGCGACGACGACGACAGTAATAGGTATATCGTCCTAATCTCGTCCTCCAAAGATGACTCGTCTCTGGACGATGACAACAGCGGCGGTGGCGGCGTCAACAGCACCCCTTCCGGCGACGATGATGACAGCAACAATGGCAGCCGTTACGACGACAACGACGCCCCTTGGAACCACGACGAGATCAGCTCTCCCGACAACAACCAGGACACCAGCGAGCCAAGGGTCAACCGGCCGGAACGCTACGAGAAGTGGACCATCCAGGATGTCCTCGCTCTGGTGAGGACTGATGGGAGGCTCCTCAAGAAGTTTGGCAAGACCGCGGCTGCGTCTAAACTCCTCGATGAACTCCAGAAAAAATATATCCTCGTACGTTCCGACCTTGATGCCAAAAGCATCAGCCAGCAAAGGTATAATCTGAAAGAAAAATTTAAGCATATGGTCAAGAACCGTGGAAGACCCGAGCGCAATTTCCGCGGTCCGCGTAAGGCCGAGGAAGATAAGTTCTACCAGAGCTCCCGAGTGGCGTGGCCAAACATCGAACGTGATGTGAAAAAGGCTGAACGGAAGCGAAGGCTCGCCAGGAAAAAGCTGAACGGAAGCGAACACGTAGATCTTAATTAGTCTGTTTGGTCATCTTTTGTTTGGGTCCAGCAATAAATTGTACGGATTCGTGATGTGAAAAAGGCTGAACGGAAGCGAAGGCTCGCCAGGAAAAAGCTGAACGGAAGCGAACACGTAGATCTTAATTAGTCTGTTTGGTCATCTTTTGTTTGGGTCCAGCAATAAATTGTACGGATTCAACAATTTTATTAAGTGTGCCCGTTCTCATCTCAATGTCATCTTTGATTATGTTATGATTTTGCATCGGAGTATTTGACATGCGCATTAATGTTTGCTTGTACAATTCGTTCCTACATGTGCGCATCGAGCCGGAACATGCCGTCCCCGTGACCTCGTCGAGCCACGTCCCACGAGCAGTCGAGCGGCGGGTTGGGGAAGGCGCTCGCCGTGCGCCCAGTTGAGCGATGTGGACCGCTGCTCGCCGGCTTAGTCCTGGACTACCAGGGCAGGCGCACCGCGCATCGCCGCCGCCTCCAAGAATAGCAATATTTGTGCTCCTGTACACCATTCTCTCCGTTATTGCTCTCTGCAGATGGATGCCACCAACTCACGTGCGCTGGAGTGCATAACCATGGAGTGTGTTAAACAGCATGCAGGATCACGAGTGCTTGATTCTTCTCTGCCCAGTTGACATGTAACTAGACTAGATACTTCTGAATTCAAAATTGTACCAGTGATTTCCTTCTCTTGGTTTGAGTTTCAGTTCCTTCTTGCAGGCAGATAATTCTGTATAAAATTGCAGGCAGATTTCAGGCGAGGCTAATTTTTTTTACTGCTAGTATGGTTACTAAAGTAAATGAGGTGTTTCTTCTGTTGCTAGAGTACATATGTACTTTGTAGAAAGCGGGTAAGGATCAAAGAAGCGCCATGTATATACATGCAAACTTCCAACCTTGTTTATTTAACTGGGGCAGCGACATATATTTAACCATGTTCATTGCTTATGTGATGCACCTAACACTCGATCTCTCACCCTCTGATTCAGATTCTGCTATATAGCATGAGGTGGCCAATGCAATTCAAGAATTCCATTGTAACGAAAACTAATAACCTGCCTAGTATTATGTTCTTCACCGTGAACAGCTGGGAAACCCCTGATGTATAATTTATATATAAAGAAAAAATCCTAAAATATGGATAAAGTCTTTTTACAAAGCAAGTTTTACATAATGAAACAACAAACATAAGGCTAAAAGCTACATAGACTGTCAAGTTAAAAAGAGTTTAACCTGATCAAGAGTTGGGCTTTGTGAGCGAATTTAACTCTGCAAACAACAACTCTGAGATTAGCTTTAAAGATGGCCTTCCAAGGGTGCTGATTTCATTTCATTAAGACGAGTAAAGGAGTACAAATGACTCAAAAAAGGGAAAAAATGAGAAGGAAGAAAGAAGACACTGTCTCAACCTCCCAAAGGAGAAGAGGGGAGAGCAGCAACAACAACACCACACCTGACTACTAGAAGAACATGGGACAGCAACTAGAGAAGGACATCCTGCTAACAAACATCTCATCGACCTAGCTGACACGAGGGAGGGCATCAATTTCCATCGTCATCTAATCAAGCAAGGTGAGATGCTCTATGAACTTAATCGTCTGGTCGCCACCCAACAACACTCCTAAATACAGGGAGGAGTGTCAAAGGGAACGAGGCGATCGAGTGAATCGAACTCGCTAACCCGGCTTCAAATGGCAACATTAGGACTCCCGTAGCTTGGACGGGCTGACGAGCTCGAGGACCAAGGAAGAAAATGGATTCACCACGTCATGGACCGAGATTGGCATCGTCCTACCACCACACCTCGAAGACCAAGGACCACTGAGCATAAAGGAAACACTTTCAGGAAGGGTAGCAACGTCATAATGTCGCTACTGCCCAGACCAGCAGGCTGGTCCTAGGGTTTTCCAGCGCTCGGCGGGGAGTAGAATGGGGGCTACCACAACGCCCTCCAGGGAGGAGGAATGGCGACGCCGACGGCGCCGCCACGTCACTATCGTACAAAGACGTCATGATTTCTCCAGAGCCCTGAATTCCCCCACACAAAAGGTCCCGAACCAAGAGGTGGGTGTTTTACCTTGTGCCGACATCTATCTCCGCCAAGGACAAAGGCTGCAAGTGCAGGAGGAATGACGAGCTGGGCGGATTAAGCAACCACCTCACCGAACAAGGCCAGCGCCACGCCTTGCCGTGCGCAACCCCGCAGCCCGCCGAGGCCAGACCGGGCCCATGGAGCGCCACCATCTCCGCCACACAGCCGCTTCGCCGCACCTGTCCTGCCGCCACACCATCGCAACACCGAGATCCGAGAATCCACGTCGCCACAGGACCGCGCAGCACCAACACGCCTCCGCGACACCGAGAACCAGGACCACACATCAGCACCCCGCCTCTTTTGGAAACGGGCCCCGCCACGGCAGCGGCCAGGGAAGAGTGGAGCGGCGGCTGCTTTTTTCTATTGTTTGTGTCGCCCCAAAGAAGCGACACGGGAGGCAGGGTATGTTATAAATCTGAGGTACCAAGGCCAAGTAATTACAACAAAACACGACACCAAGATTTGGTAACGCAGTTCAGCGCTCAACGCCTACATCTGCAAGGCTCGACTACGGGTGCTCCTCCCCATGTACTAGTCAAAGTACCATCGATGACAAGTCGGCGGAGGCAGTATAGACGCACCAGATCTCAACGCCACGCTGTTCCAGCCGCCCCTGCCACGGGCGCCGGACCGTCCCCTCGTGGTCTTGTGACTAGCCTACT